>CM062815.1:319065814-319665814 GCA_031772625.1 Pinus tabuliformis
CACCATGATGACACCCTTTCCCTTAGACTTGGGTAAACCTGTGATAAAATCCATTGAAACCTCCTCCCAACGTTGGCTTGGAATGGATAAAGGTTGTAATAGACCCGGGGTCTTAATTGTTTCAACTTTATTTCATTGGCAAACCAAACATTCCGCCACAAACTTTTGAATATCTTATTTAAGGCCATCCCAAAAAAATTCCTTCTTAACCCTGTGGTAAGTTTTTAAAAATCCTGAGTGCCCTCCTAAGGGAGAAGTGTGTAATTCCATAAGAATATTTTGTTTGAGTTGCGAATTCTTACAAAGGTATAAGCGATCTTTGTACCATAATGAATCATTTTGCCAGCTAAATGTATCAGATGTACTGGAATATTGTTGTAACTTTCGAATAAGTGTCCACACTTCTTCCTCATTCTTCCATTCCTCCCTTGCTTCGTTTATCCAATCTGGTTGGATAATAGAAATGGCGCACAACAATGCTTCCACATCCTCATCCTTTCTTGAGAGTGCATCTGCCACCACGTTTTTCTTCCCTTCTTTGTAGATGATTTCAAAGTCATAACCCAACATCTTTGTGACCCACTTTTGTTGCTCTTTAGAGGATAATCTTTGTTCTAAAAAGTATTTAAGGCTATCATGATCCATTTTTACCTTGAAGTGTCTTCCCATTAGGTAGGGTCGCCATTTCTTAAGTGCATGTAGTATTGCCAACATTTCCTTCTCATAAATAGCTTTGTGTAAAACTTTCCCTTGATTGGATGAATTTCAAAAGCAATGGGTCTTTCATCTTGCATTAAAACAGCACCAATTCCATTTCCTGAAGCATCACATTCCACAATAAAGGTTTTTGTGAAGTCCGATGTAGCTAAGACCGGTGTTTGGCACATTGCCTCTTTAAGATGTTCGAAGGTCTTTGTTGCTTCTGGAGTCCATAAAATGCATCTTTCTTCAATAATGTTGTTAGAGGTGTTGCTATTCTCCCATAATTCTTAACAAACTTGTGATAATACCTTGTCAACCCGAGAAATCCTCGCAGATGCTTTATGGATGTGGGGATTTTCCATTCCTTAATGGCTTTAATTTTGCTAGGGTCTACCTTAACTCCTTCATGAGATACAATATGACCCAGATATTCCACCTCTTGTACTCCAAAGAAACATTTGGATCTTTTTGCATATAATTGTTTCTCCTCCAATAGTTGTAGCACCTTGTCAACATGTTCAACATGATCCTTCCAAGACTTGTTGTAGATTAGTATATCGTCAAAAAATACTAACACAAATTTTCTAAGGAAGGGTTTGAAAATGGAATTCATCAAACCTTGAAATGTAGAAGGTGCATTGGTAAGGCCAAAAGGCATGACCAAAAATTCATAATGACCCTCATGAGTTCTAAATGCTGTTTTCGGAATGTCTTCAGTCTTCATTCTGATTTGATGATATCCTGAATGAAGATCCAACTTGGTGAAGTAAATTGATCCATGCAATTCATCCAGTAATTCATCAATGATAGGAATGGGAAACTTATCTTTAATAGTGAGCTTGTTGAGCTCCCTACAATCCGGACACATGCACCATTATCCATCATTCTTGTGCACCAATACTACTAGAGCAGAGAAAGAACTTTGACTAGGTTGAATTATACCAATCTCTAGCATTTCTGCAACCATACATTCAATTTCACTCTTTTGGGCATAGGGATATCTGTACGGCCTGATGTTTGGACCAAAACTTCCTGGAATCAGATGAATAGCATGATCATGATCACGAATAGGTGGGAGACCTTTGGGAGTCTCAAATACCTTGGAATGATTTTCCAAGACTTTTTGGAGATCTGGAGAAATATATGATTCCGATGTGGAAACATCTAGTGAACATAATTGTGCAATTACACCTCTTTGTTCCTTTTTTAGAAGCTTTGTCATACCATTAGAGCTGATTATCTTTCCTGGTTTCCCTACAATACCCCTTAATTCAACTTCCTTTCCTTCCGCAAAAAATTTCATGAAAAGTTCTTGAAAATTAAAAGCTATTGTACCCAAGGACTGTAGCCATTAGACTTCTAGTACAACATCAGCACCTCCCATTGGAATGGAAAGCATTGGTCTCGTCAATACATATTCTCCCATGGATAGCTTAATATTATGGCACTTTCCAGAGCAATTTATCGTTCCTCCATTTGCAACCATCACTTGACACTCTGGTGCTGGATATAGGAAGCAATTCAATTCTTTTGCTACCTTACAATGAATAAAATTGTGGGTACTTCCTGAATCAATCAACACTATTACCTTTTTCTTCTTGATTTATCCTTCTATCTTGATGGTTTGAGGAGTGGTAATTCCAGCCAATGCATTACAAGATATGGTTGGATTCGTTGCTTCTTTATCTAGGCTTTGTTCCTACAGTATATCCTCTTCTTTTGACCTTTCTTGCTCCTTTTCTTCTTCATCTTCACAATCTATGTAGAATAATTTCTTCTCAGCATATGACCTTTAGTGTATTTGCTATCACAACTGTAACAAAGCCCTTTTGCTCTTTTCTTCTTCCAATTGTTGTGGTGTCAACCTTATAGGTTGTGGAAGGCTAGGGGTAACACACTTCCATCTTTATAGTTGTGACTAGTATGCTTCCTGGTTGCCATAATTTTGCTTTCCATTTTTCTTGCTAACCTGAATGCCTTCTCTAATGAATCAAGTTCCCAAAGGCGAAAATCATGTTGGATATTATCCTTTAAAGTCCCTATGAACACATCAATCCTATGCTCCTCTAGAATATTTTTTACTCTTATGTTCGATTTTTGGAACTCCTCAATGTGCTCCATTATTGAACCCTTTTGTTTGAGACTTATCAATTGGCTAAAAAAAGTGTTGCTTTTTGTGTCCTCATAATGTGCTGTCAATTCTTCCGTAAAAATTGCCCAAGTGATAATTTGTTTAAGAGAGAAAAGCCATTGATACCATACAAATTGATTTGGTTCCAAATATAAAGTTGCAATACGTACCTTTTGTGTGTTTTGCACATTATTGAGATCGAAAAATTGCTCCATCTGTAATTTCCATGTTGCGGGGTCCTTGCCATCAAACTTCCTCATATCGATTTTTGGAATATGGTGGGTCTTTGATCCAACATTAGAGTCTATGGAATCATGATTAACATTTCTTTTGTACTCATCATGAGTTTCCTTTACTACCATTTCACCATTAGTGACCATTTCTTGTAGCAACTTATTCATATTTATCTTCAATTCTTCCATGTCTGTCTTCAAATCTGTCTTCAAATCGTCCATCTTAGCTTCCATGCCATTCATCTTAGCTTCCACGCCCTTTATCTTAGATTCCACGCCCTTTATCTTAGATTCCACGCCATTTATCTTAGCTTCTGTTAGCTTTTGTGAGAGTGACATTTGTTGCACTTGGTCTTGTAATTTCGATATATCATGTAGCATTTCTTCCTCTTCTTCATGAGTCATGCTAGCACTTTCAGGTTGCTTACTAGGTGTTTTCATTTTCTTTCCTCGGGGCACCAATTACTGATAATAATTCTCTACTATGCCTTTTGAATTCTTCAAAATAATTTTTCAAACCAAGCTTAAGAAAAAATTTAAAAAAATCTACACACCTTTTTTCACTTTGAAGGAGCTTGATATTGCCTTTGATGTATCTCTGTAATTTTAGATCATCCAATTCTGAAATTGTGACCTGCAATAGCCCTTTGTGTCTTCTTTCCAATGCCACCAATCTGATCCAAATTGGATTCTCCAAGGAAGATTTATGCCAAATCTCCCACAGTGACCTGATTATAGACTACTTCAGTAGAGCGAACTTGTACGACATGCCACGTGTCCCTGTTTCGACCTTTGGCTCTGAAAAATATATACAAGAAACTAAAATCCATCCTCTTTCTGTAGCTTCTTACGAAACTTCAATCCAATGCTCAGAGAGAAAGTTATGACGATTTTCCCTAGGTCACCTATTTGGAATGTAATTCAGGAGTCTGCAAAAAGACCAACTTCCTCAGATCATATCTCCGCAAATATAGTGCGAAAATCTCTGAAATTTGGACCCGAGGTTTAGTGCGATTTCTTCTCAAATGGGTTTTTTTTCGCTTCTGAAACATCACAAAAAAAAAGTTATAGCAAAAATGCCACGATGACCTATTTGGAGCAGCGAAACCCTAGAATCCAAAGCTATGATACCAAATGTTATGAAACCAGCTCACAAAAAGATAGAAAAGATAGTTGAACGCCTTAGAATTCAGCCTCTTCGAGGGGGAAACCCCCTTTACATTACACAAATGAACAATTCTTGGATGATTCAAATGAGAAAACCTCCTTTCTATATTTAGGAGTCACAATATAACCCAGCCGACCTAACAATAATAATATAAAGCCACAAAAATAACAATAGAGGGATTCTATGGGGCACAGTAATAAAAATATGGGGACAATAGGGGCACAACAATATTAATAAGGGATACAATTACAACAGTAATGGGGTAATCACTAGTATTATAGGGACCTAACACACAAATTGATCTCAGTAATTAGGGTTAGACATTCATCAAAGTTCAACCTTTCTTCTACTATTTGTCTTCCATTCTAGGGATTGAGAACATTTTTCCAACAAAAAGATTTCTCGAACTTGGCTTCTTCAAGTTACTTTGATGGCTGCTCTTTCACCAAGTCTCTGAAACGTTGCTGACTTTCTGTAAGAAAAACTGATCTTCCAATCTGATAATTAATTTCCAATTATTGACTGATCAAGTTAATTATGTCACATGTATCATTAAGAAATTATACATAGAAAATATAAAAAATAATACAATGATAACAATAAAATTATAAAGGGACAACAAATATACCCTAATAAAACCCAACTTCAGAGGAGAAATTGTGCTTTAACAATAATTGCAACTCAAAAATTATTCTAGGAATTTGTGTCGAAATATAGGTTAAATATAACATTCAAACCTAGCCAAAATATCATCTAGCCAATGTTGGTTAAATCCTTCAAAATAATCACTTCTAGTCAACTCTCAGCCTAGTCAATAGTCTCCTATGGTCAACGTCGAGTCTGTGGTTGACCTCTAAGGTCAACTCATACTTATGGTTGAATTCATGCGATCAAGCTTGTGGTCAAAGCTCAGTCAAACTGTCCTTCTCTTTGTGGTCAAATAGTCCATAATTTTGATCAAACACAACATATTTTCTTGGACAAATTCAACTTGTAACTTTGATCAAAGTCAACCAAAAACTTGGTCAAATGAAGCAGATCAAACTTTGTTAAGTGATCAGGTCAACATTGTTGAAATGGAAGCTTCAAACTTCAAATTTCCTCCTCCTTTCCTCGCACTTGTAGATCAAAATATAAGAGATCGATGCAATGTTTGAATTAGTCAAATTGGAAGAGGTTATATTGTATTTATATTAGTTAGATGGGGTGATTTTTGACCAAAAGTCACAACCATTCACTTGTGGAGTCGACTTGAGTTTTAGGGCCTACATGAAGCCCACAATAATAATTTTAATTTTTTTATTTTGTACAATTTTCTTTGGCCGAATTGGGAGGCCCTTTTGGCATGTGGAAATGCCTCTCGATGCTACAAAAAATAAACAAATGTTTCCCCTATCAGGGTGGATATCGAAGGAGGGCAGGAGGTTGGGGGGCAATCCTGCCACCCCACAGACGAGAAAAACATTTATGAGGGGGGTGGCATGGATGACCCCCTTCATACACAAGCATGTGAGATTTCACTGCTCATTTAACATGGAAAGAGTTAATATGATTTTAATTATTATTGTAATTTGCTTCCTCTGCAACATTTATGGTGGAAAATGTTAGTGCCCCCGCCACAAGTGGGATTTCTTGAGGATGCCACTAGTGACGAGGGGCCAATCCATGAGTGTCTAGCTATACTCCTTGGTAATTCTTTCTCGCTTTTCTCTATAGCGAGTCTAATTGTGCATGCTATCAGCCTTGTAGTGTTCTCTTTCTAGTCGAGTGACAAGTTGTTATCTGTGATTTGGAATGTTTGGTGCCTGCATATATAGGAGGAATAAATTTAATGTTGGCTATCTTTACAGGGATGTTCATTGGTTAGGGTGCTTCTCTCCAAGTTTGGAGTCATCTATTCTAGTGGTTATCTCGTCGCCTCCATCCTTGTTGCAAATAATAATTGGGTCAAAGTCGGGTGTCCATAAAAGTGTAATTTATTTCTTCCATGTAATTGTGTTATCTATTTATCTTGTGAGTTAACTAACTTCTATTCAGTTGGGAGCTCTATATTTGTTGGGTTTTGGTTGCATGGATGGTAGGGTATTGTCAAAAGTCTGAATTATTACCCTATATGTAGCATCTCTTTTTCCCTCTTGTTTCTCTATACCTTCGATTTATGTTGGCATCTTTAGTTCTGGATGTCACCTTTTCATTCTTTTTTGTATTAGGCCTTCCATTCTTTTTGTCCTTCTGCCTCTGGTGTGTAGTGTTAATACCCTTAGTGTCTCCATCCCCTACGCAACATGCATCGATAAAAAATTCACAACCACCAAAGAGGTGGAGTCTAAGGCCCCCAAGGTTGAAATTATGCCAACATCAAACCCAAGAAGCTACAAATATATTCCACTTTGTCGCCCCTCTTGAAATACATAATGAGATCCATCACCTGGAGTCTCATGTTGTTGTGGTCCATATTTTTTTCAGACTCAGAGATTCTTGAGGAGGTATTTGATTGGGTTCCTTACCCTGATCACATCAGGGGAAGACAAAAACAATACCTTAACTCAATTTTCCTAAACTGGTAAATGAAAACCCTCTTGGGAAGGGTCTTGAAAGAAAAATAGGAGGAGCGATATGATATCTTCTCTACTTTGAATTATATTAAGCGTGTGCCTGTCATTGAAATATTAGATGCCAGGATAACCCATCTAGATAGCCCCCTTCAATGTGATGTAGATACTCCAACTCCTCCAGGGTCTAGCAACAAAGACCCTGCTCTAGTGTCATCTTCAGATTCATGATTTTAGTATTGTATTTTAGTATTTGACATGCTTGTTTGGTGAGATATAGTTTTATTTTGGATATTCTATTTCCTCTGTAGGCAATTAAAATATCTGGTTTCCCCTTGTGGAAGATTGAAACTGCCTACAATAAACTATGTTTAAACTATAGTTATCTGGCTGATGTATTATGATATTTTGTTATTCCGTGGTAATACCAATATAAATTCACAATACAAACACATACACACACATATAGTTAACATTGGAATATTTTGGTTATGTTTCACATTCAATGAACTTTGGAATATTTTGTTTATGTTTCACATTCTTCACACTAAAATGTTAATACATACCCCTTTATATTAGGAAGTAGAGAACATCTCCCTTTAGATGCCAAGATAGCACATTTAGAGAGCCACCTTTAGTGTGATGCAGATACTTCAGCTCCTCCAAGGTTTAACACCAAAGACCTTGCTCGAGTGATGTCTTTAGATTCCTGAATTAATGTTATGCTTGAAAATAGATTTTTGTAATGCGGTTTAGTAGTTGATAGGATCGTTTGGAAGAAAATGGTTTATTTTGGATAGTGTATTTCCTCTGCAGGTGGTTAAAATATCTAGTTCCCCATTGTGGCAAATAGAAACCGCCTATGGTGAATTTTGTTTAAACTATGGTTATTTAGTTGATGTATTGTGATATTTTTCTATTCTGAGGTAATATTCACATTCTCCACACTAAAATGTTAATACATGCCACCTCATATTAGGAAGTAGAGAATCTCTCTCTCTCTCTCTCTCTCTCTCTCGATATATATATATATATATATATATATATATATTCATTAATACTTTTAAAATGTTACTCCATATTCAAGATTAAGGGAATTGCAAATCTTTTGAATACTTTGAATAGAAAGAACATATTAATGGAAGAAGAACTCAACTCTCTAGCTCTTTCTCTCTACATATTTGATGTTAAAATCTTTTCCTCAACATGCATATTGAAATATTTGTTTTATAACCCAAATTAATTTTTTTTGTTATTATAATTTTAAATGTTATATATCAACTCCATATTAAGAATGAAATAAACAAAATATTTCAATGTCAAGCAGGTATATTTATAGAAAACAAGTGAAAATAAAGAATTTCTTATGGCTAAAACTTTTTATTAGTTTGCCGCTCAAAACCAACATAGATCCATCTTAACTTTGGAGGTACCAAGAGCTACCAGAAATTAAATCTCTCTAAGTGCAAACCTTTCCTCAAGTTTTGTAGCCGAAAAGAGGTTTGCATCGTGAGAGATTTGATCCCTCTGAGCGCTTGGTAGATTGGGAATTAAGATGAATCTATGCTATTTGATGAATTAATGTTTCTTTCCTTTCTTTTTTTGAACTAGTTATTTTAAATCTCATTAAAATCAAAGTTCCTTTCAAGTAAAAATATGTTGGTTATTATAAATGCCCTTGTCTAACTATAAGACATTTTGGAGTTTTTGGCTAGAATTCCAAGATATTTTTTTTGAGTCAAATCTTGATTTATGTTGTTTAAACCTAGTTTTTCTCTACATATATGGGTTTAGCATCCTGAGGCACTTGGATTGGGCAAAGTTCACAACTCACACTTATGATTCCAACAAATTTAAAAAAAAATTAGACTGGAAAATAAGCCAAAAAAATCTTCCAAAATCTATAACTAATACACTTTAGCTTTATAAATTATCTTTAAAATATTATATTAATTTAAATAAATATTTAATTTGTATTGATTTTAAATAAATTAAAATTATCTTTCAAATATTATATTAGTTAATATTAATTTGTAATACATTAAATATTTATAAATTACATTTGAAATATTATATTAATTTAAATAAATATTTAATTTGTACTGATTTTAAATAAATTTAATATATATATATATATATATATATATATATATAAATTAAAAATTATTTATTTTTAAAATAATAATAACAATAATATTCAAAACTTTATATTCAAATTTAAGTAATAAACATATACAAACTTGATACAAACTTGATATTTATAGTAATTTTTTTTTCATATATATATCACATTAAAAAATGGTGTTGTCTAAACATGTTATATTTTTTGTGTTTTTGGCCAAAATCCAACAAATATATTTTTAGCCAAGCCTTAATTATTGTTGTTTAAAATATACTTTTGACTACATATATAGATTCAACACCCTGAAAATTTTTTGAGACACTCACATTGTAGAGAATTTACAACTTAAAATTGTGATTCTAGGAAATACTTACAAGATTCTAAACAAATTAAACGAAAAAATAAGTTGGAAAACCCTCCAAAATGTACAATTTTTAACTCAATTTAACAAAACCATTAAAATGATTTTAACAAAAAAATAACCTATAAAACAAAAATATCACATATAAGTTTAATAATTGTTTATTATAAAAAAATATTTATATATTACGAATTATAAAAAAAATATTTATATATCTAATATATATATATTTATATATATATATATAAAATTAGCATACTCTAAACAAGTCTCATATATATATATATATATAATTAGCAAACAAGTCATCATTTCTCTCAGAAAAAATGGTTTTTTGGGATGGAAATTTTTGGAAATCTAAGTTTTAAAAATTTAAATATTACAATGATTTTTTGAGAGCGCTTCCACTATCAAAATAACATCAAAATAGCGATTTAGATACTTTTAATTTCAAATTAAAAAAAAAATAATAATAATTTAAAAATTGAAGCAAAATTATCCTTCCCTGAACAAATCGTAATAGATAAATTTAAAGTATAATTATGATTCTTAAAATAATCTTTAATTATTATTATCGTTATGGATGATAAATCAACACCACAAGTTGCCAAGAGAAACACAAATTGTAATGACAATGATAGAGGGTGACATGCTTCCACCTTCACTAACACTTTGCCCAAATATTATACAAATCGCACTCGCGCTTCATCATTTTTGTTATCCCCTTCCTAAAATGCGTAACCATAAAACATATTGAAATGTTAATGGCAAAGTATGTATATGTTTCTTGAGTTATTATTATAATCTTGGTTGGATTGATGACAAATATATTTATTAAAGAAAACTAAATGTTAAATGGTTGTGACATTGTTGAAATTTATTGTCATTATAAAATTTTAATTAAAATTTATATATGTATATGTTTATGGATGTAAAATAGGGAATGATGAATTTGTATTGTTAAGTTATCCTGTGATGTGAAGGTGATTAGTTCAAAATTTTGTGGATAAAAATCTTGTCATATTAAGGATTGGTGTGACTCAGACCGAATATAATCCTTGGGTAACTTTAACGACTTAGACACCCTTGAGTCACGATTTCTCAAACTGCAAATCAACCACTTGATATATATATATATATATATAATTATTTCCAACAAATACAAATACCTTATGAGCAAGATTCAAGAACACAATTATTGAACAATATTTATTGCCACATACTCAATATATAATAATTAAATGCCTTCTTTTTCTTCTCCTTTTTCCTATTTGGATTTCTTCCAACATAATATTTTATTGTTGCTTTATTTAATTAGTAGATGAAATGATTATTTTGAGTATTTCTTTTTGTCAGTTTTGATTAAAATTTACGAAATATTTTTTAAAATAAGAATTTTAAGTTATTTAAATCACATAATTTAAGTGTTTTGAAAGTTTTCTTAGGGCACTGAACCCATTTATATATTTAAAAATACATTTTTTAAAACATAAGTGAATAGTATTTAAATTAATTCTATGCCTGATCGCAACAAATACATAGAAAATACATCACTCCATATTCAAAATTGTATAGATGCCTACTAGCTATTGACCCGTTACATTATTGATACTTCGTATCGACAACTTTACAACAAATTCATTACATGGAGAAACTTCCAGACAAAACTATTGAAACAAAAGGCCAAAATCGCCTTGCATGAGGATTCCAAATAATCCTCCACATTATTAATTCTAAGGATGTGATAAAATTCTCTGAACATGAAAATTTTTGCCAAACCTCTGATTCGATGAAGAATCTGAGAAAGAGAATTATCTTTTGGATTGCCATCTTTGTTGATATACAAAATTGTGATTAGCGAATATCCTAGGATAGTGATGTCTTTTATTCCTTTATATTTTTCAATACACAATACTTAAAGGAGGCCATACATTTCAACTTGATTATTTGTTTTCTTTCCCAAGCCCCATGCAAACCTGATTTCAGCTATTCCATCGGGATCAAAATCCCTTCTCCTCTCGCCACTCCTATTCAAAAACACATTTTAAACAACAAGAAATCATAATCTTTACTGAAATTTTATCCACTAAAATTCTATCACCAAATTTATATAAAAAAAGTTGATTTCATACAACTATTATTTATCTGTCTTTATTTGTTTTTTATTAAAGTAAATGTCGAATCAAAGTCAACTATATAATGTAAAAAGGATCTATATGCAAAATGTAATGTAAGAAAATGCCAAATATTTAGAGGCATTTGATATGAGTAGAAGTCTGGCATCAATTGATTATTCTAGGTGATGTGGTTTTCCTCAAATAATGGTTACGAGTAAGTTTTTATTTGTGTATAGTAGCTAGTGATAATTCTTTACTTATTTGACAATTAAAATATGTAATATTTTCCAACTATTAAAAAAAAAATTCCACTATTTAATCAATTTAATTAAAAGTACAAAATAACATACATATTTTGGAGATAAATTTCAACCTATGTCTACTATCAATAAGTTTTTATTTGTGTATAGTAGCTAGTAGGTGGTGTGTTTTTTATCAAATAATGGTGATGAATAAGTTTTTATTTGTGTATAGTAGCTAGTGATAATTCTTTCCACTACTTATTTGACAATTAAAATATGTAATATTTTTCAACTATTAAAAAAATATTTTTCCACTATTTAATCAATTTAATTAAAAATACAAAATAACATACATATTTTGGAGATAAATCTCAACCTTTGATTTATGTATATTATTGAGAATTTTATTTATTTATGTATATTATTATGAATTTTCTAAAATATTTAAAAAAATTAAATTTTAGTGTCACCAAATAATTATTGATAATTAAATTAAAATTTTAAACGCTCTATTTTAAAATAGACATATTTAATAACATAATTAACGAAAATAAAATAAAATAAATTAAAATTCTAAAAAAAATATTCTAAATTTACACACTTATCAAAGTAATTAAAAAATAAAATAAATTTAATTTAATAAATTTTTAAAATATTAAAATAATAAAAAACTAATCAAAACACATGCATAATGGACTTAGAAAATATCTCATTTGTTTGAAATTCTATGGAATGGTCTTTCATATTTAAAATCCATTTGAAAAGGTCGGTTTTCCTATTTCCTCAAAATCCTTCGTGGTACAGTTCCCGATAGATAGTGGAAGTCAAAGTTTGCCGTGATTTAAATATTATTTTACAATAAAAATTTGAAATTGTTTTTTAAAAGCGTGGGAGTCAAAGTTTGCCATGATTTAAATATTATTTTACAATAAAAAATTTGAAATTGTTTTTTAAAAGCTTTTTATGAAATTCGATGAAGATTCCTATTTGAGCATGTTTGTATTATTTTTCTCTCCCTTCTTTCTTCACGCTAATTAGTAAACGTGAAGTCAATAAAACTGCTTCTTTCATAACTTTCTCTCTACCAAACTTCCGAAGTCCACCTAACACTTAGACGTTCTTTAACATTATACACATATCTTTAAGTTGCCGTTCACCTTTATTCTGTATATACCTAAACTGCATATTAAAAAAATACGAGTGTGAATATTTTGCGGTGAATATATATTATCAAATTTTATTATTATTAATTCGTAGAGATTTATTTTTATTACGGATTTATTAGTGGTTAAAAAAGTCATTTTTTTGAAATGCAAATTTTTGAGGTGTAATTTTATTTTATAATGCGTTGATAGTGCTGGATCTGCTAATATTCAGGGGTCTTTCAAAGGTTTCAATCAGACATTACACCGTTTAGTGTGGGAGCTCAATCTAGAATACGACCATATTGCCAAAAAAGTGGGTTTTAAGGGTATGCCTTGGCTGCGATGACGCATAGAATGATGTTCTCGTGACTTTGGTGAAACAAGTGTATAGCTTTGTGAAGAGTCAAGTGCAATGCATGAGAGGCTCTACCACAACAAGGGGTAAGTAAGTGAGCCCCTTAAAAGCTTGTAATAGTACACAACTTGAAAGGAATAAACGAGCATAAAAGAGATCACAAGTTAGCTTGTAAAATAGCTAACAAGATAACCATGATTGTAATACGAAACAACATGCATTCAACAAGATCCATACTTATGCAAACGAATTAGTTCATAATCTTTAGTGTAAATGAAATAACATATATTGCCAATATAACAAGAATAGTCCTACTATATTCATAACATATGCATGAAAACGTGCCGACTCTGAGCTTTTATTAAAGTGAAAGCCCCACACATACATATACAATTGACAACCACTAGCCCCAATAGTGGAACATGAAGCCAACACCTGCTCCTCCAAAGAAAGATACTCCCTCTATGCTAAAGGAGAAGCGAAGGCTCTCGATAAAACTCCCTAGCTTTCGATCTTAGCCAAAGACCGACTAAATTCCCTTTACATGAGTTGTGAGGGTATATTTATAACAAATGAGATGATTAATCATCTCCCTTTTGTGACTCTTAGACTTCCCTCATGACTCTTAGACTTCTTTCACCCTCACCTTTTGACTTCCTAACAAAATGACTTTTCACATCCCACAATTGACACTTGGAATTTCACTTAAATTTCACTTACAAATTAATTGCAAATAGAATATTACAATATCGCTCATACCCATATAATACAAAATTGGGTAGAGTCAACTAGACAAACCTAATAAGACAAAAAATATGTCAAGCTTGAGTTTGGGAAAACTCCAACTCAACCACTTCAACTTGTAGCTTTTCGGTCACATAGAGATGCCAAGGTTTATACTACACGATGAATTCCCCAAATTTGCGAAGGGATCACGCTAGAAGCAAACTCTTGCCTCCATTGCATCTCGATACATGGTCTTGGAGCCATTTTGTGTTTCCTTCTTTAACAAGAATAGCTTGGTGTTTATCTTGGCAGGGCCACCAATATACTTCTGCATACCATGTCTTTTCACTTCAAAATCTCCCTTGGTAGCAATCTACTTGAACTGGTCCAAGTATTCCTCCACTTCTTGTCGGACCTTGTTTTTGTCTTTAGCTTCGGTGAGTGTGCACTGAAGGGATCTTGTGTGACTTCACCATGAAATCCACACTATTTTACAACCATGTATAAGAGGATTGAATGTTGATGATGAAAGTGCCGAGCTGCTTATTTCTTTGGATGAGCATTCAAACTTCTGCCTTCTCCAACTCAGCTTGCTACCTTGTCTTCCTTATCATATCAGGAGGTGCGCCTCTATACTGCATTCCCCACTCATGCGCAACAACAATGGTTGCGTGGAAAAAATTGAGAGCTTTAACATTCTCTCTACATTTTTGTTGCATATCGGGCAAGCATACAACTGCTTTGTGCATGATGACTAGCTCCTCGTAGAGGTTTCTCATAGTGTCTCCCAATGCTAATACTTCACTAAGTATGGATGCCTCGAGTTCTTCTAAGTACACCTGCGCGAGAGCTGTTCCCCCCAAGGGGTAGGGGATTATGATATCCCCTAGTTAATATTTTTCCCTTTCTAAATATGTTGAAATTAATTTAAAGGATGAGAGAAGGGACACTGATTCTAGTTGCTTGAAGACAAAGATTTCTTGAGGAAGGGGTTGTTTTAAATAACAATCCTGGTTGGTTGAGTGGTTTTAAATGGGATGACTATGCAACAAATTCAACTAAAAAGAAGAGGACAAGTCAAGGTTTCCTTTAATCCCCAACAAAAAGCAAGAAGAGGATAAAATATTAAAGGCAACATGGGTTGCGATGTCTAAGAAGTTTTTGACTGTGTGGAGCATTGAAAGAGATACTGTTGGTTTGTGGGGAGGCATGGAAAACAAACTTCTGAGATGGAGAATTGGTTCACGTCTGCATACGCATACACATACATAGAGTAAGAGAGATAACATAGTAGCAATCAAAACACACAGTGATCGAGCTATGGAGAAAGTGAACCAGTTGAGGAATCTTCAAAGAGACTTGTTGGGTGAAAAACATTATGGAGAGCAATGACTTTCCTGAAGGTTAAAGTATCATTAAAAGATTTTGGATTGATGAACCAATAACTAGGAGATAAGAATCTAGGTACGTGGGGAATTGATGAACTACTAGGTGACGACAACACTAGTGCATGCTCTCACGAATGAATTATCTGGGAAAAATGGATTCTATACTCCTACAATAACTTATCCACTAAAGAATCTTCCTTGATGTGTACTCTCTTCTCTTGAATGTGAGGTAGAATCTCTCTACATTGTGATATCTTGGCATGGATGTGATTATGCCTGAAAATACTTAATAATAACGTGTGTCGCTAGTGGATGCCGACAGTGCAGTCGTGTGGTATCTCGTTTTAGCTATTCTATTGGTTGAAATTCCTTAGCAGCACTCTACCTCAAGCACTAGAATCTGGCTTGGGTTTGATAACTAGAAGTAACTGTGGATTTAGTTTGTCTATGGTTGGGTGGAGAGTTAGAGTCTCTTAATTTCCAGGTCTCTTGTAAGATAAGTTCATTCTTATGTTTTGTGCATGAGTTTGTCACTATGTATCCATTATCTGCATGGGAATAATGTTATGCTAATACTACAAAGTGATGTTCTTGCATAAATCAAGAATGTAAATGATGTGTAAATATCCTGTGATATGGTCCATTACTTGTGTGTGTGCGCGCGCATGTGTTAGATGAGTTGGGCAGAATCCTATTAAAATCTTAGGATGGATAACACACATGTGTATATACATTTTCTTTGCACGTCACAAACCAAGGGGATTTATAAAATTATATGTAAATCAAGACAAACTTGGAGTAAGACTCCAAAATTCTTAACATAACCACCACAACCAAGACTTGGACTAAGTCCCAACCTGTACATATACGTGACAAGTACTATGGGAGGATTCCCTTTGAAAAACCACTTAATTCAATCTATCATGTATAAGCATTGAGTGGGTTTGAACCATGATACTTTAAGCACCGAGTGCTAAGTTAGAATAGGCTCGTGTGCCATAAAACCGTCGTGATCGAGCCCGGGGGTGAAGAATATCCACAAAACATTTACATTTCACATATGTCGCGGGATGGAGTCAGGGTTAAAGGAGCCAAGAGGATTGAATCCCATAAGCCAAGTGTTTGGATGCGATGACCATGGGCGAAACAAGGGAAATATGGATTGTCGAGAGCAGAGATCTCATAACTGCCCACACAATGCAAAAGATTAACCCCATAAGGTTTAGAGGGAGCACCAAAAGAACTCTCAAGTAGTATCCCCAACATGAGGTGGTAGTGGGGGCGATGTCAATGCTCAATGGAAACCATAGTCGTAGGAAAATCAACAAGGAAGTGTGATGAAGGGTGAGTTGACGTGTGGGGCCCGTTCTGTGGGAATGATTGCTGCATAGCATGAGTATGTTCATTGACCGGCCAAAGGGGAGGCCAAACATGAGCGCAAAGTTGGCACTGCCAACACGGCTCGGAAGGAACACCCCCAAAAGTTTGGTAGGGCAATGTGGAGACTTGTTGAGTAGTCATTGCAGCGGGGTGGCATGACCACAGTGGGCTCGATGAAAAGAGGGACATGTCGTATGGTCCATGTAATCCTATCAGTTAAAGCGCGAGGAGCCTCAGATATTTTTAAAGGAGTGTTGGGGAAAATCTTGTGATTTCATTCTCGAGGTGAGGTGGCAATGCATGCCCAACTCTATTAGAGTGGGTGCATCAGGGTTTTTTTTGTGCTCAAGCATGCATTGCGACCAATAGGATATGGAAAAACACGGATGAGTCGGTAGCTGGGGTCAAGCTGCCACATGTGTGTCGACTAGAGTGGCTATGTGGGCACTGCATGGGTCCACGTGAGTTTCACATGACAAGTCAAGGTGATTTGAAAGAGTTTAATAGGTCAATCCTCATCGATTTATGTGTCAACTAGAGTGGCCATGTAGGAACTTCATGGTTCCACATGAGTGAATGTGGCACATCAAGGTGACCTGGCAGAGTTTAATAGGACAATCCTCGTGGATTTACAGCTTGTGAATCCAGAATCCAATTGAGGCAAAATTATATATATTACGAATCCTCTCGATGAGACGAATATGATGGTATCATTTGTTTCGAGTTTCGAGAATGGTAAAAAGAAAGCAAAAAGTTTTGACCCCATTTCCATAATTGGACCATGGAGATTGGGTCATCATAGTAACTAGCTCTTTCAACCCTTGATTAGGACCAAGGATAGTAGGGGGTATGTTACAATCCTCTTTGTTATTTATGTAAATACTATTACTATACAAACCTTTTACAAAATGGCATTAGGGGATTTTTGAGGTCTAAAATGGGCCTCCTAAGGAAATTAGAAAATAATAGTGGAAATAATAAAATAAGATTAGATTACATCATCAAATTTTAGAGGGAAAAAAGACAAAAGTATTTTTTCAACTCGTATTTTCAACTTATCTCTGTATGGGTTTACTCAAATTTCGAGCAGAAACACTCGTTGGATGCAGAATTTGATTCCTCATCCAAGGAGTACCCATGTTGCATACTTTCGATGGACCCTGCTACACGAAAAATGAGAAATACATGAAAAACGTGATTGCAATCACACTTTTTCATGTATTTCTCACTTTTCATGTAGTAGGGTCCATCGAAAGTATGTAACATGGGTACTCCTTGGATGAGGAATTAAATTTTGCATCCAATGAGTACTCCTGCTTGAAATTTGAGTAAAAACTTAGGGAGATAAGTTGAAAATATGAGTTGAAAAAGTAGTTTTGTTATTTTATTATTTTTAATCTTTTTACCTTTTTACTCCAAAAATGGTGAATCATCCCCCTTGGTTGACATAATCATATTCAATCCTCTTGGTTCTTCTAAAGTTTATTTTGGTTGTACATTTTTCTTAGGAGGCCCATTTTAGACCTTAAAAATCCCCTAATGGTCCCACTGAGCAGCCAAGGGCCGATGTAAACCCAGATCATCTGAGTTTTTCCAACTATCAAAGAGAAGCGCTTGTGGATGAGATCTCATAACATGTATCAAACTATACATCCTTTGACCATTTAAGATAGAAATCCGTTTAAGAGAAAGTTTATAACAAGTGGCACCTCCTATGATGGGGTCCTTCCCAAGGATGACCAAATTTCCCTTACCCACCTTCTAAGTCAACCAGGTGGAGAGCCAAGGGTAAGATTACAATAGACCCCTCCAAATAATGGAACTAAAGGTAATAACATACTTGTCATAGAATCTCAACCAGTTAATCACATATCTATTTTTAAAGTATTTTTCCTTGATAATAAGATGCCAAATACTAGAACCATTTATAGCTCTCCAAAGTCTCTTTATAGAGAGGTCTAATCCGAACCAGTATATATTTTTGAAATCCTAACCCCCTAGGCATTTTGGTTGTGATAAAAGGTCCCATTTTGCGAAATGGAAGCCTTCCCTTTCCATTTTACTAGTTAAGAGGAAGTTAAACATGCATTGAAATATGTTCCTAATAATAGATTTCAGGATCTTAGAGAGGTTAACCAATACATCGAAATACTTTCCAACGTTGACTTTACCAGAATCATTCTACCTCCTAGAGATAGCCATTTGTAACACCAGTTACTAATTCTTCTTTCTATCTTCCTAATTAACTAAGACTAATCTTCCAAGTGGTAGCAATTCAATTTTAAGTGAAAACCCAAATATGTGAAATCTTTATCGAGAGATTCCACCTTAAAGGGCAATAAATAATTAATGGATGCTATGGTCTTAGCTAAAGTCCTACTCTAAATGAAAGAATATTTTTGGTTGTTGATCTCCATATTAGATGCATGGAAAAAAATGGTAAATATTATGTGAAAGATGTCCCATTCAACAACCCTACCTTCCCCAAAAAGGAGTACATCATCCACAAAAAGTAGATGAGTAATATACAGATACTTAGACACCCTAACCTCTTTAATAAGTACATCGTTTTTTTCTTTAGTAATTATTCTACTCAAGCCTTCTATGACAAGGAGGAATAAAAGAGGAGATAGGGGGCACCCTTGCCTCAAGCTATTGGAACTATTGAAAAAAAATCGGAGAGCCATTTGCAAGCACTGAAAATTTTGTAGATTTTACACAACCCATAATCCAGTTTGTGACCCTCAAGTCAAGACCAATGTGGAGAAGTAACAACCTGAGAAAGTGTTGTGGTATTCAACAAACCACCATTTATTAATGATACTAGTTAATATTACGTTAATAAATGGGGACCCTTTAAAAAAAAATTATCCAAAAAAACAGAACTTAGCAATTAGTCATTTCTTTTATTTTGTGGAATAAAGCAAAGATAACAATCAAAACCTTTTTAAGGAACTACTAAATACTCACCTTTCATATATAGCATGTCTAAAACCCACCAAAGGACTCTATGGTCGAATTTATCATAAAATACGACGCAAATAGAAGACCCTAGGATTTTTCAGGCTTAAGTCTCGCATCGCATATCACCACTAGTAAAGGACCTGCTTTTAACACGATAATGCGAAATATGCGAGATGCAACACTGTGATGGCATTGTGGCCTTTATCACATGGCATTTCGAGAATTCAAACAAACCCCTTGTACTTACCACTAGTTGATATTGTGAATTGTGATTAGCACCCGAACCCACACCTTAAAATATTATGAGTAAATGTTTTGAGTCCGTTAGATCTTTTACATAGGATAAAGCTATCAATTAGCTATGTTTTGAAACAACTAACGGATGGCTCGCATCTTGCATCTTGCAGAAACACAGCGGGAGATAAGAAAGGTAATAGGGACATATTGCGATATTGCGATCTGCGATATTGCTTCACAAATCGCACAATCACTATTATCGCAGTACAATGGCTTGCCACCCTAGAAGCTTTCGTCCCATTTTACAATACAAACATTTATGAGCATTAAAGCTAAGGGATAACGAATCATTAGTGGGCATTTAGTGGGAAATAACTGCATTTATGTGTGAAAAGCCATTTAGCTTGATATGATATCTTCTTACGTGCGTTCAAATAAAACTCTTTTTACCACCTTTACAAGCTATCTGCATTATTTCATTTTTACGTTCATCTTTGTGTATCCGATAGCTATTGTTCTCCATTTTCAGAAAAAACCTACAGAGCAAAGCGTTGAGAACAATGGTGAATAAAGGCAAGGTTGTCGCCTATGACAAGACAGAGATGACTCCCCTGTTCACGGATACCACATGCAGCAGAGAGGGAGGAACCTCTACATGGGAAGCTATGTATAACATATTGGAGGAAGAACAGTTGAGGATTATGGAAACAAAAGTTACAGTTGACAGACGTGATTCCTCAGACGCTTCCATGCTGGAGACGACATGCTCGTTTTTGCACCGCATAGCCGCTCGACCGAAGATAATCCCTTATATCGATATGGTAAAATGGGTCATCGATGAAGCTGACATCTCAAGGAGCCAATAGGTTATGGGGTTTTTTACCCCAAACAACCTACAACTTATGTACCACCTACCAAAGCCCCAAGTCATCTACAATAGACAATTCTAGAGAAGTTTGCTAAAGAGAATGACGACCCAGCAGACTGCACCCGCGCCTGGTCGAATAATGAAGAGAAAATCAAGAAAGACAAAAACGGTATGTACACTACTTCGTCTGTTTGTCCCCCTTATAGTTTTGCAGCGGCTATGTTATGTAGACTATTTGGCACTCCCGATAGTACTAAGTTCTCCTAGAGTGGTTGCTGTTAATAGATGCGGCTGTTAACGCAACTGTAATGAATTGGGCACAAATTTTGTCAGACAATTTAGCAAAAACAATTATCGAGTATAGAAGGAAAAGAAGTGTTGCATCGAGGGTTTACCCTCCATTTTTTATGAGCGCCTATGTCATGGATGCTATTTGTTTTAGTTCAAAATTCCCTATCATGGGGTGGAAATGGACTGTCCAAAATCCACTCCCTATTCACATATACCACAAGGACATGTGGGAATCTAGTTTTGAACCACATTTTTTCAAGATTTTCCATGGAGTTATGCTCCTTATTCACAAGTGGCTTTATAATCGAGATTACCCTAGGTTTTCCCAAGAAGATGAAGTTGACATCCTCCCGACGGCTAGATGGTTCGGGGAGGAAACATTTACATATATCAGAGTTTTTGGCAGCATCACCTCCCCCCATGTCCTCCCATACTATGTTCCAGATAAATTAATGGCTAGAGAGATAGCCTATCGAACAGCTAGTGAGGGAGGAATGAGCAAGACACTGAAAGAATAAAAAAGGTCATTTGGCCTACATTCCCTATATAGTGTGGATCATTTGCATTACACGACCTAGGGCATGTGTTTAAAGAAGCAGAGAACATGCTATCTCTACAATTACCTAAATTCCCTGAACGAGAATATGACCTGTTCGACACTGTCAACGATTTCACCACTCTGGTGAAAATAAAAGTATTCAGTAATGAGGAGGATGTTTTTGATGACATCTTTCTGCAGAAGAACACCTTCACAGAGGTGAATCATATGGCACAACTACTTTTTTACCATGAATACTCGGAAATTTTTTACAGTTACAGAGAAAGAAGGCTAGCAACGGTCCCACTGGACCAATTATTGATTGAACCAATAAGGGAGCCTACTCCCAGTGTGACTATAGAAGGTGACTCCAAAGAAAATTCCAAGTCCAATTCTGGAGCAGAATCTCGAGAGAAATCTATTAGGGAATTGCAACAGTCATCGCAAAATGGGAAAAGCAGAATCATGGAGTCAGTGAGGGATACAACCCAATCTACACAGAAGATAGCCGAAGAAGCTTCAGCTAGTAAGAAGGCTGAAATACCTGCTACCTCTACACAACCAATAAAACCAATGGTAATTGACTTAGAGGAAGAGTGGGACAATTTTAATAAAAGTCTCAATGTAGAGGAACAGGTGCAAGAGTTGTAAACTCCACAACAGAAAACAGCCCTGGAAATTACAATGGAAGAAACTGCAAATATGCAAGAGGTAGAGCACATCCCTGTTACCCCTACTTCCGAAATAATTTTGAGAATTGAAGAAATACCCCCTTTGGATGTATTTTATAGCCCATAGCATAAGGCCATGGTGAAAAGGCAAAGAAAGAAAAGGAAATTGGACTCTATAGCTGCTACTACCCCTGAAAATGAACTAATGGATGTTCTATGGAAGGACTCACCTGTTGATCCATCCGCCAACCTCACTAGACTCTCGCAGTTTGCAGGTGCTTATGCTACAACGACCATAGACAAAGCAACATAAATCCAAATGTTGCTTAGAGAAAAAGAGATTAAAATAACATTGCTTGAGCAACAACTACAACAAGTCAAATCCGACCAGCAAGCAGAGATATAGTTGGCTAAGCTTCAACACGTATTTGAACAAATGCAAATAGAACATTGAACCAACTTAGCCGAGAAGGAAGCACAGACGCAGGAAATAACTGATTTGCATAAAGACAATCCAAAAATTGATCAGTTTGTTACCAAAGCACTCGGTCTTAACTCCCAACTAATGCATCAGAAAGAATTGTTGTGCAAGAATATTTCACATTGGAAATCCTATTGCGAAACAAGCGACAAACTGACAAGTCAAGTCATAGAAATGCGGCTTGAATATGATGAGGTCTTTAAAAAAGTCTTCGATTTCATCGCCCAGAAAGATACAGAGGATGGGAAAAAAACCAACCTACCCAAGCTAGAAGGATCGCATAAAGAAATTTTATTTCCGAGCTGGGATTCTCGGCTTAAAGAAGCAGAAAAGGCAACAACGGATGCGCCGGTAGCCGCAAACTGTGTCATAGAAAATATCAACGAGAATCTGCATATTGCCAATCTTGTGGCAGAATACATTCCAGGTTTCCTTCCTAATGCGAAACAGCTCGAACAAAAATGGAAACATGCAGTGGAAGAAAAGGGAGAAGTGATAAGGCAAACGACTAGCTTAGACTAGGAGGCATATTGGCAACATTCGGTCAAGCCTCCCAACCAATGGATGACCCTGCGATGCCTAACCACTTCCTTCGAGAAAATGGCGCTAGCATTGACCGATGTCGTATTCGCTGGACAGTTGAAATCTAAAGTCGGTCAACCAACACAGCTGAAGCCCATGATGGATATTTGCGATCTGAAGGATCAAATGAAGGATAGTTATTCACCTTGTTTATTTCCATTTTGATTTTATTTTTGCACAAATTGAGGCAGGTCGTTTAAACCTCCTCAACTATTTTTGTAATAATCTATTTTTAGTTTTATAGTTTTAGTATTTAAACCCCTCTCATGCATTTAGAGAGGGGTCTAGAATTTTATCAGAAACTCTTTTCAAAACATGCACTTCTGTCCCTTTGAGGAACTTTTGGTGAAATATATGGAACATGAGTTATTTTTATTTGATTTAACATCTTCTACTGAAATTGCACTTTTATACTCTTAGATGATGTTGAATGGATTGAAGATAGATCAACATTGCTGAAACACATGAGTAGGACGTATTATAAATGGTACTTTTATCTCGTAATCCTTTTTACTTATGTATTAAGCAATCATTTATTTTTGAATTGTTTATGTATGAAAGTCTAAATTTTGATTATCGTTATTGCACTTCTGTATGATGATGATCTTCATAATATGCTAAATATATGAATAACTTTTTATGCGATATATCTTTCACAATCGTTTCAGCTGACTTTTTATACGAAAAGATTATTGTTAAAATGGATTCACTTCTAATTACAATTGAATGATCTTTATTACCAATTGCTTTCAGAAATTATTGTACATCGCATCCATCAAGTTAATCCCGGGTATATTTATAATTAGATAGTTCTTAAATTATAATAAGATGCATTGTGATTGATTAGTTTAGATTAGATTACTTTTAGATTAGACATTACTTTAAAACACCATACATCACCCCATTAGCACAAGCATTAATAGATTGGGAAACTGGTCCCATTATCCCTAGTCAGAGCCACTACTCCAAACGGAAAAGGAGTTGCCAACCAAGGTTCGGATCGAGTGGTTTTCCCCCATGTTGAGGCAATGATTTTTGAGGCTTCAATAGAAAGTCCTAATAGACTTTGTCATATGATTTAACCATATCCATTTTTAATATCATAACATGAAGTTTTTTAGTCTTGATGGTGTGGAGGGATTCTTGAGCGACACCTATAACATCATTTCATTAGTTTATTACATATAAACATTATATTAAATTAAATTTCGTTAGAGAAAATTTTAAATCACAAGATATAATTTATGTATTTATACCAACCTAAATCCATCTTAACTCTAAATCTACCAAGTGTCGAGTGGGATCAAATATCTTTTTATTCGTCTTTTGAGGTGCAAACCTCTTTTAGAATGAAAAGAGATTTGATTCCTCTCAATGCTTGCTAGATCTAGAGTTAAGATGGATTGAGGCTAGTTTAATTATTAGCCTTTAAATAGGTCACATAAGAGAAGAATACCATGGACAAAAGAATACCATGTGAAAATGCCATGGGTTAAGATACCATTGAAAAAATCTCATGGTTTAGAGAATTTTGTGTTATTTTATGCTATTTATTTCAGTTTTATTTTGAATTAAATTAAATTTTGTTTTTTTTACCGAGTCAAAATGTTAAACATTACAACATCTCCCACATACTGGGCTAGAGAGTGCCTCTTGGTTTAATGATTTCAGTTATTATTTGTTTAAGCAACTCAATAAATGTAAAGTCAAAGTCATAATCAATTTTTATATAAAATGAAAAGCAAATACAAACCAAACTCATGATTAAGATCCACATCATTAATTTTGATGATATATTTTATTTAAAAGAATTAATAAATAAAATATAAATTTTGGATTTTTATATGATTATTATATATATATATATATATATATATATATATATATATATATATATATATATATATATATATATATATATATATATATATATATATATATTTATTTATTTATTTATCGAAGGAATTTTATGTATATTTAGATTTATCCTTTTTATTTAAGTTAAAAATATTCTTTAGGTTGTAGATAAGTAAGTGATATAATGCATTGTTAAGGCACTCCTAATTATGTCATCGATTCAAGCCCTTGATTAACCTTGTGTACCATATAAGGGGCCAAATTGATACACTTGGATGTTATAGTGGTAACAATAAGAATCGAGATCATGCCACGTGAGTATGAGCTCGCCCTAGTTGTCAATTTCGTCAGTTTAAAAAAGGGTTAAAAACACATTAG
This sequence comes from Pinus tabuliformis, assembly GCA_031772625.1. Lineage (NCBI taxonomy): Eukaryota > Viridiplantae > Streptophyta > Pinopsida > Pinales > Pinaceae > Pinus > Pinus tabuliformis. The sequence goes on from CM062815.1 coordinate 319,091,304, forward strand.
TATTTCAGATTATAGATAAAATAAAATTACATCCATTTATTGGTGGGTGATTGCTTTAAGGGAAACCAAGCTCTCCACAAACCTAACATCATCCATCTTATTCATGTCATTACCCAATTTATTACTAGATTTGTAAAATAAGAGTATTTATAAGGCTAGTTGCCTATGATTGCACATATTAACATAAAAACATAAAAAAGAAACTAAGAACACACAAAATAGAGATCGAGCAGAAGGAGGTTGAAACTTCTCCATTGCAGGCACATCCACAAAGTTCATGGTCCTACTTTCTTGTCCCTGAGCTAATTTTGAATTCTGTTTGACCCACACTCCTTTTGATTGGTTGTCTACCTCATAAGTTTGATTAATTGATATTTCAATTCCAAAATTGCCTCGCACATCACCTCAAATTTCCCCTTGAATATTCAAATTGTGGGTAGGATGTGTTTTTGTTCTACCTCATTCTTCTCCAAGACCTATGTGGTTAGGGTCATAACCATGCAGTAGGTTTTATCTATCTTATAAACTCGATTTCGCGTGTGCGAGAGTAGACCGAGTTTGTTAGCCAATCCTTAGTCTCCTTAAGGACTTGGGCCTTAATTATTCTTTGGATTTTGTCTTGAACGTCTTTCTCCAGCTTCTCCATTTCTTGTTTTTCCACTTCAAAGCACTTAAAATGATAATCTTTCTCTACCTCCCATGATTCTTCCATTGCCATGGGAGAGTAGGTAGGATGTCTCAAGGTGGAGGCCCAACAAATCCTAGCATTTCATTTCCTCTTTCTCCCACCCATTTCCCAACCAGCATTACAGGCCATGCTATGTTTCCAAACTATGCATTGTTGAGTGGTTGAGACTGATTAAATCCCATCCCAAAATAAGAAGAAGGTTAGACAGATGGGGGGTAATCCTATCTGAAACAAATTCCAACCTTCGATTCTAATAGATTAGGCTAAAGTAAGCACACCACAAAGCCAATTTTTCATTCCACCTAGACCATAAGAAAAAATAAAAAAAGCCAAAAAATAAAAAACTAAAAGAGAGATGACCTAGATATTTGGAATTAGAATGGAGAACCTGTTATGGCTAGCCTACACTTCAAGATGCATCTTTTCTCCCCCTTCATCAATAGATGATAATGGTTGATACATACATTTAGTTAGCTAGCAAAGGAAATGACCACCATTTGATCCACTAAAGACTTTATGCTCATTATTCAAAGTTTCCTCCAGGGTGAACCATGATAACGAGATTGAAGCCCTACATGTTGTCGCCTCAAAAACTATTCTTTATCATTTGATACCTATTCCAACATCCTAAATCATCACCTAAAGGCATAATGTTAAATCGGATGGGGGAGGAGCTCACACTCTTTCCCATAAGTTCCCCTCACTTCACACTAGGCTATTATAACCACCTTAGCTCTTAAGTTTGATGGGGCTGCCATACTAAGGATAGTGGAAGATGCATGACACATGTGAGTGATCACATCCCCACCCTAGAGCAATCCATTTGGATATATATTTAGGCTTATCTAATTTTATAACAATTTTTGGATATATATTTAGACTTATTTAATTTTATAACAATTTTTCCCTTAATACTTGAAATTCAATAATAAGAAAATTAAATCTTTTATTAATTCACAACTTTAATTAATTTTTTTGACCATTTTTTTTAAATTAAACAAAACCCTTATACACGTTGTTCCACCGTGTGTGGATGTTAAACTCATGAAAGAATTCTACTAAGTTTACTAATTACTTCCCAAATTTGTGATAGAAAATATAATTTTCTTATTATACAATTAATTTACTCTTTCTTTCATTATTTATCAACGCACTTACTCCTTCCTTATTGAGTTGAGAGACTCATTCTACAACCCAATATGAGGGAGATGTGTAATTCCGTTTGTGTTCAACGTGGAGTTGACATGTATTCATTTTTAAATAAAAATAAAATATTCTTTAAATTAAAAAATAATGTCGACTATAATCAAAATGAAAAACAAATATACATATTTGGTTAACTTTACTTAAAAGTGTTATAAATCATAGTCCCACTCTATTTGTGCTTGCTTTATTGGTTGTTGATATTAAAACTCAATACAAAACAAATATGACAAACATATTTCACACCCACTCTTGGTTATAAATAAAATATTTCCATGTCCATATGAAATAAGATAATTTTATATCAACTTTTAAAATTCTTTTCAAAGTATTTAAAACAAAAAACAAATAAAATTGATATTATATATTTCAATTGAATACGTAGATAAACCATTTTAATATCCATGTTAACTAATTTATTTCAATATCAACTTTTGAAATATATATATATATATATATATATATATATATATATATAAAATGAACAAATAATTGAAAATGAAAAATTTGAAATATATATATATATATATATATATATATATATATATATATATATATATATCTGAAAATTAAAAAGATTGAAAGTAATATTAAAATGTATTTAAAAATATATTAATAATTTTTTTAATGTGGACAATATAATCTATAAATAAAATATTTCAATACTTATGTTAACTAAATTATTTAAATGTCAAACATTTATATATTATGTATGGTTTATAATAATAACAATAATAATAAAATGTCTATATAGTATATAAAATAATTGAAAAATTAAATTCTTATTGTTATAGCATTTCATGTATTATTATTTTACATTTTCACATTTTTTTTATTAAGGGTTAAGTTTGAATGGAGCAAATATTTGTTAGAATTGCATGTATAATCTATTTAATTCCATGTATTCAAGGGATTTTCAAGAGAGAGAGAGAGAATGATTCATCTTAACCATAATGTGTCAAGTCCCTAGAGGGATGCAATTTTTAGAGGTGCAACTTAGAGATTTTCTCCCTCTCGGTTCTTGTTAGATCCCTGGTTAAGATGAATCTATACTAGTTATTTATCAACACACAAACAATTTTTAAAATTCAAAACTCACAGACTTTTAAAGGTTACAAAAACCCATCTTTACAATCGTATGATTTTTTATAATAACCATTTTAGTTTTGTATGTGAATACACAAACATACATTCCCGTCTACATGGAATAAAATTTGTATCAAATAATTTAGCATCAATAAATATTATTACATTAAATATAAAAATAAATTGTGATGATATTAAAATTTATATTAAATTTAAATTAAAGGAGAGATTGTGGTATGATAAAGAATTAAAGGATAAAAGAAAATTAAGATACTGAAAAAGGTTATCAACCTTAACTTTAAGATAAAAAATAACTCTTCATTTTGATGAACATAAAAAATAAAATAAACTTTGTTAAAATAAAATCACAGTCATACAAAATTCAGAAATAAGAAATTGGCATCCTTAATTAAATACTATGTTATTTTTGTAATATTAACAATGTTGAAAATAAAAAACATTTTATCTTAAAGTGTATTGCTTACCTCTATATTGAATTACAATTTTAAAATATTTGTTAAGATATTGACTTTTTAATATTTTAACTCATCAAATTATAATAATTGACTTTTTAATATTTTAACTCATCAAATTATAATGATTTAAAAACAAATTTTTTAAAATGGTTCAAATATTAAAATAAAATTTTAAAATCAATTAAATAATTATTTATTTTAGGAATTAAAAAAAAATCAAATATTAAAATAAAATTTTAAAACCAATTAAATGATTATTTATTTTATTAAAAATAGATAAAATAATATTACAAATAAAATCCAATACACAATTTTTTAAAACATAAATACATTTTTTATTATAAAAACATTTCTTTTAAATTAAAAATAATAATTTAAAGCTAAACCTTTGAAAATTTATGAGATGGTTTTCATATTTATACAAAATCCTTACTCTAATAAAGTTCAAAGTAATTAGTGGACTTAGAATTGGGTTACATATGACTTGGTCTCAAAGTAATTAGTGGACTTAGAATTGGGTTACATATGACTTGGTCTCAAAGTAATTAGTGGACTTAGAATTGGGTTACATATGACTTGGTTGATTGAAAGTGAAAGCATTATTTTTCATATTAGAAAATTTAAAATTAATTTTTTTAATGTATTTTTAAAAGAAAATTGAAGAATTAAATTTTATAAATTTCTTATGTGAGAATGTTATAATGTACCGTATAATACTTCTAAGTTGTAATATAGGTAAGGAAGATAATAAAGGACAGTAATATAGGACAGTAAAAGGAAATAATAAATGTAATATGACCCTAATAATGTGATAGGTTTATTATATACTTAAAAAGAAAGAATGTAATAATGAAAAATATTTAGTATAATATTTTTAAATATTTTTTTATAAGTATTTGTATGGGTTTTATGTCAATTACATTTTATTATTATATTATTTCTGGTTAATTATGTAGTAGATTTATTTCATTATTATGGATATATTATATTCATTATATCTTTTAATGTTTTTTCACATATCTGTATTATTCTTTTTATATATGGTTTTTTTTTAATAATGAGAAAATTATAACTTAATTGTCAAACCAAAAGTGAGGATAACTATTGGTTGTTACTATTTGTGAATGCATGTTGACTCATCATTGTTATTCAAGGAAAACCACACTTGTTGGAATAACCTACTGGTGGTTTGTAAGGGGTAAGCTTTCACTCCTACCTGTTTCCTTACATCTGAGGAAGGCGTGCTCTTAGCCAAGTAAAAACAGTTTTAAGGCATACTCCAAGTTCGATTCCTAGATATATTACACAATTCATCAATCTCTTTTTAGGTATTTTTTTTTAAACTCACATCTTAATAATAATAATAATAATAATAATAATAATAATTTAATTTTAAGATTACTTCCAAACCAAACACCAAAATAATGTATGTAATTCTTTCACTTTTGGAATAAGGAACTCATTTCTTCATAAGAATTTGACTATTAAATTTATAAAAATGTACATACTCTACCCCACTTTACCCCACTTTAAGTTTCAACCTATAATAATTTAAAAAACACATTTTAATTTTCTAATATGAAAAATAATACTTTCATTTTATATATTTTTTATTTGAGCAGGTTATAACTTACCATATAAAACTAAATAACACATATTTTATCTAATATGAAAAATAATACTTTCATTTTATATATTTTTTATTTGAGCATGTTATAACTTACAATATAAAACTCCCAAGTTGTAGTGTATATGGGAAAAGATAATATAAGATATTTAGGGAGGTATCAAAACGAATAATAAATGTAATGTGGCCATAATGATGTTATAGACTTACTATATAATTAAAATGAAAGAATGCAATAATGAGAAGTAGTTGACATAACACACTTAAATATTTATATTTTCCCATAAATATTTATATGGATTTTATGCCAATTACACTTTATTATTATATTATTTCCTTGTAATTGTATAGTTGACCTATTTCATTATTATGGCCACATTATATTCATTATCCCCTTTAATACCTCTCTACATAGTCTATATTATTCTTCCTAGATATGTTTTTTTTCAATAGTGGGAAAACCTATCATAACTCAGTTGTCAAAGCAACATCGAGGACAACCATCACTAGCTGCTATTCACGAATGTAGGCTAACTCATCATCGTTATTCAAGGAAAACTACGCGACCTAGAATGACCTGCTAGTGGTCTGTGATGGGGTAGGCTTTCACTACTGTCAGATGCCTCTGGGCCTTGGGCTATTAACCCGTTTCCTTACATTTGAGGAAGACGAGCTCTTAGCTGCGCAAAAGTAGTTTTAAGGCATAGTCCAAGCCCAATTCTTAGAGATGTTACACAAGTCATAAATTTATTTTCTAAATATTTCTTTTTTGAAACTCATGTCTTAATAATAATTTAATTTTAAGGGCATAGCCAAACCAAACACCAAATTAATGGATGAAACTCCTTCATTTTCGAGATAAGGAACTCATCTCCACGTAACAATTTGACTACTAAATTTACAAAAATGTGCATACTATAACCCACTTTAGATTTCAATCTATAATCTTTTAAAAAAATTACATATTTTTAACTATTATAACAAACTCTCACTGAACTTACTTAATATTTGAATAAATTTCATGTACCTTCCTAGCTTTGTATCTAAATTGTGTTTTAAGATAGATAGTAAAATAAATTTAAAAAGTGAGTTTTTCAAAAGTCCTCAAAGTTATCTTATGGCATATAAAGTTTATTCTATAAATTATAATATAGTTTATATATTTTGCATCATTGTATTAAATATAATGATAAAGTGTATATATGATTAAATTTTATTTAAAAATAAGTTTGTGTTTTTTTACTAAAAGAATTGGTAATTGAGCTGATTGCTGATTTTATATTCACGTGACATAATCTTAATTCCGACCATTATTATTATATTTCTTAAATATTTATGTAGACTCTTTCCGTAGGTACAAGTAAATTGAGAAATTTAAATCTTAAATTTCTTTATACATAAAGCTTCATTTTTACAAATATCACTAGCTAAAATACTTAAAACACTAAAAATATACAAAAATATAAACTCTAAGAAAAGCATTTATATAATACATGATTTTAATTATAAATCATAATAAAGTAGTGTTGCATAGTATGTGGTGTTACAGTGCATTAAATGTCGTGGTAGGGTGCATATTAGTAATAAGATTGAATGTGTATATGCAGGCAGTGGTTAACCAGCGTACCATAGGGCATTAAATGCCCGGGGAGGTGCAGGCTGGATAGCCTGCTAATACGCGTATTCGGAAACTGGGCACTAAATAAGAAATGAGAATTCGCGTGTTAGTGGGCTATCCAGCCTGCATCTCCCCAGACATTTAATGCCCTATGGCAGGCTGGTTAGCCGCTACCATATATGCACCTGACCACCACATCCAATACAATTTATTAAAGTACTTAGTATTTGTGTTTTTTTCCTAAAATCATAAATGTCATTGAACATTCAATTAAAGTGCGGGTGGAATAGTGGTATATAATAAAGTTGTTTAAATTGAAATTTAAGAACCTTAAATAACTCATTTTATTTATTCAATTTTTTAGTGAAACCTTTATTATATACCAACGAAGGGTGGTCAAAAGATATTAAGTGTAACATCGGAGTTAAACAAGGTTGCCCCCTCTCCCCTACCCTATTTGGCATTTACATCGATAAGCTCGAAGGCTATTTAGAGGAAGCAGGATGTGATGGCACGATCTTAGCTGGGATAGTCGTCATCCTTCTTCTTTATGCTGACGATATTGTTCTTTTGGCAAGGTGCCCATCTGATCTTAATAAGCAACTCAGGCTTCTTAAGGATTTCTGCTCTACCATGGGTATGACTGTTAACACTGACAAAACAAAAGTTATGACTATCAAATCCAAGAAGGACACTTATGCTAATTTTATGTATGACAATAATAACTTGGAGGAAGTGTATTCTTACAAGTACCTAGGAATTGATATTCATCACAAGCTCAACTGGAACCATAGCGTTGAGAAAATGATTAATGGGGGGTGGAAAGCTTACTTTGGTCTTGAAAATAATTGTAAAATAGCAAACCTTGTAATGTGGGATAAAAAGAAGTTCCTCTTTGAAACTTTAGTCACTCCTGTTATCTTATATGGTTGTGAGGTTTGGTGTTGCAGCATCTCCAGAGAATCATGGAGAAAGATTGAGCAAATCCAGAAGCGTTTTATAACTTATAACCTGAAAATTAAAAGTAATACACCCTATCCTATTCTCCTTATAGAAGCAGGTCTTTCCCCTATTGAGAGCGTAGCTATGCTTAAGTTTCTGTTGTACAAACACAAAATCAGTAACATAGACGATCATAGACTTCCTAAGCTAGCTTTAAATTCTAGCCAAAACCACCTAAGGCTCAATCGAGGGTGGCATAAAGACACAAGGGCCTGGTTAAACTATTGGGAGATCAACGAAAATGATGCATTGCAAAACATAAATAACATTAAAGATATTGTTACTTCTAAGTTCAAAGAAAAAATGTGGTGTGAGAAAGACTTAGCGGCTAAAAGAAAATTAAGTTATTATAAGAAAGTCATCAACCCCACCCTAGAAGATCAAAAGTATCTCTCTATTTTAACTAGCTCAAAGAAGAAAATTAATATAGCAAAGATTAGAACGAATTCTCATGAGCTCCATAGTGAAACAGGTCGTTGGGCAGTTCCTAAAACGCCATGGACGGAAAGGATTTGCCATATATGTGAGAATAGGAACATCGAGGATGAAAACCACTTCCTCTTAGAATGCCCTGCGTATAACCACATTAGATCTCAGTTTCACAATCTTTGTTACAATACTGACCTTCCTAGCCTTTTACAATGTCAAAATTATAGTGAGCTCGGGAGGCTTCTCTCCAAGCTTTTTGAGCATAGGAATAAAATCTTAAATCAAAATAGATAATTTGTTTCTTTAGGCCTGATAGACCATTATTTGGTCTTAGCGGACGTTAATCATCATCATCATCATCATCATCATATATTTATAAGGTGTTTTAATGGTTGATCGTTTATATAATGAGTATGTTCGTTTACCCAACGTTTTTCTCCTCTTTCATGAGACACGTAATATAAGTATATGTTTTTGACATAATAATTGTATATATTTATTATATGGTCTATATACAACTTATTTTTATAGCTATAAAATAGTCTTTATAAAAATGATATGGGTTTGCAATATTTTTATGGTTATATTTTTATAATAAACATTGATTAGTATTTTTATAATTTTATAATTTTTAATTTTAACTTTTATGGATCACTTTTTAATTATATTTCATATAATATATTTTTTACTAAAAAAAGCTTGAACCCAGGATCTGGGGACCAACATTTTCACTAAGTCCAATATTACCAACTAAAATGCCTTACCTAAACTAATATTTAAACCCACTGTCTGGGCACCAACATCCTCACTAATTCCAACATTACTAACTAAAATGCCTCACCTAAACTAATATTTTTATAATCATATATAAATAATATTTTCATAGTAAAATAATCTCTTATCTACTTTAAACTTGCGAGCCGTGAAATGTGCTTGATATCCTAATAAAGTCATATTCTTTTCCATAATTTTCATGACCATTAACAACCCTTCAACCTTACACCTCAAACTTACTCACATTACACTTTTTGCACTGCAATATGTAAATCTGTAATGAATATTTGTGCATGTAGATTTCCACACTCACAAGAAATATGAATTACAAATCGTTATGTAAAACTCCATTATGGAATTTAAAAATAATCTTACAATTTTATATATTTAGTATTTTATATATCCGTTATTTAATTTTCCACTATCAATTCTACATTAAGAAATTTTCAATCCCTAATTATGGTATTTCTGAATTGCATAAATGTTTTGACATTCATCATAAATGTTTTGATATTTTTAATCATAAAGTTTATTATGAGGAGGAAATATAAATAGTTTGGTATATATTTTATAGGAATTTAATTTTTAAAGGTAATAATTTTATGTTAATATTTTAAAGTTATATTTATATATCCTTTTATATATTGTCTGAAAAATAATCGTAATTTTATTCAATTTGAAAAATGAGGGATAAAATTATATTATGTAAATGCTGTTAAGTATTCAGTCAGGTTAACATTTCAGTTGTAAAATTAGATAATAAAAAATACATAAAGTTTGTTGGGGTTAAGTGTGATAAAAATCACTTAACTTTCCCTTTTTGCATTTCTTCTTCTAAACCATTCACCAAAGCTTTTGGTTGGGTTCAACTATTACCATGGCCAATTCATTTCCAACTACCTGCACAAAGCCTTGTTTATCTGAGTCTAAACTCTTAGATACATGAGTTCTCTTTACACCTCCTATGCCTGATTAGATGAAAGCTTCATCTCTCTATTCCTAAGTTTCTTTGGTCTTGATCAATTTAGTGTCCTTATGAATGTGGGTCGTGGTTCCTAACTGGTCCACGCCCCCTCCATTTTCTTGTTTATCATGTTGTGTCTGTGGTTCCATAGTTGGATTTTCCACATCGTTCTCTTCTTCTTCTTCAGAAAGAAAAGGATCTAATACTTGCCATCCCTTTGGCTTATGGGAATGCCTCTTTTTATTTTTTGGGATCTTTTTCGCTTATCAAAAAGTGTTCTGCAAATGTGTTGTTTGAAAACACATTCTGCATCGAAATGTCGTGTTCTCATAATCTAAGACTTGGGTCCATTGAAAATTTTCATGTATCAGGTGGATATGGTCAGGTGGACCTTTACTGAGGTCTATATCTACATATATTCTAGCGAAAGTGAAGATACATTTTTATGTTCTGTCACGGTCCATCTTTTTAAATGTTCCCAGAATATTTCCAATGTCTTCTAGAACATAATGGTGCTAGAATGGAAAAGGGAGATTTGTTAGTCTCACTTGAACTAACATTGTTATGAATACCATGCTTGTGCCATTGAAATATGCGAAAAACGGGGTAATCAAGAGCCCTACCCTCCCCAGAACCATGGTCCATCACTTAGGACTTTCTCCAGATCCTTTTGTGTTTCAAATTCAATTATGAAGAAGCCTTTGGAACATAAGTAATTCTACAGTTGGGTGTCTAGGAAGAATAAACCCACGGGTGTAAATTTTTAGATCTTGACCAAAATCCATTGAACTTTCATATTATAGCCATCGATTGAAGATTAGAAAAAAACATGTTTACTTGTTTGTTTTTAACTTCCATGGTTGGAGCTTGTGCCATTTGTTTGACAATGTAGGTTCTTGACATATTTTGGATATGGTCTACAGGGATGGAAGCCTTCCTTTTCATTGCATCCTTGAATGAGATTAAAACATTAGGGTTTCTAGAGCATGAAGTGTTAGTTTGACAACTCAATGACAGATCCCAACCATGGGACTATATTCCTCTTTTCGAGAGGACAATTTTTCCTATTGAAGCACTTAATTTGGATAAAGGAAATTGTACTTTTGAAGAAAAAGCCCACATGTGCACAAAAGGTCAGGTTGTTTCTAAATAAAATTGGACACCCTTTGAAGCCTATAAATACAAGTGACCTCAAGCTCATTTGGATATCATCATCGTTCTTCTTTCTTTGGTTTGACTCGCACATGTTTGAGGAAATTAATAGGGACTGGCTCGCACAGGTCTGAAATTGTAGGGTTCGAAGCTCACATGTGTGATCTAGGGTTTTGGTTTCTAGTCGCAGGCATGCTACATGGAATTTTCGGTCACAACTGTAGACTCGTAGGCTCATGAGTGTAGTTGAAGGTTTTATCCACACACACAACATTCTCTCTGTGCGGTTAAACCTAGGGTTTGATTTGGACATTTTTCGTTGTTGACCAGAAATGTTTGAAGTTGATTACCAACTGGTGAAGTGATATTTGATCAGTACTTTGTTGGAATCATCTTTTGGATCTTGTTTGGTTGATTTGCTAGGATCATCCTTTGGATGTTGATTAATTGATTTTGATGAAGATATGGATCGTCGTCCTCTCTCATTGTTGAAACATTCAATGACATTCTAATAAGAAGAAGAATTTGAAAGGGTTTTCCCCATAGTGGATTTTTCCCTGGTCTCCGACCAATCCTGGTGTCTCTATGTGTGAATGCTTTTCTTCTATTGTTCCTTTATGTTTCGTTGCATTGATGATGATATTGTTCTTTCTATATAATTTCATATGTTGTTGAATAAGGTTGTAAATCTGAATAATCTTATGATGTTGAGGGGTGATTTCTATATGTAAATAATAAAATGCAATTATCTAAAGCAAATAACAATAAGCTCTAAGAAAAATTAACATGGTATCAGAGTTGGGTTGAAGAAAAGTCTTTGAATATCACCCCTATGAAGACACCATTTATGGAAGCAAGACCCAAATGGAGGAGACCTAAAAGAATACCAAGGTTTGAAGGAAACCCTAGGAAATTTGATTATTAGGGTTTGATGGATATTATGAGGTTAGGGTTTGGAAGAAACACTAGATAATGTCAAAGATTTGAGATATGAAATATAGAAACGCTAGCATGATTAGTGTGAAGATGTTCTAGATTTTATGTGTCCCTATATGGGATAGTCTCAATTAGGCTTGCTTGCTTATAAATTTGGTTGAAATATTGAAACCAGAAATGTTATACGGATAATGGTCAGTCATGACTATTGAAGGTTGGTTCAAGAGGGAGATGATCGCCTCTCATTGAAGATAAGTACTTTTACGTTACATCTTTACTTTAGTTTAGATTTATTGATTTTATCATTTATTATACTTATCGCATGTATATTTGAGTATTTGGATACTTCTAACCTCTTGATGAGATGTGATAAGTTGATCCTTCTTGGGATCATCCGAGGTGTAGGAAAATATAGCTAGTGTAGGAAGAGAAGAGCTACAATTGCGCAAGACAAGTATGTGATACAAAGTGCAAAGGTATCTTAACGTTATAAGGTATGTATATTATATTGTTTCAGCTGCAAAATTGGATGACAAGGTAAGCCCTAAGGTATGATGGGAATATAACCTTCATGAATGACTCATATATGCATATGAAAATAAGTTTTATTTATGGTACATGTGATATATTGGTGTACTTGGTATTTGACAAGTACCTTACATTTTAGACATGATGGATTTCTTGATTTTATGAAGCAATTTAGATACATTATTTTTTATATATGGTGACTTGATACTATTGTTAATGCTTGTGATAATCATGATGACCACGATCATAAAAGTGTGACAATAAGATTGGTATTCAAGATCTTCTTGTTGACTGTGTTTGGTTTTTTATAAGTTTAGTAATTATTACAATGTGGTAAATATGGATGCCCTGACTTGATGGATTGAGTTATGTGAGAAATAAGTGATTTAGTGATTATGATCCTTGAAGTGTGTTGATACACTTGTCATCTATGCTAATTATATGACACTAACCTTTGATGAAATTTTGATATCATTATCATATATGATGATGAAGTAGCTGATGCTATTATGTTATGACTATGATGCATATATGTCTAAGAATCCGAAATAGTTTAATTTCATGATTTACTAGTTATGTTGATGCATGTCTTAATTAAAGTTGATTGAAGTGGCTTCCCATTATGATGGATAAAGTCTCAAAAATATCCCTACACCTATTATCATTTTTCATTAAATGGAAGATTATTTATTGTTGAAGTAAGATTTTTGGACATGAATAGATAAATATCTAATGTTGTTAGTCTACAACAAGTTATGGTCTGAGAAGAGAAGGTTTCTCCTAGTCTAAGCCCCAACTGTTGGGAGAAAGGCTTAAGAGTTCAATTATAAGCCTCCCAATTGCACAGAAGAAGGCCCATGGGCGCAGTTGTGCATGTAGGTCACAAAAACTGAAGCTTTATGCATAAAATCAGGAGTGCACGAGGAGTATGACAATCCTACAGATATGGAGTAGACAATAGAAAGTCATATGAGCAAGGAAGTTTGAATGTTTGAATTACTATAGAGAATGTGAGTTTGCTAACTAAACTTGTGCTTGCAGGGGACTGGAAAATACATATCAGTATGTTATTTTGATTTGATAATTGAAGCTAGTATATGTCAGTATTTGATAGCAATTGCAAGGGTTTGGCTTATTGGTTTAATATAGATGAGCAGTATTGGATTTTTGACATGATGCTTGATAGCTCATAGATACGTTTTGACTTATGAATTGATTAAATTTCATGATAACAAATTTGGGTTTTGACTTGATAACTAATGATTTGTCTTAATGATAATGTTATGTGGGCATATTGACTTTCAATGACTCATATTGGTATTCAATAGTGATTTTGTATTAGCATCATTGGATTTGGCATATTGGTTGAAGTATAAACAATTATGATTCAATATGCATTGATTTCACAATGAATGCATGAAACTTATATGACTTATTCTCGATGTGCAATGAAAAAAATAATTCATATTATGATGATGTGGAATGGACGGATGGAGTTTAATATTTTTAGATATGACAATAGATGAAGTCATAACTTGGTATTTGGATGTGAGCTCTACCCAACACCTGTTCCAATGAGTTTGTCACAGTGATATTGGTAGGAACTTTTATGATTTTTATATTAATTTTGATTTAGCATCTAAGGCTTCATAAGATGACTTAGTTGATCTCATTGCACAATGTTGATTTGTGTGAGGTTGAGTATATTGGTTTGATCAATATAATGTTTGCAAATAACATTGTATGGTTTGAATCAAGCTTCCCGAGCCTAGTATGTTCGCATTGACAGTTACCTGGTGAAGTCAGGAAGTTGTGTTGATCCTATCATGTACTTCAAAGTGGTCCAAGTTATGAATTTGATTTTGGTTTTACATGTTTATGGTATATTCATGACAAGTAATGAGCCTATGATGATCAACGTAAGAGGGAGTTTGTCTCTGAAGTTCAAAATGAAGAATCTTGGCATGACGAACTACTTTATGAAGTTTGGAAAAGGAAATATATCATAAAGATATTAAAGAAATTTTAGAAAGTGGGAATGCAAATCCTTGGAAACCTTGATGTATTTGAAGAAGTTATGCAGAGATATTGTTGGACCTGTCTTGGAAATTGACAATTGATTGAAGCATTGATGTTCCTTGTAACATCCATCTAGATATATGTTTTACAGAGAATGACCTAAGTCAATTCATGATTGAGCCGCTTCATACACATTGGGTTGCCACTAAGCACTTTTCGAGATCTTTTCACGGGAGGATCAATTTTTTGGTTTGAAATATTCTTCCTATGATATATGATTGCATGGTTGTACTGATGTGTTAAAATTGGAAACTAGGGCCAAACTCCACATGGGTCATCTTATTTATGATAGGTGATATTTTTCTTGGATTCCTCCCTCCGAAAAGTGTAGGATTGATCTAAAGATCATCCGATTCTGACATGTCAAAATGAAGATATGAATTTATTTGTATTATTGACAAATTGTCAAGGTCGGCCAGTAAGCAAAACACACATTTTTACCCCCAGTTCATCCTCAACGTGGCATATAAAAGGAGGAGACCTCAAGTCATTATTTCATCATCTCATCTTCACTCATCTCTCTCTCCTCACTTGATTGGGTACGCAGATTAGGGCAACCATCTCTCACATGTGCGAAGGAAGAAAGAGTTGATTGTGTTGACCAATGTTGACTAAGCTGCAGGGAGACTGTTTGGTTGCGTTGAACACTTGCATTGACCTGTTTTGACTACGGATTGGGTGCGGCAGATTCTCCTTGGCTAGCTGCAGGTCTAGGCACTGAAACCGAGGTGATATGACCTCTCGTTTGACCAACGTTGACTACCCTAGTTGCTGGCTGCAGTTTGACTTCAGTTGACCAGACTTTGACTGAACATTTCAGGACTGTTTTGGAATCCTTGGGCTTGTTGTTGGAGGTTGAAGTTGACTGGGTTTGACCGAGCTATTTAGAGGAAGAATTCCACCTTGTTTGACAGGCGTTGACTTTTCTAGTTAGGGTTTTTTTGCTACTATCATAAATTATCAGATTTGTAAATTGTACTTTCTCTCTCTACTGAACTATTGAAGAATATAAGAAGAAATTATCAATGGTTTCCCCACATTGGGGTCTGTCCCTGGCTGGTGCCACATCTTGTGTCCTCTTGTCTTGGCTTGTCTTCTACTGTTTATGTTTATGTTCTATCTGCATTTTACTATCATGCTGATGTGATTGCTAAATGGGATATTGATATTGGGCTAATAAAGAAATTGAAGTAAATTTCTCTTAAGCATAGAACATACCATTATTACCTAAAATTAACATGGTATCGGAGATGAGGTGAAGACAAAGCCCAAGCAAGAGTGAAAGAGAAATCACCAAAGACAGTTGGACAAGGACAAAAGGCTCAATGGGTTCCTCATCCCACTTCCTGGCTGAAGACAACCTCCGTGAAAGGTATGACTATCATGGATGGAAGATGTCTCTTGATTTGACCTTGGAATACTAAGAAGTGTTGGATTATGTGAAGGGTAAAATCCCTGAGCCTCCTTCAAATGCACCGGTTTCTACAAAGACCAAGTACAATAAAGCTGAATTCAAAGTGAAGAAGATTGTAAGAGATTCCATTGACAAGCGTCTGGTGGCATACATCTCCGATTTGAACACCTCCAAGGAGATCTATGACAGGCTGGTCAACATGTTCAAGGTTAGTGATGCAAATCAAATTTTATTTCTCAAAAATAAGTTGAAATATATTAAGAAGGGAAAGGGCGAGGATATTCAATCCTACTTCTTAAGGATCACTGAGATCAAGAATGATCTACTTTCAATTGGATAGGTCATTCCTGACAGGGAAATTACTATCACTGCCCTTGGAGGACTCCCACCTGAGTGGTATATATTTAGAACCACTATCCTCAATAATGATCAAATTCCAGGGTTTGAAGAATTGATGTCGAGATGCATTCAAGAAGAATCAAGAATGGTGGAGCAAGAAATTCCTTCTAATAGAAGAAACCCCACTACTTTCTCTGCTCATTCCAAAAGGAGAAATAATGCAGGGTCTAAAGGTCATTTCAATGGAAATCCTGGATCTAAAGGGTGGAAGGAAGGGAAGGTGTTATGTTTACAATAAGTTTGGTCACTATGCAAGGGAGTGTCCAAATAGAAGGGACACATCGCATGATGATGATCACAATCATTCCAAGGGTAACTTCAACAACAATAATCAAAGGAATGGTAGGTTCAATGGCAAAGGAAAAAGGGATGCTGGACATCAAGGAAATGATTGACCCTCCAAGAAAGCAAGGAACTCCAGGTATGAAGAATCAAATGCTGTTAACAATAAGCAAAAGGAGTACTATCTTATATGGACCCTCTCTACTACCTCTCCTACGGGCTCTTTGGGGAATTGGCTAGTTGATAGTGGTGCCTCAAGGCACTTCATCGGATACAAGGAAGCTCTCTCTAATATGATAGAGAAGGAGATAAACTTTAATATTATTCTTGGAGACGATGCCACCTATCCTGTAAAGGGAGTAGGGAATGATTCCCTTCAATTGAATCAAGTTAACACGATTCATTTACAAGAAGTTCTATATGTACTTGATCTCAAGAAGAATTTGGTGTCCATTTCGGTAATGGAAGACAAAGGATACAAGGTGGAATTCATCGATGGAAAGGTGTGTGTTTGGAAAAGGAATTTTAAATATGCTTTTACTCTTGGGTTCAGGGTTGACACTTTGTATCAAGTTGGAGGAAGTCCATTGGGAGCCATGTCTTGCGACACATCTCTACAATCTGAACTATGGCACCGAAGGTTTGCCCATCTTCATTATAAGGCTCTTTCCGATGTGAGACAGATGCTGAAAGGTATGCCTGAGTTCAAAGTAGAGCATAAAGGTGTATGTTCGAGATGTGCCGAAGGAAAACTTACAAGAGGACCATTCCCCTCAAGTAATAGCAAGACCACATATATATTGTAGTTGATCCACTCACACATATCTAGTATGATGCGCATAAACTCTTTGGGAGGATACTTATATTATCTCACCTTTACGGATGATTATTCTCACAAAACTTGGATCTACTTCTTGAAAAAGAAGGATGAATTGTTCATTTGGTTCCGTCACTTCAAAGTCTTGATCAAAAACCAAATCGAGAAGAAAATCAAGGTATTGAGGACTGAAAATGGGATTGAGTAAGAATCCAATGAATTCCATGATTTTTGCAGAGAAGCTGGCATTAAGAGGGAGACTACAACACCATACACTTTTGAGTAGAATGGTGTAGCTGAAAGGAAGAATCACACTATTGTAGAAGTTGTTCGTACCATGCTTAATGATCAAGGGCTTCCAAAGATCCTATAGGATGAAGATGCAAATACCACCGTGTATGTTCAAAACCAATGCCCTCATCAAGCATTGGACTCCATACTCCTGAAGAAATGTTCACTGGTAAGAAACCCGATGTCTCTCATTTTAGAATTTTTGAAAGCCCCGAATATTTTCATGTGCTGAAAGAGAAAAGAAGCAAACTGGGTGCATTAGGGAAGAAATGAATCTTTGTGGGCTATAACGAAAATTCTAAAGGCTATAGAATTTATGTGGTTGGTCAAAGGGAAGTTGAGATAAGTCATGATGTCACCTTTGATGAAGATATGGCCCTTAGCAAGATCAACAACCTTCCTATCCCAAGGAAGGACAAAGAAGCTGACACGAGAAAATAGGGTGCAAAAGAGGAAGAAATGATGCCTGATGTTGATGAACCTATGGATCCTATGGATCCTATTGATCCTCCTCCCTAAGAGCCCTTCTCCTCCACACCCTCATGGCTTAGGGAGACCTTCGAAGATGTCGAGAGACATATTGCACCAAGGGGAACTTTCTGTGAGAGCAAGAAGCCGAACAAGTATCAAGGATACTTGACCGTCATTAACACTATCATTCAAAATGAACCTTCATCATTTGAAGAAGTCATGAAGCAACAAGTATGGAAGGAAGATATGAATGAAGAATACAAGTCTATTATGAAGAATGATGTCTAGGATGTGGTCCCTAGACGCCAGGACAAATCGGTTGTCACCTCTAAATGGCTCTACAAAATCAAGCATGGAGATGATGGAAGTGTAGAAAAGTTCAAGGCTCTCTTTGTTGCTCAAGGATTCTCTCAAACAGAAGGTGTAGATTACGATGAGATATTTTCACCTTTTGCCAAATACACCACCATCCACTCGATCATATCCCTTGCTTCCTCACAAGGATGGAACCTACATCAGATGGATGTCAAGACTACTTTCTTGCATGGTTCGATCAAAGAGGAAGTCTATATGGAACAACCCAAGGGGTTCGAGGTTCATGACCGGGAAACTCATGTATGCAGGTTGAAGAAAGCTCTCTATGGCTTGAAGAAAGCACCCTAGGCTTGGTGTGAGAGGATTGATAGCTATCTAATGAAGCTAAGATTCACTAGAAGTGAAGCCGATCCGAACCTTTACTTTAAGGTTGAAAATGATAAACCTCTCATACTGGTACTTTATGTGGATGACCTCTTTCTAACAGGTGCAGACCCTCTCATTAAAAAATTAAGAGGGAGTTGGCTTCTAAATTTGAGATGAAGGACCTAGGATTGATGCACTACTTCCTAGGGTTGGAGTTCTGGAAAAAGCCAGGAGAAATTTTCCTATCTCAATGAAAATATGTTGTGAAGATATTGGAAAGATTTGTGATGGTGGACTGCAAGCTTGTGACTACCCCAATGGAACTTAACTTCAAGAAGTATGTGGTAGTGTTGCCAGACCTAAATTGGGAAATGCCTCTGAGTATCGTCAACTCATAGGAGTGTTGATGTTCTTGGTGAACTCTTGTTTGGATATATGTTTTGCAATTAATACGTTGAGCCAATATATGGTTGAGCCTCATCTCTGGAAGGGAAGAGTGGGAAACTATTTACCCACCCACCCCAATCCCCGTGTGAAAAAAAGAAATATGGGTGAGAAAGAAATACTGCACCGTAGTCTCGAAGGATCACTGTATTTTTTGGATGTACTTATACGCGAAGTAAACGGTGCCACACCACTGGGACGGAAGCAGTATTACAAGTGAGGCGGTCCCACCGGGACGGGATGGGACATATACATTGGATTGGTGCCAAGAATATTATGAGATATCTTCGGGGCACAATCACTCATGGAATGAGATACACTATCGGAGATGTGAGGCTGCATGGTTATTATGATGTTGATTGGGCTGGGAGTGTGGTGGATTGAAAGAGAACTTCTGGGTGTTGTTTTTCTTTGGGTTCTGCTTCGATATCCTAGATGAGCAGGAAGTAGAAATCGGTTGCTTTGAGCACTGTTGAGGCCGAACACATATCTGCTAGTATGGCCTCCTGTGAAGCTGTCTGGTTGAGGAATCTCTTAAGTGAGCTGTTTGGTCATGTGATGGATACCACCGTTATCCTCTATGACAACTAGAGTGGGATCCAATTATGAGAGAATCTCGTATTTCATGATCGCTCCAAGCACATAGATATCATTACCACTTTATCCGAGATATGGTACAACGAGAAGCAATAAGGCTCCATCATATTGGGACTGGTGAGTAGGTCGCCGATATTCTGACAAAGCTCCTAGGGAAAGTCAAAATTTTAGCCTTCTGAGAACGACTAGGAGTCATGGAGAGACCCTCTTATGAGGGTCCTATATGATATGGACATTGAGATTTGGGAGCTCTGAGGGGCTTGGGTTACTTCTTGGAGTGATGAGCAACCATAGGGTGAGTGGTTCAACCTTCCCCTAGTGGTTTTCCAGTATATAGGGTGAGTGCTTCAACCTTCCCCTATGATACCCTATGGTGACATGTAGGCAGGATGAGTGGTTCATCCTTCTCCTACTAAGACATCCTACCCATGCAGTCTGGGACTCATGGGAAGTACCTCTCATCTGGCTAATGAATAGGGAAATGAGGATAGGGACCATAGTACTACCGATAGATGCATCATGTACTACTGTACTCCCTATGCTAGGATGACCTATATTGATTTGGGATCAATTGGAACTGACTTCGAGCTAGTAAGAGTGGTATGGCACACTCTCTTTTGATTGGAATTGACTTCGGGTCAGTAAGAGTGGTATGAGACACTCCCTAAGTTCTCGATCACTTCTTCTTCTTCATAGCTTAGCAGTAGAGCAAAGAAGTGCATAACAATGCATTGATGGAAGATATAGTACCAACTAGCAGATGGATTAACAGATGGAGTTCTCCCTAGTTGAGAGGGAGTGCTAAAATTGGCAACTAGGGCCAAATTCCACAAGGGTCATATTGTTTATGACAACTAATATTTTTATTGGATTCCTCTCTCCGAGAGGTGTAGGATTAATCTAAACATCATCTGATTATAACATGTAAAAATGAAGATATGAATTTATTTGTATTATTGACAAATTGTTAAGGTTGGCCAACAAGCAAAACATACATTTTTACCCCCAGTTCATCCTCAACATGGCATATAAAAGGAGGAGACCTCAAGTCATTATTTCATCATCTCATATTCAGTCATCTCCCTCCCCTCACTTGATTGGGTACACTTATTAGGGCAACCATCTCTCACACGTGCTAAGGAAGAAGGAGTTGACTATGTTGACCAGCATTGACCGAGCTGCAGGGAGACTATTAGGTTACGTTTACCACTTATGTTGACTTGTTTTGACTGTGGATTGGATGAGGCAACTTCTCCTTGGATGGCCGAAGATTTGGGCATTGAAACCAAGGTGATATGACCTCTGGTTTTACTAACGTTGACTGCCCTAGTTGCTGGCTGCAGTTTGACTTCAGTTGACCAGACTTTGACTGAAATTTTTGAGACTATTTTGGAATGTTTGGGCTTGTTTTTAGAGACTGAAGTTGACTGGGTTTGACCAAGCTATTTAGAGGAAGAATTATGCCTTGTTTGACTAGTGTTTACTTTTCTGGTTAGGGCTTTTCTTTTGCTATCATAAGTTATCAGATTTGTAAATTGTACTATCTCTCTTTGCTGAACTATTGAAGAATATAAGAAGAATTGATCAAGGGTTTCCCTACATTGGGGTTTGTCCTAGCTGGTGCCACATCTTGTGTCCTCTCGTCTTGGCTTTTATTTTACTATTTATGTTTATGTTCTATCTACATTTTACTATCATGCTAATGTGATTGCTAAACTGGATATTGATATTAGGATAATAAAGAAAATGAAGTAAATTTCTCTTAAGCATAGAACATACCATTGTTACCTAAAATTGACACAATGTTATTTGGATCGTTATTGATGAGATGAGCAGATTTGGGTGCTACTTTAGTATGAGATCTACCATGATATTTTGGATGAAAAAGTCTGTAGTTTTAAGCATGACTGAGGTTGAGTATGATGTTGCTAACATGGATAGCTATGAGGAAGGTTGAAGAAACTCTTTAGGAAGCTATTTTAAACAGGTTTTGGATGTGAAAATGATATATTGCAATAATAAAAAGTGGGATCCGATTGGCAGAGAATCCTGTATAAAGATGGGACTGAGATATCTTCATATATTGAGACAATGCTACTGTTCGAGACAAGCTTAGGTTTGTGGTTGTTGCCTCTGTGAGAGGGAGGATGAATAAGGTATCCTTTTGTGATATATATATTTGTTCTAATATAATATTTGATTTAATGTCCTACATGAACAAGATACTGCTATTATTGAGACATTATGATTGAACTCTTCAGTGAGTTGTTTAAGCTGGTACCAAATATGAGCACGATGATATGTTTATGACCTATAAAGAGTAGAACTGATCGAGGACACTGAGTCAAATTTCCCCCTTGCCTGAGCTCTTAGGGTAAGGAATTGAGATGGAGGGCTCATAGGGTTGAGGGATCTCTAGAAAATAGGGTATCACCCCTATCTGTTACCCATAGGGTTGGAGATGTTGCTCCCCTATATTGGTCTATGTAGAGTATACCCTAGTTGGCATCATACCCACAAGCTGAGCTTGTTCAGAATACCACTCCCCGTCTGGCCAACGGGTTGAGAGAGTGCTTGGAGGTGTACAACCCAAGTTGATTATGATGCAAGTGTTATACCACATGAATCTTGAGGGTCATTGTTGAGAATATCAACGGGAAATAGGATGGATGGGATATTGTTGACCGACATAGGGTGGACGATGTTTTCTCCTCTATGTTATGACTCCTATTGCTCGACATAGGGTGGAATATGTTTTCTCCCCTATGAGATGACATGAGGTGAGAGAGTCCTATAGGACCCTCCTCATTATCATTGAATTCTGTGTTGAGATGTGCTCCCCGATCGAGTTCTAGGTTGAGCATGACTCCTTGATGATAATCTCTCTGATGTTTCCTAAGTAGTAGCAATGGTCTCCCTGCTGGCAGTGATTTTGGGTCGTAGCAGTGGATCCTCGATGGATAGAGGGTGGTAGCTTGGGATCCCCTCTGATGTCAAATTATTCTTATTTGAGATTTGAGAGTGTTCAACATATGAGAAAAGACAATAAAGAGATAAGTAAGAATAAGAAGAGATGAACCGAGATGAACAATGACGATATTTGATGACGAGATACTTGAGATAGGATATGATTTGATGATAAGATACTTATGATGATTACGTGATGTAGTTGGAATTTATCCCTATATGAGAGGGAGTGTTAATTTGGTAGCTCAGTGACAAATTCCAACCATGGGACTAGATTCGTCTTTTCGAGAGGACTAATTTATCCTATTAAAGCACTTAATTTGGATAAGGGAAAGTGTACTTTTGAAGAAAGAGCCCAAATGTGCACAAAAGGTTAGGTCGGGCCCAAAGAAATTTGGACACAATTGGAAGCCTATAAATACAAGTGACATCAAGCTGATTTGGATATCATCATCATTCCTCTTTATTTGGTTTTGCTCACATAGGTTTGAGGCAGTTCGCAGAGACTGGTTCACAAAGGTTTGAAATTATAGGGTCCAAAGCTCACACTTGTGATATAGGGTTTTGGTTTCTAGCTACAGGCATGCTACAGGGAATTTTTTATTGGAATCGCAGTCTCGAAGGTTCATGAGTGCGGATGAAGGGTTTCAGATGCATGCAAACCACTCTCTCCATGAAGTTGGGACCTAGGGTTTGATTTTTACATTTGATGCAATTGACCATAGATGTATTAAGTTGACTACAATTTGGTGAAGTGATATCTGATCAATACTTTTGCTGGAATCATATTTTGGATCTTGTTTGGTTGATTTGTTGGGATCATCCTCTGGATGTTGAATAGTTGATTCTGATGAAGATATGGATCATTGTACTCTATCTTTGCTGAAATATTAAATGAAAATCTAATAAGAAGAAGAATTTGAAAGGGTTTTCCCCATAGTGAGTTTTGCATTGGTCTTTGACCAATCCTGGTGTCTCTATATGTGAATTCTTTTCTTCTATTGTTCCTTTATGTCCCGTTGCATTGATGATGATATTCTTTCTATATAATTACATATGTTGCTGAATAATGTTGTAAATCTAAATAATGTTATGATGTTGTGGGGTGAATTAAATATGTGAATGGTGAAATGCAATTATCTAAAGCAAATAAAAATAAGTCGCTAAGGAAAAATAACATGAAACTCCACCTCGTAGCCTCAGATTCAATATTATGGTGGAGCTTCTTTCCACATCATAATATTTTAGCTGAAGGGAATCTTGGAGCACTTTCTCCTCATGTAACAAGCATTGAAAAGTTGTTGGTATTCCCAAGTTTTCCACTAGAATCGAGCCTCAAATTTAAAGGACAGAGGTCTTCCCACTAAACTTTTTTAACAAGATCTAGTATTTTCCTTTTGTTTGTTTGTCTTTTTATCTAGATCTAGGGATAAAAACCTGAGAGGAAACTCATAGGAGGATGAATCCATGTTGTGAATCATCGATGAATAGGATCTTTGCACACAAAACTGAAAACTCTTTATAACCATCCAAAAAGGGAATACTTAGAATTTCCTACCCATAAAAACCACTCCACCACGGTAGAGAAATTTTGAGGGTTCCATGCATGAATTTGATGTTCGTCCACAGAAGTGAACCTGAATCCAGGTCTACAATATAGAAGATATCAGGCTTCTCTCACCTATCATCCGCCCCTGTTTATCATTAAAAAACTCACTTCTGTCGAATTTGTAGGCCTTGGGTCCATTTCCTCTTTGATATAAGACAGAGATGGCTACCACAATGTAAGAAAAAATTCTTCCCTCTTGGGATTTACATGCTTGATTGTGGGATAAGCACCATTTCTTTGTAAGCACAATCGACTTCAAAACCCTCCTATCACAGTGAGGAAGCGTGATCTTAACTTATCCTTACCGAATAACTCCCTCATCGCCTATGGCAGACTCCTAATTGGTGGCGACTTTAGATGAGACTCCGTAGAGAAAAATCCTAGCTCCTTCCATCACTAAGATCTTCGCCTCTATTATAAATAATATTTTATTTTTAATATTATTAAGAAATATATATTTTTTATATTAAATATTATTTTAAGAATATTTTTATATTTCAAAATAATTATTTTCATTTTATTAATAAATTTAATATTAAATTATTATTAACTTATAAAACAAACATATATTACATTATTTTACTTTCTCTAATTTTATTTTGAAATGTTAGATTCTCGTTTACTTTAAATATTTTCTGTGTCCCTTTCTTTGTATGTTTGTAATGGTTAGATTCCCATTTACTTTGTATATATATTTTATCGTTTGTAATGATTATTTTTATAGCGTTTTTATTATTAACTTATATATATGGATGTAAATTTTTATTTTTTATTTTATTTCCAGAGAAACATATAGGAATTTGTATTAAAAAAAATCTCGTTACTAAGGTAGAACCTTTATATAGTCCAATTTTCTTTAGAGGTTTGAAATTGAGAATGAGGTTCAATCCAAACCCTCAAACGACTTCTCCATGACACAAAAATTTCAGACCCTTTCCAACTAAAACTTCTCCAAAATATTCCCAATATATATATACATTTACATTCCATTATTCACTACTTTTGTTTTGATTTAGTTTGAATTCTTGTTTTACTTGGCAAAATACCTTTTCCTTTCTTCCCAACTTGTGTCTAGTTCGTGTTTTCTTCTATTTCTGGAGTATCATTCTTTGACAAGTGAAATTTGGAATCTTCCTCATTCATTTGATCCTGCCCAAGAAGATGATTTTCCAACAAGAATTCTTGTATATTTAGGAGGGGATTTGATTTCCCCAAGGGTTTGTCGCTTTTCTTCTTTTACTCAGTCTGGAGGATCCTCATTGGAATTTGATATTCCCTGCTTGGTT
Source organism: Pinus tabuliformis (assembly GCA_031772625.1). Lineage (NCBI taxonomy): Eukaryota > Viridiplantae > Streptophyta > Pinopsida > Pinales > Pinaceae > Pinus > Pinus tabuliformis. The sequence goes on from CM062815.1 coordinate 319,117,124, forward strand.
TATGTTGTCGTTGATGTGATTCTTTGGTTGCATCTACTTCCTTCTTGTCTTCTGGTTCTTTCTTATCATGTCCAACTTCATCTTTAAATATTGTATAGTGAATACCTTGAGCTCCTTCCCACCATTTGGGCCTTCATTTTTTTTTTTCGATCTTTGCTATTCTATAAATGCTTGGGGAAATTTTTAATTATGTGCCATGTTTCATAGCATGCTCTACACTGAAAATAAATATTCTCATAGTCAAGCTTTTGGACCCAAACATAGTTTGGAGCCGTGAGATTAACCTATGCAGGGAAAACCCTTATTGAAGTCCATATCCACACATATTCAAGCATTAGTAGTCTTGAAAAAATTTTCAGTTTCAGGACAATGGCGATAAACTTTCTCAACACATTCCCAATATAGGAAAGCAATGGAATATTTCAAAATTGCAAGGGAAGGTTCAAAATCCTTACCCAAATTGTAATCATAGATATTGATGCCATTACCGGATCAAAAGTGGGAGTTCAAGGCTGCATGAAGAGATCAACACTACCCCAATACCACGATCCAAATTTTCAAATGACCTTCTTGTCCTCTATATTCTTGAAAACCACAATGAAAAATCCCTGTAAAGGGATAAATATTTAATTCTTTCGTTAAAAGGGTCTTGTATGTCTTAGAGATCCATTTGTACAGATCCACCAACTGCAACCAGAACTCATTAAACCTGCAAACCAAACCTTTCTTTGATTTTTTTTTACAACTGATGGCTTCCTCGTCCATGGGAACATTGAGGGAAGGAATTTCTTGAACCACCGAAAGACCAGATCCAAATTTGAATAGGGAACTGTACGAAACCGAGGAAGAGCTTGCTAGACGGCAGCCATACTTGCAAAAGAAATTGTCTTTTTCATCGAATCACTAGAATTCACCATTACAAAAGAGATCTGAAAAATATTCATTCAAACTAGGTATGGAATGGTGGGCTAGGGTGAAACCCTAGCCATTGTGAGGGTTCGTAGAGATCCATCCATCTCTTCCAATATAAAAGACAAATTATGTATATTTTGAAATTTTTAATATTTATATATTTTGTATTTGTAATTAATATTTTTATGATTTTTTAATATAAATTTTCTAAATTAAAGAAGTAATGACTTCCATTAAATCGATTAATTCCCTTAAACCTCTCTGTAAAAAGTTTATTGGAAGTAATTCCCTCACTCCCAGAATTTATGGCCTTCCAAATATTCATAAGACTAGGGTCCCCCTGAGACCTATTGTTAACACAATAGTTGGGCCTACTTATCTTCTCGCTAAATTCTTGGTTCAAAAGATCAAACATCTTGTTGGTCACCCTGGTTCCTTTGTTAAGGACTCTACTTCCTTTGTTAAAGAATGGAAAGATATTAGGCTGGACCTAGGGGACTTGTTAGTAAGCTTTGACGTTGTTTGCTTTTATACCAAAATCCCTATTTAAGAGTTCATTGATAACATAAATAATATCATTGAAAATGACAATGAAAAATTGGTTGGCCTCTGCCTCACCTCTACTTTCTTTAGTTTCCAAGGCAATTTCTATGAATAAACCTGTGGGGTAGTGATGGGTTCTCCTCTTTCCCCTATAGTTTCAAACTTATTCATGGAATATTTTGAGACTAAGGCCTTAACCTTTGCTCAATTTTGCCCTAAAAGATGGAAGAATTTTTTTGATGATAGTTGCGTCATTTGGCCCCATGATCGTGAGAAATTAGATTTGTTTCTTATCCATCTTAATTCTCAATGAGACTCCATCAAATTCACAATGGAGGTTAAGGTAAATGGATTTCTTCCTTTCCTTGACATCCTTCTCTCTAGAATGAATGATGGTTCTGTTTCTTACCCAGTTTTTCGTAAAAAGACTCGCACAGAACAATATCTTCATGCCAGTTCTCATCATTTTCCAACGTAAAAATTTTGGGTCCTTAGCATTCTTGCCACCCATGCTATGAGAATTCCTGATGAGAATGACCTAGAGGAGGAAAAATATCATCTTATTAAAGTCTTTGAAAATAATGCTATAGCAGAACTGAAGGCCTCAAGGCTTTTCAAAGAGCCTGTAAAGAATCAAGGGTTAAGTTTGCTTGTGATGGTCATATCACTAAGGTGCATCTTCCGCTTATCCAAGGGGCCACTGACATGATTTCCCATATTCTTAAAAAGAATAGAGTTTCTGCTTCATTCATACCCCTTAATACCATTATAATTTCTCTTAGATTTGTTAAGGACCATGTAGACCCTAAAGACATGAAAGGGGTTTACTCGATTCCTTGTTCTTGTGGGATTTCCTACATTGGAGAAACTGGCCGCTCCATTAACTAGAGAATCCAAGAGCATGCAATGGACATTATGCACAACCGTTCCCACTCATCAGCTCTAGCTCAACACGCGGAGAAATGCAAGCACCATTTTTGCATTGAGGATTCCATAGTCATTTTTAGGGTTGATCACTTCCACCATAGGAAGCTTAGAGAGGCTATTGAGATTTAGAAGCATGCAATCAATCTCAACAGGGATTATGGTTGGAAATTAAGTAGAAGCTAGATTCTAACCTTCTCTTCTCGATCTTCTCCCCCTGCTCCCTCTTTCTCTTCCTTTATTTTATTTATTTATGTATAAATCAAAATTGCATAAATTCTTAACATAATTTTATTAATTGTTTTATTTTAATTTAATTCAATTTTAATGTAAGTATCCTTTTCTTAATTTTAAATAATAAAACTCTTAATATAATTTTTATTTATTTTTAATTAATTAATTAATTAATTAAAATATTAAACTTATTCTAATAAATAATCAATACTTTATATACAATTTACACCCTTAAATTTATTTAACAAATCCTTATATATATATATATATAATTATAATTTCTAATAAATTTATTTATATAAATAAATAAATTCAAATTCCTAACAAGTAATTTATAACTAAATATTATTTTAATTTTGTTAGAGATTTCCAAATTTTATACCTTCATATTATTATTGAATTTATTTAACAAATCCTTATTTTATCTATCTATCTATCTATATATATAAATTGCTAATAAATTTATTTATTTAAATAAATAAATTCAAATTCCTAACAAGCAGTTTATAACTAAATATTATTTTAATTTTGTTAGAGATTTCCAGAATAGCATCGTGTAATGTATGTGATCCATCTAACGTTTTGGATGGGATCTCCATCCATTGTCAGGACCAAAGTGAGCTTTGTGGTCCTTGATGATTTATTTTAATTAATTTAATAACTATTTCCTAATGGCTAACTATGGACCTTGATGCATCCTTGCTATTTATTCTTTAGGATTGATTGATTTTTTCACCTTTGTCCTGAGGATGAACCACATTAGTTGGTTCGAAACGTCAACCAAATGTTGATAATGTGATTAATCTGAAAGACATTCTCATTTGCAATATGGATCACAAAAGTCTTAAATCCAAAATTATAATTATATATATTTATTCGCAATTTTATAATAATTATATGTTTTGACTATTTATGAAAATATATTTTTATAATATTTTATATCATTTTAATTAATAAAATTACAAATATATAAATTTATTATAATCTAGCTGTTATCTATTTTGAAGGTTTTATGAGCATTTTTTTTGACAAATTTGTCTTGTACCTAACATTTTTTTTGGAATTACAAGTTTAAATTGTAAATTCTGCACAATTCTAGTGCTCGAAGAGTTTTTAAAAGTATTAAATCAATTTTACATTAAAAAATGAATCTTACATAACAAAAAAACAAAATTTGAATAAAATTTAATTAACTAAAATTTGACTGAAAACTTCTAAACATATAATAATTAGACATCATCATTAAAATTTTACATTATTTTAATAATTCAAATTTTAAATAATCAACTAAAAACATCCCACATCCACTTAAAAATTGAATATGTAATTTATTGCATTGAAAAAGTCGGATGTACTAAAAGTGTTGGGTGTAAAATTGAATATGTAATTTATTGCATTGAAAAAGTCGGATGTACTAAAAGTGTTGGGTGTAAAATAAAATGACGAAAGAGAAGCTTATTTTTTAATTTTCCATTATTTGATATATTTAAAATATTATTTTTTAAATCTTTTATATATATATATATATATATATATATTTTATTTCTATTTATTTATTTTTTGGGAAAAAATGAAAATAAATTTCACAAATAGTGTTAGTGTAAAACTAAACCATGTTGTTTTATTTAGAAAAAATATACATGGTTTTAAAATAATACATAGCATCGATCTTAAAAAGACATTTATTTAGTGTTAAAAGATCTTAGCTTGAATGATTTGATGAACAATTAATTATCGTTAAAATGAAGAAAAAAAATGATATATATATTTAATACGACATATCTAGATGAGTAAGATCAAGTAATCTTAACAAAAAATAGTTACATCAACATAACAAAAAAACTAACATGATTGTTTTAAGAAAGAAACGTTAAACAAATATGTGACTCAAGAGTCTATGAAATTTCTATCTTATTGAATAACTACTTAATCATCCTTACCTTCTTCACAGAGAAAGGGTTCATGAGAAGACAATGATCCTTAAAAATAGCATCTACCCACACATTTAATCCTAAAAAAAAAAAGTGTAAATGAAATTTCTTAGAAAAAATGTCTTCTTCCCTACTTATGGGGTATAACAAACTCTCAATCACCAAAGACTTATAGTTGTTATAATTTTTTTTTAATAGTGTATTTAAACATTGCAATAATAACACTCATTTTTCCCATATTACTAATACTAAAATTAATATAATTTATATTAGTTAATATAATATTTTAAATGTAATTATGCAAATATATTAGTATTTGAAATAAAGATTGGTTGCATGATATTTAAAATAAACTCATCGGGTAGTAGTTTATGAAAAGAAACATATAATATAAAAAATGTGTATGTATGTAAATTTGTCATTTCATCCTCATGTAATAGGTTAATTATTTTGGCTAGGGATTCAAATTTTTAGGTTGTTTGAACACATAATTTTCCTCATAGTTTGGGGAGGGGTAGGTGATTTGATTTAGAATATTAGTTTGTAATGCTAAGATATTCTTCATATTATAAGCAAAATGCTTTTATTGTGTTTAAGGATTCATCCAAATTTTCAAGTGAAATGAAGAGTTTTTATGTTAACTTTATGAGCAATTTAACATAAACCAGAAACTGAACAACAACATAAACATGTATAGAACATCATCAAAAACACATTACAACAAGAAAATGATAAAGGAGTTCACCCCCCTCCTGGGCTACATTTTCTTGGTCCAGTTTCTAATGGCTTGGCCCTCTCGATTATGCTCAAAAGTGTAAAATTATGTGTTTACAATGCTCAAATGCTTCTGAAACTTGCTCCAATAAGTCCAAAATGGATATCTAGCCTCTTTTTGCATCCAATTTGGTGAAAAACTGAAGACGTTATGACTTCCCCTTGTTTTCCCATTATTCGCTCCACGAATTGCCCCATTTCTGGCATGATCCTACAAATTAGCCCCAAGAACGTGTTAATTGGGCGAAATTTCCCTGCGCGGTAGGCCATATTCTGTCGGCCGACTATTCATCGCAAATCACAATCGGAAAGGACCAATGGGCTTAAGGTTTGTGTAAGCGGTGGGCGATTGTGCGATTTGACGGACCCGACGACACTATAAACTAGAACCGATAAACATCTCACATCTGGGAACTTATCGCAAATCGCAGTTTAGTGGTGAATCGACAGGTAATCATAATGCAGGACTCTATTTTCTTGCAGTGTGCGATTGCGATCTGCGATTCATCGCATCAAAACTCTGGGCATGCTGGGGCTGATTTTCCGTAATTCCTTCCCTTTTCCAATGTACGATTGTGATCCATCGCATCGCGCCTCCGGTTGATTCTTGAAAGCCTTCCCACTTACCTTATCGCATTGCATCTTGGCTGTTCTGGGGCCGATTTTTAATGCCGACCCGCCTGCGATTTTGATTTGTGACATGCAGGGGACAATGGTGGCTTGCCACTTGGCGCATCCTCATTCCCTGAAGGACCTTGCCACATCATCTAATCCTACCATGTGTCCAAGTCAAACCTGAACTTGGACTTTCTCTAACTTCTGCATATGAGCTCGGATTTGAGTGTCGTTCACACTGTTGGAATAAGAATGATGAGCTCTTCAATCTGAAGCTAAGTTGATCAAGATTCTAACACTTTGATTTTTGAGCCTAATTTTGAGCACCTGATCAATAGGCACTTCCTTTAGCAATTCCGTAGTAGGGAATGTAAATAATAAAGCTTCACATAAACCTAGTTATCCCAAGTTAGGCAATAATATATCTTCTTCATTGTCAGGTTCTTATATTCCTAGTGAGGCAGGACAAACATCGACTGCTGCAAATGGATAACGTCTAAATGGGGTAAAGAAATCGGGATCTTGCCTTCGATATAAAATATAAAAAAAACCTATGCTTGAAATAATTTTGGGAAAAATAAGGGAGAAAATTCAATATATGAACGATCATGCAGTAATCTGCAAATTTTTTAGGATATGACCCTCATAAATAATTTTCATTATTTATTACAAAAACTAGCCTTTGAAAGGTGATATAGAGCTGGAGCTCTTTGGAAAAAAAATAGAGATGAACCCGGGCTCTAAGGGATTTTTTATAACCATTTTTAATAATGTGGAAGACAAAGACACAATTTTTCAAGGAGGACCATATTTTCTAAACTCAGTTGGTCTTTATATGAAAACCTAGGTAGAATGATTCAATGCTTATGAAGAAGATTATAGCTCTACACTTGTTCGGATACAACTTTATTCTCTTCCTCAAGAATTTTGGGAATAGGATATTCTGGAGGCTATAGGAAATGATATAGGGTATTTTGTCATGCTTTAAGAAACCACAAGGTAGGGCCATTGCACCTTATATGTATGCATTTATGTGTACATGGATCTAACAAAGCCACTCCCAACTCGTATTCAAATTAGCTATCACCATAACATATGGGAAAAACCCCTAGAGTACAAATAGATCCCCTTTCGTTGAAATAAATGTGATGAATATGGTCATCACTTTAGAGAATGTATGTTTAATTTAACCCAAAAACTTATGTAAGCAACATAAGAAACAAATCAGGAAGGGTTTACTAGAATTATAAATAGGAGAAAGACTGCCAGAAAAAGGACATGAGACTTGTTTGCTAGGGAAAACAAAGAAGGTAATATATTATTGTCCTTTAAAAATTGAAGGAAGAGCAGGTAGAAGTTGGTGAAAAAGGACCAAGAATGAATGAAAACCCATCTCCAGAAAAAGTGAAAGTTGGTTTTTTTGAAAGAAATAATTCAGAAAGAATGGAGAATGAAAATTTGATCAAATATATGGAAATGTTTGAGGACAGGAAAAATGACTTAGAAGCAGAGGAGCTTAAGGAAATGGATTTACAAGATTTGTATTTACAAATTCTAGCACTAGAATGGAAGACTAAATATCTAGTAGTGATTCTTGAAGAGGAAGTGCAAATCATTACAAAATCCTATATAAAGTCAAGAAATATTTCACCAACAAGCCCAAGATAATATTTCTTCTCCTTCTCCTCCTTTTGGGATAAAAAGTAATATAAAAAAAGCGCAAACCAAGTCTTGAAAGGAAGATAAGACAAAGGGAAGTAAAAGTAATAAACAACTGATCCAAGAAATTAGAGATTTTCTAGTCGTTATAGGCAGGGTAATGTTAATGATGGAGGACAACCAACCCTCCCATAATAGCTATCAATGAAAGTGATCTCTTGGGATATAAGAGGTCTTAATGGTAAGACAAAAAAAAATACTCCTCAAAAACAAAATCATGCAAGAATCTCTAGATATTTTGATGCTACAAGAAATTAAATGTTCTATGGAATCAATGGAAAAAATCTCTAGGGAAATATGGAAAAATAGTCAATCACTCGCAAATGATGCTCAAGGGGCCTTAGGAGGCATATCCATTCTTTGGAATCCTTCTACAATTTCACTTCTTGACTCATTCACTTCTCTAAGAACTATTACAACTAGATTCCATCTAATAGGCTCCACGAGTACTGGCTTCATTACTAATGTTTATGGACCTAATTCTTCTTTAGACAAGAATATTCTCCTTCAAAATATTCAGAATATTTCCAACATCATTGGAGGAAAATCATGGATCATTGGAGGAGATTTTAATATGATAAAATATCTTAATGAGAAGAAAGGATGAAACATTGGATGAACATGCTTCTCTCTCTGTGGAATTTCTAAATCAATATAATCTCATAGACATGGAAATAAACAATGGCATATTTACTTGGAACAGCAAAAGTGGGGGATATCCACAATTTTCTTCTTGTTTAGATTGATTCCTTTTCCCTGAAACTCTTTTCTTGACTGGAATTAACTTTGAAGTTTAAATTCTACTTTGTAATAGGTTATATTACTAGTCGATATGATTTCTATTATATTGGAAGGAAGTTTGAAGAACAAACCCTTCAAATTCAAATATTTTTGGTTAAGGCACCCTTCTTTCTTAAGAAACATTGAAGCTTGGTGGAAAGAATTGGAAAGCATGGTGACACAATTATAACCACTTTCAAAATAGGATATGACATCTCAAAATGAAGATAAAGGAGCAGAATATTAAAGAATTTGGCAACATCCATGAGGAAAAGAAGAGTTTGCAAAAATAGATGGAATCATCACAAAATATTATCATTTAGGAGAGAAGGATGAAATAATTGAACCACGAAGAAGCTATTATTCAACTCCAATTGGAAATATCATCTTAAGCAAGGGTAAATTTTATGGAGGAAAAAATCAAGAATCCAATGGCTTAAAGAAGGAGAAAGGAATACCAGTTTTTTTTACAGGTCCATGATTCAACATTGATAGTGTAATGGAATTGTCAGCATTAGAAACTCTCAAAATTAGAAGCTTGAAGATCATGAGGAAATAAACAAAGAGTTACTAGATCACTTTAATCGTACTGATTGATTCACGTAGTATCCATAATTCTATTCATTTTAAGATAGCAAAGGATTTGAATTGCTTTTTATACCCAATGCCAAGGTGTCAAGTGATGGTTGTAAATGGAGGAACTATCAATTTCTCATGGAATTTCCATAATATCAATTTAACCATGGGATAATATGTATTGAATAGTCCAATGATTTCCATTCCAATGGGTGTTGTTGATATTATATTAGGAGTCTAATGGTTACAACATTTGGAGATAATAGATTTTAATTTTCATGAACTTTTCTGGAAATTCTTCTGTGAAATAAAGGAAATTGAATTAAGGGGTATCGTTGGGAAACTTGGTATGACAAATATTTTGAAGAAGCAACAATGAGGTGTAATTTCACAATTAGGCTCATTAGATGTTCAAACATCTAATTCACCCATTTATTCAGATCTCTAAAGAGTCCTTGACAATCATTCCAATGTATTTTAGACTCCCAAGGGTCTCCCACCTATTCGTGATCATGATCATGCTATTCAATTGGTTCCAGGAAGTGTTCCTACAAACATCAGATCTTGCACATATCCTTATGCCCGAAAGAGTGAAATTGAACGTATGGTTGCATAAATGCTGGAGGTCGATATAATTCAATTGTGCCAAAGTTCTTTCTCTACTCTAGTAGTATTGGTACATAAGAAGGATGGGTCATGGTGTATGCATCCAGATTATAGGGAGCTCAACAATCTCACTATTAAAGATAAATATCCCATTTCTATCATTGATGAATTGTTGGATGAATTACATGGAGCAATTTACTTCACGAAGCTGGATCTTCATTCAAGATAGGCATCAAATTAGAATGAAGAATGAAGACATTCCAAAAACATCATTCATATCTCCTGAAGGTCATTATTAATTTTTGGCCATGCCTTTTGGCCTTACTAATGCACCTTCCACATTTCAAAGTTGATGAATTCAATTTTCAAACCCTCCCTTAGAAAAATTTTGTTAGTATTTTTTGATGATATACTAGTCTACAATAAGTCTTGGAAGGCTAAAGTTTCTACATGTTGATAGGGTACTCAAACTTTTGGAGGAGAAACAATTGTATGCAAAAACCTCCAAATGTTTGTTTGGGGTACAAGAGGTGGAATATTTGGATCATTTTGTATCTCACAAGGGTGTTAAGGTAAACCCTAAAAAAAATAAGGCCATCAAGGAATGAAAAATCCCCACAACTTTATGGCGTATTTGAATATTTCTTGGGTTGACAGGGTATTATCGCAAGTTTATTAAGAATTATGGGAAAACAATAACACATCTAATGAAATTATTGAAGAAAGATGCATTTTCTTAGACTCTAGAAGCAATTAAGGCCTTTGAACATATTAAAGAGGCATTGTGTTAAGCTTCAATCTTTGCTACACCAAAATTCACAAAAGCCTTTATTGTGGAATGCGGTGCCTCAGGAAATGGAATTGGCGTCATTTTAATGCAAGAAGGACGATCGATTGTCTTTAAAATTCATCCGATCAAGGGAAAGAATTTTACAAAACCCATTTATGAGAAGGAAATCCCTGAAGTAATTGCACCCTTACCTAATTATAATACACTTCATGGTAAAAACAAGTCATGATAGTCTTAAATACTTTTTGGATAAATATTATCTTGAAAATAGCAGCAAAAATGGTTCACAAAGATGTTGGGTTATGACTTTGAAATCATATACAAGAAAGGGAAGAAAAATGTTGTTGCATATGCACTCTTAAGAAAGGATGAGGATGTGGAGGCATTTCTCTATGCCATTTCTATTATCCAACCTGATTAGATAAGTGAAGCAAGGGACGAATGGAGGAATGACGAAGAGGTGTGGACACTCATTCAAAAGTTACAGCAAGATCCCAATGCATCTGATACTTTTATTTGGAAAAATGATTCACTATGGTACAAAGATCACTTATATGTATACAAGAACTCCAAACTCAAGCAAAAAGTTATTTTGGAATTGCATACTTCTTCTATAGGAGGGTACTTAGGATTTTTAAAAACTTACCATAGGGTCAAGAAGGATTTTTTTTGGTATGGCCCTAAAACTGATGTTAAGAAGTTTGTGGTTGAATATTTGGTTTTCCAACAAAATAATGTCAAGACAATTAAAACCCTAGGCATTTTACAACCATTAGCCATTCCAAGTCAGTGTTAGGAGGAGGTCTCAATGAATTTTATCACAGGTCTACCCAGGTCCAAAGGAAAGAGTGTCATCATGGTGGTAGTTGATACACTTACCAAGTATGCACACTTTTGTGCGCTATCTCATCCTTTCAAATCCAGTATAGTTGCTATTGCATTCGTGGAAATAGTTCAAAAGTTACATGGAAACCCAAAGGTTATTGTAAGTGACAGAGATCCAATTTTCATTGGAAAATTTTGGACGAAATTATTTTCTTGTCTTGGTACTAAATTGGCTCATAACTCAACTTATCATCCTCAATTTGATGGGAAAATGAAATAGTGAACAAATGTTTGGAAGGATATTTTGTTTCTTTTTATTTGGTAAACAAACACAATGGGTCAAGTGGTTACCTCTGGAAGAATGGTGGTATAACACTTCCTTCGATATCGCAAAAAAATCACCCCATTTATGGCACTCTACTAATATCATCCACCATCCATCACATCATCTTTAAAAGACATTTCTAAGGTTCAAGTATGGAATATTGCATCGAGCATCAAAAACAAGTTCTTCAACAAGCATGTTAGAATCACATCGAAAGAATTTTTGATGTGAATGATTGGGTATTTTTACAGCTACAACGATACAAAAAAATGTCACTCAAGCAAGTTAAGAAGGACACTAAATTATTACCCAAGTACTATGGCCCTTATAAGGTATTGCCAAATATTGGTACTATGTCATACAAATTGGAGCTACTTGCATCTTCACGAATACACCCAGTTTTCCATGTTTCATGTTCGAAGAAGGTTATAGGTGACAAGCTTCCAGTTCAAACTACATTACCAGAACTTGATGAGGAAGGAAAAATCACATTGGAGGTTGAAGCAATCATGAAAACAAAAATATGGCAGTGACAGAATTGATCAATTTCAGAGTATCTCATTAAGTGGAAGAACTTACCCATTGAAGATTCCACATGGGAGGATGATTATTTTATATAGAATCATCCATAACTACTCAAGCATTGATGACAACATTTTTTTTAAGGAGAGGGGCATGTTATGTCCCTATAATACTAGTGTAGCCCCCATATTGTTATTGTTATGCCCCATAGAAGCCTACTATTTTTATTATTGAGCCCCATAGAAGCACACTATTGTTATTTTGTGCCCTTACATATTATTGTTATGTAGGCCCTAATTATATTTTGACCCTTTATACTCCTATATATACTAACGAGTTCTTGTCATTTGAATCATCCAAGATTTGTTCATTTATGTGATGTAAAAGGAGGTTCCCCCTCAAAAGTCTTATTTTCATTTCATTGATCTATGCTTTCTTTTATTTTTTGATCTAGTTACATAACAGTATGGCACTGACATGCTAGAGTTACTCACACACAATCACTATAGATTTCCATAAGGGTAGTGGATGATGTGGATGCTTGAAGTGGAATAGAGTTCCCATACGAGACTAGGCAAACCATAGGATGATGGAAACCACGTTCTTGAGGGAAGAGATGCATAACGATGTCAATTGTGTAGTGCGGAATGTGAAGTTTTCCTCTTGATAAAATTATAGTTTTATTTTGGAATAAAACATAAGAGATCAAGTAGAGATGGTGCAAATTTGCCTACACATTTTTGGAAATTTTCTCTATGTCCACTGGAACACGGTCATCTTTGAAGGCTACTCTTTAAAATAGGTGTTTCATAGTAGCTTTGTATGAAGATTGGAGGTGACAAAACATTGACTCCTATATTTATTCCTTGAAGATTTGAACAAACTTTTGTGGGTCAAATGTGATCTTAAGATTGTTGAGAGTAGTTTTCTAATTGTAAGGAATTTCTTTTGGAAAGTTTCTAAGCACTATGTAGCTATGTTCCAGAAGTGTTATGTGGGAGGTGTGGAAGTGTGGATGTATCTTCTGCATGTTCCTCCCTTTGAACACATTTAGCTATCTAAATCAGAGGTGGACAATGTATATCGAGTGTGAAATAAGGGTGGGTGATTAACTCGATGGGTGGGTTGGTCCCCACCACTATGTTGATGTGGACTTGTTTTATTTGATACCAGGTTCCAAAGGAGTTGTGCCAAAACTACTTTGTGGATGATCCAATACAAAATTTCAAAAACTCTAGTGGAAATTTGGGTGTCTGAATGTGTCCAGGTTGGTTGAGATGAGTTTGTCTTATTTCACTGGATGTGTTATGCATTGGTAAACAAATTTCTAGATAAAAAGGGATTTAGTTGCAAAACATGTAGAGTTGAGTTAGAACTTTGCAAAATCAGAACAAGGGGCATATTTAGTTAATAGAGGTGCTAATTCGAAGTTGTCGATGCAAAGAGAAACGAACATGAGAATTTTCTTGAAATAAAAAACCTCAAAGACAGATGCAATGTTCACCAATCATTGCAAATTGCTTCTATGTATCCTTTTTCAACCATATTATGTTTGTGCATAGAAATATGTGATGTATTACCAACCTACTCAATGTCACTTAATCCCAAAGAGTGAGTATTCTTCCAAGTGATTAAAACGATTGGTTGTGAGTTTGACAACTCTGATCATCCCACCATAAGAAACAATTGACATCAAGTGTAGGGTCGCTCCCCTTATGATGTCAGCAAAAGGGGGGGGGGGGGTGTTCACTTCATGTTTTACTCTTGGTTCTATCAAAATAATCAGCTTGAAAAAATAATTTCATGCCCAATCTAAGGCTATTGTTGATTGTCATGGGGATACCCGTGTGATGTCATATGATACTGGGGCAGGTCTACATTCACAATCCCATCCTTTGTTGGAACCTTATGATGTCCAAAGTCTAAGGGGAAATTGAATTCCTTTTTTTGTGACTCATGCCAACTTGTATTTCTCTGACACAACATCCTTTGATAACCGTCATATGATGGTTGTGAAAAAAACTTTCATTTCTGATATTTGAAAACGGTATCATGCTTCTCGCATGGTGGTTTTTGCAAGGATCCTTTAGAATCCAATATCCAGTGAGGCACGACCAAGCAAGAAATTTTTTGGGGCCTATATAACATATTAGGTGATTTGAGGGAGTTAATTCCTTTTCTAGTTCATGATTTGATGTATTTTAACTATTGGTTTGGGTAATTTGCATTGGTTCATAAAATCAAATTGTCAATTGAGGTGGTGAAATTCCATTGTTGAACCCAGAGTGCCAAGTCGCTTTGGTAGTGGTATCCAAATGAGGATGAGGATGTGGGTCATTGGATCTGAAAGGGATTTTGGCGTACTAAAAGATGGAAAGTGATACAGTCAGTAACATGACGAAATAAACTTAATAAAAATTCATAGTGCAGTGTAAATGTCATGTGATGTGAACATTAAATGGAAACTATTCACCATAACTAAGGTTATTAGTTTATCAATTCTAGCTTCCTTTCGTTATGCACTCCTTATTGGATTCATACTGCAAAGGAATTAGGTTTTGATCCCTGGTTTGAGCTTAGAGTGAAAATAGAAGCTTACCATTCCATTCTCTAAAATATAGCGAAAATTTCCAAAGCTTTATTGTATTACATTAATAGTAGGTCGTAAAGTTTATGGGTATGGAATGGCTGCTAAATACAAGAATGAGGCTTTGATTAGCATGCTCAGGAAACTTTGTGACATGCACATAATGAACATCAACACGCATGTATTTAGAGCTCAATTAGAGATGAATGGGAAATTAGATAACTCATAAAGTTATCTGTTAAATATTGGTTTACTTAGAGTTTCATTTTCAGGTGTTCATTTTGACCTTGATATAATTTTTATTCTAGCTAGTCATTATGAACTGTCAACTCGAACTATTGTTCATCCTATAGATGAACATAGTTTCTTAGAAGTGTCTGAGGAAACTATGGCGAAAATATTGATGTTACCCATGAAAGGAAGGAATATTGGTGATAAAAAAATTGAACCAGGAATTTGCGACTTGGGTTGAAGATGAAAATTTGAGCTATTTACAAAGTCTAGATGAAAACCCTAGTGAAGTAGCGAAAATTAAATTATTAGTGACTAGTAAGATACTAAAGCCATAATTTAGGGTAGTGGTCTCTTTGTTGAGTTTTATTTTAGGATTTTTCAATGACTTGGTTATGGATGAAGTTGTTCTTATGTGCTTAAGATAAATAATGACAAATCCCATTGAAATTGGGATTGATTTCTAGGTTATCTAGCTCAAGTTATAAATTTGTACCTAAGCTCTATGGCATCTTTGCAGTTATTTAGACATGTCACGTATCTCATGCATTTAGTCGTGTTTTTTTATTTAAAATATTTCGTTAGTAAAGGACTAGTATTCTCACACATTAAATACATGCATGGAAGAGTGAAGGAAGTTGAAAAGTGCATTAAAGTATTATACCCAGAGGGGCTACCGGGTGGTTATGTGAAATTTGCAGATTGTTTCCTATTTCACATTCAAGAAAAATTACTTGATAAATTCCCCAAAAGAATGCCAAATGACTTCAGGAAGATTTTAAAGTTAACAAAAGAAACTAGTATAGGGGACTGGTGTCCTTTTTAAAAGTACACTATCATAAGAATCTATGGTTTTGAAAGTAAACCGTCATTGTTTGCCAAAATTTGTTACCCCGCAACTTTTTTCTTTAGAAGTAGCTAGACAAAGGCTATCTGCTAATGATATTCACTTTGTGTCTAAAAGTAAAAAGTCAATTATTGCAATGTCGTTTGAAATTGTATCTTTTTTGAATAGAAATAGGTGTGTTTTGGAAATCATTGAAAATGATTTGATTTCATATGGTCTGGAAAATTCTTGTGCTTGTAAAAATGATCCATTGCATATTATTTTTGATTTATGAAAAAAGAGAGGTTTATTTGCTTATATCCATGTGTTTAAACCTGAGGTTGAAAAGTTGGTGAATACAGATACAAGGCATATATTTGAATAAGTTACAATTGGCATATTAGAGATGGAGATTGAGCCAGTTAAAGAAAATTCTATGAAGAACACAGAGTTCACAAAGTCAGCGATTGGATAGGTGTTAGATGCTATAGATAATGTTTTTTTGCAGATCACAACTATTAACAACTTTCACTAAAAAAAAGGGAAACTGATATAGAGTTCGATGAACAGGGTCGTGTAATTAAGAGAAAATAAGATGATGATGAAGGTAGACTTCTCCAAAAGACTATGAATAATTATTAGAGTAGGTACAAGGTTTGTTGAAAAAAGTGAAACCTAAAGAATTTGTAGTTCCATCTATGCTCATTTCCACAAATATAAATATTAACATGTTTACAAGGGAAATGGATAAAGAAGTGATGAATATTGCAACGAGAATAGAGGTTACAAGAGAATCATCAAGTGAGGCAACAAATTATAGTGTAGGTCCTAGGTTCCTATCATCTAATAATTTTGATAAGAATACCTTTAATTTAACTATTATTCATCTAGAGATCAAGTCTATAATGGAGCTCATTGGTTCAATAACTACTTCAATTGATGTTGATTTAGGTCAAGTACCTGATACATATATGGTGGAATGGAATAATTAAATAGGAGAAGTGGTTTCTAAAAGGCTAATAGAGTCTACTGCTATTAAGAAAAGGTTGCAGACTATGTTAACTAGGGTTGAAGTACAGTTAAAAAACTCTAAGGTAGCTATCAAAATCAAATAAAATAAGATTAAAGATTTGGAAAATAAGATAGTCATTTTATCATACTTTCCAAACGATGGAACTGTGTTGAAGGTGTTGGAAGTTTGCCAACACAAGGGGGTATCCTCGGTGTGAAGTCCCAATTAGACCTCACATTGTTTGGGATAGAAGCCCCATCTCGGAAATTAGTCTGGTTTCCATTATAATGATCTTAAAGATTTGCTTGGCTGAAATCAACAACATAAGAGGGAATGCACATAACATTTGAGACAAGCAATTAAGTTAGCTTTGTGAAACATACAGTTGCAATGTGTATAAAGTAATTTCACAGACAGGAAAAGAAAGAGTGAGCCTTTAGAAGAAAAGTAATAGTACCACTCTAATAAAGACACACACATACATATAAAGAATCATTAATTAATCTACAAAATAGTTTGTAAAGTAACAACAATCATGAAAGAAAGTAAGGATGCACAATTCAATTAAGATGTATACCAAATCCAATGAAATAGTTCATTTTATTTAGTACATATGAACACAAACATACATCACAAACATGAAAGAATAGTCTTACAACATTCACAATACATGCATGAAAGTATGCACATCTCTAAGAGCTTCAAAATATTAAGTGAAAGTGCCAAGATACACAATTAAAATGATGCATCACTAGCCCCAATAGTGGAACATGAAGCCACCACTTTCTCCTCAAAGAATGATCTCTCTCCTATGCTAAGCTTGAGAATTCAAGGCTAAAAGTCCCTTGCTTGAGTTATGAGGGCTTATTTATAACAAATGAGGTGACCTTTCACCTCCCATGTGACTCTTGACCTCCCTCATGACTCTTGAGCTCCTATATGAATTTTGAAATTCCTAGTGACTTTTCACATTCCATGTGTGACCCTTGGGCTTCCACACATTTTACATTTTCTAATTTCGAAATTAAAAAATTACATTCCACCAAAATTGTGGTGAAAATACATGGAACAAAATAACACTCTTGTGTTCACATTTTGAGAAGCTACAATTTGGCGACTGTGACATGAAGCTTCATTGTAATGTGTCGATGCCAAGTTCTATTCTCTATTGCTATGTCTTCAACTCTTTATGATAGGTCTAGAATGTACTTCATCTTCACCCTCCAAAGGGTCTAGATATAGTATTGGGGCCTTCTAAGTCATCTTGGGTTGCCATCTATTTGTCATAGTCCAAAATTACTTTAATGCATGCATGATAGTATCCTTGTGTCTCATCTCCACAAGTGTCTTCTTGAAGCCTCTTCTTGATGAACTCCTTGAATATCATTTGCCATGTTAAGATGGTGGACTAATTGACATTGGCTCAATAGTACCTAAAAATGAAACTCACTCATGACAAGACAATATCAGTCCCAAAATCACCTATTCTATCTTGTTTTCTCATGCAATATGCCAATTGTGATGGGGGAGTGCACTAGTACTAAAATAGGATCTCTCTTAGGTGTAGGGCGAAGGTTCAAGAGACAAAGGTTTGGAGACTAGGCACTGTAAGTGCGCACTACACTACAACATGAGAGAGGGATAAGCTTGGGTGTAGATTGAAAGTCTTGGAGACAGTGACTAGAGGCTTGAGCATTGAAGATTTGCAATGCACTATGACCGATAAGGAGTGTCTTGATTGATCAAAAGTTGCAACTGCAATGGGATAGGAGTGAACTTAATGTCAATTGGAAGTACACTACACACTCAACTAGACAAGGCTACCAATGCTTGGCGCAAAGAGAAATTTTAAGGAGCAAGAGGTTGGGTGATTATGCTCTGGAGATGCATTATGCACACATGAAGGGAGCTAACCTCAGGATAGGCACAGGTCATAAGTATAGGAGACAAGAGTCTCACATCTGGGGCTTGGATGTGTGCTATGCGCTCATCACTTGGTTAAAATTTCAATATGTTCATAGCATGCACTATGTGAGGAAAAGGGGGAATCCCAAAATTGACTAAGTGTGAGATCAGTTGAGTGAAGAACAGAGAAAGAAAAATCATAACATGATCACACACATACATATACTCAAAATCATGATGTGAATATGCACATTTCCCAAAACCAACATGTATACACTGAAACCCTACCATGCCATCAATGCATGCATCTAGTATAACCATGTCAAATTCCACTGCATACAAGCACAAACTGAAAAATTTCAACGTTGGCCCATTCACAACCACCTCTTTTCGGGGTCAATTAATGAGAGCATAATTTCCATTGATTGCTAAATGTTAAGTGAATTGAACATCTACCTAACCCTAAGAGTGTGGAGAGAATTGAACCCATGATCGTCAACAAAAAATTAAGGTTCTTTAACAGTAGGTACTCAACCAATTGATCTAACCCTCAGGGCTAAATACATACCATGATAAGGACTCTAAAAAACGATAAATAATTTCATCTCCTTGACATTTATGTTATAATTTTGTTGTTTGATTGTTGAATTATTCATGTGAGTCATATTTTAGTCTCGAAACCCTCATATACTGTCAATGCATGCACATACTATACCTATGTCAAATTTCAGTGCATATAAGCACAAACTGAAAAAGTTTCAATCTTGGCCCCATTCACAACCCCCTCATTGCAAGGTCAATTAATGAAAGCATAATTTACACTCATTAGTAAATTTTAAGTGAAATTAATCTTTATCTAACCTTGAAAGTGTGGAGAGAATTCAACCCATGACCTCTCAATAACAAATTAAGGTGCTTTAACGACGGGCAATTGACCAATTGGAGCTAATGTTATAAACCTGAATGAGATTCTCATGGCTTCAAGAATAATATTTTATACTGAACAATTCCAACCATGTGAAGGTGGAAGCTCATTTGGTTGCGCCACCCCCCCAAATCACTCTCAATTCCCCAATACCTAATGTATCTACTAAGAAAGAAAAAAGTTAAGGTAAGTGAAAAAGGACAAATCAACTAAAAACATATAAACACATACCTCGTACATTTCAAAATTTTGGTATCATTAATCTTATTCCTTATCCAAGTCAACATTTCTATCATTCAGTTTAGAATTGATGTTGAAAGGATTGGCCATATCAACATAATCATCAATGTAATTATTTCCAATCATATCATCATCTATATCTATATCATCATGAGGAACATTCTATCCTATGTTTGGTTCGACTTCTTCATGTTCTTCATTTGGAAGTACATTGCCAATATCATCTTCATCTATAACATTGTCTCAATTACCATCTCCTTAAACTTCTTTGACATCTTCATATAACACATGAACTAATTGCTCCTCTACATCATCTTCTTCTTCAATATCATATTCTTCCTCTACATTATACTTTACCGTTCTTCCTCTTGGATCATATCTACTAACATATGACCAACCCCATCAACCTAGAACCTCTAAGTAAAATACATGTTCACATTGGATTGGAAGAACATAGGGCTTTGATCCTGGCTCAATATTCCTTGTACTAACCATGGTAAATCCATTAGCATGCTCAATAACAATTTTATCCAGATCACCTTCATTCATTCGTAGCTTGTACCATTTGAATTCCAACATATTTTTTTTGAAGGATTTAAAGTTGCACTCAAGTATATCTTCCAAATACCATAGTATTTATTTTCAAAGACTTGTGGATGCCTGTGACTTCCAGAGGAAACATTAGTAACTTGAAATACTACAATAATACCACTATCATAAGTTTCCATATTTTCACCCAACTTTTTGATGTGAAATTTATAGCTATTGCACCACATAGCCTTGTAGTGTTTCAACTTAAATATGTCAAGAACGTAAACAATGCATTGTCAATTGATAAACATATTTATACATGTAAATTATGAAAATCAAGAAAAATAACACGCCGATATACATCAATAAAATATTAAATAAACTAAATAGTATGGGTGGATATGCTTTCATGTTTATCTTTTAAACCATTTGCTAAATCAATTTCCCTCTCTGTAAGATTGGTATCTCTTTCACCATGTCGTTCATATTCTTTGACCAATGTAGCCACACCACTCCATGATAAGTTACCATCATTAGATTGTTTACATCATTCAATCCATACCTTCATCCAATCAATATTGTTTGCAATGTATAAATGTATTGCATCCCACTCTCATTCAACTGTATTAAAATAAAACAATTCACATATAATTAGTTTCCATGATATACCTTCATAATAATGGATTATGCAGGAAGACTAAAAATTAAATAAGTACAATGTACATAAAAACAAAAAGTCAAATGTTTTATAAATCTCAATTGTCTACTCACATGCCACTTTCCTCACTCTACCTTTCCCCAATAGGTGCTCCCCTTCAAATTTTTTGATGGAGTTTACATCCCAAATGTGATCCGCATTAATACTTGCAACAAATTTAGGAATAAATGAGTGATATATACCATGGTTTGATATGCCATATATCCCTCTACCATAGAACCCTCAGGACATGCTCTTTGTCTAACAAAAGCCTTCAATGATTTCAAGTGCCTCTCAACCATCCACATTGACCTTGTGTGTACAGGTCCACACTTTTCAATCTCCTCAACTAGGTGTATGAGGTAGTATTCTTAAAATGTTGAAGGTGGATACTTTTTAATTTCACACATTAGACAAGGAACCGGTCTCATCCAATACTTTATTTCTTCTTTATTGATTTCTTAGATGACAACCATCCATAATTGATGCAAGAAAATCACAAGTTTCAATAGAAAAGTACACATAAGTACATTACAAGTAAAACACATGTAGTCAAATATAATTTGTGTGACAAATTGAACAAATTACACTTTGCATATAAATCGCCACTTACCTCATGTATTTTCCAAGCTGATATATAACTTGTTTGACATTGTTGTCAAAGTTTTACGGGAGAAATAGAGGTAGAACATACTGTAACAAAAAAAATGAATCATTATTTATTCCTAAATTATAGAGAAAAAACACCAATAAGATGTTTCACCAATATACAAATATATATACCAAAATAATTACCTTAATCAATGTTATGAAACCAGCTCACAAAAAGATAGAAAAGATAGATCCATGCCTTAGAACCAAGCCGACCTAACAATAATAATATAAAGGCACAAAAATAACAATAGTGAGATTCTATGGGGCACAATAATAACAATAAGGGATACAATGACAATAGTAATGGGGAAATCACTAGTATTATAGGGAACTAACATGCCCCTCTCCAAAAAAGTGTTGTCCTCAATGCTTGAGTAGTTTTGGATGCTTCTATATAAAATTCTCATCCTCTCATGTGGAATCTTCAACGGGTAAGTTCTTCCACTTGATGAGATACTTTGAAATTGATCAATTTCGTAGTGTCGAGTTCTTATTTCTTTGATTGCTTCAGGTTCCAATATGATTTTTCCTTCCTCATCAAGTTCTGGAAATATTGTTTGAACTAGAATATTGTCACCTATAACCTTCTTTAAGCATGAAACATGGAAAACTGGGTGCATTCGGGAAGTTGCAGGAAGCTCCAATTTGTATGCCATAGTACCTATCTTTTGCAACACCTTGTACGGACCATAATACTTTGGTGATAATTTATTATCCTTCTTAGCTTGCTTGAGGGACATTTGTTTATATGGTTGTAGCCGTAGGAATACCCAATCACCTACATCAAAACTTCTTTCGCTGCAATGTTGATTTGCCTGCTGTTTCATTCTATTCTGCACCAAGGTGAGGTTATCCTTTAAGAGTTGGAGAACTTGTTGCTGATGCTCAATGTGATCTTCCACTGCTTGAACCTTAGAATTTTCTCTTAAATATGATGTGATGAATGGTGGATGATATCCATAAAGTGCCATAAATGGGGTCATTTTTGTTGCAGTATGGAAGGAAGTGTTATACCACCATTCAGCTAGAGGCAACCATTTGACCCATTGTGTCTGTTTATCAAATACAAAGCAACGAAGATATCCTTCCAAACATTTGTTTACTATCTCAATTTTCCCATCAAATTGAGGATGATAAGATGAGCTATGAGCTATCTGAGTACCAAGACAAGAAAATAATTCTGTCCAAAAATTTCCAATGAAATTTGGATCTTTGTCTCTTATAATAATCTTTGGGTTTCCATGTAGCTTTTGAATTGTTTCCATAAATGCAGTAGAAACTGTACTCGCTTTAAATGGATGAGATCAAGCACAAAAGTGTGCATACTTGGTAAGTTTGTCAACTACCACCATGATAACACTCTTTCCTTCGGACTTGGGTAAACCTATGATAAAATCCATTGAAACTTCCTCCCAATGTTGCCTTGGAATCGATAAAGGTTGTAATAGTCCTGGGGTCTTAATTGTTTCAAATTTATTTTGTTAGCAAACCAAACATTCCGCCACAAACTTTTGAATATTCGATTTAAGGCCATCCCAAAAAAAGAACTTCTTAACCCTGTGGTAGGTTTTTAGAAATCTTGAGTGACCTCCTAAGGGAGAGGTGTGCAATTCCCTAAGAATCTTTTGTTTGAGTTGGGAATTCTTACATAGGTATAACTGATCCTTGTACCATAACAAATCATTTTTCCAGCTAAATGTATCAGATGTACTGGGATCTTGTTTTATATTTTGAATGAGTGCCCACACTTCCTCGTCATTCTTCCATTCATCCCTTGCTTCGTTTATCCAATCTGGTTGGATAATAGAAATGGCGCAAAGAAATGCTTCCACATCCTCATCCTTTCTTGAGAGTGCATCTGCCACAACATTTTGCTTCCCTTTTTTTTAGATGATTTCAAAGTCATAGCCCAACATCTTTGTGACCCATTTTTGTTGCTCTTCTGAAGATAATATTTGTTCTAAAAATTATTTAAGACTATCATGATTTGTTTTTACCTTGAAGTGTCTTCCCATTAGGTAGGGTCGCCATTTCTTAAGTGCATGTAGTATTTCCAACATTTCCTTCTCATAAATAGCTTTGTGTAAATACTTTCCTTTGATTGGACAACTTTCGAAAGCAATGGGTCTTTCTTCTTGCATTAAAACAACACCAATTCCATTTCCTAAGGCATCACATTCCACAATAAAGGTTTTTGTGAAGTCCAGTGTAGCTAAGACTGGTGCTTGGCACATTGCCTCTTTAAGATGTTCAAAGGCCTTTGTTGTTTCTGGAGTCCATGAGAATGCATCTTTCTTCAATAATGTTGTTGGAGTTTCTGATATTCTCCCATAATTCTTAACAAACTTGCGATAATACCCTATCAACTTGAGAAATCCTCATAGTTGCTTTATGGATGTGGGGATTTTCCATTCCTTAATGGTTTTAATTTTGCTAGGGTCTACCTTAACACCTTCATGAGATACAATATGACCCAGATATTCCACCTCTTGTACTCCAAAGAGACATTTGGAGATTTTTGCATCTAATTGTTTCTCCTCCAATAGTTTGAGCACCATGTCAACATGTTGGATATGATCCTTCTAAGACTTGCTGTAGATTAATATATCATCAAAAAATACTAACACAAATTTTCTAAGGAAGGGTTTGAAAATGGAATTAATCAAACCTTGAAATGTAGAAGGTGCATTATTAAGGCCAAAAGGCATGACCAAAAATTCATAATGACTAGGTCATGAGTTCTAAATGTTGTTTTTGGAATGTCTTCAGTCTTCATTCTGATTTGATGATATCCTGAACGAAGATCCAACTTGGTGAAGTAAATTGATCCATGCAATTCATCCAATAATTCATCAATGATAGGAATGGGAAATTTATCTTTAATAGTGAGCTTGTTGAGCTCCCTATAATATGGACACATGTGCCATGATCCATCCTTCTTGTGAACCAATACTACTAGAGCAGAGAAAAAACTTTGACTAGGTTGAATTATACCAGCCTCTAGCATTTCTGCAACCATACGTTCAATTTCACTCTTTTGGACATAGGGATATTTGTAAGGCTTGATGTTTGGAGGAACACTTCCTGGAATCAAATTGATAGCCTGATCATGATCATGGATAGGTGGGAGGCCTTTGGGAGTCTCAAATACCTTGGAATGATTGTCCAAGACTTTTTGGAGATCTGGAGAAATGGATGATTTCGATGCGGGAACCTCTAGTGAACATAATTGTGCAATTATGCCTTGTTGTTCTTTCTTTAGAAGCTTTGTCATTCCGTTAGAGCTGGTTGTCTTTCTCGATTTACTTGTGATACCCCTTAATTCAACTTCCTTTCCTTTTGTAGAGAATTTCATGAAAAGTTATTGAAAATTAAAAGCTATATTACCCAAGGATTGTAGCCATTGGACTCCTAGTACAACATCAGCACCACCCATTGGAATAGAAAGCATTGGGCTATTCAATACATATTATCCCATGGACAGCTTGATATTATGGCACTTTCCTGAGCAATTTATGGTTCCTCCACTTTCAACCCTCACTTGACACTCTAGTGCTAGATATAGGAAGCAATTCAATTCCTTGGCTATCTTACAATGAATAAAATTATGGTTACTTCTCGAGTCAATCAACACCATTACCTTTTTCTTCTTGATATGCCCTTCTATCTTGATAGTTTGAGGAGTGGTAATTCTAGCCAATGCATTACAAGATATGGTCGGATTCATTTCTTCTTTTTCTAGGGTTTGTTCTTGGTGTATATCCTCTTCTTTTGACGTTTCTTGTTCCTTTTCTTCCTCCTCTTCACAATTTATGTAAAATAATTTTTTCTCGGCACACTTATGACCTTTAGTGTATTTGCTATCACAACTATAACAAAGTCCTTTTGCTCTTTTTTCTTCCAATTGTTGTGGTTTTAACCTTGTAGGTTATGGATGGCTAGGGGCAACAACACTTCCATATTTATGATTATGAGTGGTAGGCTTCCTTGTTGCCATAATTTTTCTTTCCATTTTTCTTGCCAACCTGAATGCCTTATCCAATGAATCTGGTTCCCAAAGGCGAACCTCATGTTGGATGTTATCTTTTAAATTCCTTATGAACACATCAATCCTATGCTCCTCTGGAATATCTTTTACCCTTATATTCAATTTTTTGAAAGTCCTCAATGTGCTCTATCATTGAACCCTTTTGTTTGAGATTTATCAATTGGCTAAAAAAAGTGTTGCTTTTTTATCCTCATAATGTGCTATCATTTCATCTGTAAAAATAATCCCAAGTGACAATTTGTTTATGAGAGAAATGCCATTGATACCATACAAATTGATTTGGCTCCAAATATAAATTTGCAATGCGTACCTTTTGTGTGTTTTGCACATTATGGAGATCGAAAAATTGCTCCATCTGTAGTATCCATGTTTTGGGATCCTTGCCATCAAACTTCCTCATATTGATCTTTGGAACATGGTGGTTATTTGATCCAACGTTAGAGTTTATGAAATCATGATTAACATTTATTTTTTCTCATCATGAGTTTCCTTTGCTACCCTTTCACCATTAGTAAGCATTTCTTGTAGAAACTTTGTCAAATCTATCTTCAAATTTGTCTTCAAATCTTCCATGCTTGTCTTCAAATTTGTCTTCAAATCATCTAGCTTAGCTTCCATGTTGTCCATCTTAGCTTCCACGTCATACATCTTAGCTTCCACGTCATTTATCTTTGCTTCTACACTTTTCTTTAAACCATCCATATTAGCTTCCACGCCTTTCTTTAAACCATCCATCTTAGCTTCTACGTCTTTCTTTAAACCATCCATCTTATTTTCTGTTACTTTTTGTGCAAGTGAAATTTTTTGCACTTGGTCTCGTAATTTTAATATATCATGTTGCATTTCTTCATGTTCTTCATGAGTCATGCTAGAGCTTTCAGGTTGCTTAATAGGATTTTCGATTTTCTTTCTTCGGGGCATCAATTACCAATAATAATGCTTCACTATTCCCTTTGAATTATTTCAAACTAATTTTTCAAACCAAGCTTATGCAAAAATTTAAAAAAAACTACACACCTTTTTTCACTTTGTAGGAGCTTGATATTGAATCTGATGTATCTCTATGATTTTGGATCTCCCAGGTCTGAAATTACTTCCTGCGGTAACCCTCTGAGTAATCTTTCTAACCCCGCAAGTCTGATCAATATTGGATTCTCTAATGAAAAGTTATGCCAAATCTCCCACGATGACCTGAGTATAGACTTGTTTAGTAGAGTGAACTTTTACGACATGCCATGGGTCACTGTTTCAACCTTAGGTTTTGCAAATGGTACTAAAAAAACTACAATCCGTCCTCCTTCTACAAATTCTTACGAAAATTCAGTTTGATGCTCAGAGAGAAAGTTATGACGATTTTCCCAAGGTGACCTATTTGGAATGTAATTCGAGGGTCTGCAAAAACCCTAACTTCCTCAGATTATATTTCTGAAAATATAAAGAGACAGGATCTGAAATTCAGAGCTGAGGTTCAGACCGATTTATTCTCAAATGGGTTTTTTTGTTAGCTTCTGAAACTTCGTAGAGAAATCGTTATAGTGAACATTCTATGATGACTTGTTTTAGATGAAATTCTAGAGCTTGCAAAAACCCTAACTTCCTCAGATCATATCTCTGAACATATAGCTAGACAAGATATGGAATTCGGACCCGAGCTGTAGCAAGATTTCGTCTCAAATGGATTTTTTTTTTTTGGCTTCTGAAACGTTGCAGAAAAAAGGTTATAGCGAAAATTCCACGATGACCTGTTTGGAGCAATGAAACCCTAGAATCCAAAGCTCTGACACTAAATGTTATGAAACTAGCTCACAAAAAGATAGAAAAGATAGATCCACGCCTTAGAATTCAGTCTCTTCGAGGGGGCAACCTCCTTTACATTACACAAATGAACAAGAGCTGTAGCAAGATTTCGTCTCAAATGGTGGTTTTTTTTTTTTTTTTTCGCTTCTGAAACATTGCAGAAAAAAGGTTATAGTAAAAATTCCACGATGACCTGTTTGGAGCAGTGAAACCCTAGAATCCAAAGCTCTGATACTAAATGTTATGAAACTAGCTCACAAAAAGATAGAAAAGATAGATCCATGCCTTAGAATTCAGTCTCTTCGAGGGGGCAACCTCCTTTTCATTCACAAATGAACAATTCTTGGATGATACAAATGAAAAAACCTCCTTTCTATATAATAGTCTATGGGGTCATAGTATAACCAAGCCGACCTAACAATAATAATATAAAGACACAAAAATAACAATAGTGGGATTCTATGGGGCACAATATTAACAATAAGGAATACAATGACAATAGTAATGGGGTAATCACTAGTATTATAGGGACCTAACAATCAAGATATACTAATCATGAGTTTTTACCCCACCTAATTCACCTTTCTTTGTTAGGATATTCTTTATGTTTGAAGAAAATCTAGTGGGAAATTTAATTTTTTCAATGACCTATTTTACATTCTTGCTTTGTTGCTCTATCAATAAACATGGAAGGGCACTTATATTTTGGTCTTCATCACTATTTGAATGAATCACACTTTGCATTGCATGATTGGCCTCCTTAATGTCATTACAAATACTGACAACTTTTCCTTTGTCACTCCTTCCATCTAAGATTCGCCATAGTGTTTCTGTTGCATTCTTACCAATGTGCATTGTGTCAAACAAATGAATAATTTATAGGTTCTCCTAGTAGGGGAGCCTACTGAATTATACATAACTTTTCATTCCTCATGGAAGCGCCCCATTATTAATGCCTAATTCATGACGATCTTCAAGGTAAGGTATAACTAAAGATATTACAAAAATGCTTGTTAATTGTTACAGGAACAAAATGCAATAAAATTATAAAATATTCCAAAAATTTCATGTATGATACATAGATGATTTGTTAATCCATGCCTTGATAATTAATTCTATTATCTTTCAATTTCCATAGACAAGGTGTCATTCTCCGTAGTTTTAATCCAATCTCTTCTTTCCCATTGAAAATATGTTTTTCGATACTTATGGTTCTTAGAGAGGAAGTTTTTATACTCATCAAACACCTCATTTCCTAAAATTCTAGAATGACAAGATTTCATCTTAGGACCACAAACTGGACATGCAAATTTACCCTTTGTTTGAAGACCTGCAAGAGATGGATTAAATTATATACCAATTATTTGAAGTATGTTATTTAAAAATGATGCATGACATGAACTTCATAAAATTAAACATTATTAAAGTGTAGTGTAATGTTATAACATACCAAAAAAATGTGTTAGCCCTGGGGCATCGTGAATTTTCCATACAATCATTGCATGGAATTGAAATTCCTTTTGTGCACCTACTGGTCTAGAGATATCATATATAGTGGCACCCTTCCATAAATCTACTAACTCACCAATAAGGGGATTGATATATACATTAATATCTTTATCTTGGTACTTACATGGAAAAATGATTGCCAACAGTATGTTCTCCCTCTTTATTGACATCTAAGGATGAATGATATTGTTGATAACAAAAACAGGTCACATTGAGTAAGTAGATATGAGCTCTCCAAATGGATTGACATTGTCATTGCAAGATTATGAGGTTCATCTTTAAAATATGACCATATTTCCTCTATCTCCTTAAATTTAGATCCATCTGCAGGAATTTGAAGAACATCATATTTACTTATGTTCTTTACATGGTAATCCATAAACTATGTTATGCTTTTGCACTTGAAAAATTGTTGCAAACATGGAATTATAGGAATATAAAGAAGAACCTTGCGAGAAACATTTTTTATAGCTTGATTGGTTCGATATCTACTAATTTGATATTTCAGGCATTCTTCATTGAATGCATGTTCTCCATAATAAAGAATATGATCATATGGACATGCATGAATAGCATGATAATCCATTCCAATATCTTTCATAATGACATGTAAATCTCGAAATGTGTGAGGTAAAACATTTGATGATGGTAACAAAAATTCACCTAACAATATAAAACATAATTAAAAATGAGTATTTCTTAATGTAAATAATATTAATCCTACATATTGCATCCAAATTTTTCAGATGATCAACTAACAATAAAAATAAAGGAAAAAAGAAAACCTTTATCATCTTGTGCTAAATGTCACAAAATATATTACATACCTGCAGAGTTGTGTGACACAAGTGTCTAAGAAACCATTCATAACCTTTAAGTTCACCAACAACAATATAACAAAGAGAAGACTTATTTTGGAGCCTTCATAAATAGGTTCTATTTCTTTCTCCATTACAGGTCTATGAAAAAAACCATCTAGTTGGTCGTCATCATCATCCATTCCAACATTATTAAATGCCTTCTAGATTAATATATTTGTCCCCTCATCTTCAATTATGTTATTAGCATCATCATCTTCTTCCATAGGATCATTAACTTGATCTTCAATATTCTCTCCATGTTCCTGAGCAGGGGCTTGTATAACGACCATGACATCTTGATCCATGGCCAGTTCCCTAAGGCGTTGCAGATTTATAATTACAAACAATCAGGTAATATAGTGTATATAACAAATATTAAAACAATAGAAATGTTTAAAAATATAATATAGGACAACAAAGACAACGAGAAAGACAACTTACGTGAGAGTGAGAAACAAAGATAACAAATCAATGATGAAGCTTATGCAATTTATCAATATGTTTATGAATATATTGAAAAAATATAAAAAATTGTTAGTTTTCTTGAAATGTAGAAAGAGAGGCATTTTGCAAGATATATACTCACAACCAGCAAAAACGACCTATTCTTATTTCTCCTTCATCATTATGTCACATAATTTCTTCATTTCACTTGGATACCACAAGTTTTGCGTGAATGGAAACCTTCCTCGACCTAAGTAATTGCATATCACGCTTTAATTTATTGGGTTCAAAGATGATGGATTAGGGGTTAACACATTAGGGGTTAATAGGTTATTTTTCATCCAAGCGTTAGGGGCACTTAGGAGTTGGTATTCTAGATGGAAGAATCATCTTAGGTGAGAGCGAGAAAATAAAATAAAAAATCAATGATGAAGCTTGTGCAATTTATCAAGATGTTTATGGAATATGTTGAAAAAATTTAGGAAAAATGTTACTTTTCTTGACATGTCGAAAGAGAGAGACTTTATGATATATATAGTCAATCATAAAACATAACCTATTCTTATTTTTTCTTCATCATAATGTCATATTCATCCTTGATTTCACTTGGTCACCACAGAGAATTTTAATTCGATGGAAACTCTCCCTCTAATCCATAGCCATTAACCCAGCCCTAACCTCTAAACCATTAACTAGCCATAACCTTTGAATTTGGCCTAACCCCTAACCCCTTAGACCCTATCCCACTAACCCTTAACACCTTAGCCCCATTCCCCCTAATTAAGCTCTTAACCCTTAACACCTAACTCATTAACCAATAACCCCTTACCCCTTAAGCTCCTAAAATATTAATGCCTTACGAGTCACCCAACAACTTAATCTCGAACCATAAACCCCTAATTGCTACTCCCTAAAACCCCATTCACCTCTAAATCCCCTAGGCCCTAGACACCCTAAACCTAACTTAAACCCTAACCTATTAACCACTAACCCTAACTTATAATTTGAAGTTGAATTTTTTATATTTTGAATATTATAGGATTTTTAAAGACATAATTTTATGATATATTTTAGGTAATTTTTTTGGTTGATATTGTTTCAAATTTAATATTTATTAATAAAAATTTATAAATTGTAATTATATAAATAATAGTAATAAAAATACACACACATATGGAAACAATTACACACACCATTAACCCACCCTAAGCAACCTCTAAACCATTAACCCCTAAACCTTTAATCCCTAACCCATTAGATCTTATCCCACTAATCCTTAACACCTTAACTCCATTCCTCCTAATAAAGCCCTAAAACCCATAACCCTTAAGCCCTTAGACCCTAACCCCTAAACCCTTAACCAGTAACCCTTTCCCCCTTTTGTAATGTTTTCTTGCCAAATAATTTTCAAAAAATATTGTGAATTTTTAAATTTTTCGCACTTATGTGATGTTTTGATATAATAATGCTCTTTTATTTAATGCTATTGTAAATAAGTTTGGAAAAACCTTTGAAATCAAATTTATTATTTAAAATATAATAAGCATGCTTTATTATAGTGCTCATGATTTTCAACTAGCGCTCGTGAATGGACGGTCGAGATTAAAACGTGGGGACCCCCCGCTTCTCTGAAGTTTAATGAAGAGGGGAATAGGGGGAGGGGGGGTCCGCAATTGATGGTTTCGTCAAAATAATCGATGGAGTACGTGGCAGTCGCTAGTAAATAGAGGACCCCCTTTCATATTGCTTATGGTTTGTTGTCAAATCAAACATATGTCATATTTGACCTAGCGGAGGGACCCAACAATTCAAAGTGAGGATTCTATAGTTGTTTGCCACCAAATGTCCTGAACACAAATTCGAATGTGCAAAGGGTAAAAGGGTCAATGTCGGGAATCATTCAACAGTTGCAAGACTAGAGAAAATACAAATTTTGGCAAAGATTAGCAAGAAGTGTGACGGTAAACAATGCTTTAACATAAATTTATCTCAAGGTAAACTCTTCATCTTTTTCACATCATTCTATTGGAAAATGCATGAGCAAAAGGAAAAATCGACTAAAATCCACTTTGGAAGCCAGCTCGACAAATTATTTGAATAATTTATTTCAATGTGTCTACACTTTAAACTCCAAAATTCTAAGATTAAATCCACTGCTTCATAGTTATTGGTCATTGTTTCATAGTTATGATCCTGGAAACATCGAAGTCAAAAAGCTTATAGACAACAAGCAGCAGCAGTGAAAAAAATTAAGCTAAATTTATATTATTTGACTTTTGCATAATATATTAATTAATTACATGTTATTATATAATTTAACCTGTTTATATTAATTACATGTTATTATATAATTTAAATACATGTTATTATATAATTTAAATAATATAAATTTTAATTAATAGTATATTATACAATTAATAATTTATGAATTTATATTTATAATATATTTTATGTTAAGGAGTTTTCGTAGTGCATTATATTAGATATCATTTTTTGGGATTCAACTGCGTTAAGTCATTCATGTATGACCATTTCCATGAGAGGTAATTTCTCATGAATTTTGACTAGTCCACTTAGCACTATTACAAAGGTGGAGAAGTGGGATTGAAACTAGTGAAATGAATCACATAGCATCATTCATCACTTCTGGGGCTTGCAAAATGGTCATACATGAATGACTTACTTAATGCAGTTGAATCCCAAAAAATGATATCTAATATTTTATGTTATTTAAATACAAAGGACAAATGCATTAGTTGTTCAATGATAATGACTTTTTCTTGAAAACCTCATTCTTATTTATAGTCACATCAATACAATTTTTTTATTAATTTTATTTTGGTACAACTTTTCAGTTAAATTTAACTATGGTTACATGGATTGTGGTGCAAAAAGTGAATTGCAAATTCATAAAATATTATTATAATGGTTTAGTTATTATTTTATTATTTCCTTAGGAGGCCTATTTTAGACCTCAAAATTCCCCTAATTGGCAAGTGCAACCTTTGTCCACCGAAATTCTACTGTTGGGTTGTGTTATATTCTTTCCACGTAGTTAACAGGGGGTTTGAGGGGCACCCGTAACCCCACTTTATGGGGTTCGAGGCAGCGCCCCGGAAAATTTTGGTTTTGGACCCTATGTTAGGTTGGGCGGACCCATGTATGGTTTTGTGCATGATTTTCGCACATGTTTTTTGGACGTGATGGTTTTTCGGTCCTTGGTATTGGATGCTTCAACATGTATAAATATGTATTATAACATTGAAAGGAACATAGTGAAAAATCTAGCTGGTAGTCCCGGTTTTGGGATCCAGTGGGAAAATCTCTGTGTATGTGTTTTATGTGTTATGCTCTCGCATTGTTTATTTTTCTGTGTTTTAGAATTCGTATGCAGGTAATTTCTGTATGAGGTTAAAACCTACATTTGGTATCAGAGCAGATTCGGCTTCAAGGGGACGCCTTTGTTGCTGAGGGGTTTCGCTCGGGCTTGTGGCAAACCCTGTTCAGTGGGAGATCTGCAAGATTGATTCTGGTGGTGAAAGAAGATGGTAAGCAGTGGAAATATAGAGATCGAGAAATTTAATGGTTAGAGTTTTGAGTTGTGGAAACTCAAGATGGAGGATCTGTTGGTGGATAAAGATCAGTGGATCGTGGTAGATCCAGGTACTAAACCAATGGGAGTGTCTGATGAAGAATTGAAGAAGTTGGATCGGAAGGCAAAGAGCACAATATGATTGTGTGTCTCATATTCAGTATTGTTGAATGTATCAGGGGAAGCTACAACAAAGGCTTTGTGGGACAAGTAAGGGACTTTGTGCCAATCTAAGTCTCTGGTGAATAAACTGTTCCTGCGGAAAAAGCCGTATAACCTGAGGATGAAAGATGGAGACTCGGTGACAGAGCATGTCAACGCATTTAATATTGTGGTAAGTCAGTTAGCATATGTTGATATTAAAATTTCAGATGAAGATAGGTGCATCAGTTTGTTGTATTCTCTACCAGATTCATGGGATAGTCTGATTATTGCAATAGGTAGCAATGCAACTGCCTTGCAGTTTGATGAAATAGTCTCAGCCTTGCTGATGGAGGAGATGAAACGGAAAAATATGGAGAGCCAAAATGGTGATGCCTTGTCTGTACGAGGACGGTCCCAGAACAGAGACAAAAATAAGTCATCGAGTGGGAGATCTAAATTTAGAGGGAGATCTAAATCTCCAGGAAAACCTGTAAAGGTGGTGTGCTGGAAATGCGGAAAGGAAGGCCACTTCAAAAGGGACTGTAAATCTAAAGCTTCTGACAAAGGAAAGGGATCTGATGAGGCTCCTTCTGCAGAGGCGAAAACCACCTTAGATGAAGGTGGGGATGTGTACTTGGCTTCTTCAAGTACACATGTAGATCATGAGGCATGGTTGATTGACTCAGGTGCATCCTTTCACTTCACTCCCCATAGAGAGTGGTTTTGTGAGTATGAGAAATATGATGGTGGTGATGTCTTCTTGGGGGATGACAGGAAGGCTAGAATCATTGGTCGTGGAAAAGTAAAGTTGAAGCTGCAAGGTGGAAGGGTTAGAACACTTCCGGGTGTTTTGCATATTCCTGCATTAGCCAAAAATCTGATTTCTGTTAGTAAGTTGGATGATGCAGGTGTAAAAACAATGTTCGAGAAGGATACCTGCAAGATGGTTTGGGGAGCACTGGTATTGATGCGGGGAGTTCAGATTGGAACTCTGTACAAGCTGCAAGGTAGTACTGTTGTTGATGGGTTCAACAATTCCGTGGTTCCTGAAAGTGGAGTAGAAAATCTAGTGGTCTCTAGAGAAAAGACCATGTTGTGGCATCAAAGGCTTGGACATATTGGAGAGAAGGGCCTTCGAATACTTGATGGTAAAGGTATGGTAGAAGGTATGAGTAATAGCTCTTTGGATTTTGATTTCTGTGAAAATTGTGTATATGGGAAGTAGAATTGGGTGAGTTTCCCCTCTTGTGGTAAGAGGGCGAAACATATATTAGAGCTTGTGCACAGTGATGTGTTTGGACCTGTGAAGGTTCTATCACTGGGTAAGTCTGTGTACTATGTATCATTTATAGATGATTTCTCAAGGAATACATGGATATATTTCCTAAAGAAGAAATCTGAAGTCTTTGATAGGTTTAAATAATTTAAGGCTTTAGCGGAAAACCAGACAGAGAAGAAGATAAAGGTGTTGATGACAGATAATGGTGGAGAGTTTTGCAGTAAGGAATTTGAAGAATTATGCAAGAAGTGTGGTATAGCACAGAAAAAGACTACTCCATATACAGCTCAGCAAAATGGAGTTGCAGAAATAATGAACAAGACGTTGATGGAAAGGGAAAGAAGCATGATCAGTGGTGCCGGGTTAGGACAGGAATTCTGGGCAGAGGCGGTGGATACTGTATGTTAACTGGTCAACAGATCACCTTCATCAGCGTTGGAGGATAAGACTCCACAAGAGGTATGGACTGGTAAGAAACTCTCTCTTTCACATCTGAGGGTATTTGGATGTGATGCATATGTACATGTTCCAAAGGAGAAAATAACAAAGTTGGATAGTAAATCTGAAAAGTGCATCTTTATTGGGTATAAGGATGGTTTAAAGGGTTATAAGCTTTGGAACCCAGTAACAAGGAAAGTTATGTACAACCGAGATGTGGTGTTTAGAGGTGAGAGATGTTATTAAACATGAAGTCCAACCAAAGGAACCTGAGAAGATAGAGTTTGAGCTAAAGGGGGAAGAATTAGACTCTACAACAGAGGAGGAATCAAAAGATGAAGAGCCACAAACTCCGGCTGTGAGAAGATCAGTTCGAGAAAGAAGGCAGCCAGAAAGGTATATTCCATCTACTTTCTGTTCAAATTTTTCTTTGTCTGTTACTGATGATGATCCCAGAACTGTGAAGGAAGCAGTGGATTCAGAGGATGGAAAACTCTAGAAAGAGGCCATGGTTGATGAAATGGCATCTTTGCACAAAAATGAGGCTTGGGATCTGGTGGAGTTGTTGGCTGGAAGGAAACCCATTGGCAGCAAATGGGTGTTCAAAAAGAAGACAAATACAGAAGGAAAAGTGGAGAAATACAAAGCTCAGTTGGTAGCAAAAGGTTATTCCCAGGTGTCGGGAATTGATTTTGGTGATATTTTTTCTCCTGTTGCCAAGGTAACTTCTATTAGATTACTTTTATCTGTTGCTACTGCTTTTGATTTTAAGGTAGAACAGATGGATGTGAAGACAACATTTCTTCACGGGGATCTAGAAGAGAAGATCTACATGAAGCAACCTGAAGGCTTTACGGTGAAGGGTAAGAAAGAACGGGTATGTAAGTTAAAGAAGTCTCTATATGGGTTAAAACAGTCACCAAGGATGTGGTATCAAAAATTTGATACATTTATACGGGGACTTGGCTTCACCAGAAGCAAAGCAGATCACTGTGTGTATTTTAAATTAATTGGTGACCGTGTTATTTATCTGGTGTTGTATGTGGATGATATGTTGTTGGTTGGAAATGACAAAGAAGTTATCTAGGATTTGAAGACCCAATTGTCCTCCAAATTCGACATGAAAGATCTTGGTGTTGCAAACTATATTTTGGGCATGGAAATTAAAAGAGATCGGGCAAAGAGGAAGCTCTGGTTAAACCAGAGGAAGTATGTCTAGACAATATTGCAGAGGTTTAATATGTAGGATAGTAAATTGGTGAAGGTTCCTATTCCTGTAGGTGTGAGGTTATCTACTGAACAATGTTCCAAGACACAAGAAGAGGAAGAGGACATGCCCCGTGTTCCATATGTAAGTGCAGTTGGTAGCATGATGTATGCAATGGTCTATACTAGACCAGGCATTGCACATGCAGTGGGAGTATTGAGCAGGTTTATGTCAAAACCAGGGAAGGAGCACTAGACAACAGTGAAGCGGGTTTTCAGGTATTTGCGTGGCACTAGTGATTATGGTTTGTGTTACCAAGGAAGACCAAGATTGGACAGAGTGTTGGATATTCATGGCTTTGTTGATGCAGACTGGGCTGGAGATCTGGATCAGAGAAGATCTACAAGTGGGTATGTGTTTAACCTATTTGGAGGTGCGGTCAGTTGGATGAGTAAGAAACAATCTGTAGTGGCACTATCAACTACAGAGGCAGAATACATGGCAGCCACTCATGCAAGCAAGGAATCAGTTTGGTTGCAGAGATTGTGTTCAAGTATGGGGTTAGTACGGGAAGTTATAAGGATAGACTGTGACAGCCAAAGTGCAATTTTCTTGGCAAAGAACCCCGCATATCATTCAAAGACAAAGCACATTGATGTTCAGTATTGTGGAAAAGTGTGCAACAAGAAATGCTTGTTGAGAATGCAACAAGATGATGGAGCTTAGTGGAAAGGAGTCACCTTCACTAAGTGGTCCTGCAGGCAAGTTTTGGCGCAAAGTCTATTTTTAGACTATGTCTATTTTTAGACATATGGATCATGGTCTATGAGTTGCAAGATGTTGTTTATGGATGACTGGTCATGTTGGGAAAAATAGATGGACTTCTATTTTTGGATCACAGCAGAAGTGATCAGAGTCTATTTTTAGACTGCTAGTCAAAAATAGAAAAGTCAAATATTATTGTCTCGTAATAATATTTAGACTATAAACTTTATCTTATCCTCTTGGAGCACTTCAGTTTGAGCTACAGATGTGGCACATGCAACTGTCAGAAGGAAATATGCTTTCTTTGTGGGTCAGTTGAGCTATTGCATGTAGGACATCAGTTAGAACTCATGTGGTTGAGTTCTGTGGAGTTGGATGAGCAGTTAATGGAGTTGTGTTCAGTTTGACTTAGTTGAACTAGTTGTATTTAGTATAACTGGCCAATAGACTAAGTGATGAGTTATGTGAATTAGTTATTAATTAATTCACTAATTATTAACTCATAATGCAATTGAAGAATACATCAGTTAACTCAGTGCATGTACAGTTCAGTGGAGACAGGTGTTAGAGCTTGAGATTGCTATCAGTTGTGACTATAGTTGTGCATGAGACTTTGCACAAGCAATGTATTGAGTATGCCCATGAGAATGCCCAGTAGAATAGCCTGTGCTCATGTGATTTCCAGTGTGACTGATTTTCCAAGGTAAATAGAACTTGGAACGAGTTTGGATTCATTCATTCTCTTGCAGGACTGTGCAGTGGAGGCAGGCAAGCAGCGGAGGAGATTTGGAGATCAGATCTGAGTTGTATTGTGTGTAGCAGGTGGAGCTAGTACTGATTACTTGTCAGGAGTATTGTACTATGTAATGTTACATGTTCTCAATCATTAATATACAGATAGTGTGGGGTTTTCAGCTGTAAGCTTTCCCCGGGTTACATACTGTGTTAATGTGTGCATGCGATTGATGTTTCATTGTTATTGCTACTGCTAAATTGATGATGAACGTAGAGGAGGTTATGTATTATGCATGTATTCCGCAATAGTGTATAATCGGGATAATCTCTATGAATAAGTTTCATATTATTCAAAATTTCTACATGGTATCGGAGCTGGTTGATTTGTAGAAAAAGTTCTACAGGATATCAAAGTTAGATTGATCATCAGATCTATTATTCAGAAAGTGTTTACATTTTATTTCTTCAGGAAGAGTCTGTAATCGGGCCAGGTAGCCTCTAGATTCATCCTTTTTTTGGAAGGTGAGATATCCGGTGAATGCCCATACAGTCGATCTCTATACAAGAAATACTTTGTTCTCACGAATTGTAGATCAGAAGCGGTTGAGTTTTGAGCTAGTGGAATGGCGCTCAAGGATAAACTCGGAAACATTAAGTGTGAGAATGGAGACAGTATGCCCCAATATCTCACGAAGTTCACCCAATGTCGAGATGAGCTGGGAAGTGTGGGGGTAACTGTCGATGATGAGGACTTGGTGAGCTTGGCTCTCCTTGGTTTTCCGAAGAGTTGGCATTCCTATCAGGACTCTGTCAATGGTCGGGAGAAATTGCCAGGATGGGAGAGACTTTTGTCGGATCTTGTGCAGGAGGAAATCAGACGGAGCACCAAAGACAGTCTTCATGCATGCATGATGAGGAGAACTGTGCCTTAGCAAGTAAGGCGAAGAAGGGGAAGGAGAAGGTTTCTCTTTCTGAATCCAGTTCTTCCAATGATGGGAAGAAGGTTGACAAGTCGAAGGTGAGATGCTTTCGTTGTCATGAGTTGGGCCATTATGCTACTAATTGCCCAAAGAAGAAATCCAAGAAGGGATCTGGGGAAGGATCTGAAGGTGAGGCACTTGCTTCACAGTTTGAGTTGGATTTCACACTGTTCGCATGCATGGTTTCATCCATGGTGGGAAGTGGTTGGTTTCTTGACAGTGGAGCTTCTTTCCACATGACCGGTGACAAAAGTTTGTTCAGTATTTTGGAGGAGAAATATCTCCAGATACTCATAGGGATGGGTAATGATGAGAAGTATAGTGTCTCAAGTGTAGGCACAGTTATTTTTCAGAGGGAGCATGGATCTCGCCTTACCTTGACCAATGTCAAGTATGTACCAGGACTGAAGAGAAACTCGATGTCGATCACTATGTTGGAAGACAGAGGCTATGATGTAGTCTTCAGTGAGGGAAAGGTTTTCCTTAGACACATCATCACTAGACAGGTGAAGCAGATTGGTTCACAGGTCAAGAACCTGTATGCTCTTGAGGTTCAAGATGCATGTAAAGCCTTGAGCAGCAAGGCAACTGATGGAGACTTGGTGGTTGAGAGGGAGCGTATATTACCTCTCAACATGCAGAGCTAGAAGAAGTATCAGACGATTGTGGAGGAGCCATGATTGGTGCAACAGCTTCAGGAGGTTGTGGAGCAGCCACAACAAGGGAAGCTGAGAGGAGATCGAGTAGAGACATCTACTCATCCAGAGACCTCCAGTAGGGGGAAACTTCGAGCCAGGTGGGTTGAGGGATCGCATGCAGCCATACCTCCAGGTAGGAGGTGGGGTGATGTGGATTGATCGTCCCAAGGAGGAGGGGCAGGATCCTTGAGGTACCCAACCTCTTGGATGAGACCTTGCTTCGGGAGCCCCAATGTGTAGTAGTAGGAACTGACTGATTGGGTAGAGACAGATGCGGATGGAGTGACAGAGAGAGCGACAGTGCAGGGAATCCCAGGACAGCGCATAGCATGCAGGCTGCAGCAATGCGAGAGGAACAAGTGTTTTGCACAGTGCTAGGTGGCACAGAGAGGTGTGCAATGGTGCGAGATGCATGGGGATGTTTCAGCAGCGCAGATGTTAGAGAGGGAGCACTTGTCAGCAGCAGGTATAACTTCAACATCAGAGTATGTTCCTAGCCCAACAGAGTGGTCAGTTGGGAGTGTTTTTGTTCCAAGTTTTGTTGGAGCAAAGTGGACCGGGCAGATGTGTTGCATGCAGAACATTCCAGAGTTACATGATAGGGTTTGAGAGGAAGCCTTTCTTGTTGAGAGGGAGTGTTGAAAAGTGTGCAACAAGAAATGCTTGTTGAGAATGCAACAAGATGATGGAGCTTAGTGGAAAGGAGTCGCCTTCACTAAGTGGTCCCGCAGGCAAGTTTTGGCGCAAAGTCTATTTTTAGACTATGTCTATTTTTAGACATATGGATCATGGTCTATGAGTTGTAGGATGCTATTTATGGATGATTGGTCATGTTGGGAAAAATAGATGGAATTCTATTTTTGGATAACAACAGGAGTGATTAGAGTCTATTTTTAGACTGCTAGTCAAAAATAGAAAAGTCAAATATTATTGTCTCATAATAATATTTAGACTATAAACTTTATCTTATCCTCTTGGAGCACTTCAGTTTGAGCCACAGATGTGGCACATGCAGCGGTCAGAAGGAAATACGCTTTCTTTGTGGGTCAGTTGAGCTATTGCATGCAGGACATCAATTAGAACTCATGTGGTTGAGTTCTATGGAGTTGGATGAGTAGTTAATGGAGTTGTGTTCAGTTTGACTTAGTTGAACTAGTTGTATTTAGTATAACTGGCCAATAGACTAAGTGATGAGTTGTGTGAATTAGTTATTAATTAATTCACAAATTATTAACTCATAATGCAACTGAAGAATACATCAGTTAACTTAGTGCATGTACAATTCAGTGGAGACAGGTGTTAGAGGTTGAGATTGCTATCAGTTGTGACTATAGTTGTTAGGATATTCCGACACATAGGAAATAGTTAAGTACAACTTGGTCTAGTGTAGAGTTAGGTATAGAGTTAGGTAAAGTGTGTTTCTTTACCGTTGTACATTTTGTAACTTACAATCCGACGGTCACAATATGTAGTGATCCGACGGTTCATTCTCTCCTCGGTATTACCGACACTTGATCCGTGGCTTGACACCCGATTGGTCCATGAATTCTATTTAAAGCGCATGGAGGGTCATTTGTAGGGTAATCCGTGCATGAGAGAAGCTTATGTAAATTTTCATTCTTTGATTAATAAATTGCCTAAAGTGGCCGCGTTGGCTCAGGCCGTGGACTGTTTCCCTCTTTGAGGGTTTTAACCACGTCAAAAATACTGGTGTATTGATCTGTGATCTGGTTGTGAGCGGTGTCCTTTTGGTGTTCTTTCTGAGGAACTTACCCTGTAAATTCCTACATGGTATCAGAGCAATTTACAGTATTCTCTCGGTCTTCAAGTCTTGCAATCCAAGGAAGGTATTTCCCTTTCCCAGTCCAAGTATGCTTGTGATATTCTACGTCATTTTCACATGGAAGACTGTAAGCCAACCCCTTCTCCCTTTCAGTCTGGAGTCAAACTCTCAGTCACTTGTACTTCTCCTGAAGTTGATGCTACCTTATACCGTCAACTTGTAGGAAAACTTTTGTATCTAACCCATACTTGTCCCGACCTTTCCTTTGCTGTTGGCCTTGTTGCTCGGTTCATGCAAAACCCCCGTGAAAGTCATTGGAAAGCAGCTAAAAGAATACTTCGTTATGTTCGAGGTACAATTTAGTTTGGGATTCATTACAGTGCCAAAGCATCTCCTCTATTGGTTGGTTTCACTGGTTTCGATTGGGCTGGTGACCCTGATGATCGGAAGTCTACTGCCGGTTATGTGTTCACTCTCAGTTCAGGACCTATTACATGGGCTTGTAAGAAACAAGCTGCCATTTCTCTTTCATCAGCATAAGCAGAGTATCGTGGTGTCGTAGAAGCTAGTAAGGAAGCCTTGTGGCTTCGTCAGATCCTGTTAGAGTTTGGCTTTGAGCAGCAGCATCCGACTACACTTTGGTGTGATAATCAAAGTGCCATTCAGCTATGCAAAGATCCAGTTCAACATCAGCGCAACAAACACATTGAACTGCACATGCACTTCATCAGAAAGCTCATTCACGACCATGTTCTTGAAGTGCAATATTGTTCAACAGATGATCAAATTGCAGACATCTTCACAAAGGCTCTCACAGAGGCGAAGTTCACTAAACTTCGATTTATGGTTGGAGTTCAGGAAGTTGTCACTAAGGGGGGATAGGCTCTAGTGCCTCCTTCCTTCTCCTATTGTGTCATATTTGTAAATCCTTCAATCCTATCCCAAGTTGTTCTTAAGGGGGGATGTTAGGATATTCCGACACATAGGAAATAGTTAAGTACAACTTGGTCTAGTGTAGAGTTAGGTATAGAGTTAGGTAAAGTGTGTTTCTTTACCGTTGTACATTTTGTAACTTACAATCCAACGGTCACGAAATGTAGTGATCCGACGGTTCATTCTGTCCTCGGTATTACCGACACTTGATCCGTGGCTTGACACCCGATTGGTCCATGAATTCTATTTAAAGCGCATGGAGGGTCATTTGTAGGGTAATCCATGCATGAGAGAAGCTTATGTAAATTTTCATTCTTTGATTAATAAATTGCCTGAAGTGGCCGCGTTGGCTCAGGCCGTGGACTGTTTCCCTCTTTGAGGGTTTTAACCACGTCAAAAATACCGGTGTATTGATCTGTGATCCGGTTGTGAGCGGTGTCCTTTCGGTGTTCTTTCTGAGGAACTTACCCTGTAAATTCCTACAATAGTTGTGCATGAGACTTTGCACAAGCAATGTATTGAGTATGCCCATGAAAATGCCAAGTAGAATAGCCTATGCTCACATGATTTCCAATGTGAGTGATTTTCCAAGGTAAATAGAACTTGGAACGAGTTTGGATTCATTCATTCTCTTGTAGGATTGTGCAGTGGAGGCAGGCAAGCAGCGGAGGAGATTTGGAGATCAGATCTGAGCTGTATTGTGTGTAGCAGGTGGAGCTAGTACTGATTACTTGTGACGAGTATTGTACTATGTAATGTTACATGTTCTCAATCATTAATATACAGATAGTGTGGGGTTTTCAGCTGTAAGCTTTCCCCGAGTTACATACTGTGTTAATGTGTGCATGCGATTGATGTTTCATTGTTATTGATGCTGCTAAATTGATGATCAACATAGAGGAGGTTATGTATTATGCATGTATTCCGCAATAGTGTATAATCGGGATAATCTCTGTGAATAAGTGTCATATTATTCAAAATTTCTACAAGTATCACTTTGTGAGGGATATGATAGAAGACAAAAAGGTGTTTCTGGTAAAGGTGGACACTTTGAAGAATACTTCATATGCATTGACAAAATCCGTGAGCTTTGAGAAGTTCTCTTGGTGTAGAGAGTCAATGGGCATTTCAGGGCTGGAAAAATGACTAAGCTCTCTTGTGGCCCCTTGTGGAAAGAAAGCAACAAGTGGGAGAATGTTGGGTTGTGTTATATTCTTTCCACGTAGTTAACAGGGGGTTTGAGGGGCACCCGTAACCCCACTTTATGGGGTCCGAGGCAGCGCCCCAGAAAATTTTGGTTTTGGACCCTATGTTAGGTTGGGCGGACCCACCTATGGTTTTGTGCATGATTTTCACACATTTTTTTTGGATGCGATGGATTTTCAGTCCATGGTATTGGACGCGATGGTTTTCGGTCCATGGTATTGGATGCTTCGGCATGTATAAATATGTATTATAACATTGAAAGGAACATAATGAAA
The DNA here is from genome assembly GCA_031772625.1 of Pinus tabuliformis. Classification (NCBI taxonomy): domain Eukaryota; kingdom Viridiplantae; phylum Streptophyta; class Pinopsida; order Pinales; family Pinaceae; genus Pinus; species Pinus tabuliformis. Next base: position 319,161,501 of record CM062815.1, read on the forward strand.
AATCAAGCTGGTAGTCCTAGTTTTGGGATTCAGTGGGAAAATCTCTGTGTATGTGTTTTATGTGTTATGCTCTCGCATTGTTTATTTTTCTATGTTTTAGAATTCGTATGCAGGTAATTTCTGTACGGGGTTAAAACCGACAGATCTAACTCCTGAACAAAGAAATTCCCTCTTAGAATCATTTTTACCTACTGAAGTTGACATTCCTCAAAATAATCCACCATACTCTTCCAATATATTCCCTAATCTCAAGGAAAATCGTATCAATGATCTGTTGTCTTTTAGGATATGATGATGATCAAGGAAAATTTTAGGAGCTAATATTTGTAGGTGGGCTATTTTCCATGTTTTTTCCCAAAAAAAGATTCGCCAATTTCCCAAATTTTATACTATAAAATTATTTTACCTTAAAAATTAACAAAATTTTATAAACACAATGTAAAATCATTATAAATTTGAATATTTTACAAAAGTATATTCAAACATTTTATACTTTTCATGTTAACTACTAGTAAGATTCGTCAAGGTTTCTAAACTTTAAAATAAATTTGTAACCTTAAAATTGTCCCTAATGATGATCAAACAATAGATGAGGTTGTTCTAGGGTTTATGCCCTCAATTTCCCTAGGAAATAAATCCTCTGTCATTTTCAATTTCAGTTAATATATGTCAGATATCATTAATTATCAATTATCAAAATTTAACCTTCATACGTCATTTAGGTATCAATCACTATTGGTATACTTATTTTTGTTTTTTCAATCAGAAGGATTTCCGATCTTTTCGTACAAAAACAAGATTCATAGGTTTTTTAGTTGTTCATTGGACATCCATAATGATAAAACACATTGAAGAATTTTATTTTTCATATTTTTTTAATCAATTTTTTTCTACATTTGTCACCCTCCTAAATGGTGCATTGCCTCTAAGAGTTTTTCCAGCGGTTAAAACATTCTTACAGTTCAACAAGGATGTTAAAGTAGGATATTAGTATTTGTATGAAATTTTTACAAAGATTAGGTTATCTGGGTGTGAATTGGCTCCATACATACTACCATTTTTTCTTCCTATAAGGATTTTTGCATTAGAGTTCATCAGGAAAAGTTTGAATGTTGATTATATACATTTTTTGCCTAGAAAATGCCCTGCATTGTTTAAGTTGAAAGTTGAAGTTGGTCCTTTTGTGGTGAACACTAGAACAACAAGTGTTGATGTAGAACTTATGCTACAAGAAATGAAATTTCTCATAGGATAAAAATGGGATTATGACCCTCTAGGTAATATTTGAACTTTAAGAGTGCAAAAAGGGTCATTAGCTTATTTTCATTTCCCAAAGCCTTTAGTAGAAAAGTATGCAAATCAAGAAAATTGGAAACCATGCACATTATTGAATACATCATAGAAAGAAGAGATACAAAAATTTATCAAAGTTATTGTGTTAGCTACTCCACAACAAAAGGAGAAGGAACTTAAAAGACTAGTTGTGAATGTTCAACAATTAGGTCCAGCGTCAGACACAATGAAGTTCCAAATAACTAAAATACTGAGAGTAGAGGAAGTTTCAGTTTCAGTTTCAGATGTACTTTCAGAGGAAGTTGCTTCAACCAAAGAAATGGTCACGTCAGGTGAACTTGTCTTCACATTGGAACATTTATCATCAGATTAGGAACAACCAATATCGTCTATAGCTTAGTCAATATATCTTTCCCCAGTTTATGGAAATAAAAAACAAAGGATGCTAGTCTTAAAATGATTACTTACAATGTGTTCAGGAAACAATGGTATTTTACAAAAATTAAATTTCTATCAGCCTTAGATCTTGAAAAAGGGAAGTTCCAATTGGAATTCTTAGAGCCAAAAGTATAAAACGATAAAACTGTTGAAGATTAAAAAAATTCCATGGTTTATTTTGATTTAAATCAAGTTCATCTTATTGATCAAATTTATCTTCATAGACAAACATGGGTAATGCTATATAGTACCATAACCAATTCAACTATTAATGTGGAAAATTTGCAAAAATTGGTACAAATAACATAGTTAAATTTCTAGAAAGATTAATTATCAAATTGGGAACTGATCCAAATGATGTAAATGTTGTTCAAGAAATAATGAATACTAGAGATTCATATGTTCAATCACTTATAAATAAGCTTAAAGTTCCAACTATTGAACATCCTTAAGCTCAAAAATTGGAGGATTTAAAAAGGAAAAGGAATTACTTCTTTCAGTAATGATGGAACAAAATAAGTAGATGGAGAAGTTAGAGCTACAAGTTGAACAATTATTAAATGAATGGATATAATAGATAGGTACAATTATCCCTAAATCTCAATCCAACATCCTAGAAGAGGATGTTTTAGAAAATTTAGCGAAAACATTGTCATCCCTGACTTTAGGAAGAATCTAAAAAGAAGGATAATTTTATAGTTAATGGAATTTTGAAGAGCACTACTTTATAGAAGCAAGTTGACTGGTATGGTATACAAATAATTAGTTTTCATTTTTTGATTGAGTGCAGGAGAAGATTATGGATGGAAATCATGGATTTTATTCCTCAAATTTGGGAATCAATTGAGATAATTGGAGAAGAAATGGAAATATTAAACTGTAACAACCCCTAGTTGATTTTCCATGTAAATGGAAACAAGACTAAGGTCATGGGACACATATTCCAAGTTGAATGTTGGGAAAAACATAGTGACGAGGATCAATTGTGATTAATTTATGGCTATGGAAATTGGCAAAGGCAAAGTGGAATTAATTGGTATTTTATTTATGAAAATAAAAGAAAATAGGAGAAAAGGGAGATGAAGGATCATAGATTTGCATGAGAGGAAAATTGAAGGAAAATGATGAAAATAGAGGCCTAAAAAGGGTTTTTGAGGATTAGTTCACAACTTTTGACAGTTTGGTTAAACCTTTTGTCAGTTTATCTTTAGAGTTCTCTTCTATTCTCTCACTCTCTCACACTCTTACACACTTAGAGTATTCTTGGAGCACTTTAGCATTCACTTGGATTTGGAAAAAGAAGGCAAAGGAAAGTAGGGAAGCATAAGGGAACATGCAGATTAGTGGCTTTAACCAGATTTCTTTGTAGGTAATAGGTTATATGTGTGATTTCCTAGTTGATTTATGGATGCATGGAATATGCATGTGATTGTTTGGTTATGTGTCTCATTGGCATGGAGGATTTCCTGGATTGACAGTGGTTTTAGTCTAACCTTTCCATTTTCTGGATAGCCATGGTGTTGTGGGTTTTTCCACTTGTTGTTTTTTCTGATTGGTGCTCATATTCCTTATGGATGTGGGTTGGAACAAACACTCTGGAAGCCCTGTAAAAGTTTGGGTTGAGTTACTAGTATTGGAGCCTAGGTTGAGACAAACACTCTGGAGCCCTAGGTGAGTTAAGTTACTAGTCCTTGGAGTCAGGTTGGAAAAATGGTCTGGAGCCCTAGAAAGCCTTGGGTTGAGTTACTGGTTCCTGGAGCCCTGGACAGCTTGGGTAGAGACTGATTTGGTTGGTGTTAGTGATGTCCAACCGTGAGGTGGGAATCACTGGCTGAGGGTTAAGGTGGTTTGGCCTTTGGAATCCATGGTTTGGTTTGTCTTGGTTTATTCCAGGAGATCCCAGATTCATTCTTGGAATATGGCGCGTAGGTGATTGCTTGAAAAAGAGATTTGATTTAGCCCAAACTATGGTTAGGTGGTACATGGAAGTCCCTCACTTGGTTGGTATTTTCATATGTTAATAATAGCTATTCTTCTATTGTGATTAATGTATATTTATTGGAAATGTGTTAGCGATATTATGGTTAGGTTTCCATGGTTTATATGCTAGTTATTTTCTAGTTATATGTTGGTTATATGATGTGTATCATTTATGGCTCTTCTCATGAATTGTTTAGATATTGACCAATTAATGAATGTATGGACTAACAAAAATCATTGTAGTTATTATCAAAGGAAATTAGATCTTCTTGGTGGTTCTCAGATAAGTTTTTGACTCCTCCGATTAGATATGCATTCATGACCTATAGCTTACATGTTTCCCATGTGTTTGACGAAATGTCTATTATGTTCTAGGCAGTCTAGGTAAAGTATGCCTCTAAGTTTGAATTTGTAGCCTTGTGGTTATGTCATTTATGATTTTGATAAGTCTCGGGCAGTTAAGGGTATTGGTATGGAGACTGAATTGGAATTATGGCTCAGATATTGAGGTTTCACCCTCTGAACTAGACAATTTGGGTCACAACCGCACTCAGGTAGGCTTGTGAGTGTGTTTGGAGGCCTATACCTGCATGGAGGCCTTGTTATGCATGCGGTTAGGGGACAAAGTGTGTGAAAAGGAGCCCCGAATCAGATTTTGGTCACCTGGGGTGGTTCTTTGGTCCCTGAGTATCCTGTAGCCCTAAGGGATGAGGTGAGTTGTCAATTTGTGGTTAGTTTGTTGGACCCACTTCCTTAACTAGAGCTTGGAGGTCAGGTCATGTCATAGTAACTCTTTCTCCCATGTTTACTCTCACAGGTTGGTGAAAGCAGGTAAATGTGTGATGAGTGGTTATAGGTTGGTATCAGAGCAGCCAGGTTCAACACTTGGACTCGATGGGTGGAATGTGTTTGTTATGCATGCATGTCTATTGTCTATGTGTTTGTTATGCATACATTGTGATAGTCATTATTGCAGTTCTATCATCATGTAGAGGTTGATGATGTGGGTGTTGATATGATTTATATGTTGATTTTATTATATATACATGTGTCATGCTAGTGTGGATTGATTGTGCAAACAATATAGCCTCCCCTAAACTTCAGTGAGGTATTTTGACCATGTTTATATTTGGTTTGTCTGACATGGTACGTTTGCAGGAAGAAGAGGATTAATATGACTAGAGGAATGGTGGAATATAGTTCACGTGATTATCCCTACATATTATATGAATAACTTGGCGATGAGTACTCCCGTGACATAACATATACATTGAGAAGTTTGAAAGAAGAGATCAAAAGTTGTAAGGAAGATAATGACAAGATCATTTAGTCACAAGAAAGACTTTCCAGAGCACAGGAAAAGCAAGTGGAAGTTAATGTAGTCATCCTTTAGAGTCTATCATATTTACAGAGACAGAGACACTTAGGACCAGTCATGGATAGGAGGAAAGGACCAATGGGGGCAACAGGTCTCAATCAAGACACAAGTTTGACAGGGATGACATAGTCAAAGATGGTAGGTTCTTGGATACACCTAACCGGAGGGGTAATGATCAAGGGTTCTATTCTAGTTTTGGTTCAGAGAGACATCATCATCATAACTGCCACCATCCATATAGGAGGAGTGAGAAGCAGTACTTGCCAGAGTATTTCAATAAAGAAAATCCTCCTACATTTGATGGAGAAATGAAGAAGTCATAAGATGCAAAAACATGGTTGCTTGGGATTAATAAGTTCTTTAGATTGCATGACTATTTAGAAAATATGAAAGCTAGGATAGACACTTTAGTCTTAAAGGGAAAGCGAACATTTGGTGGGAAGATGTAAGGAATGTCATAAGCATTCGGGAAGAAGAGTTGACTTGGAGTGAGTTTGAGAGACTTTTTAGGAAGAAGTATCTATCTGAAAGATACTATGATGAAAAGGAAAAGCAATTCTATGAGTTGAATATCAGATTTATGACCAATAAGGAATATACTATTATATTCCTCGAGTTGTTGAGATATGTGCCTTATCTTAAGGAGGAGAAAGCAAAGATTTAGAGATTCATCAGTGGGTTGTCGGTATCATTCAAAGATAAAATTGAGTTTGATGAGCCTAGAATGTTGGAGGAAGCCATTAGAAATTTGAAGCATTGTTATGAGAAATCAAAGTGCAAGACTGAGTCTAGGAAAGATTGGAAAGGTAATGAGAAGAATAAAGGAAAGTGGGATAAGAAGAGAGGAAAACCTCAAGATACAAATGACAAGGAGAATGTAGTTCCACATAAGAGGTTCGATGCAGTTGATAGAGGACAGGGATTCCAATATGATGAGTAGAGAAAGGGTGATGGAAGAAATTCTTTGTAGTGTTGGACTTGTGGAAAGGATCATTAAAGGAGAAATTTCCCATAGTATTAGGGTGGAAGATGACATATTTACAGTGCTCAAGAGGCATAGACAGTTGGGGATGTCAGATAGAGTATTCCTCATATTTGTGTAGTGTTGGATAAAACACAGGTTGATCACCAAGCATTTATTATCAAGATGGAAGGTAAGCTTTGTGATCAAGTTGCTTCTATTTTGATTGACCCTAGATCTAACTATAGTTATATCAATACTGATCTAGTGGATAAGTGTGGTTTGAATAAAGAAGGGCATGCAGAGTCTTGGTTGGTGCAGTTGGCTACAGGTACTAAGAAAAGAGTTCATCATTGGGTAAAAGGTTGTTGTATTTGAGCTGAATGGTACAGCTACATTAGCACATCTAAACTTACTTCCATTGGGATCATACAATATGATTTTGGGTATGGATTGGTTGTAAATTCGCAGGGCTAAGGTAGATTTCTATGATACGACTATTGAGTGCTTGGATAATGTTGGAGAGAGGACAATATTGCAGGGTAAGAAGAAACCTACATCATTGAGGATGGATACAGCTATGCACGAAAAGCGTAGTAGCAGGAAAGGATGTATATTATTTGCAGTTCATATTTCTAGTGACAAAGGTAAGGATGTTGAGGATGTTAAATTCTTAAAGAAGTATATGGTTTTGTAGCAGTTTCATGATGCATTCCCAGCAAATATTTTAGATTTACCTCCTCATAGGGAAGTGGATATCTATATTGAGTTGGTACTAGGAGCAACACCAACATCGAAGGCACCTTACAATATGAGTAGTCTAGAGTTGGTGGAACTAAAGTTGTAGTTGAAGGAAATGCTTGATAAGAGATAGATTAGGCCAAGTGTATAACCTTGGATTGAACCAGTGCTTTTTGTGAAGAAGAAGGATGGTACTCTCACGTTGTGCATTGACTATAGGAATTTGAACAAGGTGACAATCAAAAGCAAGTACCCTTTGTCATAGACTGACGATTTGTTTGATCAGTTGAATGGAGCAACAATTTTCTCGAAGATTGATTTGAGATCAAGATATCTTCAGGTACGCATCAAAGAAGAGGACATCTACAAGATTGTTTTCCAGACCAGGTATTGGCATTATGAGTTTTTTATGGCTCATTTTTGGTTTGACTAATGCTCTAGCTACTTTCATGTGTTTGATGAATAATGTGTTGCGTCCTTATCTAGACAAGTTTGTGATAGTATTTGTTATACATGATTTACGATTGCAAACAAAAGTATTTCCCCTAGGTTGATGGCTAACCTAGAACAACAGAGAGACAAGGAACACAATGATTTTCCTTAAAGTAAATATATTATGGAGTGAGATCTACCTAGAATCCTTTGCACACTTCGCTCCTTCTTTATCTTGGAAGCTCTAATTCCAAGTCCAAAAGCCAAAATTAGAACATGCACCGTCAGATAACATAAGCCAAGAAACTACGAGGTCTATGCAGTATCATCTAAGTGCTTCATTCAATAGATTAACATGGTATTGAAATAAGTGAAATAATAACATCACATATAGGGAAACAATGAATTATTTGCATTAATATAAATGGAAGGAGATTACAACCATAAGTAGCAGTTGATCTTGTAGAATAGCTCCTCCAAGTTGTTGACTTGTCCTTTCCTTATCACAGTATGCACCTCCAATTACCCTAAATGCATGAGATGATGACCACTCACTACAACAGAATAAGGGTAAAATCACTCTCCAAAAGCAAACCCCCAATCACATATAAGGATGGGAATATATAGAGAAGTAGGGTAAGTTGGGAGTTCTTATCCAATTACCATTATAGGGTAAGAGATCCACATTTGATGGAGGGATAGGATCAAAGGATAAGTGGTGAAAACTCCAAAGTAGGAAAGGATAGCATCTGAATGTTTTGTCCAAAGTAAGTAGTTGAAACAACTTCTGGAAACTCCTAGAAGGGGAAGCTTCCAGAATCCCAACCATTCTCCTAGATTTATAGAATCAACGTAGGTGCAAAGGGGAGAAACCTATTGGTGACCAACATAGGCCATAATGGAGCAACCTACTGGTGAACGTACCCCAATAGGCTTACAGGGAGCGTTGGTCCTCAAACTGGCTCAGATGAAGCAATTTAGGGTTGAAACTCTGGGCGATGAAGGGAACATTCTTAGTGCTTTGTCCAAGATGGTGACAAGGAAGAATAGGATGTTTATTGATCCCATTAGGAGGCTCACTGATTGGATGTGAAAAAATGGCCTATAATAGAATTCCCCCTAAAGTGCAAAGGGAGAGTGATGACTGATGATTGAAGTGCTTTACCTTGTGACAAGTCGGGATTAAGGACAACTGGCGAGCTTCATTTGTTACAATACATTTACAACATGGCATATTTTTTCACTGAGGAAGGCATACCCATACTCAAGTCATAAGCTAACATAACATGTATAAAGATCAAAAGACACATCCAAAGATGCAACTGGTGGACCCATGATTGGATGATTGTTTATATGATCATGACCATCTTACATTGTGATATTTGTATAACTCCTAAAATTGCAGCATGGATGGATGACACTAGATGTGGGATCATCCATCTCATTCACATGACCAGCCAACGTACAAGTCTAACCATGTGAATCAATGAGCTAGAGTTGAACATGGTAGACACCATATGATTACCGACCAATGATGTAAGCCATTAACAGATGCGATAGAAACCACCGATGATGTTAATGGCTCTCAAGATACTATAGTATAATCTGTATGGCGTGAATAAATGAGTTGATGTCGAACACAACACAAAATATTTCAGTCGAAGTCCACTGATGTAAACCTGTTACCGAGAGCGAGGAAACTTGTGATTGATGTATGCAAGCACCAAGGTACCGAAGGTGTGTTTCTAAGTCAACTTTCTGGATGATGTGCTGATGTCAATCGGAAGCGACCCATTGTAGGAGGGTCTTGATGTATCCCCCATCAACGACATGAAACATGTATCATGATTGAGACATAATGATCAAAATGATGCTAACGTGGAAATAGATTAGGAAAGGCAAACATGAAATGAGGGCTTAAGAGTATTGTAGCAGAGATCAACTGAATGACTTCTATTTAACACACCAGCGACACTGAATGCAGTTGGCAGAATTAACCCAAAATCGAAATGGAGGCTCTGAAAATGGTATGATAACCAAAAGACAAGCAGATTACCCAATCCAACAGCAACAGAGATGAAGTGGAAGAGTGTCGTGTTCAAGAGTGACTCGCTGCCATTAGCAAATGGGATCCCTTGTTTTCCCAATTTCCCCAACCATACTGGTCAGTACCTATTTTTTTAACAAGCTTGAGGAGGATAAAATATGATTGATCTGTAAGTTCATCTGTTGGATGAATCCCTCCAATTATCTATAATTAACCTTGAGAAGGAGTGGTTTGGCCTCGTCATGTTTGATAAGTCCATCACTATTTAATGTTTTAACAAGTCCAGCAAAGGTAAAAACTTGACATCTTTTTCATGTTTAGAGAGTTTGAAAAAGAGGCGAAAAAGAAAAATCCAAATGTCCCTTTTCGTAGGTAGTCCCTTAGGTCCGAAAAGGTAGAAAAAAATACCCAAGAGAACCTCTTAGCCATGTTCGACTAAGGTATTCCTTTTTCGTAGCTAGTCTATCTCAGTTTGGAAAAGGGTTAAACTTATACTGAGTAGACATATTTTCATTTACTTTTATGGGTTCAAAAATACAAGTGTTTGATAATATTTTCATATTTTGGGATTTTGAAAATAGATGAAAGAGGACTCCAGGGGGGTTCCTTTTTCGTAGGTTTAAAGAGCAGGAAAAAGAGATAAAATTTACTCTGTGGTTAGAGTAACCTATTCAAACATAATGAAAACCTACTAACAGCTATCAACCTACTCAAAACACCACAAGAAGGATTAAACATACATGTTTCATAGTAAAAATGAAGCATATCTAGGTGAAAACACTAAAAATGAATAAAATAATGAGAAAATGACCATAAATCATTTTACCTTCAAAAGTGAGTATTTAGGTCCTTTTTCCCTCGATCTTCTACAGCTTATTGCGGCCAATCTAGGGAACCATTTTGAGTGTTGTCGCTTCCAAGTAGGAATTGAAAACTTTCTCTATCTTTCTACGGTCCATTTTTTTTTCATGCAAAACTTTTGAGGTTTTGAGGACCCTGGGGTTCATAAAAAATGCCCTGGGACTAATGCACCCCCCTCTTTTGAAAATTATGTTGCACCTAGGTAGAGGAACACTATAGACAGAGGTGCAATGCTCTAGTAGACACTGCTAGGGTGCGTTGGGCGCATTTTACTAAGTTTTCTTTCAATTGTGCCTCAAATTTTGTCATGTTTTTTGCATGGGAAAGAGCTTAATGGATTCCTTGTTGATTTTTCAAGTACTCATTAGCACAAAATGACATTTATTTGCAGAGAAAGAGAACATGAGGAACAAGAATTGAATTCGAAAAATGACCCTACTACCATACAGGCACTCAAAAATTGTGGTTTATTAAAATTCTTCTAGCTTCATGGTATGAGACATCAAATGGAGTTGTTGAGGTACCTTGTCTGCTCGTGGGATATTCAGGCACAAGCATTCAGGTTTGGGGAGAATATACTCGAGATACAGGTAGAGGGTATTTAATTTCTGACAGTTTTGTCAAAGCAAGGTGCCCCCATCTCTCTTCTAGGTGGAAGACGTGGCAGTGAGACGGAGAAAGACTATATCACTACCTATACCTATTGCAGACCTCAATCCCTTCCTACTAGGGATGGAAAAATCAGCATAAAGGATGTAACCCAATTACCTTTGAGAATGATCTTGTTCATTCTCACAAGATTGGAAGGCAACTCAATACTACATGTAGCAAGCAAATCATACATGCAGTATGGGATAGAGTGTTTAGAGCTGACAATATTCAACTGGAGTGAGGGTGTCTTGGTCAATTTGAAGGAACAACTTAATAAAGAAAAGGAGGGGAAATTGAATAACTTCGGCTATGGAACGATCTTAGTATCTTTTTCTCTAGAGTGGGTACCATTACTGCAGCCTCGACAAATTGTACTTGAGCCTATCGATCTGACGACCCCACAGATGAGGAGGTGGATAGACCATATGAGCCGACATGCAGGCCTGTTAGCAATCAACTTTTCACTATCCTTCTTTGGGTGGTTGTGCATGTAGTTCATCATCATTGATGATTATCCTTACGCAGGGATGGATTTCCGTGATGATCTCGAGCTCAAGTTGCTTGAGGGTGAGCAATGGGATGCTTTAGGTAAGATACTTTGACCATTAAATTTTTAGCATTTTTACGATTTTTATTTGTGTTTTTTGATGCTCCCGAGACTAAATTTTTTTATGATTTCATGTAGATATTGGACATGTTCGATCAGTAGTTTCTACATATCTCCATCGCATAGAGAGATAGCCACAAGAGGAGGCAATGAGACCAGTACAGGTCGTTGCAGTAGGATGGGATGAGTTATGGTATCCCGAGGTGGCGGAGATCCTATCAGAGGTGGAGCACCACATGGAAGGACTCACACATGGGATTGATGAGACTATGATCGATCAACTTCCATTGTGACTTCAGTGACACATAATCAGAGTGCCTATTTGTATTGGTCGATTATTATGCAAGGTAGCTCGTGCAATATCATTTTATCATGAGCACCACTGATTTGTCTACTTAGATGTTTTGCATGTATTTTTTATATGGCTAATGTAGCCATATGTGTCTTGGGGCACACATTTTGTAAAACAAAACTTTATATATATATATATATATATATATATATATATATAGATATATATTCAGTGTTTCCTAGTTTCTATTTTGCTTTCAATATGATGTGATGTGAATTGAAATTTATTTACATTCGTTGCAAATGTCAATCTAAAACAAAATCAGCTAGGGCATCTGCTAATATGTTTAGATTTCTAGAAATATGTTCATATTTTATGAAATCGAAATGTATTTCTAGAAGACACACTCTCAAAACCATGCGAAGGATAGAAAGATTTATCACTAAATAGATATTAGCGAATTGTAGTACTACAAGTTGTGAGTCAAGCCAGATGATTATATGGAAGATACCATGTGAAATAGAATCATACAATATCTCAACCACTGCACTATACTCAACGATGTTGTTAGTATAGTGACTAATGCAAATCCCTTGCATGCTCACTAGCTTGCCATTTGGAGAAAAGATAGCCCACGCTGCGGAGGATAGGTTCAGAGTTCTATGGCTAGCACCATCGACATAACCAATATACGGTTCGAGAGAGGTTGACATCTGTAATCCAAAGTAAAAAGAATCGACAAAAACCATGGGAAACTTTGAAAACCACACTACAAACACACTCAACACACCTATAGTCAATATGTACACAGTGTACTATGCATGGGATCAATCATAGTATTTTTTGAGGTACAACCCATTTCTAGGTTGCACCAATGGAACTCCATCGAGGTCTACTAACTCATAAGCCCCTTTTTCAAGGACATGCTTAACAATGTATGGGCCCAACCACATAGGCTGGAACTTTCCTCGACTTAACTTGTCAGCCTCCTGGTCATATAAGAGAACCAAATCTCCTTCCGAGAAGACTCTAGGCTTGACACTTTTGTCATATTGCACTTTGATCCGTATTTTATGGGCTTCATTGGCTAACATGGCATTCTAGCGGAAGTAGCAAGAAGAAGTTCAATAGCTAGTTTCAGCGATGGAATTTCTCATTCGATGGGGAGGATCGCTTCTAGAACATACACCAACTAGAAGGGTGTGAATCTGGTAGCAGTCCTCACTGAGGTCGGTATGCCCACAAGGCAACAAAGAGAAGCAAGTGCTAGTCTGATTTGTGGACCCCTATCATATGTTGAAGCATAGTCTTAAGAATTTTCATGTGAAAGTCCCAATTTGGAAGCTAATTCGGTCATCATATGATTTCAAAAATGCTTCCCGTGATCTGTTACTATTTCTTGTGGAACACCAAACCTAGCAATCACATGGTTGAAGAAAAAGTAAGCAGTCATTTCGTCGGTGTTATTGAATGTAGGCATCGCTTCAGCCCACTTGGTAAAGTAGTCAACAATGACAATAATATAGCCATGCCCCCTGACCGAATGAGGGTTACATGTCATAAAGTCGATACCCCATTTTGCAAAGGGACCAACGGTGACAATGGGATGCAATGGAGCAGGCGGAGCACAGATTTTTCAATCATAGATCTGACACGCATGACATTTATGGACTGTGAGGATACAATTGTGGAAAATGGTGGGACAAAAGGAACATTGCGCAAGATCTTTTGTGTGGTAGTGTAACCAGATAAATGTCCACTGCATGCCCCCGAGTGGCATTCATTGAGGACTTTCTCGGCCTCCTCAAGAGTGAGGAACCTCCATAAAATTGTATCGATACCATGATGGTAAAGGGTGTTGTCGATAATCACATAATTTCGGGATTGGTACTAGATATGTCATTACTCTGAGCGAGAGGTATTAGGTCAGAAAGTCTGGGTTTAGAGATAGATCAAAAAATATCCATACCATGGGTCAGATGACGAGATCAGAAACAATGACTCGTCTGGGATGGAATCTTCAAATGTAGATTCAACATCAAGGGAAGGGAGATCACACATTAGCTCGACAAAAACTAAGGATTTCTTCGACTTGGATTTGATGAATTCCATGTCGAACTCTTGGAGAATAAAAATCCAATTAGACTATTTTCCCCCCAACAATTGATGTGAAAATATGTATGTCATAGGGTTGCAATCTGAAATGACCGTAGTTTTACGAAGCAAGATGTAATGGAGAAATATCTAGATGGATTGAACGGTCACCAAAGCTAATTTTTCTACATGGGTATATTAGATCTCAGTATAATTGAGGTTGCAACTCAGATAATAAATGGTATGTTTAGTCCCCATATCATATTATTGGACCAAAACCATAACTATAGTAGAGATGGCGAAAACTAGGTGCAGGAAATAGTCGTGCTAATAGCCAAGGGGATATAAGAGAGATGCCCGATCTAGTACATACTTCAAGGCATCAAACGCTATATGCACAACGTTATCCCAATAGAAGGGAATCCATTTTCTTAGTAAGTGAGTAAATCCTTTGGTCAGTTTATCATGGTTAGGGATGAACCTCCTCATGAAGTTAGCTTTCCCTTGGAGTCTTTGTAACTGAACGAGGGAGGAAGGCGCATGAAAGTCAATGATTTCCTAGACTTTTAAAGGATCAATACAAATTCCTTTTTTCAAAGTGACGAAACCAAGGAGTTGACCAAAACCAACACAAAACACAAATTTGTGCGGATTAAGTTGAATTTTATAATGTCTATAATGGAGAAAAATGGCCTGTAAATGCATGGGGTGATCATCTAGATGCTTGGAGTGAGTAGGGAGTTCATCCAGATAGGGTTGCATGATATGCTTGATGTGATGGAAATCATAATCCATTGCACGTTGAAATGTGGCCCCTTCATTCTTTAAACAGAAAGGGAGCTTTCCATAATCAAAAGTACCCTAGTGACAAATAAATGTGGTTTTAGGTTGGTCCATTGGGAGAATCTTGATTTGATTATAGCTCAAGAATCCATCCATAAATGAATAAATTGTGTAGCCAACACGGTCATTAAAATTATGGTCATTGATAACGGGGTCGAGTAGTTGTCCTTCGGACAAGCTCAATTTACATCCTCATAATCATCACCTACTCAGATCGTGCCCTATTTCTCCATGACAGGGACAACATTTGATACTCAATCAATTAAAGGAATGGGGCATATGAAACTAGCCCAAAGAAGGTTTTCGATTTTAGCATTTATCCTAGCAGCCTTCTTGGGATGAACTAAATAGAGGCGTTGCCAGATGGGTTTGGCATCAAGATACATCTTGATTTTGTGCACTACTATGTCTGGGTTGATACCTCACATTTCTTCATATGTCTAGGAAAAGACATCTATGAAATCACAAAAAATGGCTCGCATAAATCTCAATTTCATATGAAGAATAAGATGCTCCGATGTATATAATTCTTTATTGTTCCAAGTTTAATCAAAATATTGAGAGGAATGGTTTCTTCTATATTTGAAAGGTTCTTTTCAGAGTCGATCTCATGAATAGAAATGAAATTTGTAAAGGGTTTGAAAAAATTAGGTAGGTACACACCACTGAGATTATATTCAATGTTATCTGGGAAGGTGGAACAATGATGATGTTTGTTCCACAATGCACTGTCTGACATCATAATCTCAATGATGCTGTCATCGGTAGAGAATGTATGTGAGGAAGGATTAGAGGGTGTGCCATAATCCAGTGATCGATCTACCTAATTGATTGAAGAAAAATTATGGGCTGCACAATTTGAGTAGATGGCTTCGTAATCTTTCTCAACAGGGCTAAGTGACATTTGGTCGCCAAAAATTTTGATGTTAGTTTCACCAGGTACAACCCATGGATCATCCAAGATCATAGAGGATGATATCATGTTGATATAAGCAACCAAAGGGGAGGAGGAGGGAGTGAAAATGTTCCCATAAGCGATGAATCCTTCAATAAACCAACTCCAACATGCTGATAGGAATGTAGGGCTTCCCATACAAGAGGGGCACTTCCAGTAACAATGGAATTAGAGGCGAAAAAGGTGAGTTGATCTATGGCCACTATATCACCTTTATGAGGAAAGGCGACCATTCGGAAGTAATTTGAAATGACGACATCCATAGCATAAACCCATGTACTTCCCAATAAAAGATTATAATCTAGAGGTCCGTCGATAACTTCTACTTCAACACAGATGAATTTTCCCCCTAGTTCCACTTGGATTGAATTTAGAATCCCATAAGGTTTATATATCCTTCCATCAAAGGCTTTTAATGTGGTGGTTGATTGATTCAGTTGGGGTGAACCAATCACCTTCTAGCAAGACAAAGACATGATGCAGGTCGACACTCTATCGTCCACAATAGAACGATGAATGTTCTTACCATGGACAACGACCTAAATCATAAAATATAACTGAGATGAAAGTTGAGGGGTATAGTTTTCATGAGAGAAATCCACTAGGTTTGAATCCGACGGATCCACACATCCAATAGCTGACAACAACGAATTCTTTTGTGTGGGGAAGTTTGGCAAAACCTCAAGAGTTGACATAGCTAAAGGAGACTAAGCAAAGTCTTCAACTACGTTGTAATTTTGAGTGACTCTCGAACGAGGGTTGAAAGAAGACTTATGGATAACACCCTTCGAAGGCTTGATAGTTAATTTCATAGGAACCAAAGGTGGAACATGATAAGATGAAGGTGGTGTTGAACTGGCAGGTTGATCAATATCTTGACCGTTTGGTGGATTCACATTACCATATTCCTTATTCTGAGTGGCCGCCATCACATCATATTTTAGCTTTGAGGAGGAAAGTATCAAAACTATGTTAAAGGAAGAGGCATCATGGATAACCATATGAGTCTCCTAATTGGAAATGGGCTGGTTAGCACAATGGGAGAAGAAGATGATTTAAGAAACTGATTCGCTTCAGTGCAATGCAGAGAATCGCGTGTAAAGTGATCCTTGTTACAAATCAAGCATGGGCATCGAGGCTTTTGTTTCTCATCGGAAGATGAATTTGTTTGTTTATCCTGTGGTGAGGAATATTTATTTTTCTTACCTTTACATTTTTTCTTGCTTCTATGTTGTTGTTGAGACATGCCTTTATTAGATGAGACAACATTTATCTTGGAAGTAGAAGCCGCAAGAGGATGGGATGGAGGGTTTTGTGCAAGAGTAGTAAGAGCAATACCAGATGGTTTACTCGCTGACTGCGAATTGGCAGAACCTATAATGCCATTGATAGCATGAGATTCTTTACTACGTGGAGGAGGAACAATATTCAATGATATCAGAGCATTTGGTATCTTATCATAAAGCGTTTCTGCTTGGGTATAAAGCAGATCCAAATATTGAGCACCTTTGGCCACATCCTCTGTTATGGGAGTTAATATAGATTTTACAAACCATTCTGCTAACAATTGATCAAGAACATAAGTATTTACCAACTGACGACGACACCTCCACTCATGAATATGATCCGAAATGTGATTAGAGTCTAATTGTTTGAAGTTAGTCAATAGTTTTGTCCCAGTTTTGTATCTGATGGGAAACTGGAAATGTGTGAGGAAGGAAGTGGCTAAAGTGTTGAAGTCATGAAACGATGCCCTAGATAATTCAATATACCATTTAGCTGCGACACCTGTAAGCGTTAGTTGGAAAAGAAAAAGTCGAATGGGATCATCATTAAGTGAATTGGATGAACACAATAGATGATAAGTCATAACATGCGTCGACGAGTCTTCTCTAGGATTCCCATCGAATTTTGGGATATCAAAAGACAACTTAATGGGAATAATCAATCACCATGGCGAATGAGAAATGGGGTTATTAGTAAGTTGAGTTAAATCTGGTAATTTGAGAGTAGCCACAAAAGGCAACTGTTGATTAAAGTCTGGAGGTGGATGACTTGGATATGAAGGGATAGCTTGGGAAAAAGGAACTTTCATTTTTGGATAAGGAGGATTCTGATAATAAGGAACCTAGTTACCATAATATGGAGGGTTCCGATGCATACAAGTGAGTTTGTTTCCTAGCCCCAAGATAGCAATAAAGCTATTGCAGTGGTTGGGTTTGAATTTGATAGCCTTGAAAAGGCACTTGATGTGAATCATATGGTTTCCTGATAGGGGTTTTCATTGTCCCCTGGTACGAGTTCGATTGAGATTGTGCCAAATTTTGAATAATTTGACCTACTGAAACTTGAGGAGTACCTTGTGCAAGGGATTGAGAAGGTGAGGGACCTTGTATAGGTTGACGAATTGGGATCTGGCGAGAACCAAACACCGTTGGAATGAGATGTAAAGGTTGGATCACATGTATTTGAGCTTTTTTAGGTGTTGACAGATAGGCAGGAATTTGTGATGAAGACGGTACAGTTTGAGGATTCAACAATTGATCCCAAAATGAACCAAGTTGAATGGGTAAAGTATTTTTACAAACACCAGAACCCATTCCAGGATAAAGAGGAATATAAATAGGTGGATTACCAAATTGAGGTATACCAAAAACAGGTTTCCCCCTTATCGTGGGAGGACGGGATGATGGAGGCAACTATGATCCAGATGGAGGGTACCCAACATAAGGAGGGTTAGGCTGTTGAGGGTAGCTTTGCCCACTGATATAAGGGCCAAACTACTACTCCATTATAGGCATAGATGGAGGAAGAGGATTAAAATGTGTGGCATTCATAAGAGAAGTACCAAACATTATTCCCGAATTGGATGACATGGCAGAGGTCTAAGGAATGGAAGCCATACCAGAAAAGGTACCAGATAATGACTGATAGCCATGTAGGACAAACGAGACACGATATAAATGAGCTTTTGGTGATGTTATAAACATAGATGAGGATGTGATGCTTGATGTCTCAACCCTAGTGTTGGACATAGGTTGGGATTTTGAATCAGTTCCAATCATGGTTAACAATCCCAATGAAGATTGTCGTGAGAGATCCACGGGTAGGCCCAAAGAATCAGGTAAAGGAGATTGTGTATGAAGTTGAGGAGACAAAACGAGGTTGGTTTGATAAAAATAAAGTTCTCCCCAATGAACATGAGTAGAAGGATGAGGTTCTTCTTGAGGGATCTCTTCAATACTCAGAAGTCTATGTGGAAGAGGTTCACTATGAGGCCCAAGATATATTGGTTTTGTCTGAGACAAAGGAAGAGAGGAGGAAGGTCCCAAAGACTCAAGTGAAGATGGTTGAGGCTCCTTAGGTTCAATAACCTTAGGAAACAAATTTTCTAACTCAAGGAGATCAGATTCAATGACCTCAGGTAACAAAGTCTCAGGGACTTCTATTTCAATTGTGTTAGTGTCACCAATAGGAATAGATGTAGTCTCGGGTTTGGAACTCAAAGGGACAGATGATTCTGGTTGATCAATATCGGGAGGAGGGTCAGAAGTAGTTCTTGATGTTCTTGATTTGGTAGTTTGCATTTTTCGATGCCTTGGACGATGGTTTGGAGTAGCCATTGAAGGAAGAGGAGGTTTATTTTGCATTCTATGTGAACGACAGGGGGATTTTGTTCTTCAATGTTGGATAATAAATTTTATTAACAAAAAAATAAATAAATAAAAAAGAGGGTAATCTAGGCATAAAGGATTACCAAGTAACCATGAACTGCAATATACACCTTGGCAAACCAAGGACTTAACGTACGACAACCAATCTCCCTGAATGTTGTGTTCAGTGTATCACAGTATACAAGGTGATAGACTCGGTTACCTATGCATGGATAGTAACCTATTGGGCACTCCAAAAATATATGCAATGGTACGTGGGAGTGAAGTCCATAGTATTGTTTTCTAATGCATAGTTGTTCGATGAGAGAGTTCCGATATACTTTACGTGTGTGGAACACCACCAATATACTCAAAGGTACGTGGAGTACGATCCTATACATTGACATACGTGGAACGATATTTCACCCCACGGATGCAACACTGGTAAACAACGATTGCTCCTACGTTGAACGACGTTGAAACACATCTCTAGCCTAGACCTCCAAATGTTTGCATTAATGTTACAAATGCTCCTTAGGTTGATTGAATATATTTTATTTTTTTATCTTTGATTATGTTTCAGTTTTAGGGCTCACCATGAATGTCACCTCAATATTCTAAAATGTAAATCTAGCATGAGAAAATATAAATCCTTTCTCTTTCAACGAAAATCTAGCTAAGGAAGGGAAGAAACAATCAAGATGCAACACAAAATATGCAGTAAACAAGATGCAAGATACAATTTCCTTTCTGATGCAACTATTCCTATGCTAATGCACATGCAAAACCCTAAATGTAGGTGCAAGACTTTTCTTTTCACCACACTTAATTTTCAAAATGAAGAAAACTAAGATGAAAATGTTCAATTATTGATTCAATTATACTTTTCAGTATGAGGACTAAAACAACAATTCATCCAAGCAATCAACAATCAAACAAAATCAAGTTTGCAAGCAACCTAATGATAAGAATAAAGAAAAAACAAAACCAATTCCTACCAAAGGCAAAAAACGCAAATGCAAACCAAATGGAGGCTTTAGAGAGACCACAAGACACTCAAGACTAAGGGAAATTTAGCTGGAAGTAGGATGAACAAAGAGAGGCTCAAGAACCAAGGAAAAATTTATGCAAAAATAGAGGCCAACGCTAGTGCAAAAGAGGCACTAGTGTGTTGTAACACTACTACAGATTTGGCTAGGGTGAGGTGCAATGCTCTGTCAAATGCACAGGGGGTGCGTTGGGCCTGGGAAAGAATATTTCGGCACAAAAATTGCAAAAAAGGATCAATGAAAACACTTCTTATGCCTTTTCTTGGTTGGATGATACAACAAAGGTCTGTCAAGGAGGTAATCAAACACAATAGACAAGGAAACCACCAAGGGAATATTGTTTTCCCCAGTATGGTCACCAATTTTTTATACAGGATTTACGATTACAGACAAAATTATCTCCCCTAGGTTGGTGGCTAACCTATAACAACAATGAGACAAAGAACATGATGCTTTTCCTTAAAGTAAATAGATGATAGAGTGAAGCCCACCTCTAAACCTTCACACACTTCACTCCTTCTTTAGCTTGGAAGCTCCAATTCAAGCTCCGAAAGCCAAAATTAGAACCTTCATAGTTAGATAACACAAGCCAAGAAACTATGAGATCTATGTAGTATCATCTAAGTACTTCATTAAATAGATCAACATGGTATTGAAATAAGTGAAATAAAAACATCACATAGGAAAACAATCAATAATTTTCATTAATATAAATGGAAGGAAATTACAACCATAAGTATCAGTTGATCTTATAGAATAGCTCCTCAAAGTTGTTGACTTGTCCTTTCCTTGTCACAATATGCACCTCCAATCACCCTAAATGCATGAGATGATGACCACTGACTACAACAACATAAGGGCATAATCACTCTCCAAAATCCAACCCCCAACCACATATAAGGTTGGGAATATATAGAGAAGTAGGGTAAGTTGGGAGTTCTTATCCAACTACCAATATAGGGTAAGAGATCGACCTTTGATGGAGGGATAGGATCAAAGGATAAGTGGTGAAAACTCCAAAGTGGGGAAGGATAGGATCTGAGGTAAGTAGTTGAAACAACTTCTGGAAACTCATATAAGGGGAAGCTTTTGGAATCCTGATCATTCTCCTATGTTTATAGAACCAATGTAGGAGCAAAGGGGAGCAACCTGTTGGTGACCAAGACAGGCCATAGTGGAGCAACATGCTAGTGAACACACCCCAGTAGGCTTACTGGGAGCGTTGGTCCTCAAACTGGGTTAGATGAAGTAGTTTAGGGATGAAACTATGGGGCATGAAGGGAACATGCTTAGGGTTTTGTGCAAGATGGTGACAAGGGGGAATATGATGTTGATTGATCCCATTAGGAGGCTCATTGATCGGATGTGAAAAAATGGCCTATAATAGTATTAATTGATGACTTATTGATATATTCTAAGAATGAGGAAGAGGATTCAAAACATCTAACACCAATGTTAAGATTGTTGAGAGAGCATCAGTTGTATGCCAAGATTAGTAAGTGCAGTTTATTTCAGACATAAGTTCATTACTTGGGGCATGTGGTTTCCAAGGAAGGCATAACAATGGACCTGGAAAATATCAGATCTATCATGGAATGGGCAACTCCTAGAAATGTGGATGAGGTCAGATCATTCATGGGACTAGTAGGTTATTACAAGAGGTTCATCAGGAACTTCTCATGGATTTCCTAACTTATTACATCATTACATAGGAAAGGAAATACATTTGAATGGATAGAGGAATGTGCAACTAGTTTTGAGCAGTTGAATTATTTTCTTACAAACACTCCAGTTCTAAAGATCACAAATCCAGATAAAGAGTTTGTTGTGTGTACAAATACTTGCAAGAGAGGACTTTATGGAGTTTTGATGCAGGAAGGACAAGTAGTATGCTATGAGTCAAGGAAACTGAATGAGAACGAGTTGAATTATGTGACTCCCGATATTGAGTTGGAAGTTATTATTCATGCATTGAAGATGTGGAGGAATTATCTTCTTGACAGGAGGTTTATTCTAATGAGTGATCACAATGGGCTAAGATACTTGTTTGACCAACCTAATATGAATGCCAAGGAAGCTAGGTCGTTAGCTACACTCAACAAGTTTGAATTCGAGATCAGATACATTAAGTGCAAGGAGAACAAGGTTGTAGACGCTCTTAGCAGAAGGGTGCAGGTAAATCACATAGCCGCTATGAGTTCATATGGGACATATTTACAGGATCGAATCTTGCAGGCGAGACAACGGGATGATAGGTAGCAACATCTTGAGCACATGTTACAGTAGCAGGGTATAGGTGATCAAGAAGTGGATTATCATCTCACGGCAAATGGTTTGGTGAGATTTAGGGACAGGATCTATGTGTCAGACAACGGTGAGCTCAAGAAGCTTATCTTGAGGGAATTTCATGTTAAGTCATATTCAGGTCACTCGGGATATCAGAAGACTTTGACAACTATGAAGAAGTTCTACTATTAGCCAAATCTGAAGAAAGAGGTGGCAAATTTTGCTACGAGATGTTTGGATTGTCAGCAGGTAAAAGCAGAGTGCAAACATCCAAGTGGTTTAATGCAACAATTTCCAATTCCAAAGTGGAAACAACAAGTTTTTCCATGGATTTCATTACAGGATTTATGAGGACATCGAGACAACATGATTCAATTATGGTTGTGATATACAAGTTGACAAAGGTAGCGCACTTCATTCTAATGAAGTCTATTAATTCAGCTAGTGATGTAGCTCATACTTTCATCAGGGATATAGTGAGACTGCATGGTGTTCCTAAGAAGATTGTGACAGACAAAGATGCCAAGTTGACTTCCAAGTTTTTGAAAGATTTGTTTGTAGGTTTGGGGACAGAGTTGACCTTTAGTACAACCTATAATCTATAGATAGATGGACATACAGAGAAGGTTAACATGATTCTTAAGGATATGTTTAGGATGTACGTCATGCATCAACAATAGAAGTGGGAAGAGTATATACCACTGATAGAGTTTTCTTACAATAATGGGTATCAGGATTCCTTGAGGATGAGTATGTTTGAGGCACTTTATGGGTGGAGTTGTAACAATCCCATGATCTGGATTGATCCATTGAACAAGGTATTGATTGGACCAAATATATTGATAGAAATGGAATAGGAAATGCAGGTTATCAAGAAGAATCTAAAGGCAACACGTGACGAGCATAAGAGTTATGTAGATCATCACAAGGTGTTTAAGGAGTTTCATGTTGGGAAACATGTGTATTTGCGCATCAATCCCAAGAACAGATACTTGAGGATTGGGTCATGTTCCAAGCTAGCACCTCGGTATTGTGGGCCTTTCAAGATCCTTGAGAGGATTTGACCAGTGGCCTACCAACTTGCACTACCTCCGATAGTGAAAGTCCATGATGTTTTCCATGTGTCATTGCTTAATAAGTATGTGAAACATGTTGATCATGTAATTGACCAGTTTGTATTGCAAGTGGAACCAGAAGGAAAAATTCAACTGAACCTCAGTGCATTTTGCAGCAAAATATGCTCATTCTCAAGAATCGAGCAATCAAGCAGGTTAAAGAGTAGTGGAAGCACTTTGGTCCCGATGAAGCTACATGGGAGATGGTTGATCAAATGTGGGCTATATATCCTTCTCTATTCACTAGTTTAGTGGATGTATTCTGGTATATGTTTTTATTATTGTGTTTTGGTTATGTCTGTATACATGCATATGTATGTAAATATTACATTGAGTTGCGTTATAAAGCTCTAATAAGTGGTATGGTTTTCATGTTATGATGGTCATGGTCTTAGTATTATGATATGATGTAAATGTTGCATCGAGTTGTGTTATAAAGCTCCATGGGCAACATGTGTTTTGTTGGTTCATAGGGGTTTGTAACAACCCCTAGTTGATTTTCCATGTAAATAAAAATAAGACCAAGGTCATGAGACGCATAGTCTAATTTGAATGTTGGGAAAAACATAGTGATGGGGATCACTTGTGATTAATTTATGGCTATGGAAATTGGAAAATGATTTAGCAAAGGAAAAGTGGCATTAATTGGAATTTTATTTATGGAAATAAAGGAAAATATGAGAAAAGGGATATGAAGGATCATAGATTTACATGAGAGGAAATTTGAAGGAAAAGTAAGGAAAATTAAGAAAATAGAGGCCTCAATAATAAAAAGGCTTGTGAGGATCAATTCACAGCTTTTGACGGTTTGGTTAAACCTTTTGTTAGTTTAGATTGAATCTCTCTTATATTCTCTAACTCTCTCATACTCTTTCACACTTAGAGTATTATTGGAGCATTCTTGGAGAACTTTAGTATTTACTTGGATTTGGAGAAAGAAGGAAAAGGAAAGCAGGAAAGCACAAGAGAATAGGTGGATAAACATCTACAACTGGATTGCTTTGTAGGTAACAGGTTGAATGTGTGATTTCCTTGTTTATTTATGGATGGATGGTATATGCATGTGATTATTTGGTTATGTATTGTCATTAGTATGGTGGATTTACTAGATTGATAGTGGTTTTAGCCTTGCCTTTCCATTTCCTGAATATCCATGGTGTTGTGGGCTTTTCCACTTGTTGTTTTTCTGATTTGATCTAAATATTTGCACTTCAAATATGCATACAGAATCACATATTAAAGAGCATGTAACCACAAGATTCATATACATAAACGAAGTAGAAATAAACAAAAACAATGAGAGACAAAGACACAACAGGTTGATAATAGAGTTCACCCAATGTGGGATACATCTTCGGGCCCTGCTCAATGTGGGGAGGCCTCTTTCGTTAATCTTCAGCAAAAATCAAATTACATGTAGGTACAAAAGACACCTTATACCTCCACAACGGGGGATGGAATGAAAATGCACACCTCTGCTGAAGAAATAGGTTGCAACATTGAATTATAGGTGAAAAATTGTGAAAAATGATTATAAACTCGACCCCTTTCAGCTTCGGTCAAAATATGGACCTTCAGGAATCTGAAAGATTACTTCTCGCTGGTTGGATGGAATTCTATTGCTAAGCTGACAAATTTGACTTCACCACTGCGCTCCTTGCAAAAAACTGAGTAAAATGAGTAAAATTAGCTTGGTTTTGAAGCTGTCAAAATTTGGCCCTTAGGATTCCTCGTGATTCCACAAAGATTCATCACTGCAAGTTGACTGAAGATCTATTTCTCATATGAAAAAATTGACTTCACCATTGCACTCCTTGGGAAAAATTGAGTAAAATAAGTATAAAATCGACCTGGTTCTGAAACTGTCAAAATTTGGCCCTTAGGGAATATTTTATATTCCTTTCATATTCCCCTACATTAGGGTTCCAATCCTCGGTTTTTGTGCCAGCTCAGGGTTCCACCTTTGCATTAGGTTTCGTGCCCCTGTTCCATTGTTGCAAATATGATTTTAAATAAAAAGAACTGACATTAATTTTTAAGCCTGCCTTCCTAGCAGAATGGTTGACAATATTAATTTATTGGGTCGTTGGCCAATTTAAATTTTTTTGGTCATTTTTTTTTTTTTCAAAAAATATGGATAAAATTCGTTGGCAAAAATTTTGGGGTCACCAGAAAAATTAAGTAGGTGACAATTTCACCAATTATGGTAGCCTGAAACCATAGTCGCAAAGTGCCAAATTATTGCCTCCTTAATTTCTGCCAAATTTAGCGGCTCCGCCAAATTTAACTAGGCTTCTAAATTTAGTTGGTGCTTCGGTAACTTTAGCCAAGGAACCTAGTTGACAAAAAAATTTACTAGCCATAAATTTTTCATACGATGTTGGATTGAGGTGTTGTTTGCGCCATTAGAAAGCTTGTGATGAGTTCTTAGATCTAAAACTAGTTTCATGGTAATCCAAGAACTTTGATATTTGGAGCCTTTCTTGAGCCCTCTTTGATCACTGAGTCTTTCAGGAGCCACCTAAATCATTCCTCCCTATTGAGGATCTTTTGGTCCTCCAAAAGCATGAACATAATCTGCAATCTGTTGTGTTCCCTTGTCTACACAACAAGTGCCCTGACAGGCCACACTTCCTTCTCCTTCACCTTTTTTCTTTGGAGACATAAGTGATGAGCTGACACCTGCATCCTCTGCAAACCTGTTGTACAATATTTGCAAACTACATGTTCAATTACATGACCAATCATGACCCAAGCATCCCCATACTTTCCAAGAGTTTATACGACACACTCTTTGGTCAAGTGTACATCATAATAGAAACCAATACCCCAACTATCAATAAAAAGAGGCCAAAACATCATTATGTTGCTTTCATAAGTGATGGAAAACACATCATCACTTTTACAATCATTTCAAAACATATGATTTACAATAATATGACAAGCTACTATATCTAATAAAACCATCTCTCACTCAACAAAGTGAATGGGTCATCTCCCTGTGGTTGATTCGCTTGTTGAACATCTTCACCAGCTGGTTTCTTCATAGGTTCTTTTTGGGCATGGATTATCTAACATGTGGCTTTCTGGTGTCCATCCTCGTTGCAGTAACTACAATGATTTTTTCTCCTCCAAACTTTCTGGATCATCTTGGAACACTTATTCCTGGTGCGCCTCTGATAAGTGCTCATGGAATCCTCATTATCACTGGAATGTGATGAAGTGCTTTCATCATTTGTCATTGGTTGGTCATTGGTCGTCTTGGAGCATTCCCAAACCTCTTTTTTGACATATCTAAGTCTTTCATAACGAGCAAATTCCTCCACTTTGATGGGATTCACAATGCATTTTCCATTAATGCTGAGGCCATTTCCTTAATACCCCATTTTCTTCAATAATTTCGATCCATTTCTTATAGTATGTTTCTCAAAAGAAGTGAAACCATCATCATAAAAAGAACATGAAATTGAATAACATTTTTTTTACCTCTGGCTTGTTATGCCGCAACTTTTCTAAGGCCTCCTCCTTGGCTATTAACTAATGCTACAACATTTCTTTCTCCTCCTCTGCTTTTTGTAGGAGTCTCCTTAGTTTCACATTCTCTGGCTGAATGTTTTGGTTGATGTTGGGGTCCAGGTATGAACAATCTATTCACCCTTTTCCTACATTAATTTATCAATCTGGGTGCGTCTATTTTCAGGGAAACGCGCAAGTAATCGCGATTAAGATTCAAAACATAGCTGTAAAACTAAACTAAATATAGAACTCCAAAAAAGCAATTAGAAGGATTAACGAACTGTAACAACAAGCATAAAATAAAAAATAACACACACAGAAATACACAGCACCTAATCAGGAGAGTGGGCCCAGCTCCCTGATCAAGGCTGCGTTAATCACAACAAAGTATGGAGCAGCAAAAGAGATGATATTTTATTAATTTGTAAAGGACTATTACAATATCAATGGGGAGTCCCCCAATTACAGGAATAACTTGTATTTTATACATAGCGAGGGAGAACAACATATTTCCCGAAAACCTGGTAACCGTATACCCATAAATGTACATTAGTTTGGAACGACACCAACACTAGATAGACAAGATCAGTGAAAGGCCCAAGAATGGTTTAGGGATCTGCGACTCTAGCTGCGTGGCCTCCTTATGGTTGGTCATTGCTGTGAATTGTGGATCTGTTGCGGGATGCTGAAGCATTGGTTCCTGTTCTCCAGAAGTTGCGGTCAAACATACATTTTAGTGCTGCGAATAGGCAAACCCCGTGACTTTACTTCATTAATAAAATATTCCAATAGACAGAAAAATGGGGTAATTACCTTGCAGATTTAGCATAGTAAACATAGGTAAATAAGTGCAAAGAGGTAAAAAAGGGTGATGGAAATGCAACAGAAAGATAGCCCGATTTGGTACCCAACATCTCCCCCCAACTAGCCTTCTGCATGCCCTCATGCAGTTCGCCGCCTCCGCAGGTCTAGGTTTCATAGACTATTAGCCTCCTGGAGTTGGGCGAGATCGTACTCTTCGGCCATCTCTGTCCCTGGAACTTTAAAACCATCTGAGAGGAGAAATTCCTTCCACCAATCTCCCGGAACATTATATGTTGGGGTGTAATCTTCTACTGGAAACCAGATAGTGGGGAACTGAAACCAGATCCCCATCCACCGGACCCCGCATGTTCAGACACATGCCACATACCTGGGCACTCTGGGGAGCACTCATGCAAAATTTGGTGCCCCAAAAGGTTCCCTGTTCCGGACAGCTGTAGGTGACATCATCCACCTTTTCTGACAGCAATCAAGGGCCTCATCTTGAAATGTGACCAATTGCCTGACACAAAGATCAAGGCACCAATTCTGTGTCCTCAACATTCTTTCTCTGTTCCCCTTGATTCCCAAAAAGGTGTTGTGTTTAGTGAACATGGTGATTGACCTTTCATGTTCTCCTCTTACTATAAATGGCTTTGTGACTTGATTGGACTCAAATGTGTTAAAGGCCTTCTGCCAGCTGATCTGATTAAAAGTATAAGAGGTGAGGGCCCTTAAATGAATGTCCCCCACATATGGGACTAGGTTAAATTCTTTGTCCATGCGCAGTAGATACCCATGCAGGTAAAACTCACACATCAAATGCTGAGTTGGCACGTCATGGCTCCTCATTATGCGGAGGAATTGTACACCGTCCTCTATTTCATAACTAATTTCATTCTTAATGCTCTCCATGCAGAATAAAAGAAAACATTCATGCAAGAATAGAGAATAACAAGAAGTAGGGGACGACATGCCATCACCTCTTGCGCCAAATTAAACATCTGCTCTTTATCAGTTTTCAGCTTTGTCACTTACTTTTCCAACTGCTCCATCTTGAGCTGCTGCTTCGCATGCCTTAATCTCATGACATCTATGCACTCCACATATTCAAAAATGGTTGTGGAGGCTCATTCTTGAGTCCTTCTGACCTCATTTTGATACTGATTTGTAGTAGATTTCCAAGTCCGCACTTTAGCCATTAAGGCATACTCACGGTCTTCAAACAGTCGCTCGAATGGGTTTGTTTGAATGCTAGAAGAAGTCGTGGCTATCTGATCCACCTAAGTCTCTGCTTCTACTACTGTGGCCTTGGAATTTTTGGGCTGCCACTTGTATTTCTTCATTCACTTCTGCAATTTTTGTACCTGTCTCCTTAGTTTCCTGACCTCCATCTTAGGCTGCATTGTTTCTTGGAATTGCAGCTGGTATTTTTGCTTGATAGAGAGTCTTCGCTATTCACACAACTCTACCCATTCCTACTTAACCAAAACTTCCTTAGTTTTAGTAGCTGGAGGTAAATCCCATGGGACAACTTCTGCCATGTCGACTATCGGGTTATCCTCCACTGTCCGTTCTTCTTCGATTACTTCTTGCTTCATGGCCTTCTCGCCTAGCTTTTCCATTGGCTCATTTGTCGGGACCACTTCGCTTGGTCCCTCCTCTTCGCCAATGACTACTTCCCTTTGTTGTGTGCTCACCACAACCGGTGGTGCTCTTGTGAGATGCTCTCCTGTTAATGCGTCTATTGGAACCCTTCCCGGTTCCCCTGCCTCTGGAACCTCTGCCTCTTCTCTCCTTTCAGGCTCCGAAGTGCCTGTCGCCTGAGTAGCATCCACCCCACACGGTTGTGGTCTTTGTGACAAATTTAAAGCAAGAGGAATGGTGAGATCTTCTTTTGTGCGCCGAGGGGAATGAGTTACCCTTGCTCCCCTTGGGATAGAGGAGAAAAAGGAAAACTGGCAGGGATCTTCAACATTCGGTCCTGAGGTTGACACTGGTTCTTGTGGGGCAGCGCCAGCCTCATGCCCTAGTTCTTCCTCTTCCATCGGTTCTATGGTCAGGGTGGTCATGACCTCTTCTTCATTCGGGTTATCCTCCTCCATCGGCTCCACGGTGGCAGGAGGTCTTTGTGGGGTATCCTCGGTCACAATATCGACCAATTCACCCATCCTTGCTTGTTGTGGTACTGCCTCTATTGTTGTCATGCTATCTATTTGCTCTGCTAGTTCCACAGTCGAGGCTAGTTCTTGTGGGTTAGCCTCGGCCGTGGTACTAGTGGGCCTTTCTGTGTCGACTCCTACATCTTCCATTGGTTCCACAGTTTCAGCTTGCTCTTGGGGAGCAACCTCTTCTTCAAATTCTTCATCTTCCATCTCCATCTCTTCTGGCTCCTCTTGGTCAACATAATCATCTACTCCTGTGTTTTCTTCCTCCATGGCATTTGGCTCATCTTCCTTGGCAGCCACAACGACTGCTATCTCTTCCTCTGTGGAATCCCAAAATAGTTCCCATGGGATCGGGATTCATCTGATGGCATTCATCACCAACAGTTGGACCAGCCCATGGTGAGTGATGACCACCAACACCTGTCGCGACCCTTGAGCCAAATGTGCCATCAGATGAAGACTTCTCAGTAAGAAATAAGGCATATTTAGTGAAAAAGCCTCTGCTTGGGGAAATCGGAGGTGAGCTAATATTCGAAGATGGTATTTGAATATGGTGGAGTATCTCCCCTCACAAGTTATATATTTTATGACAAACTCTGCTACTCCTCCCCATGGATACGGTAGCGAGTTTCGGTCGTATCCCCGACCCTTCTGCACGATGCTTTCTCCTGCCTGCAAAAAGGCTTCCGGAAAACTCTGGAAGGGAAGTCCTTCTTGAAAACCATCATTGTCCATTTTGAGGGAGCCCACTAACTTCTGCAATGGCTTCCTCCGTCACAGGGATTTCTATCCCACGGACTCGAGAGCTTTCTTCTCCTAGGTTGAGTGCAAATTCTGCTGCAATTTCCTCATTCGACCCCCTCAACCTGTCAAAGTAGACATTCCATCCTGCGTTTTCAAAGACCTGCCATACCTCCTGACTGTTTTGAACTCTCGTTGTATCTTCTGGCTCATGCCACATAGACCATCCACCCATCGCTATAGAGGCAGGATCAGCATGACGAATACAGTTAGCTAGTAGGGGAGAATGACAGGGACCCAAACCATTGGCAACTATAATAACGTCATGGTCACTTTGGGGAAATGGATGAAAACAATACTGGTACGTTTGAGAATGATGGCGGGTTATGGCAGTACTATTGGATATTTCAGTGGTTTAATGCAGTGTGTTGGTGAGGTGACTGGTTATGACTCTTCACGTACGAATACGCATTCCAATGCGTCGAGGTAGTGATTACAGAGTACTGTAATTATTAGATTTAGTTTGGTATGAATCATGTGTCATGAATGCATTTTCGTGGTATGCCATCGTTTCTTATGACAGTTCCCCCCCAACTTAATTATGGTCATCCGCGGCACGTATTAATGTCCTTTTTGGAATATTTTAATTAAATCCGTAAAAGTCATCGGAGACGTACCTGGGAACCTACCTTGCGGTGGAGTAATCAACAAAATTCCTAACGGAGTAACAACAACATGTCTGATGGAGTAACAATAACAAGAAGTAACAACAGCAGGGAGTAACAACATTAGGGAGTAACGACAGTTACGGAGTAACGACACCGACGGAGTAACAACACCAGTGGAGTAACAACAGTTACGGAGTAAGGGCACCGGTGAGTAACAACACCGACGGAGTAACAGCATCAGAAGAGTAACAACAGTTACGGAGTAACGGCACCAGTGGAGTAACAACAGTTACAGAGTAATGGCACTAGAGAAGTAACAGCAGTTACGAAGTAACAACATCGGCGTAGTAACAATAGTTGCAGAGTAATAGCACCAGTGGAGTAACAGTAGTTGTGGAGTAACAACACCAGTGGAGTAACGACAGTTACGAAGTAACAGCATCGGCGGAGTAACAACAATTGTGGAGTAACAACACCAGTGGAGTAACAACACTTGGTGGAGTAACAACACTAGTCGAGTAACAACATTAGTGGTGTAATAGTAATAGTTTAATAGCAACACTGGTGGAGTAACAACGCCAAGTGTTACATTTCTCCTAGCCATATTCCTTTGTTATTCCTGCAAAATACAAACAAGTAAGTAATAACAATATATATATATATATATATATATATATATATATATATATATATTTAGAGCAGAGTGAGAGTGTCCTTTATTCCAACAACCATTAAATCAGATGAATTAGAAAGGTGTTTGACAAAGGCTTCTTTAGAGACTGGATGGTGGTATAGTTTTAGACGATGTCCATTTACTAAGAACGAGGTATGATTCTCATCTATTGTAATCAGTCTAATCATTCCATTGTCGAACACTACATCCACTTCATATGGTCCCATCTAGCGAGTGCGAAGCTTGCCTTTGAAATCCTTAAATCGAGAGTCATAAAGTAATGCCCAATCCCCCACATGAAACACCTTAATTTTGATAAATTTATCATGCCATTTCATTCTCTGTTATTGAACAACATTAGTCTTCTGGACAGCTACTGATCGAATTTCATCCAACTCATTCAGCTGTTCTAGTCGGTGTTTTTGTGCTTCTGATAGGTCTAGACCTACTTCTAAAGTTGTTTTGAGCGTACCGATCTCAAATTCCAATGGAAACAAGGGGGATTTACCATAAACTAACTCAAATGGAGAAAACCTAGTTGTGTTTCGCCATGTTGTTCTATATGCCCATAAAGCTTCTGGAAGTTTCTGTGCCCAGTCCTGGCGATGACTTGCTACTGTTTTTGTCAAGATATTTTCCAATATCTTATTTGTGCTTTCTACTTGTCCGTTCGCCTGAGGGTGATAGGGGGTTGTCACTCTATGTTTTACCCCATATTTCTGCATCAGCTTCCCTATCATGTGGGATGTGAACTGCGACCCTCCATCTGACATAATTTCCCTTGGAGTACCATATCAAGCAAAGATTTCTTCAAAGAGAAAGTCTACCACCACTTGCTCTGTTTCTCTCGTGACTGCTCTGGCTTCCACCCATTTGGTCACATAATTGGTGCAGACCAAGATGTAAGCTTTCTGATGAGAAGGTGGGTTGAAGGGTCCAAAAAAATCTATGGCCCATTTCTTGAACGGTTCAAGGAATATCTAGGTCTGTAGAGGCATTTCATCTGTTTTCCCAGGTTGTCCCATCTGTTGGAAACTATCACACCTTCGAACATAATCCCGAGCATCATGAAAGATGGAAGGCCAGTAATATCCCATTTGCAGCACTTTGTGACCTATTCTTTTATCTGCAAAATGTCCTCCACAGGGTCCATCATGTGCAGCCTTTAATATCTCATAGATATCATCTTCTGCCACACAACGCCGAATCTGTTGGTCAACCCCTGTATGAAAGAGATATCCTATCATCCATGAATATTGGGTACTCTAATGAATAATATTCCTTTTATCCTTATATGATAGATGACAAGGCACCTTCCCTGTAGCAAGATAATTAGCAATATCTGCATACCACGAGTGTTAGCAGAAACTACAAAAATATGTTCATATGGAAAATTATCTTTAATTGGTGTATTCTTACCATCATTTTCTATCCTAGACAAGAAATCTGCAACCACATTGTCCTTCCCTGGTTTATCTACTATAGTAATGTCAAATTCTTGTAGTAGCAAAAGCCATCTTGTAATGTGACCAGGGGTAACAAGTTTATTCATTAAATACCTGATAGTTGCATGATCAGTATGTACAAAGGTAGGATACCTGGTAATGTAATGTCGGAATTTGTTGATGGCGTAGATGATAGCAAGGAACTCTTTTTCAGTCACTGTGTAGTTTAATTCAGCAGGAGCCAAATTCTTACTAACATAGTAAACTGCATATGGTACCCTGTCCTTTTGTTGTCCTAATACTGCACCAATTGCTATTTGGGAAGCATCCGTGTGAATATGGAAAGGTAGTGCTTAGCCCGACCCTCTAAGTATTGGAGCGCTACAGACAAATTCCTTGATTTTCTTAAAGGCTGTATCACTGTCACCTGTCCACACAAAATCTGAATCTTTTGTTAGCAATTGAAAAAGTGGATGTGCTACACTCGCAAAATTTTCTATAAAACGCCTGTAATAACCAGCACAACCAATAAATATACATACTTGCATGGG
Organism: Pinus tabuliformis; assembly: GCA_031772625.1. NCBI lineage: Eukaryota > Viridiplantae > Streptophyta > Pinopsida > Pinales > Pinaceae > Pinus > Pinus tabuliformis. The sequence goes on from CM062815.1 coordinate 319,195,740, forward strand.
CGTTTTGGGTGTCGGGAATTGTAGAATTACCTTTATCTTGTCTGGGTCCATCTGGATTCCTTCAGCCGAGAACAAATGTCCCAAAAAAATTCTTTCCTCCATCATCATATGGCATTTTACTGTACTTAAGGAGACACGTGCTTGTATACACCTTTCGAGAACTTTCTCTAAATTTTTCAGCCCTTCTACAAATGAATCCCCATATGGAGTAAAGTCATCCATGTAAATTTCAACACTATCATCCACCAAATCAGAGAAGATCCCCAAAATTGCCCTCTGGAACGTTGCAGGTGCATTACACAGGCCAAAAGGAAGGACCTAGTATGTGAATGTTCCCCAGGGGCATGTGAAAGTGGTTTTGTCTTGATCTTCAAGAGCTATCTGGATCTGGTTATACCCACTAAATCTGTCTAGGAAGGAGAAGAGCTTTTTGTTGGCCAATGTGTCCAAAATTTGGTCAATAAACGGTAAACGAAAATGATCTTTCTACGCTGCCTTATTTTATTCTCTATAATCCACGCATATCTGCCATTTACCATTTTTCTTGGAGACCATTACTAGTGGCGAAACCCATTGGCTATTTGAAATGGGGTAAATAAAACCTATGTCCAGTAATTTTTGAAGTTCTTCTTTCACAACGTTTTTCAATGTGGGGTTCATTCTTCTCTGAGGTTGTCTTACAGGACGACAATCTTCCTTAATATATATATGATGGGTACATAAATCAATAGGAATCCCCTTCATGTCTGGGTAATCCCAAGTGAAGGCTTCTTTATGTTTTTGAAGGACATCTACAAGTTGCTTCTTTTGGGATTCTGACAGGTTTGGATTAATATTCAGGGTTTTTCCTGGTTCTAATTCCATTGGGACGCTTCCATGGGGTGCATCAACAAGTAGCTCCTCTGATCCTTTTGTTGTTTCAATAGTTTCTTGTGTCTCGCAGCTTAGGATAGATTCTAGGATTTGTTGATTTGGCTCTAAAACGGAGCAAGGATCATCCATGAAAGAGGTGATTACATCATCCTCTGATTCCATTTTTAACTGAAGGGCTTGTCCAATAGTGAGGACTGGTCTCAATTCCTCATTTTCCATTTCAGACTCTTTCCTAGATAAAATTTTCTTGCTACCTGTTGGTTTTATGGATGGGTTTTGCTCTGCAGGTGGGTATAACACTAGATTCTTAGTGTTGTGCCCATTTGAAATAACCATGTTCCTTGAACGACACCTAATGTAAGCATCCACAGTAGCCAGCCATGGTCTGCCAAAAATCAAAGGATGGCCACCCACTGAAGATTGCGTATGTAAAACAAGGAAATGTATGGGATAGTGCCATTAATCCACTAAAATTGTTAGATATTCTAACTTCCCTACAGGTTTTACTGTAGATCAGTCTACCAATTCCAACAATGTAGGTGTATGTTTCAAGTTACGAAGGCCTAATGTATGCATAGTTTCATTGGTGATAACGTTAATGGCAGCACCGAGGTCTACTAGTACATTCAGAATCTCTACCCCATTAATTTGTACTATTAGAATTGGGTTTCCTAGATCTCCATACTTTACAGGCATTGACTTTCCCATCATGAAATTTGACAATTTTCCCATAACATGAATAGTAAGGGGGTCCTTGGATTTCTTTGCAGGTTTCTTTGAACAGTATTCCCTGAGAGTCTTTGCATATATTGACACATCCTTCATAGCTTGTAACAGGGGAATTTTAACAAATAAGTTCTGTAATTCACCTAATAAATCGAATTCAGCTTGAGGGCTTGGTTTACTCAAAGTTAGTCTCTCGGGATAAGGTGGTTCAGATTGATATTGTTTTGCAAAAGGCGCTTAGTTTCTACCAATCTGTTCTGGTTCTTTATTAATTGATTTGATTCCTTACCTTCAATATCAAGTTGTTCAATGATAACTGGAGGAGGTTGAACATTGACTGTCAGTCCTGATTGCAAATTCATTTCATACAACTCCGCAGTAGAAATGCTATATGAAGGCAGGTTAAGAGTGTCAGTTTGATGGACTCCCTTATTATTGTGATTCGGGTTGGGTTGGATTGGAAGCTGAGGATGGGCAGGTTGATTACCAAGAGGCATATTAGAGGGCAATTGGAGTTGCTGTTGGGGCATCAGTTGAGGAAACTGTCCAAGAGAGGATCCTCACTAAGTTGGAGCCCATGGGTAGCTCCAATTGGCTTGAGGGTTCCACTGCTGCCAAGGTGGAAACTGGTATTGTGGCCACATGGGAGGATAGGGCATTGACTGAGGATTCCTATTAAAATTATTGAAAAATTGAGATGGATCTGAGTACATACCTTGATTTCCCATTGGTGGTCGAGGCTGCCATGGCTTTCTAGATCCCATGAGGTACAGTTGCTCCATGTCTTCTCCTATCCCTTGAAACACTGCTTTTAGGCCTGGCAATGAGGGACATGAGCTTGTTGCATGATTTAACTCACAGATTGTGCATTCCTCTATGGAGTTTAATGGACATTCCCTCTCTAGATGCTTCTATCTACACTTTGGGCAGAATATAGCTATGGTCCTTTCCAATTCCCGCTGCTTCTATTTTACTTGTAGCGTATCCATCTGTGCTGATAGAGTACTCAGGATATCCGTTCTCAAATTGTCTAGCAGGTTTCCGATTTCAGCCTTCGTAACACCCCCACCAGACACCTTTGTTGAGCGAATCCCTTGTCTATTTCTTGCGAGCCCTCTTGAGCACTGAATGCATAGTCCGTAAATAACTTCAAAGCTTTCCTTGGAGATGTCTCCCTTTCCTACGATGTTCAACAGTTCCAACGAGTCCTCACGAAAAGCTTGGAGGAGGATAATTTTTAAAATTTCCTTATCCAGGTCAGAGTGACCTGACCTCTATAAGGTGTAATTAAATCGTTCCACACAATCTTCCAAGCTCTGGTCTTCTTTTTGTGTTAACTTAAAAAGTTCCTTCTTTATGTTCTGGGATTTGCAGTAATCTTGGTATTTTGCTAGAAAAGTTGTTCGCATATCATCCCATGTGGAAATAGAGCTTCCTCCAAGGCCCATGAACCATCGCAGAGCCGTCCCTTTCAATGTAGCAGGGAAAATTTTTAACTTCTGGGCATCCGTCAACCCTGGCACACTATGTCAAATTCGAATAAAAATGTGTCGGGGTCTTCTGAAACAAGCCCATGAAAGCTTAGTAAGGCTACTAATGGAATAGGCTTTGTGGGCGCACCAGCTCCCAGATCCCCAATCGGAAACTTGATGGTGGAGGTTGTGGGAGCCATAAATATCCTCCAATAACCGCTGGGTATTTCAACAGGCTCTGTGGAAGATGGCTGAGGATTCCTTACCACTCAGATTTGAGTTGCTTTAACAACACTTCCCCGATCCCTTGGTGATGCAAATACCCCTTTGTTTCCTTCTCCTGCGTCCTGATGGTCCATCGGCCATGACCTCCTTCCCTTTACTAGAGTGGTCTGACCCTATCGATGTTCTGATTGGGACCTCTTTCCCTTCTATTACCAGCATAAGGTTTCCCCGGTCAGGTATACTGCTGGATGTTTCCTCAACCGTTAGAGGGACCTGCTGTGTCGAATCATCAAAGAATGTTGTAGACAACACCGGTTGATCTACTGATTGTCCCTCAGACTTTACTCTTCATGCACCTGGTCTCATGGCTACGCGAGAGGATGCTTCTGATTCAACCTTTGCTATAATTTGCTGGATATAGGTCTTTCTTCCCAAGTCCAGTCCTCCCCTCTTTGGGGCTCTTCCTCTGACCCTCATATTTGGTTCTCTATTCATACAAATGTTGATATGATGGAAGGTCTTGGTATCAACCTACAATACTTTAGTCTTGAAGTAAGGTGTCAAAGGACCATTCCTTCCCCAAGACGAAAGAACTTACAAAAAGAGAGACAACTAAAAAAACAGGAATCTAGGGTTCAGGGCCTGGAGCAGGGTGTCAAAGTACTCCTCCCTCATGTTTCTGGGAAAACTAGTGTCTTGTCAAATGACTAGCCCTCTAGGTTTGGCAACTACCCTAGAAACAACAGTTTAAAGCAATTCAATGATTTCCTCTATGTGTAATCGATAAGAGAAAGATAATGGAACCAACCTGGAACATCCGCTTAATCCCTTGCTTGATCTCTCTCCCCCTTGACAGAGCTTGCAACTCCTCTCCGTACTTAACCTGCTTGGAGAGTACCTACACAAGTATAGTAACAAAGGACCGTCAAAGAATCGTGATCTATTACAACATAAACATTACATAATTAGATATATAATGAACAAATGATAGCAATCACAAATGATAACATTCACAATTGCACAATCATATGGAAGAAAACTTGAACAACTTTATTAATAGAAGGGAGAATTACAACCTAGTTGTCTGATCTAGCATCATCCTCCTAGCTTCAATCCTCTTCACCTCATGAAATAGCAAGATCACACCAACAATACAATGCTCTTTCCTCTATTACAAACTATCATCACTTCCTTGCAATTCACAATATTCTCTCCTCTGGATCTCTTAGATGAGGGATCCATTTATAGATGTGTGCAAGGGTGTGAGTCATCTCTGGGGTTTGATTAATGTCATTCCACTTGTTACATTTGGTTCCACAAGAGAAGAGATAACTAAAGTTTAGATCCCTTACTCATCCTTGGGCGAATTTAGAGAGGTAAGTGGCAGAGGGGAAGTTTCTAGAAGATTCTATGAGCATCCACTTAGCAAACTGTCCTGGACATTTGTCCATCCTCACTCATCGCACCCTATAGAAGGCCTAAACAATATGAATCGCACCCTAGCAGTGGAGCAGTCAGTATGCATCGCACTTTTCTAGTGGAGCAGTCAGTATGGTTCAGTTTAGGCAATTTCTGGATGGTTTCTCAAGTGGAACTTTTGGGGAATGATGTAATCAGATGACTAAGCTCTTTTAGGGTATGAAACAACTCTTTTAGGGGTTGATTAGCCCTAGTTTATCGACCCCTAAAGCATGAATTCGTAAATTTTGATGTAGGGTGAAATGCTTTATCATGAGGATCCGAGGTTTCGAACTGGAAGGTGACCTGCATAAGTTACAATACAATACATCATCATAATATAATTTTCATGATCTAGCTGAGGTAGGCATTCCCATGCTTAGCTTTATAAATTCATTTCATGTACATAGATCAGATAGTTGTCTGTAGATGTAGACTGGTGATTCTTTAGATGTAGAGTCATCATCCATGGTTAGGATGACCATTTGTGCAGCTCCTTTGTACATTTGATGTTTTTATATTCCTGAATATATCGCAGCCCAGATGGATGAAACTAGATCCGGGGTCTTCAAACTCATTCAATCTTCACTCGATGTACAAGTCAATCCATGTGAAGAGATGTTCTGAAGTCGAACATGGAAAGACATTGCCTGATTACCAACCAATAATGTAAGCTGTTAATAAACATGAGAGGAATCACCAATAATGATAATGACCCTCAAGGTACTACAATACAATTTACATGGTGTGAATATATGATTCGATGTCGAACACCATGCAAAATATTTCGGTCGAAGGCCATTGATATCAACCTGTCACCGGAAGTGAGAAACTTGCCATTGATGTATGCAAGCTTCAAAGCACTGAAAGGGTTGTTTCTAAGTCAATTTCTTGGATAATGAGTTGATGTTGACAAGAAGTGACTCTTCGTAGGAGGGCCTTAATGTATCCCACATCTACGACACGAAACGATGCAAATGATTTCTGGAGGTGAAAATGAATTGACGACACAAGGTTCAGGAATGGTGGTCATGAAAAAAATGAAGGTTGGAGGTATTGTAGTGGATGAGACATTAACTGGATGGTGGTTTCTCAACTGAATGACTTCTCTTCAACATGTCGGTGACACTGAGATGATTTGGTAGCGTTAACCCAAAAAGATGGATGGTATGAAAGACCAATGGTGAGATGATCAGTGAACGGAATAACCCAACCCAACTCAATCACGGAGATGAAGTGAAAGTGTCATATTCAAGAGCGGCCTGCTACCATAAATTCTTCAAGTTTTCTTCCCTTTTTCCCCGGAGGATAAAATATGCTTGTTCTATAATTTTCCCTTCGGGCAAACTTGTCGCTATGTTTTAACGAGTCTAGTGACAGTGAAACTCGGTCTCGTCTAGAATGGACAAGTTTGTCGCTATTGTTTTAACAAGTTTAACGACAAGGATAAATCAGTCCTTTTCATGTTTAGAGAGTTTGAAAAGGGACGAAAAGGAAACTCCAGAAGTTCTTTTTCATAAAATAATCCCTTTGGTCCGAAAAAGGATAAAATAAAACAAAAGGGATGACTTTTCCGATCACTTTAATGAGTTGAAAAAGACAAGCGCTCGACAATATTTTCTTATTTAACGAGTCTGAAAAGGGTTTAAAGAGGACTCTTGGCATTTCCAATCACTTTAATGAGCTGAAAATGACAAGCGCTCGACTTTTTCGTGAGATAATCCCTCGGGTCCAAAAAAAGTATAAAATCATATAGGAGGGATGACATTCCCAGTCACTTTAACGAGCTAGAAAGGCCAATTGCTTAACAATATTTTCATATTTAACGAGTCTGAAAAGGGTTTAAAGGAGACTCGGTTTTGAGGAATGAGTGGTGTCTAGGATAGCAATTGGCTCCTGGTGAATTCGGAACTTCTCAAAACATGGTGAATTCAGTGAAGAGGCTGGCTAATAAGACCACTCGTTGCAACTGTTCCTCAAAAGGGTAAAACAACCAAGTGAGAGCGTATGATCGGCCAAAGGGATGGTGGTGATGAGAGGTACATAACCAAGGTTCGAAAGGTTGATAGAATGGCAATCACAAAGGTTATTTAGTTGAAGGTGGGTTCATTTTTTTTGACAAGCTTGAACCATGGGGGAACTATGCTTGGTGGGTTCATTTTTTGACAAGCTTGAACCATGGGGGAACTATGCTTGGAATCAGTTTCATTTTTACACAAGCTAGAAATGACAAAACTATGCTTGAAGTCAGTTTACATGCCCCCAGCATGGTGAAAAGGAGAGTCTCTTGTAACTAGATGGAAATCACTACGGTGAAGCAGGACGGTTATCCAACGCCTCTTTGGCTTCGTTCGGATAGACAAAGGTGAATGGTGTGAAAGACCAATCACATAACCTATAGGGAAACTTATCTTTACCACAAGATGCATGCCCCCCAAGCTTCATTACATTCACCTAAGTAGACTTCTCATGGCTATCAGGTGGGTGGAATGAAGGTTCTTTTACGAGATCAAGCGAAAGACTCAACTTTGAACTTGGGACCTTGTTTCATTTTTAAAAGAGCTTGACACAAGAAGAGGAACTATGCTCAGAGACTCTTGGTTTCATTTTTTTAATGAGGTTGACCCAATATAACGAACTATCCTCTTACTCTTGTTTCATTTTTTGACGAGGTTGACACAAGGTGACGAATCATCCTCGGATTCCTTGTTTCATTTTTTAACGAGGTTGACACAAGAAGACTTACCATGCTCGGGGACCCTTGGTTTAATTTTTTAACGAGGTTGACATAAGACAACGAACTATCCTCGGAGACCCATATCACAACTCATAGGTGGTCATGAAGGAGAGATCTAGTTCCAATGCCCTAAGTACATGCTGTACAACATCACTGAATTGATCGTCAGTTGATGTAGGTATGGAACAGGTTACCACATAATTAACCCGTGGCGGGGATGATACCATTGGTACAAAAGGACCATTTAGGGATGATGGTTGACTAAGAGCTATATTTGGATCGAGAAATGAAAGCTGGTTAATGGTGACAATTTTGCCTTCATGCGAGAAATAAATCACTCGAAAGAGTGTTGAAACAATAGCTCCCATGTGATAAACATAGTCATGCCCAAGAAGTAAATTGTAATCTAATGGTCCTGGGACTACCATCATGTTCAGATAAACAATTTTTCTTCCCAAAGTGATAGGTAACTAAGGAAGGATCCCTAACGGTTGATTGGTTCCTCTGTTAAAGCCCAACAAATTTTGTGTAACAGGCACAAGTGGCGGCGAACTGAGTGCTTGCTAAGCAGTTGAGGAAAGGATACTCACTGATGCACCTTCATCTATAATAGTGATACGTACAATCATTTTAAAAACTTGTACTATGATCTGGAAAGGCACATAAGAAGGAAGGCGGGATCCTGCCAGTTGATTCCAATCAAAGGAAGTGACTAGACTACTTGGAGGGGGTACTGTAGAAATAGGAGAATTAACCCCTTGAGTTACGAGAACTGGAGGATTTTCCTCTTGTCTTGGTGGAACAGGTGGATTGTCCCCAAGCTTATTAGAATCTGAAGTAACAAAAAGAACTTGAGTGGTATCATTTTCACTCTCTTCGGGAAAGGTACGATTAGCTGAAGGTGAAATCGGGTCAACTGTTACCTTGACCTATTGATTTTGGTCGGGTATAGACTCATAGGATTCACTTTCAGAGAGAGTGGTTTCGACCAACGGTTGATTTAAGTCAGTTGGTTCATCAGCTAGTGAAGGATTCAGGGAGAGTTTCCTGTAACCAGATGGAAGTTGCTGCGGTGAAGCAAGATGGTTATCCAACACTCTTTTGGCTTCATCCAAATAGGGACAAAGGTTAAAGGGGTGTATACCTTCACATAAGCTACATGGAAGCTTGTGTTTTCCCTTCTGTCCATGAACTTTACTATCACTAGTTAATGGTGTGTTACCAACATGATCTCCAGAGGTTGATGACATAGGATGGTGTGAACGGGAAGACCATTCTTTGAAGATCCGAGGAAAATAAGGACAATTTCAATGAAAATGGTCTCCCGCACAAATTATGCATGGATATTTGACTTTGTGAGGCTTAATGGATGGATTTTCATCAGATGTTGCATTTAGAGCAATGGTTGCTTGGTTGCCCCCTTGCTGAATTGGCTTCTTCTTCTTCTTCTTCCCTTTCTTCTTCTTCTTAGCCACCTGGTTACTAGTATCAATACTTTGACCAAGCGAAGAGGAAGAGGGGGAGGAAGAAACAAATGAGGAAGAAGGAAAAGGGTCAACTTTAGGATCAACCGGAGGTTGATTTTGTCCAGTTGGAGGTGTATTCAATTTCAGAGAAATCTCGACATTTTGAACCAAGGAGGTTGAAAACAACCATACTGGCAATCTAATGGTAAATCTCGGAAGGGACAATGTAGCCATATAAGGAGCACCGATATTTCCGAAAGAAGGAAAAGGACTAGGATTCCCATTAAAAGGGATTCCTTGATCAGTGGACTCCAGATTTTTCACCATATGTTTCAACCTAAGATCAACTAAGAAATAGGGCTGTTATTCTGAATTCAATTAATTTTAATGACGCTTGGACACAACTTTGCTTTTTTAGTTTTTAAGAGTCAAGAAAAACCTAAAGATGACTCTAGTCTCCTTCGATTTTTAATGAGCCTGAAAGGACAAGTGCTCAGATGGACCTTTTCTTCTAAAGAGTCGAAAAGGAATGAAAGTGACTACTCTGGAATATCTAGACAGAGGGATTACCAAACCAATCGCAAAACTACAAAATACACCTTGGTGATAAATTAAAGAGAAATTACCAAGGACTTATGTACGACAGTCAATCTTCCCGAATGCTGTGTTCAGTGCATTGCGATCAATAAGGTGGCAGACTCAACTTCCTATGGATAAAGGATATAAGCCTATTGTGGTCTCCCAATATATACACGACGGTACAGGGAGCACAAGTCCGTGCTAGCACTTGTCATATCAAGGAGGAGGAATCACCCAACCTTCAATGAAAATGATAGTTACTAGTTTTTACGATGCCGGAACACGTCTCTAGCCTAGACCTCTAGATATGTTGCGTTAAGTTCCAAAGCGTTGTTAGGTTCATTGAAATTTATTTTAAAGTTGATCTTGTTTAAATTTTGCCTTTCAATGGTTCACCGCGTGATGATTATTTTGAAATTCCTAAAATGCAATCTATAATGATAAAGAATCTTTGTTTATTTGAGCAATGAAAATCCTAGCTACTAGGGAAAGAAGATTACAATTCTTTCAACAAAGAGCAAAAAGCACACACTAGTGCATTTTCCTAAATCATTTTTTCGCACACAAACCAAAAATTCTCAATGCAAATGCATGTTTTTGTTTTCATTCTGCTTAATGTGAAAAATGCCAAAAGGAAAACTAAATGCAGCAAAGATCTGAAATATTTCATTCAAAATGACATTTTCGACAATTTCTTCTTCAAAAGAGAAAGGAAGACTACATGACACTTTTCAATTTTGAATAAAAATTCTTTTGACACTTAGAATATAGAAAAATCAAATCAAATGCATGAAGAAAAAGTTCAATTGACTATCAAGGGAAGGAAGAATCCATGACACTTCTCTTTTTGACACAAAACGACAATTACGACACTTTTTGTACCAAAGCGACAAATCGATTTAAACAACTTTTCGACATAGGATTGTAAATGATGAACAAACACAAAAAAACATTCACTAATCCTAATGTAATGGAGGCTGATCTATGTGATGCAAGTAGGCTTCAGTAAGGAGGCACTATTCATAAGCAGCAAAACAACTAAACAAAACAGAAAACAAGGTCAAAACCCTCAATTTCTAGAATGGAAAAAGAGCTCAGTAAATCATTGCACCTAGGCTTCACATAATTTGAGATGCATCGCACTTACTGCACTTGGGAGGTGTTATGCATACTGGTTCACATTGGGAGACAGTGCGATGGTCCAAGCAGCGCAACTGAGACGGGTTTTGGCTCAAGTGTGGAGCTGTTTTCAATGGGTTAAGGTGGGTTTTGATGAACAGTAAAGATCAAAGTATTAAGGAATGTCTTGAGAGGTTACTGAGCTACCAAAAGGGCATCTAGATGTGCTTGCAAGTTAGATGTTCAATTCATAAACTAAACCAGAGATTGACTGAAGCAGCATTCATCTACTATGCAATTGTAAAGCAAGAGTAGTTCAAAGGCTATCTGGCTGACTTTAGGCTCTATCTATAGCTTATCAAATTGAACATAAAACAAAAAATAATAACAAACAAACATCTAATCATTCCCCAATGGAGTCGCCAGTTTGTTTCTGGGAAAACTAGTGTCTTGTCGAATGACTAGCCCTCTAGGTTTGGCAGCTACCCTAGAAACAATAGTTTAAAGCAATTCAATGATTTCCTCTATGTGTAATAGATAAGAGAAAGATAATGGAACCAACTTGGAACTTCCGCTTAATCCCTTGCTTGATCACTCTCTCCCTTGACAGAGCTTGCAACTCCTCTCCGTACTTAACTCGCCTGGAGAGTGCCTGCACAAGTACAGTAACAAAGGACCGTCAAAGCATCGTGATCTATTACAACATAAAAATTACATAATCAGATATATAATGAACAAATGATAGCATTAAAAAATGATAACATTCAGAATTGCACAATCATATGGAAGAAAACTTGAACAACTTTATTAATAGAAGGGAGAATTACAACCCAGTTGTCTAATCCAGCATCATCCTCCCAGCTTCAATCCCTCTTCACCTCATGAAATAGCAAGATCACACCAACAATACAATGCTCTTTCCTCTATTACAAACTATCATCACTTCCTTGCAATTCACAATATTCCCTCCTCTGGATCTCTTAGATGAGGGATCCATTTATAGATTTGTGCAAGGGTGTGAGTCATCTTTGGGGTTTGATTAGTGTCAATCCACTTGTTATATTTGGTTCCACAAGAGAAGAGATAACTGAAGTTTAGATCCCTTACTCATCCTTGGGCAAATTCAGAGAGGCAAGTGGCAGATGGGAAGTTTCTAGAAGATTCTATGAGCATCCACTTAGCAAACTGTCCTGGACATTTGTCCATCCTCGCTCATCGCACCCTATAGAAGGCCTAAACAATATGCATCGCACCCTGGCAGTGGAGCAGTCAGTATGCATGACACTTTTCCAGTGGAGCAGTCATTATGGTTCAGTTTAGGCAATTTCTGGATGGTTTCTCAGGTGGAACGTTTGGGGAATGATGTAATCAGATGACTAAGCTCTTTTAGGGTATGAAACAACTCTTTTGGCGGTTGATGAGCCCTAGTTTATCAACATATAAGTTTGGTGTTGATGTGCCCAAATATGTCTATAACACCTCCCCAGGACAAGAACAAAAAAAATGCACACCTCCGAGAAGACCTAATACTTCCAGATCTGAAGCAGGACGTCAAAAGACTCCTCCATCCCGAGGGTAAAAGCTAGGGTTTCCCGAAAAGCACACAAGGGTTTGAAAGAAATAAATCTAACTCAGGTCCTAGAGCAGGGCGTCAAAAGACTCCTCCCTCCCCAGGACAAGAGAGTGGCGCAATCAAACATAAAAGCAAAATAAAAAAATAAGTGGAAAGAATACCTATGCTCAGGACCTGAAGCAGAGTGAGAAAACTCGTTCTCTCCCCAGGATGAGAGATTGACCTTCTGGTTGGTTTGAATTGTGTCTTGCACCTCGTTAGCCTCCTCGGTAACGGTGCCAAAATGTTGGGGTCCATGTATGAACAATATATTCACCCTTTTCCTACATTAATTTATCAATCTAGGTCTGTATCCTTTCAAGGCAACGCGTAAGGTATATGCAGGGGAAAGAGTACAGTCCGTTCCAACCAAGTTAAGATTCAAAACATAGCTGTAAAACTGAACTAAATATAGAACTCCAAAAAAGCAATTACAAGGATTAACAAATCGTAACAACAAGCATAAAATAACAAATAACACACATAGAAAGATGCAGCACCTGATCAGGAGAGTGGGCCCAACTCCCTGATCAGGGCCGCATTAATGAAAATGAAGAATGGAGCAGCAAAATAGATGATATTTTATTAATCTGTAAATGGATATTACAATATCGATGGGGAGTCCCCCAATTACAGGAATAACCTGTCTTTTATACACAACGAGGGAGAACAACATCTTTCCCCAAAACCTGGTAACCGTATACCCAAAAATGTACATTAGTTTGGAACGGCACCAACACCAGATAGATAAGATCAGTGAAAGGCCCAAGAATGGTTTAGGGATCTGCGACTCTAGCTACACGACCTCCTTATGGCTGTTTGTTGCTGTGAATTGCAGATCTACTGCGGGATGCTGAAGCATTAGTTCCTGTTCTCCAGAAGCTGTGGTCAAACATACATTTTAGTGCTGCAAATAGGCAAACCTTGTGACTTTACTTCATTAATAAAATATTCCAATAGACAGAAAAGGGGGTAATTACCTTGCAGATTTAGCATAGTAGACATAGGTAAATAAGTGCAAAGAGGTCAAAAAGGGTGATGGAAATGCAATAGAAAGATAGCCCGATTTGGTACCCAACAGTTCATCTCTTTGAGTTCTTGGATCCATGCAGTCTTTGGTTCCCTTCTCTCCTTTGGCACAATGTCTGTTGAAATCTTTGTCTCATTGCTTGAATCAGAACCTAAGTCAATAGGTCCACCTTCTACAATCCCAAGCACTACAATCTTCATCTCATCACCTAAGCCTAATCCTAGGTCAATAGGTCTAACATTTGCAAATCCTGCGGCTATGATATTCTCATCATCCTCTAAATCAGATTCTTGGCCTTGTTCCACAGTTGCAACTGTCTTTTGCTTCTCTTTTCTGTCATTCCTCTTAGGCCTCAATTCTGGATGCAATTTCTAGCAATGCTCCTCATCATGCCCTTCTTTCTCACAATGAGTACAAGAGGACTTTGCTTCTCTTCTCTTAGCTGCTACTTCCCTCTTTGGGTAGTCATCTTACTTATGCTTCCCCCTACTTTCAAGATGTATGACCTTCACACTAGCTTCATCAAGAGTTTTAGGTTCAAATAATAACAATGAATGATGAAAATAACCATGTAATGAGCCAATATATTTCATCACCTTTCAGGAGATTCTGATGGAACATTCAATGCTAATGCTTGTTTCGTAAACTCCTCTGTAAAATTTTGAACATTTTGACCTTTACTTTGTTTCAAATATTTCCATTCCATCATGATTGTATGTCGGTAATCCAATGGGTAAAAATGTCCCCTTAAAGCAGAAACGAACTCAGACCAATATGAAAGAAGTTGACAACTATTCTTACCACCTTTCTCCAACTTTCCATCCCACCAAATGAGAGTAGTGCCACTCAATCGAAGGGATGTTAGTTGGATCTTAGCTTCATCCTCTTTGATTTGTTGTATGTGACAATATACTTCTACTTGTCTTATCTGGTTATCTATCTTTTCTACGTTAGATTCTCCACTAAACACAGGCAGATCAAACTTGACATCCATCTTGAAAAAGGTTTTTTTATGAGTTTTTCTACCTCTATAATGACGAGAAGAGAAAGAAGAAGAGCTTTCACCAGAATATGGAGAAGGAGGTTTAGGAGGCTCTTCTCCTCCTCCTTCATGATTCACCGAGGCATGATCATCTGATCCTTCCTTCTTCTCTGGTTTCAACATTGTCTTCTCATACTATGTAAACAATTTGTCCACTTTTTCTGCCATGGTTTAGAAGGCCTTGCGATAGTTTCGCTCTTCCTCTAATCGAGCATCTTCTTCTTCCATTTTCCCTCTTTGTACTACATGCCCCACCTCTGGATCAAAGGACTTAATTCTTTCTTCACCTATTTGGAGCTTTCCCTTGGTTATCATACACTTGCAATTCACATCAATGAGAAGACTGCTCTAATACCAAACTTGATCCGGATATTTTCACTTCAAATATGCATACAAAATTGCATTTTAAAGATAATTTAACCATAATATGCATATACATAAATGAGGTGGACATAAACAACAACCATGAGAAGCAAATACACAAAAAGTTGATAGCAGAGTTCACCTAGTGTGGGCTACTTCTCTGGGATCTGCTCAATGTGGGGAACCTCTTCCATTAATCTTTAGCAAAAATCAAATTACATGCATGTACGAAAGACACATTATACCTCCACTTCTGCGACTAGCCTGAAAATACACATTTATGTTGAAGAAATGGACTGCACCATTGAATTCCTAGCAAAAAATCGTGAAAATTGATTGTAAACTCGACCCCTTTCTACTTCTATCAAAATCTAGACCTTCGAGAATCTCAAAGATTCCCCAAAGATTCCTTCTCATTGGTTGACCATAATTATGTTGCTCAGATGACAAATATGACTTCACCACTACACTCTGTGTGAAAAACTGGTTAAAATGAGTATGAAGTTGGCCTGGTTCTGAAACTATGAAAATTTGGCCCTTAGGGAATATTTTAGATTCCTCATGATTCCACAACGACTTCTGTCTACAATTTGACTAAAGATCTGTTGCTTAGATGCCAAATATGACTTCACCATTGCGCTGCTTGCAAGAAACTGAGTAAAATGAGCATAAAGTCAACTTGGTTTTGAAACTGTCAAAATTTGGCTCTTATGGAATCTTTTAGATTCCTTGCATATTCCCCTGCATCAGAGTTCCACTCTTCAGTTTCCATGCCCGCTCAGGGTTCCACCTCTGCATTGGGTTTCGTGACCCTGTTCCCTTGTGGCAAATATGAATTTAAATAAAAGTTTGGTGTTAATTTTTAAGCCTACGTTCCTAGCAGAATGGTTGGTAGTGTTAATTGGTTGGGTCATTGGCCAATTTTAATTTTGTTTTGTTATTTTTTTTAAATATGGACAAAATTCGTTGGCTAAAAGTTTTGGGTCACCAGAAAAATTAAGTAGGCAACAACTTCATCAGTTTTGGCCACTGGAAACCATCGTTGCAAAGTGCCAAATTGTTGCCTTGTTAATTCCGCCAAATTTAGCACCTCCGTCGGATTTAGTCAGGGTTCCAAATTTATTTGGCACTCCGCTAACTTTAGCCAAGGGGTCTAGTTGACCAAAACTTTGACTGACCATAAATTTTGCATATGATGTCAAATTGAGGTGTCGTTTGCGCCATTGCAAAATTTGTGACGAGCTCTTAGATATGACCCTTGCTTCGTGGTAATCCAAGAAATTTGATTTTTGATCCTTTCCTAAGCCCTCTTTGGTCACTGAGTGTTTCGGGGGCCACCTGGATCATGATTGGTGCTCATGTTCCTTATGGTTGTGGGTTCGAACAAATGCTCTGGCAGCCCTGGAACAAATTGAGTCAAGTTACTAGTCCTAGAGCCTAGGTTGGGACAAACACTCTAGAGCCTTTGGTGGGTTTATTTACTAGTCCCTGGAGCCGATTAGACAAACACTTTGGAGCTCGAGAAGGCTGTGGGTTGAGTTACTAGTTCCTGGAGCCCTAGACAGCTTGGGTAGAGACTGATTTGATTGGTGTTAGTGATGTACGACCGTGAGGTGGAAACACTGGTTGAGGGTTGAGGCGGTTTGACCTATGGAAGCCCTGATTTGGTTTGTCTTGGTTTATTCCATGAGATGCCACATTCATGCTTAGAATATGGCGCACAGATGATTGGTTGAAAGAGAGATTTGGTTTAGCACAATCTATGGTCGGGTGGTAGGTGGAATTCCTTGACTTGTTTGGTATTTTCATATGCTAATAAGAGTTATTTTTATATTGTGATATTATGGCTAGGTTTCCATGGTTTATATGTTGGTTATTTTCTGGTTATATGATGTGTATCATTTATAGTATTTGTAATTAATTGTTTAGCTATTGATTGGTTGATGAATGTATGGAATAACAAATGTTATTTTAGTTATTATGAGAGGGCATTAGACCTTCTTGGTGATTCTCAGATAAGTTTCAAACCCATGTGATTAGATATACATTCATGGCTTGTAGCTTACATGTTTTCCATGTGTTTGACGAAATGTTTGTTATGTTCTAGGAAGTCTAGGTCAAGTTTTGCCTCTAAGTTTGAATGTGTAGCCTTGTTTTTATGTCATTTACGATTACGAGAAGTATCAAGAAGTTTTGGGAAGTGGTCTGGAGACTGACTTGGAATTATGGCTCAGATCTCGGGATTGCACCCTTTGAATTGGACAATTTGGGTCATAACCGCACTCAGGCAAGCTTGTGAGTGCAGTTGGATGCATGTAACCACATGGAGGCCTTTTCATGCATGCAGTTGGAGGTTAAAGTGCGTGAAAAGGAGCCCCAACTTAGATTTTGGTCACCTAAGGTAGTTCTTTGGCCCCTAAGTGTCTTGTAGCCTTGATGGATGAGGTTAGTTGTCAGTTTGTCAGCCTCTCTTCCTTAACTAGAGCTTGGAGGTTGGGTCATGTCATAGCAACTCTTTCTCTCATGTTTACCCGGACAGGTCGGTGAAAGCGGGTAAATGTGGGAGGGGTGGTGACATAAACCTTTTCAATACAATAATAGATCAGATTTAAAATCAGTCAGGGAACAAACCATCCTTAACTAACAAAATAATTAGATTCCTTAATTCAAGAACAAAGTTATAGCTTAGAGAGATGGGAATTAATGATAGAACTACTCTAATTATAGAGGCTAAAAAGGTTTTAACCAAGAGAAACTTTGCAAGGCAAGTGAGAGACAAGTACAAGATAGTGCTAATTGAGATTGATAAAGTCAATAAAAGGTTCAATATTCTACAACAAAGGGGTTTGCCATCATTCTAGAATTTAGAAGGAAATCTTCTGCTCAAAAAAGAATATCAAGAGCTATTGAACGATAGTGGAAATGATGAGTCAAAATTGGTTAGTTTGACAGGACCTTTAAGTGCTAAAAGAATTCTTAATAATTTATTCGATGACTTTTTCTTACATTGTGAAATTAATTTCTTTGGTGAGTAAAGCCTACTTTTCAAAAATCTATTAAGTTGGATGAGGCTTACATGAAGCTTATCTCTTTCACATATCCAACTAGTACATACTGGAATATACTTGTTGGATTTCTTCCATGAGCTTCTTAACTACAACAACAACATTCCAAAGGGCATACTATGTGGAAGAAGAACATCAAGTTAGATCCATATTTCCAGGCATAAGTGAGCAACCAACTCCAAATTATGAGGCAAAGAATCTTTAGGCATTTCCAGATTTCTTGGAAATAGTTCGAAAGTTGTTTATGTTGATAAAGTGTCTTTCCTAAGAGCTAATAGAGCTCAAATATTGTATTTATCTATAAATATTGTAACTTTTGATGTAATAAGGGTTCACTTATGGGCCAAAATACACTGGTATTTTTGTAAAAGCCTCAATATTTCAAAGTTTAATCAAAGAGTATTGGTTTTAACTTATGACAATATTGTTTCATATGTGAGTACTTTCCTATTTTACATTATCTTTTCCTTCATACATTTTGAAGTTGTGTGGATCTATAGGAGAGGAGAGGTTGAGAATCAACCTCCCTTAAATCCCCTGGAAATGTTATATTCACCAATGAGATGACTAATTGAACTATCTATTTATATTAGTCACTTTGCACTTGTAAATTGTTTCCTTATACATGATTATGATTTGTACTATTGTTGAGTTGTGGAAGGGTCTTCTTCATGATTTTTTTTCTTATCAGATAATATTAATATTCAGTATGGGTATATATGTTATTTGATATATCTTTTTTTCAAATATTTCAATCTTTTATGTTTTTATTGTTAGATGTTATTGCTTTGATTAGGATTTAGAAAGAAGCGGATTTAATTACTTAAAGCAATGAATTAAAACCTTAAGAAACCAACCCGAAAACAAACACCTCATTGAGATTCTTTGGCATAGTTCCTTAGCTAGGAACTATCTTCAAAGGAAAACACATCTCATCTCTCAAAATGCATGAGAGACTTACTTTGATAACAATTGTTAGCTTTAATATCCAATTAAAAATCAAGGGGCGGAGAATTTAGACTTAAAAAACTCACGAAAAATTTTCATATGTATTTGTATTATACAAATGGTTATTTTATATAATGATAGGTGATAATAACAATTATGACATAATTTGATGATTGGTTCAAACCACATGCATAACTTCCTCCATAATAATCTCCCTATAAATATTTCAATTGATCTCCATATCCCTAAAATCTCTAGTTTTTTACTCATTCTTATGTAGACTTCTATGGTTGTTCAACTACTTTATAGTAGACTTCTATGGTTATTTTACTTTATACAATTTCATAACATAATTTAGACATTAGTTATGATTCACAAGTAAAAGTTATTCCTTCATATTGTAATATATGGTATGTGTTCTTTTCTTATCATAGATATGTTTTAATAGATTTTCAATAATTACTAATTTATATCTAATAGGGGAGGAGATCCATAATCACTTTCCACATATTTTTGTATGTAGCAATCTCCACATGAGCACCTTCAACAATCAAGGATGACTTCTCCACAAATAGACAACTATGCAAATAGAGAACATGTTTCTAAGGCAACTTTCCTTCATAACAAAAACAAGAGATACATCTAATCTCTCAAAACTAATGAGAACCTTACTTTGATACCCATTGTTAGCTTTGGCACTGGACAGGGAATTTAGGCTTATGAAATCTCCAAAGGAGAAATTATATTAAATAAAAATATTGATATGTATTTGTATTATACAAATTGTTACTTTATATAATGATAGTTTATCCTAATAATTATGACATATTAGACAATTCACTCAAACCACATGGATAACTTTCTCCATAATACTATATCCAAGCAACATTTGTATTTCTAAGATTTGGTAGAAAAATATTTTGATGTGTGAATGTTCCATGCATGATAGGATCAATGGACCATATCCACACCTCTCTCTTAGCGAAGAAAACCCCCAAAATGGGTCTATAATTGAACTCCACCATTGGGTACTCCTCCAAAGAATGTGTCTTAACCATGTAAAAGATAATTCAAATCCACATGGAATGTCATCATTACTTCCTCCAATAGAGTTTAACATTCCTATGAGTAAGTGAAAACTTAAAAATGCCAAACAATCCACATTAACCCTACAATGGCGAAACATGCCTCCAAATATGTGAAGTGCCTTGAACAATGTGTAATGATACCCAAATGAACCTCAATGGAAGGATATGCATTAAAATATGTAGAAGTGCTTCAAATCTATAGTAACTCTTCAAAATAAATCTCAATCCACTATGCTTGTTGAGGAAAGAATGCCTCTAAAACTGCAAAAAAATAACCATGCATTTTCATATGTAATGAAATTATGCACATCATGGTTAGTTCATGGTACTATACTCCCTAAATTTTACCACTATCAATATTTTATACAGTGATGTGCCAAATAATATGATGAAATTTGGTTTACTTCCGCATAAGCAATTACAATAATATTCACATTAATTGCTCATCCTTGAATGTGACAGAGTATTTTTTTCATCTACTACAATTTATTAACTTACATTATATGTATTCACCGATATGGTATAGAATAAACTAATTATGCAGGGTATATAATGCACTTAACATTCAATCCTGGAAAAAGCTAAAATATAGAATAAATGCGCGTGTTTATGATATTGTTATAGAAATTTTAATGAGAATATATATAGTTAACCTCATCTGCATTACTTAAGATATTCTCTTAGCATAGATAGATAAAATAGAATTACATTTTCATATAGACTACAAAGCATTCTACATTTTGCATTCCATGAAGCTATGAACTATGAATCGTAATCCAGAAATATATCTACCTTAGGTGGTAACTTAGTCCTAGAGTTTATGTTTGAGGAAAGTGTTGTAGCACCAACATATTTTATTTTTCTATATTAAAAAAATAAAAATTAAAAAATTAAAAAATTCAAATTTTGTATGATATATATATATATATATATATATATAACTTGACTTTTTCATTTTTCTTTTTCTGTTATTCTGTATTTTTGAATATAAAAAAAACAAAATATTTTGTTGCTACACCACTTTCCTCGAACATAGTCTCTAGGACTAAGTTATCACCTATATCTTTGGATAAAGGAAAAGAAGAAAAATGATGGAAAACAAATAAAAAAATTGAAGAAAACATTTCTCTATGTTTTCTTTTAACCAAATAAAGTGTTTCAACCAAAAAAAATTAAAAGTTAGATTGGGCGCAGGATGAGTAACGCATTTGACGACGTGTGTACAACAGCTCCAAATTGATGAAATGTGAAGCCCCTTGCCCTGTCAGAGTTTAACGAGGACGTTCCAAATTTGGATGTTCAACGAAACGTCTCATAAGGGAGATCGATGGAAAGATATTGAATGCGGGACCACCCGAGAGGGCGGTTCCACTTTATGGTTTTGTTTTATTAAATGTGCATGTGATGAAAAACAAACCAATTGCAAGTGAGCACGATGAAGAAGATCATGACCAGTTCGCAGACAACGCCGCCATTGACTCCACGTCACCCATGGTGGATGTCCAAGTGGCCATCCGTGTTAGCAACATGTAAGCATGATGTCATCAACGGAAAACAATTGAAGAAATATGTACCAAATGTTTCTAGAAAATGCATTCATACTTTTGTGTTATCAGTTTCATTCACTTTTTTCATTCCCAAGGCTGAAAATTTGAATTCATTCTACTCAAATTATTATTAAACTATGTTCTCTTTCACTCTGCTTCAATCCATTATAAGTAGTTTAGAGGTTTGTAAGCGCAGGATTGTTCACTCTGGTCAAAGTTATAAATCCTTGAATATAATTTTGCATTCCACCAACCAAGTAGTAACTCATCTCTAGCTAGTTTTTTTTTTTTTAATTTAATGAAGTTTTAGTAGATGTTATGGAGAGTGATTCTCTTTATCCAATAATTTTCATTTTCTCCAAGGTTACAACTGATAGTACAATTAGTTTTAAAAATCACGAGCTACCTCTTGAACATATTTGTGTAGTTCCTTATCAACGGGTGAATTATTTATATCATCTCACATGGGAATACACTTAGGAGATTATAGTTTCCTATTGAACCTCAACTTCCCAAATAACAACTAAATCATAGAAACCGCGTGCAAATGAAACAAGAAAATTTTGTTGATTATGTGGAAGATTTACTGGAACTTGCTCTTCAAGATATTTATGAACCTCTAGGCTAAATCCCAACACCACCCCCATCTTCACCTCACACTATAAATTTTGAAACATTTGAGCTTGAACTTAATATGTGAGCAAATAAAATTTTGTAGGAATTACTTGTTGATGAAATTGTTGGAAAGTAATATTGCATGCTTGCTTGGATGTCCTAGGGTGCCTTGCCAATTTATAGGGACAACTTCATGATATACTTAAGCTCCTTGAAGGAATTATTCCAAAATTTGAACCAAACAGATCAAGTGCCCAAGAAGATCAAATAAAATATTTCTATATATTTATGTGGTTAATGAGTGTAGGGCATGAGGATGTATCCTACAAATTGTTTCCATACACCTTTAAAATAAGGAATCCAATTGGTACTACAATCTACCTGCAAATTCTATCTTAAGCTTGGATGCTTTTGAAAAGGAATTTATTTGAGAGTGGAGATTTCCACGACTATTCATATTTTTTGAATCTTTCAGAGATGGGCTGCATAGATGTTTTCCTTATTCGACATTTTGGGTGGACACTCCACCCATCACCACTAGAAAGAAATTTTGTTATTAAATTTGGTGAGTAAAATACTCCTGCTACTTTATTAAAAGCGCTGATTATTAGATATTGAAATGTAGAAGGAAGAACATATCAAAGAATTCAATTAGTGCTTCACCATAATTTTTAACAAATTCACTATTTATGTGCAACGGACTAAAGGGGTATTTGAATATTATACATTTTCCCTACATGCATATATTTCCATATGTGTCAAAAGAAATGGTAAAACTACTCTTGAAAAAAAAAAGAGAAACTAAGAAGGTTGAGAAGGAAATGTCCAAATTAGTACGAAGTTCTAGAGGTGAGGATAATAAGACTAGTATTATTGTAAATAAGAAACCTCTTTTACTAACTAAACATGCATATAAGCCTAAGGAACCCAAAGATTTGGAAGGAGAGCCTAAAATGATAAAAATATTATCCAATGAAGTTTTTTACTTCAAAAATAAATTTGATGAAGGAACTTCCAATCAAAGAACCTTTAGCCTCTTTCTATAGAAAATCCAACATTCCTCTAAAATCCCTAGAACCTTTGAACAAAATTTTAAATCTAGAGGAAGTGAGGATGGAAACCTTCCATTAATTCCATCAAGATAACAATTTTGGAAAAAATGTGCTCAATGAACCTCTTAATCCCTAACCCTAAACCCATAAATTTACAAAAAAATATGTAATATAAAGACATATAATGAATAAATCACGAAGGGACAATATTCATGCCCACCTTCAAGGTGTCCAAATTATCGACAATGTTGTTTAGCTAGTTTTATTAAAAGTCACCTCCCCTTGTAGCCCCTGCATTTTTTACAAGGGAAACACCATTTTCCATCACCCATTTTCCTTACCAAACTTTCAATATTGATTATCTTCAAAAATCAGCCGTAGGCTAACCATTTGTAATGCAATTAATAAATCATTTTTGAAAAAAAAAAATATCCCTTATATATAATTTTATTGCAGTATATTTTTGATGCTTGTAAAATATGGAGAGACGTTGTATAATGGTAAAAAAAAATGACCTAATATAATGTTGGTCTTCTGACATCATCATGGCTAACCTAGTTAAATATCAGAAATATGATGCACCTCGCATACACATCAGGTATCTGACGTGTATAAATAAGCATCAGATATCTGATGAAGCATATGGATATTTGACACATTTATGCCTCACGTCAGATATCCCACGTTGTTCGAGGTTTTTTTTTTTAAATACAGAAAAATCCAAGAATACGATTGATTTTATCAGTATTGTTAGAGTAAAGCATTAGTTTTTTTGCCCTATGTAGTAGTTTTAGGGAAATTCTTATAAGGAAAGCTAACCTATGTTCATTATTTTCATTGGATTTAGTGAGCTTGACATACTGCAACCAGACCTTTGGCAACCATCTAGGCAATTGAGTACTTATGTTAATAGGCTATTAGTTAGTTTGTTAACTATTCCCTTGCAAAAGTTGTGTGAAACTAAAATTCTTAAAAAAAATACATGTTACAAGTCTTCATTTTCGCTAAAATCTAACTCTTGATTTCAACCGCTTTATTTTTTTATACAAAAATATGAAATAGCATTTTCTTACAAAATAAAAAAACATAGGATCTAATAAATTAAAATAGAAAATTCGTTTGTGACCCAATTTTGAGCTTGCACCTACACCCTTTTCCTGGATTTTGTTGAAGTAATTGAGTAATTTGTGGTATTATATTAGTAATTCACTCCCAGTTTGACCCAATTGGATAGCTATACGATATCAATTTCCTATCATCAGAATCCAAATCAATATACTTTTGATAAGTTGTCTTAATAGGAAAAAGTGATATCACCTCGTAGTGAATGTAAAAATCATTCGTTAGCTTTTCTGCAATCTACTCACCATTCAAATCTCCTTAAATGATTGGAGAATTTATCATCATTTGTGCCATGCCTATTTAACATTTATTTGTATGCATCCAAAACTATTAATTTTCCATTTGAGGCATACATGCTCTTAAAATATTAAACCTAGTATTGAATGAATCAATTTCCTTCTGAACCAACCTACATTTCTCCTGCACTTGTTGGATAAAATTTTGTTTAATAATAACATGATACATTTCTAATACCCATCCAATTTTGTCATGAACCCCTAATACTTTAAGCTGCTCATCACTTCTGACATTGAGAAATTTAATGACTCTTTTTGCTATTGATGGTTTACTCCCTACTTCTTGTTCAATCTCCCCTATTGCCTTATTTGCAATTTTCAATAAATTTGTTTCATGACCAATTACTTCAAATTATTCCCATAAATATGAAATATAATTAACAATATCTATCAAAAATATTCTTCTAGTTTCTATTAATGGTTTTTCACCAATCAATTGTTCCTTATACCATTCAATTTGACTTTGCACTGAATCTTTTTGTTTAAGTTCACCGACAAGAATAATACATTTCTTTTTCAACTCATTAGCTAGTCTCAATTCCTTTTTCGAATTTTCAATTTCTTGGTCTTTTAAACTGAGTGATGACATTATGTCTACTAATTTTTTTGAAGGATCTCCCTTTGTTACTATTGTTTTTGAGCTCATTACTGTACATTTATGTTCTTCCTTTTTTTTGAGCAAGCATTCAGTTTCAACTTCCAGCTCTTCCAAATTCTTATTTAGTTCAATCATCAGTGAAAGTAGCTCCTCCTCTTTTTGCATCACTTCTAACTCTGGATTTTGGACATGCTCTAGATCTGTCATATTAAGCTTCTTCCACAACACCTGGATATCTTTTTTCCTGGAATTTATTAACTCCTAAATTGAGGTTGTCTCATTTGGATCTGCTGCTAGCTTAATGATAAAGTTCTATAAGTTATTAATTTTCATCTATTTAGTTCATGTAGAAATATTCTCTTGTTTGGAGAGTTATGGGAGGAGAGATGGGAATTTTGAGGAGCATTCAGGTTCCTATAGGAGTTTATCAAATGTGCAGTTTTGCACAGGAAAGTTTCTGACATCATTGAAAATCTTGGGTATGGGTAGATGTGATCGCAAGGAGGTTCCTTCTTTGAGTTTTCTTTGTGTTGCATAGAGGATGTACACTTTTTGATTTGGGACATAGAGATCTGGGAGATCAATAATATATCTGTGACATGGAATCTTGCAAAATGGATGAGGTGGACCTCTTGTTTTGAATCAAGCTTCAGAATGCAGGGCCATTTTACAAGAAATATATTGATTTACCTCACATATTTGAAGCATCTTGGTTTCATCCGTAACCTAAAAGATGTTTCATTTTTTCATCAAATCTATCACAAAGATTTCAACTCTATTTCTAAGGGGTTGCTCGACTAGTTAAAATATTCAGCAAGAAGATCAGGAGCAATGGGATTTCTATGCATTGGTATTAGGGTTTTCATTGAACATGCAGTGTATGTTGGGCACATTATAAAGGATATTGTAGATTGGATTTGCGGTGGTGGTGGGATATATATGCTAGGGTGTTTTATATTCCTTCCAATTATATGGGCCTTTCCCTTATTTCAACCCCAATTTTATTATCTTGCACCAGATGTGGAGAAGAGACCTGTAAAGGGTAGACTACATCGCCCATATCTGGAATTGGAGGAGAGTTTCTAGGTCTTCATCAAAAAACTTAATGGGAAATCAATCATGTTATGTGTTTAGGCCTTGGAACAAGTGTAAGATCTGAATTAGATCATTCAAAATTACCTGGGTAAACTAGCATATCTATAAAGTTTGATTTGTGAAGGAAAATTGTTGTAGTATTTTATCGACATGAAAGACTAGAAAATTCAAAGGAATTCCACCATCATCCTAAATATGAGGTTGAAGGGAGGTGCTACATCCCCAAATAGTCCAGCTCCATTCAAGGATGCCAAGAAAGGGAAAGATTACATACCAAGAAGACAGACACCAAATCTGCTAATCCCAATTCCTTACATTGTTGAAGAGATGGAAAAGGTACTAGATATGATAGTAAATTTCTAAGAAGTAAGTGGTATATTCACAACCCTCAGGGGACTAATTATTGCACATACAATTCTTAACACATTTGGAGGTTGAAGCGGAGCGATGGCAGGGTTCTGTGCGATTAGGGTTCCAGCAAGGTTTTCTGCCGCCATCGACGCCGCCACAGTTTTGGATGCAGGAACGGACTGGGGACTGGCAGCGAGACCCTCTGCGCTGGAAGATTTCCTTAAGATGTGGCCTGGAATCCTTAACGGAAAGAAGCAACAGGTCTCGAACCTTATGAAACAGGTATTTGATTTTTTCTCCCCTTTCTCGGCATGTTTCGTAATCCTCAGGGCGACTCTGGACATCCCCCTTCACTGGCCGGGTTTTTATGCAATACATCTTTCAATCCACACACAGTCATTGGGTGTTTCGCCCCCATTAACGGGTGATTTACCCTGGTCGATTTGCCCTGGTCGCGGAAAGGGGAAAAAGAGTCGAATGCCAAATCCTCTGCCCCTTCTTGGATTTCAGGGGCGGCATGGAACGGATCCGCTCCCCCTTTATCACCATGATTGCAGTTCGGGCCTTTATCTAACAGATCTGGCCATCAATCATAAGATGAGCCTTCGTGTGAATACAGATCTTATGCCTCCCATCGCCTCAACGAGGGACGGCATCAAACGACCGATCTGGCAATCAACGACTGGAGGGACAGAGCTCCAAATAGCAGTAGTTTCAGGGGATAAACAATCTAATCCAGCCCTCCAGGACCCAGAACAGGACCGCATTCAAATTTTCATCAGAATCCTGTCAGGAAAAACTATTTGTAAGCATTTCTGGACAGGATCTTTGATAAAAAATATAAAGGATGAAATACAGGCAGATACAGGCATCCCATCAAATCTGCTAAGCTTGATACATGCAGGCAAAATCCTGCAGGATAATTTAACAGTACAGCATTATGGTATTGGTCGAGACTCAACCATCACTGTAAGCACAAGGCTGAGAGGGGGAAGCTCTGGCCCAGGGCCTAAAGGCATAAATTCCTTTAAAGATGCTGTTAAAGGGAAGTCAAAACCTACAGGACCCCACCACGACGCAGCAAAGGGGAAAGAACATGCAGCTGTTAATATACCTCCAGGGCAGTATATCGTGGATGAAGTACTAGAGAGCCCCTCCATTCCGCTGGATATCCCAGAGGTAGAATGCATATTCTCAGATCTACAAAAAAAAGCCGTTATTTGTAGATTTAATGGCTTCTGGCCTAGAACAGATGCTCTGTATCAATGGATCCATACGGCTTGGACAACAAACTGCCAGATCCACCTATGCTCGAAGGGTTTCTTCATAGTAATTTTTTGCGCTGAAGAAGAAAGGGAAAAAGTATTCACTAAAGGACCATGGTTCTGGGGCAGTGCGGGATTATTTCTCACCCCTTGGTTCCCGGAATTTGATCCAAATACCATGGTGGTATCAAGGATGCCGGTATGGGTAAGGATGCACAACCT
Source organism: Pinus tabuliformis (assembly GCA_031772625.1). Taxonomy (NCBI): domain Eukaryota; kingdom Viridiplantae; phylum Streptophyta; class Pinopsida; order Pinales; family Pinaceae; genus Pinus; species Pinus tabuliformis. The sequence goes on from CM062815.1 coordinate 319,223,706, forward strand.
TCCGATACATTTCTGGCACTTCAAGACCTTATCAGTTATAGGGAATACTCTTGGAAAAATGTTAAAGATCGATATAGAAAGACACTTAAAAGGAATTTTTACCTTTGCTAGAATATGTGTAGAGGTAGATCTCAGCCAAGGGTTACCGGAAAGCATCATCCTGAATTTCAACAACACACAGTGGAAACAATCTCTGGATTATGAGAATACAGCATTCAGATGCAGGGGATGTCAACAAACAGGTCACCTGTTCAATGCATGTAAAAGTCTAAACAAGAGCAAGCCACAACAAAGGAAGCACAAAGGATGGCAGAACATAGACTCTGTCATGAAGAAGAGAACAGCGAGAAAGAAAGCCCCCCCAGTATCAGAAGACGAAGAAACAGAAGCAGAGGAGGAAGACACCACCATTGAGGAGGCTGAAATAGAGAACCAGAAGGAAAATATAACAGTCAACAAGGATTCACAGTCACACTCAAATCAGGCAGAGACCCAGCAAAATCAGGTAGAGATGACAAGCGTGGATCAAGGCATTGGAGGCATCAAACGGCATCATCACTCAGATACTTCAGATTCAGACAAAGAAACAGGGCATCTAAATGTATCAACCCAGTTAGTCATTGCCTCGACCGAGTCCACTGTGGGAGAGTGGCGCAAGGTTGAAAAGAAAAAGGGGAGGAAAACCTGAAGCGTCCCTCCCCCCTCCCTTTTCTTTCTATTTTTCTTATTCTTTGTGCACGTTAGTACTATAACGTTGCGTGGGGTGCGAAAGCACTTGAGCCCTTGCGGCAGCTTACGGAATGCATTTATGCTTCTGGAAATGCTCAGCATATGCAATGTAACTTTTTATTTTTTCTTAATAAAAAGTTCGCTTTTTCTTCGGAAAAAAAAATATTCACAACCCTCAAATTTAGAGCCCGTATATGTTGATTTAATGGTTTTTTTCTAGAATACTTACATCAGTGGGTCTTCACTAGCTGGACCAATAATTGTGATATATGTGTGTGTGTGTGTGTCTTTGTGTGTTCCAAGGGGTTTTTTGTTGTATAGTTCGACACTCAGAAATATATGGAATATACTTTAAATGAGGGGCCATGGTTTTGGGGCAAGGAAAACCTCTTCGTAACTCCATGATTTCCATGTTTTGATGCTACAACAATGGTGGTTACAAAGATGTCAGTATGGATGAGACTATGAAATATCCCTCTCCATTTTTGGCATCGCCAAGTACTAGAAAGTATTGGATACAAATTGGGGAGGTTTCTAAAGATAGATCAAGAAAGAATTAAAAAATCCTTTTTTTCCTTTGTCAAGATTTATGTCAAGATAAACCTTAGTGAAGGCCAGCGAGAATGAATTCATCTAGTTCAAAAATATTTTAAGTGGACCCAAATCTTAGGCTTTGAAAACACAACATTTAGGTGTTATATTTATCTACAAACATGACGTTTAAAAAATACTTTACCACAAGCTAAAAAAGTTACAAAAAGGACAAAGACAAGACCCTAAAAGAAAAAGGGATGGCAGATCCCAGACCATCATCTTTGTGAAGACTAAGAAGAAGAAGAAATATGCAACAATCCAAAAAAAGTGGAGGAACAAAATCAAGAAGGAACTCAAGCAGAGGAGGGAGAAAAGAAGCTGAAAGACACAGGAAAATCACATTAAGAAAGACATTGAATTAGGAGTGAGTTAGGTTCTAAAACAACAACTTGAGAAAATTCACGACACTCAAGGAGTGGGTGGAACAAAGCGGACACATATATATGAGAGTTTTGACTTTGATAAAGTCGTGCCCATGAAGATGGAAGGAGAATAAATGGAAATAGTATCAATTGCTCCCAATCAAGGAGGATGGCGAAAGGTGGAGAAAAATAAGGGGAAAAATGGGAAGCTAAGTGATTTTTAGCACACATAACCCCATAATTTTTGTATATTTTTTCTTTTTTGTGCCTCATCCAAAAGGTTGAATTGATTGAGTTCCCTTGGGAATTTGCAGCATGCAATTTTGTTCCTTGGTTTTCAGGTTGAATAAAATTACATTTTTTTTCTTCAAACAAAAAAAAATGTATATATTCTATTGTTTAAGCTGATTATTTATCTTAGTCAACAAATTTTCAAGTCTAGCAACACTTACAGTTGAGCTTTATAGACTTTTACATAACATCTTCCCTATTTGTCTGTGAAGATCCATATGATCAATCACATGGATCTATTTTAGGTCAATTGTAAGCTTGGTAGCTTTGTATTCATCTGAAGCCTTAATGATATGGGATTTTGGCTCTAAAATTGCCATTTGGATTTGATTATTTTGATAGTCTAAGACTAATAACAATATGGTTTGTGAACTTGTGCCCTATTTTCCAAAGCTTGTTGCAAGATTCTTGTCTTAATTTAGCATTTATATTCTTGATTTCCACGAATTGAGAGAAGATGCTTTCATTCTTGGAAGAAGTAGCAGATGACATACTAGATAATGATACTCTATATCCTAGAGAAAATGAAGATAAAAATTCTATATTTAGAACAATTTTTCTTGATGTGACCTTTGTGACTGAAACTATTGGCTTTTCCATTCTATGTCCCTTCTATACTCTAAATTTAGTACTCTCTTATTGTTCAGTGTCCAAAAATTACCTTTTTAATTCCTTTTCTCTCTATTGAGGAGTTTCTATCACATTAGTCTTTAATGTATGATATATTCTAAAATCTTGTTGTACAACTAGTGAAGGATCCTTCTCCTAAATCTCTTTATTTTTATATTACTTCACCTTAGGCTTTGAAAGATGCTTATAAGGAGTTGCTTCATGTTCAACTCTTTTACTTGAAATTATACCATGAGGATCATAGTGCCAAACCAATCCCTACACAAACTTCATTTCATGTAGCATGGTTTCAACTTTTGAACCAGCAGCTCTAGTATTTACCACAAATTGCCCAACCTCTACCTTTAATTTAAAATCACCAGAGCATTTTCTAGTGAGAAACTAAATCTGATCTACTTTTAAGCATTGCATGATAAATTTTAAGGAAAACTTTCTAATAGGAAAGAAAATTTGAAGTATATAGGGTCTCAATTAACTGCCATATATTCTAATCACAATAAATTCTTTGTACAAATACGAATCTCCCATTCTAACAACATCGCTCAACTATAAAATTCTCTTTATCTTTGGGAAGATTCTAGGTGGTAATATATCATACATAAGACTAAAATACACTAACAAAAAATTATTGGAAAAGTCTAAGAATAAAAATTCCTAATAATGTTTTTTCAACATCAAGGCCTAGTGAATAATTGAAAGATCATTTCCATTGAAATCACGTCTTTGCAATTGTATGCTAGAAAACTTGTCTACTTGGAAAAATAGGAACACATACACTAGAACTAATTGGTACCTAAATGACTTGGTGACCTTGTAATTCGTCAGTTTATCATTAACAACATCATATAGGTATTAATTGTAGTCAAAATTGAAAAGGTATATTTTAATAGGTGAAATATAAGATAAAATCCCTAGTGTCCCTTCATCTATTGCTTGGTCATTCTCATATCCTAGAAAACAAAAAATCATTGAAACAATCTATCTAGATGTCTCTGACAAAATATTTGAAGAATATGGGGGATTGTGTTCTGGTAATGAAGCATTTAGAGGTTAAAAGGATGAAATAACTATAAAATTTTCCTCTAAACTTAGTTCATGATATAATGGTGTCTGAACTCATAAGGCATTATAAGATTTAGCATTTGCAAATAGTTTTAGGGCTAATAAAGAACAACATAGACCCACTTTTTGAAATTATTACATGTTTTCTTTGAAGATATCTTTTGGAACATCAAGTGACAAAATTAGGAAATTGGTGAGTCTAGGGTATGATAAATTGGGCCAAGTCAGACTCCCACACTAATGACATATCCTAAAAATCTTGAAAAGATGATATGTAGAGGCTTGAAGCTCATACAAATTGAATTCATATTGGATTTCAAGAGCATTGACCTCTCAGTCAATCAAAGGCAAATCCTAAAAAAATTAGACATTTTGGGTAAGGTTTTAACACATTTTCCCTTCATGTCTACAATTGATGTATTGAAGTGTAATGGAAAATAGAATTACCAGTTACAAAATTTTAGGCAGAAATTCAAAAAGAAATAGGTGCCAAGCTCCTATATGCTTCTTTATAGTTTTCAATAGTACAAATCAACACACAATGTTGTTTTCGGAAAACCTATACTTTCAGTAAGGAAAAAATGTGACTCCTCCTTCTCCCCCTTCTTTTTTGACCAGCCCAACATATATTTTCTTTAAACACAATGAAAAAAACAAAGATATTTATGTCATTTAATAGAAGCATTCACATCTTGTAACAAAGGGGAGTGTGTCTAACAAGAAGTGGGAGATGAAATTTGGAACGATTTAAGCGAGAGATGGAAAATTCCTACATATGTAAAATGTGTTTTGAGGATTCTCAATGTGGGCTTTGCATTGCCTTAAGTGTGCTAGCATAGAGACAACTACTAAAAAAGGAAGGGGCTATGCTACTATGCAACTATCTATCTTGTTCTTTTTGTTCATTTAAGAATATATATTTTATTAAGAATTATTTGAAAAGTACGTAAATAAATAAGTTGGTATATATTGTAAAAGTAAATAAGTAGATAAATTAATTTTTTGTATTTTTTAAAAATGAGATAAGTTTTATGTATATTTATTATTATTATTTTTTCATTATTGAGGATAATTATTCTCGAATGAGTTGCTTTTCAAGACAAGGTGGCAAGGGTGGGGTGGGGGGGAGGGGGTTTGTTGTTGTCCCACTTGGAAAAAAAACCAGGGGATATGGTAGCATGCCCCCATGGTAAATATGATTTTTTTTACTCCAAATTTATGCCAACTGTCATTTGGACCATCAATGATTTGAGCTACATGTACTCATACCTTGATTACATTCCCTTCAACTCATGTGGAGTATCAACTAGTGGTAATTATGGTCATAGCTTCGAGCAGTTTCATCCAAACTGAACCAAGTTTTGCAAAAAATAATAGCCAATGCAACCATTTTGTCTTTCCAGCATTGACCTACAATAGTTTCAATTATTTTTCTCTGCTGACATACTCCTCCATTCTCCGACTTGAAAAGAATCATTTTCACCAGTTAAGAAGTTACCATTTCCATGGAATCGCACCTACTTTTTCTCTATGGCATTATAGTACAAATGGTAATTTCCATATTACCTATAGAATTAAGTTAGTTTTGCAATTAATTTCATCTTGTAGGTTAGAAGGACTTCAAGAGATCCTGGCACTCAAGCCCTTTTTCATTCAACATTCATATCCTCATTCCTAGAAGCATGCTTTGGATGTAGCATTTCTTTATTCCTCCTGGCCTAACAACATTTTCTAGCACCTGCTTTGTAACCACCACCCTTACACCCTATTAAATATTCTTGGGTTGAGGGAGGTGTTATTTGTTATTTAACCCAATCCCCGAGGTATGTTATGAAGATGGAGTTAGAAAAATCTTGTGTTTTTGAAAGTTTGCAAAATTAACTTCTAATTTCATCATTGTGTTCAGCTCATGGACAACTTTCCAACAATAACAATTTTGCCTCGATCTAATTCCCTAATCACAAGTTATGATTATTTAAAGTTATAACCCATCTATAGATGTCATGTAAACATGCTAGCCACGTGGCACCCATGTGGCCTCCACACAACTTTGGCAGATCATCTTGTCGGATCCGTTGATCATGGCCACATCATGCCACCTAAGGTTACCCCCACCCATGGTGTTCTGTGTCCACAAGGAGAAGGAGACATTACGTAGCAAGTGATGGTAAGGTTCCATGATGGAACTAAGGGTCAAGTGATCTAACCTTGACTCGCGCATACACATGCGTTATATTGTGCGAATTGTTGGGTTGTGTTATATTCTTTCCTCTATTAGGTGGGTGAACCTACCTATGGTTTTGTGCATGGTTTTTGCACATGGTTTTGGGCACGATGGTTTTCGGTCCATGGTATTTTGTAGATCCGGTCAAGGGAACTGCGATTATGTTCTAATCCAAGGTTAATGGATTGGGGTTTATGGATGATTCGACATGTATAAATATGTATTGTAACATTGAAAGAGATATAATGAATAAATAATTTGGTAGTCCCGGTTTTGGATCTAGGGGAAAATCTATGTGTATATTTGTTTTATGTGTTATGCTCTCGCCTTTTTTTATTTTCTATTTTTAGAATTTGTATGCAGGTAATTTTGGTACGAGGTTAAAACCTACATTTGGTATCAGAGTTGTTTTGGCTTCAAGGGGACGCCTTTATTGCTGAGGGGTTTTGATTGGTCCTATGGTAGACCCTGTTCAGTTGAAGATCTCCGGGATTGATTCTTGCAGTGAAAGAATATGACGAGCAGTGGAAAGATAGAGATCGAGAAATTTAATGGTCAAAGTTTTGAGTTGTGGAAACTCAAGATGGAGGATTTGTTGGTGGATAAAGATCAGTGGATCATGGTAGATCTAGGTACTAACCAATGGGAGTGTCCGATGAAGAATGAAAGAAGTTGGATCGGAAGGCAAAGAACATAATACGATTATGTGTCTCAGATTCAGTATTGCTAAATGTATCAAGGGAAGCTACAGTGAAGGCTTTTGGGACAAGTTAGAGACTTTGTACCAATCTAAGTCTCTGGTGAATAAACTGTTCCTATGGAAAAAGCTGTATAACCTGAAGATGAAAGATGGAGACTCAGTGACAGAGCATATGAATGCATTTAATACTGTGGTAAGCCAGTTATTGTCTGTTGAAATTAAAATATTAGGTGAAGATAAGTGCATTAGTTTGTTGTGTTCTCTACCAGTTTCGTGGGATATTCTGGTTATTACAATAGGTAGCAATGCAACTACCTTGCAGTTTGATGAAATAGTCTTGTTATCACCCTAAGAAACTCTCCTAGGTTGTAGCTTGTGTTAGAGTCGGTCTAGTAGCCCTCCACCAGAGATCAAAAGCTCTTTGCATTTCATAGTTAGGTGTCTCATCAGTGTGATCATGTTGCATTCCATTAGGCATGCCATAATCTCGGTGGAAGGAATTTATGTCGTCATTCCCCTCTTGTTTGGCACTGCTGGTTCAGGTTTGTTCAAATAAATAAAGTCCTCAAAGGGTCATTCATTTTGCTTTAAGTTTTTAGGTTTTAGGTCTAGGGTTTGAGTCTAATTTTGTCTTGAGAGGTCATCAAGGACCAATAGGCCAGAGGGATGTCCTTCATTAAACATTTCTTATCATTGTATAGCTAAATTTTTGCCTTGTTCTCAAAAACTCTGTTTTTGAAAACAAGGTCATTATCTCATTTTTGTAAAAATTCTCAAAATTTCAAATTCTTCAAATGTCGAAGTGCAGCCTTGGTCTCCTTTGCCAAAGCATCCCAGAAGCTATCCCTGCAAAAATTTTCAGAAGAAATCATCATTTCAACCAATTTTTCAAAGAAATGAAATTAAAGGTCAGGGCCAATTAAAGCAAAAAAATGTCAACATTCAAACATAACAAAGTGGGTTTTGGGCAAGTGAAAAATTAAAAGGAAGCCTATAAAAGCATGCCATCCCTCATTGGTAATTCATTTGCCTCTCAACACTCCAAGAGAATAGTTGTCAAGTCGATTTCAAAGGTCATTGGGCGAATTGAGCAGTTGCAGCAGCGCGCTACGCATCAGAAGAGGCGTGCTACGCGTTGGAGGGCGCGCTACGCATCAGCGCGCAGTTTCCAGTTCAATTTAACTCAGGCGCTACGCGTTGGGAGGCGTGCTACGCATCAGGCTGGGCGCACTACGCGTTGGATTTCTTGCTCAGGAAATCGCCAGCAAGCCACCAAAACTGCTTTTCTCTCCAAATCTTTTCAGGTAGGCCTCTAATCATGGTGATTTTTGGTTTGGCTAAGATGAATGAGCAATGAAAATGCAAAAATGCCATGCTAATATGGAGTAAAACCCTACCTTGCTGTATCAAATATTAAAAATGCAAATGTGTTAGGGTTTCACTGAAATTTGCTGCCCAAGGTTACTTATTTTCCCATTCTTCTTTCCCCATATATTCCTCACCATTTTCCTTGACATTTCCCATGCAAATCATATAATTTCCCTCCTAAAAATCATGAAAATTCCTAAACCCTATTAATTCCTAAAATCCTATGTAAATTTCCTAAACCCTACTTCCCATTACAATCCTACAAATTATGATTGTATATGTTCCATGTTCCTTTCCTAACATTTCCTTCCACATTTGTTTTCCCTAATCCCCTCAATTTTCCCTTTTCCCTAACATTTCCCATGTGTGTTTGTCCCCTTGGTAACAGCATTCAAACAAGTCAAAACAACAATTCATTGGGTGCACAGTCAACATTATTTTTCAGTCACTTGCCTCCAGAACCATGTCAGAAACCGAAACAGATTATGAGCAAAGTGATGACCGTGAATCAACACCAGAGGTAGAGGTGCCAAGGAGGCATCACAGGGGTGGTAAGGGTGGTCAGCATGTCAGGGAGGAACCCACCTCTTTGGCTTATCTACAAGCTTGTCCACTTGCAGTGTCATGTTTCCGATATCTATCATGCTATGAATATTGTGAAAGAATCTCCCAAATTCAACACCACAAGGAATTGGCCCGCTTGTTTGTCCTACATTTTCACAATGGGCATGTGAATCTTGCAGGAGTGGACTTCACATTGTCACCTGAAATTGTTGCTCAAGCAACAGGGATACCCAATATTGGAGAAGAATGGAGCAAGCGCCAGCCGTTGGACAGATTTCATTATGATCCATATATCAAACCTGCATGTATGAGGTACCTAACTGGTGTTTTTCCCTTCAAGTTCTTAAGAGATGAGTATGCACCTATGATGGAGATCATCATTCGCTATTTCACTTGTGAGGGCAGATTTTCACGTTTGTATTCGTACCATATCCGTTTGTTGATGCATTTCACACGGGTACGAATGATGAACATTCCATTCTTCATGTGCCGAAATATAGAGAGGATGGTGCCCTTGGTGCAAAGAAAGAGCCCAACACAGCAACACAAGAGCATTTATCATTATGCACTGATCAAGATTGTGGTCATGCATCAGTTGGCACAACAAGGTATTCCATGGGAGGATTTTATTTCTCGTGACTTGTTCACAGTGCCACAGCCACCTCCTGAGGTTGTTCGTGATGAGGGAGGGCCTTCACATCAGTTTGATATTCCCGAGCCCGGGCATGTCAGCACTCCTCCTTATGTTACATATCAGAGAGGTCACAGGGTCTTATTTGCATCTGCACGGTGAGTATTATCTCCACATCAGGTGGAAGGGGTCTCGCCTTCTTCATCAGCACAGCGAGTGTTATCTCCACATCAGGTGGAAGGGGTGTCACCTTCTTCATCAGCACAGCGAGTGTTATCTCCACATCAGGTGGAAGGGGCCTCGCTTTCAACAGCAGCACAGGTACCAGAGAGAGGCAAGCAGCCCAAGATTGATGAGGGGCCATTAGGTGTTCCAGGCATAGATGTTGTTGACCTTGATATATTTCTCTTAGCCTAGAGTCAAAGGAGATCATCCAACAACTAAGGGCTAAAAATGACTTGTTGCAGAAAAAATTGGAGATGGAAAACTGGACAATTACTTATCTAGAGCAGCGTAACAAGCAATTAGAGGATGAACACTCTCTTGATGAGTTGCGGAGGATCCATGAAGACTGCAACTTGGCTCGCAAGAGACCCGGCGATTTGACACCCATTAAGCGAGAGGCTATGCTCATCCGGGTCAATACTCATTTGGAGAAGTTGCTAGCCAAGGAAAACATGGAAAAGGACATGCTCCGACACATGAAGAATCACTATTGGGCTCGAATGCATGTGTGTAAGGCAAGAATAAAGGTGCTCAAAGGACGGTTGGCCAAGGCACTAAAATGGAGGAAAAGGCCTGATCCCCTTCATATTTTGGCTGAGGCTACCTTGAAGGAGCATGGTGCTCAATGATGCACTTCCAGCTCAAATTTCAGGAAATTTTGAGCAATTTTGGTCAATTTTGACTTTTTTGTGCCACACACAGGTTTTTGCTCTGAACGCGTAGCGCGCCGCGCGCTACCTTGAAGATGGGCAAGTCCATTTCTCAAAAACTCAGCATTTTTGGATTTTTCATGAAAAATTACACTTGCTCAGCAATGGCCAAGACATTTCATCAGGTTTTGAGCCCTCAGAAGGTCAAAAAACATGCAAAAAATGACTTTCTGCCACTTTTTGGACACACAGGAAGCAGTCTTGGGAGATTGCAATTTTGGAGGAGAAAATGACCACCAAATTGAGAAATTCTGCTTGGGTTAGAAAGTAGACATCTAGAACTTTCCAACAAGCCTACTTTTGTCTCATTTTGATGCCGGGAAGTGCCTCAAAAGTTGGCTCAAAAGCGCGCTACGCGTTTAGGATTGGGGCGCTACACATCAGGACATTTTCTCAATTTTTCATCTACAACTCAGGAATTCGCCCAGCTTTGTCTAGTTTTGACTTGTGATGGGATTTTTCACCCTTTTGATGTAATTAATGTATTTTCATGTTGACATGACACTTATTTACCTATTCTAGAAGATTCATTCATGAAATAGCAAACATTTAATGAATGAATTGGTTTCCTAGCTTATAGAGGCAAGTTGTTTTGATTGCCTAGATTTTAGTGCTCAGTTTAGAATTGGTTGAAACAGCTCCTAGAAGGATGAGCTCGACCCCTAGAGGCAAGGAAAGGTGTTAGCTTGCCTATATTATGTATTTTCTTAGTCATTTTCATGGTTGGACTCTTGAGGGATAAGCTTCTATTGTATTACACTTTGTATCTCTGCAATTTTGGCAAAGGAAAGACCAGGGTTTTGCAGCACTATTTGGGATTCCTGTGGTTATTTGTGTTGATGGTGTGCTTCTCTCATGTACTTGTAAGATTTGTTATGTGTATCAATTTCCTATTTCTCTTTTCTGCACATTAAGTAAATGAAGTGTTAAGGTAGAATTCATAATTTATATGCTCTGCCTTTAAGTTTGCTTAATATCTATGTTTTCCTCTGTCTAAAGAGAACTCTCGATGGTTCCATGCTCTCTTTAGCTCCTCACCGGTCATTCCTATCCATTCACTTAAATCAAAGGCATCAAGACAATCTCCTACCTTGCCCCAAAAAGACCTCTGCAAAAGCTGTGTCCCATCCCCGCACCCAAAATTGCTCTCCCCTGTTTTCCACCAAAACCCTAAAAATTTGAAATCAAACCTTCTCAATCAGTTTACTAGCCTAAAATCAGTGTTCTTTATTGGTCATATCCGCTCTTTGAAGACCTTTTGCCGAGATAGACCCGGAGAGAGCCCTCTCCTGCCCCGTAGGGCTAGCTACGAGGCTAAGTGGTTTGATGTTGCCTTGGATTTTGACTTTTTCAGCCTGAGGCCAAATTCAAGTGCTAACATATTGGCGACCATAATGGGGAGAACAAACTTGTCTGTGGATTGATGTGTTTGTTTCATAAGTCTTAGACAGAGCCTGAAGTTATGCCAGGTAGCCTTCGAAACGCTTTTGCTTTGCATTAGCGGAAGTAGATAAACGCTGCTTCAGTCAATCTCCGTGAGCTTGTGAATACGGCCACTTCGATTGCATTTGACCCCAGTTCATTTGTAAACTCTGAACTTTTGGATGATTAGTTAAGAGTTTTCACAGGCTGATCGGTTATTTGTTCCTCGATATCCAAACTGGCTTCAGATTCTAAACACATATTCAAATCTCATTCATGTCCAGCTATTTTTGAGTATCTTGAAGACATTGATTTTGACGAGAGTTTTGAGTTGTCCTTGTTCAAAACCAAATCTAAAAGTGCACTTGGTTCTCTAGTTCCCAACCTTGATTTTGCTGCTGCTCTTGAAATCGAGAGACATAATAAATTGGTTGAAAATTTCATCCTAAGATCTCTCCAGTCAGATATTCACGCTACTAATCTTGCTGAGTTCGTTGAAACTATATCTGTCCGTATTGGGTCCACTATCACGGCGCATGAGCAGACCAATCCTCCTTTTATTTCTGTTTCTCCTATAATCACTTATCCTGAATCTACAGTTGGTTCGCCTTCTACATCCCATACCGCTTCTCCTCTGCCTACACCTCCCTATACCCCTCATACTACAGCTACACCTACTCCACCTGCTACTCCTAGACCCAATCTACCTAAAGCAATGGCTGCCTGGTTTGATCCACTTGCTCTTCCTCAAAATCTGCATGATATGCCAGCTGATTATCAGAGTAAAATTTCCATGTTTGATGGCACTCCTCAGGGTGTTTCTGCTCAACAGCATATAGACAAAATGACAACTTTCTTCGATCTATATGAGATAGATGAAGAGGATGTAACTATGCATTTGTTTGTACAAACATTTGATGGAGAAGTAAGAAAATGGTTCAGAGGTTTGATAGCTAGAAGCATACCCACCTTGGAAGAACTTCAGAGGCAGTTTCTAGATCGATGGGAAATCAGAAAGGATCCACTTCAGATCAATGCTGAGTACAACAATCTTAAACGTAATCATGGTGAGTCGGTCCAAGATTACATTATCAGATTTAACACAGTTTACAATGCTATTCCAGATGATTTAAGGCCATCTAGAAAATCAGCACTTCTCAAATTCCTGGATGGCTTTGATCCAAAGATGGCTTATTCATTGCGAGATAGAGATCCGCCTACCTTGGAGGATATGCAGAAAATCGCTGGTAGTGCTGAAGCGAATTTGAATGATAAGAGAGCAAGGATGAAAGCCGAAAAGCGAGTGACAATCAAATAAGAAGCTTCTACAACAGATCAGCTCCTTCGCAAGGTAACTACGTTGCTTGAAAATACTCATCTCAGCAAGCCAGAACCACAGATTCGTAATCCTAATTTCCAAGTTCCACAGCAGCCACAATACAGAATCAAGCAGTGTGAAACAAGGGCACAAGAAACAACAGTTCAACAGCAAGTAAAACCTCCGCTTCAGCAGAATTTTGTTAGCCAAGAATCTGAGGATGAAGGTGATACTATAGGAGAGGAAAATCATTTTTTCACTCCTGATGATCTGCCTACCTATATTAAAAAAGAAGAAGAATTTGTGAGAAATTCCATCATGAATCAGGATGAGAATTATATCTTATCAAATGAGGCAGTACTTGAGGAAGAATCAGAGGAATACCAAAGAGGATATCTCAATGCTTTGTCCGCTCAACAGAGAAAATTAAGAAACCGAGCTGTTCCCATAAATCCCATTCAGAAAAGGAAAGATACTTCAGCAAAAAATGATTCAGCTTCCCTACAGACAAAAGGAAAAGACATAATTGATCCCTCAGCAAGTCAATCATCTTCAACGGATAAGATAAATCAACCACCAAGCATAATGAAGGATAAAATCGAAAGAAGAGAACTTCCGGCCAAAGAAAGTGAAAAAGTTCAACTTTTAGTTTGGAGAATGAAATTTCAAAGCTGAAAGTGTCCATTCCTTTGACGGAAATCATGAAGAACAGCAGTTACCGGGGCCAAATCTCCAAAATGATGAATTTTGATCCAATGCTTGACACGGTAAATGTAGAATATGATCAGCCAGAATTAATCTTTGGGCCTGCTTTGAATGGTGAGTCTCCTGAAAATGATGTTCCTCCCTTCTATATCAGTTTGAGGTTGCACGAGTATATTTTACATAATGCTATGTTTGACTCGGGTGCTTCGCACAATTTGATGCCAAAAGAAATCATGGAAAGGCTGGGATTAGATATCACAAGAAAATATCATGATTTGTATTCATTTGATTCCAGCCGGGTAAAATGTATCGGTTTGATCAAGGACTTGGTGGTAAGCCTAGATCAAATTCTAGCTAAAAATGTTCTAATGGATGTGGTTGTGGCGGATATTCCTCCGCGGTTTAGTATGTTGCTTTCAAGATCTTGGGGAGCTAAGTTGAAAGGTACACTTCAGCTAGATTTTTCCTATGCTACAATTCCATTCTTCGGTCAAATGAGAAAGTTATATCGGGAGCAAAAGATGAAATACATGATAACTAGCAAAGAAAAGCCGACTAATCATCCTGTAAATTATGTACATACAGATTTGGAATCGTTTGTTTTGTTTGCTGATAATTTTAATGAGGTAGATAGTCAGTTAGTTCAAGCAGAAGATATACCAGAGATTACCGAAAATTTTCGAGAAGTTTTGCAAAAGGAAAGAGAAGAAATGCCAGCTTCCATGGAGCGAACAGCTGAAGCTAATGGGCAGCAAGCAGAAAAAACAGAGGCAACACATTTTCAGCACTTGGAGGAAGATGAAGATGGTCTTTGGACCATGGATTTCGATGGTGCTGTGGGCAGCGATGGTGCTGGTATTGGTGTGTGGATTCAAAGTCCCTTTTCTGCCCAAGACAAAGTTCCAAGCAAGGTGAGAGTTTGCTCTTATAAACTAGCATTCGATTGTTCAAATAATGAGGCGGAATATGAGGCTCTCATTGCTGGCCTTAAAATTCTTCGAAAGCTGAAAGAAAAGAAGATTGCAGTCTATGTCGGCTCCGAGTTGGTGATAAAGCAAGTTAAAGGTGAATTTCAGGCCAAGCATCCTCGTATGAGAGCATATCGAAATGCTGTCCTAGATATTTTGAAACTGTTTTCTGAGCATACTTTGACATGTGTGCCCCACATACAAAATGGTGTTGCTGATGCATTGGCTAAGGCAGTAAGTAACTTAAAAATTCCCATGAATTCCAACAATAAGTCTGAGATTTATGTGAAGCACCGTCCTACAGTTCCGGACAATCAAAGATGTTGGCAAGTCTTCCAGGATGATGAAGAAATTAAAGATTTTCTGCAAGTTGAAGGTGAGTTTAAAGACATCTCCATAGATACAGAACCTGATGAAGTGAATCAAATGGATGTGCTGCAACTTAAGGATAATTTTATTCCTAAAGGATTGATTCCTTTGGAGGAGTTATTTGATCAAGATGATGTGGCCCGCAAGCCGACATTGAGACCTACCGAAGAAGGTGTTGAGGAGGTAAACATTGGAGCAGCTGAGAATCCTAAGATGGTAAAGTTATCTAAGTCATTGTCACCAAAGGTAAAGAAGGAGTATGTCAGATTGTTGTCTTCGTTTTCTAATGTCTTTGCATGGGATTATTCAGATCTGAAAACGTATGATACTGATATCATTCAACATACTATTCCTATAAAGCCAAATCAAAAGCCTTTCCGCCAAAAGTTGAGGAGAATCAATCCTAAGTTGCTGCCATTGATAGAAAAAGAAGTGAATAGGTTGTACAAGTCTGGAATCATAGTACCTATCAGATTTTCTGATCGGATATCAAATTTGGTGCCCGTAAGAAATAAGACTGGTGAGATCCATTTATGCATTGACTTCAGAAATTTGAATAAGGTATCTTTAAAGGACAATTATCCGCTGCCCAAAATGGATCATATATTGCAGCGAGTAGTTGGAGCATCAAGGATGTCGCTACTCGATGGCTATTCTGGGTACAATCAGATTTTGGTGCATGAAGATGATCGTGATAAAACTGCATTCACTACTCCATGGGGTACATTTCATTATGCAAAGATGCCATTTGGCTTGAAGAATGCAGGTGCCACCTTTCAGCGTGCGATGGACATGGCCTTTGCCAATGAGAAAGATGTCTTTTTAGTTGTTTACCTTGATGATTTGACTGTATTTTCAAAATCCGATGAAGAACATTTATATCACTTGCAAATTGTTTTTCAAAAGTGCAGAAAAGATGGTATTTCGCTGAATCCAAAGAAAAGTCTTTTCGCCATGAGTGAAGGTAAGCTCTTGGGTCACATCATTTCCAAAGATGGCATCCGTATAGATCCTGCACGTGTTGAAGCTATTCAACAACTTGAGCAGCCCCGGAACAAAAAAGAAATACAATCCTTTAATGGTAAGCTGAATTTTCTGCGTCGCTTCATTCCGAATCTTGCCGAACATCTTAGAGAAATCACAAACATGCTGAAAAAGGACAGTCAGCTCAAGTGGACCGAAGAGGCGGTAAAATCTTTCAATTTGGTAAAGTTGGTTTTATCTTTAGCCCCAACTCTAATCAGTCCAGATTACACACAAGATTTTATTTTGTTTTCATTTGCTTTTGAGCACACATTGGCAGCTGTACTAATGCAAAAGAGAGATGGAGTTGAGAAGCCTATTGCTTTTTTCAGCCGTATTATTAGGGATGGAGCATTAAAGTACAACATCATTGAAAAACAAGCACTTGCACTTGTGAAGGCCCTAAAATATTTCCGTGTGTATGTTTTGCATTCCCACATTATAGCTTATGTTCCTAACGCGGTGGTAAAGGATGTGTTGGTACAGACAGAACCGGAAGGAAGGTGGGGAAAGTGGATTGTTGCATTATTAGAGTATGATGTGGAGATTAAACCCACTAAGTTGATCAAAGGGCAAGGTCTTGCCAAGTTGATGGCTGAAACAAATCTCCATGTCCTAGACATCAATTTGATGGCTGCCATGTCCGATGAAGATGAGGAGAATTCAGCACAACAGGTATCTGACATCTTTATTTCTTCTCCTTGGTATGCTGATATTGTATATGTACTTCAAAATTTGTCTTCACCTCCCGGGATGCCCCGAAATAAAAGTAGGACATTGAAGTTGAAAGCAGCCAAGTTTTGCATCCTTAAAACTGCACTATATTGGAAAGACCCCGGTGGAATATTGCTGAATTGTTTGGTTGAGGAGGAAGCCAAAACAGTGGTGGAAGATTTTCATAAAGGTGACTGTGGGGGTCATTTGTTTTGGAAGACTACAGCAAACAAGATCCTAAGAGCGGGTTTTTATTGGCCTTCATTGTTTTCAGATGTATATAAAGCTGTTAAGAGTTGTCATGAGTGCCAAATATTTCAAGGAAAACAGAAATTGCAGCCATTGCCTCTCAAACCAATTGAAGTCAGTGCACCATTTCAGCAGTGGGGCTTGGATTTTATCGGTGAGATTCATCCGGCATCTTCAGGACAGCATAGATGGATATTGACAGCCACAGATTACTTCACAAAATGGATTGAAGCCATTCCCACCCGGCAGGCCACAGATGCGGTAATTATTTCTTTCCTTGAAAATAATATACTGTCACGTTTTGGCTGTCCAAGTAAGTTAATTACAGATAATGCAGCGGCATTTAAATCAAAGAAAATGGTTGATTTTTGCTACAAGTATAATATCAGCTTGGGGCATTCTACTGCCTACCATCCGCAAGGAAATGGGCTGGCAGAATCTTCAAATAAGTCCTTGGTAAATATCATTAAAAAGTTGTTGGAAATCAATAAGAAGAGCTGGCATAAAAAGTTAGTGAATGCACTATGGGCTGATAGGGTAAGTCATAAAAAGTCAATTGGCATGTCTCCTTTTGAGCTGGTGTACGGGGCAGATGCAGTGTTTCCTTCGTCACTTGCTATTTCGATGGTCAAATTGCTTCAAGAAATTGATAGTGAGGAAGATCCCATGCAGAGGCGGATTAATCAAATGATTCATTTACAGCAGACACGGGAGGAGGTTCTTCACCATACTCTTAAGTTGCAAGAGCGCATAAAAAAGATTTATGACAGGAAAGCAAAATCAGATGACTTCCAAATAGATGATGTGGTTTTGAAGTGGGATGCTCGGAATGAAGACAAAGGGAAGCACGACAAATTTGATAATTTATGGAAGGGTCCCTATAAGATCGCAACATATCGTGGCCAAAATGCTTTCCTTCTCAAGGAGATGATTATCCTGGAGGGTCGATCAATGGTCGACTGCTGAAGAGGTACCATGTCTGAGCACTTTTTTTCTTCTCACCATCATTGTATATACCATTTTACTTCTGTTTTATCGCATGTGTGTGCTGATCTTTCATCCTCAGTCTGGGGCCCGCGGTGAAGGCTATAATTCTGAAGATGGAGATTGGTTGGTTTGAGGTTTGTCATGTTGTTTGTATCAGTCAATTTTCTGTCTAAAGTTGAGTTAGTTTGGGTCAAAGTTGTGTCCAATTTGTAGTCAGATGTCCAGTCAATAAAGCTGTCCAAGCTTAGGTCAAATATGTAAATAATGACTCCATCGCCCAATGGTTGAAAGCACTGTCTGCTCTCCCAGAGGTCTGCGGTTCTTGGCACCTCCAAGGAGCTACCATCCCCATTGGAGCCAATGTTAGAGTTGGTCTAGTAGCCCTCCACCAGAGATCAAAAGCTCTTTGCATTTCATAGTTAGGTGTCTCATTAGTGTGATCATGTTGCATTCCGTTAGGCATGCCATAATCTCGGTGGAAGGAGTTTATGTCGTCATTCCCCTCTTGTTTGGCACTGCTGGTTCAGGTTTGTTCAAATAAATAAAGTCCTCAAAGGGTCATTCATTTTGCTTTAAGTTTTTAGGTTTTAGGTCTAGGGTTTGAGTCTAATTTTGTCTTGAGAGGTCATCAAGGACCAGTAGGCCAGAGGGATGTCCTTCATTAAACATTTCTTATCATTGTATAGCTAAATTTTTGCCTTGTTCTCAAAAACTCTGTTTTTGAAAACAAGGTCATTATCTCATTTTTGTAAAAATTCTCAAAATTTCAAATTCTTCAAATGTCGAAGTGCAGCCTTGGTCTCCTTTGCCAAAGCATCCCAGAAGCTATCCCTGCAAAAATTTTCAGAAGAAATCATCATTTCAACCAATTTTTCAAAGAAATGAAATTAAAGGTCAGGGCCAATTAAAGAAAAAAATGTCAACATTCAAACATAACAAAGTGGGTTTTGGGCAAGTGAAAAATTAAAAGGAAGCCTATAAAAGCATGCCATCCCTCATTGGTAATTCATTTGCCTCTCAACACTCCAAGAGAATAGTTGTCAAGCCGATTTCAAAGGTCAATGGGCGAATTGAGCAGTTGCAGCAGCGCACTACGCATCAGAAGAGGCGCGCTACACGTTGGAGGGCACGCTACGCATCAACGCGCAGTTTCCAGTTCAATTTAACTCAGGTGCTACGCGTTGGGAGGCGCGCTACGCATCAGGCTGGGCGCGCTACGCGTTGGATTTCTTGCTCAGGAAATCGCCAGCAAGCCACCAAAACTGCTTTTCTCTCCAAATCTTTTCAGGTAGGCCTCTAATCATGGTGATTTTTGGTTTGGCTAAGATGAATGAGCAATGAAAATGCAAAAATTCCATGATAATATGGAGTAAAACCCTACCTTGCTGTATCAAATATTAAAAATGCAAATGTGTTAGGGTTTCACTGAAATTTGCTGCCCAAGGTTACTTATTTTCCCATTCTTCTTTCCCCATATTTTCCTCACCATTTTCCTTGACATTTCCCATGCAAATCATATAATTTCCCTCCTAAAAATCATGAAAATTCCTAAACCCTATTAATTCCTAAAATCCTATGTAAATTTCCTAAACCGTACTTCCCATTACAATCCTACAAATTATGATTGTACATGTTCCATGTTCCTTTCCTAACATTTCCTTCCACATTTGTTTTCCCTAATCCCCTCAATTTTCCCTTTTCCCTAACATTTCCCATGTGTGTTTGTCCCCTTGGTAACAACATTCAAACAAGAAAACAACAATTCATTGGGTGCACAGTCAGCATTATTTTTCAGTCACTTGCCTCCAGAACCATGTCAGAAACCGAAACAGATTATGAGCAAAGTGATGACCGTGAATCAACACCAGAGGTAGAGGTGCCAAGGAGGCATCACAAGGGTGGTAAGGGTGGTCAGCATGTCAGGGAGGAACCCACCTCTTTGGCTTATCTACAAGCTTGTCCACTTGCAGTGTCATGTTTCCGATATCTATCATGCTATGAATATTGTGAAAGAATCTCCCAAATTCAACACCACAAGGAATTGGCCTGCTTGTTTGTCCTACATTTGCATAATGGGCATGTGAATCTTGCAGGAGTGGACTTCACATTGTCACCTGAAATTGTTGCTCAAGCAACAGGGATACCCAATATTGGAGAAGAATGGAGCAAGCGCCAACCGTTGGCCAGATTTCATTATGATCCATATATCAAACCTGCATGTATGAGGTACCTAACTGGTTTTTTTCCCTTCAGGTTCTTAAGAGACGAGTATGCACCTATGATGAAGATCATCATTCGCTATTTCACATGTGAGGGCAGATTTTCATGTTTGTATTCGTACCATATCCGTTTGTTGATGCATTTCACACGGGTACGAATGATGAACATTCCATTCTTCATGTGCTGAAATATAGAGAGGATGGTGTCCTTGGTGCAAAGAAAGAGCCCAGCACAGCAACATAAGAGCATTTATCATTATGCACTGAACAAGATTGTGGTCATGCATCAGTTGGCACAACAGGGTATTCCATGGGAGGATTTTATTTCTCGTGACTTGTTCACAGTGCCACAGCCACCTCCTGAGGTTGTTCGTGATGAGGGAGGGCCTTCACATCAGTTTGATATTCCCGAGCCCAGGCATGTCAGCACTCCTCCTTATGTTACATATCAGAGAGGTCACAGGGTCTTATTTGCATCTGCACGACGAGTATTATCTCCACATCAGGTGGAAGGGGTCTCACCTTCTTCATCAGCACAGCGAGTGTTATCTCCACATCAGGTGGAAGGGGTGTCGCCTTCTTCATTAGCACAGCGAGTGTTATCTCCACATCAGATGGAAGGGGCCTCGCTTTCAACAGCAGCACAGGTACCAGAGAGAGGCAAGCAGCCCAAGATTGATGAGGGGCCATCAGGTGTTCCAGGCATAGATGTTGTTGACCTTGATATTATTTCTCCTAGCCTAGAGTCAAAGGAGATCATCCAACAACTAAGGGCTGAAAATGACTTGTTGCAGCAAAAATTGGAGATGGAAAATTGGACAATTACTTATCTAGAGCAGCGCAACAAGCAATTAGAGGATGAACACTCTCTTGATGAGTTGCGGAGGATCCATGAAGACCGCAACTTGGCTCGCAAGAGACCCGACGATTTGACACCCATTGAGCGAGAGGCTATGCTCATCCGGGTCAATACTCATTTGGAGAAGTTGCTGGCCAAGGAAAACACGGAAAAGGACATGCTCTGACACATGAAGAATCACTATTGGGCTCGAATGCATGTGTGTAAGGCAAGAATGAAGGTGCTCAAAGGACGGTTGGCCAAGGCACTAAAACGAAGGAAAAGGCCCGATCCCCTTCATATTTTGGCTGAGGCTACCTTGAAGGAGCATGGTGCTCAATGATGCACTTCCAGCTCAAATTTCAGGAAATTTTGAGCAATTTTGGTCAATTTTGACTTTTTTGTGCCACACACAGGTTTTTGCTCTGAACGCGTAGCGCGCCGCGCGCTACCCTGAAGATGGGCAAGTCCATTTCTCAAAAAATCAGCATTTTTGGATTTTTCATGACAAATTACACTTGCTCAGCAATGGCCAAGACATTTCATCAGGTTTTGAGCCCTCAGAAGGTCAAAAAACATGCAAAAAATGACTTTCTGCCACTTTTTGGACACACAGGAAGCAGTCTTGGGAGATTTCACTTTTTGAGGGGCAAATGATCACCAAATTGAGAAATTACACTTGAGTTGGAAAGTATACATCCATACCTTTCCAACAAGCCTACTTTTGCCTCATTTGGATGCCGGGAAGTGCCTCAAAGGTTGGCTCAAAGGCGCGCTACGCGTTCAGGAATGGGGCGCTATGCATCAGGACATTTTCTCAATTTTTCATCTACAGCTCAGGAATTCGCCCAGCTTTGTCCAGTTTTGACTTGTGATGGGATTTTTCACCCTCTTTGATGTAATTAATGTATTTTCATGTTGACATGACACTTATTTACCTATTCTATAAGATTCATTCATGAAATAGCAAACATTTAATGAATGAATTGGTTTCCTAGCTTATAGAGGCAAGTTGTTTTGATTGCCTAGATTTTAGTGCTCAGTTTAGAATTGGTTGAAACAGCTCCTAGAAGGATGAGCTCGACCCCTAGAGGCAAGGAAAGGTGTTAGCTTGCCTATATTATGTATTTTCTTAGTCATTTTCATGGTTGGACTCTTGAGGGATAAGCTTCTATTGTATTACACTTTGTATCTCTGCAATTTTGGCAAAGGAAAGACCAGGGTTTTGCAGCACTATTTGGGATTCCTGTGATTATTTGTGTTGATGGTGTGCTTCTCTCATGTACTTGTAAGATTTTTTATGTGTATCAATTTCCTATTTCTCTTTTCTGCACATTAAGTAAATGAAGTGTTAAGGTAGAATTCATAATTTATATGCTCTGCCTTTAAGTTTGGTTAATATCTATGTTTTCCTCTATCTAAAGAGAACTCTCGATGGTTTCTTGCTCTCTTTAGCTCCTCACTGGTCATTCCTATCCATTCAATTAAATCAAAGGCATCAAGACAATCTCCTACCTTGCCCCAAAAAGACCTCTGCAAACGCTGTGTCCCATCCCCGCACCCAAAATTGCTCTTCCCCTGTTTTCCACCAAAACCCTAAAAATCTGAAATCAAACCTTCTCAATCAGTTTACTAGACTAAAATCAGTGTTCTTTATTGGTCATCTCCGCTCTTTGAAGACCTTTTGCCGAGATAGACCCGGAGAGAGCCCTCTCCTGCCCCGTAGGGCTAGCTACGAGGCTAAGTGGTTTGATGTTGCCTTGGATTTTGTCTTTTTCAGCCTGAGGCCAAATTCAAGCGCTAACATCTTGGAGATGCTCAAGAACATTACAAATTCAACTTATTGTTGCAAATGGATGAATGGAAGAGATGATGCTTTTTCAAGCCAGATAACCACTTCTACTTTTCTTGAATCCCGACATGTGTGAACACCCCCAGACTACAAGGCTTCAGACCACCAATTACTCACACTTTAAGGAATGGGTGAATATGGAGAATACTAACCACACCAGCAGATGCACATGACTATGTGATGGCCGGTCGCAACTAGTAAAGAATTATGTAAATCTAATTCCCCAACACATAGACAGGATGACAGCTCTCTGGAATTAGGTGAAAAGAAACCTGAATAACTCATTCACTGATACATACAAGACTTTAACACAGAGGTAGGATGATAGCTCCCCTAATGCTGAATATCAAGAGCTCAGAAATACAACATATCAGGCATAGCTTAGAGCAGAAGGAGAATGAAAAGTGAGCAATTAACATCAAAAGAAGCTTGTATTAGCTGAAAATGAAGACGAGACGCTACAAGTATCGAAATAGTCACAGTCTCCAGAAGTTGAACCTTACCTCAAAATATCAACCATCAACCTTGATTACATCTTCTTTCTGGGTATATATAGAGTTTTATTACAAAGGCACTCGGCCATTCTAAGTATGGGGGGTCATAATTGACCACCAACCGCTTTAGCTACCTGATGGATTCTGAGTGCGATTGCTTGCTGTAGTGGATAAATTTGATCTTCTTGGGTGCTCTGCTATCCTCTTAGGTGGCTGGAGTATCGTATGGGATGAAGTCCCATAACTTTTAAATGTGGTTATCTACTTGAGCTCTATCCTTTTCCTTCTTGACCATACTGTCTGTTGAATGTGGTTGTTAAGGAGGAAATGCACTCGGTACTAGTAGACTGGTCACCTTCGTCCTTTGGGAGCATGGAATGGTTAAGGTATGTGGACTGTGCAGTGGGTGGAATAGTTAGATGGAGGAGCGAGACTAGCCGTCAGATTAAGGGGATAGATGGCAGGGATGAGTCCACGGGGATATCGAAGGAGGCGGGAGTAGAATGATCGGGGGCCGTTGGATCTCGGGCGAGCAGATCCAACGGTCATCGAGTGGCGGAAGCATACAAAGGTTGGCAGGTGCGGACGGGTGGTAAGCGGTATTGATCGCACCGCGTTGGGGAGTTTGGTGGTAAAAGGGTGTGGCGCGCGATGCCATTCATAATGTGACGCGTGGCAGTGGAGGGGAGGGGAAAACCACCCTCCATCGTGCGTTAAAGCGGCATTACTTCGTGGGCATGGGGAGATCGGACGTCGTCCAATCATGATGGGACTGATCAGACGGTGGATGAGTGATCGGGCGAGACGGAAGTCGTCAGATCGGGTTTTTTGGTATTTTTGGGTATTTACGTATGGCGATGTGTGATTGCGATCAGATCGCATCGCAATATCACATCGGCGAAAGCAAAGGGGCGTAGCCTTAATACACACATGGATGCGATTGCGATCAGATCACATCGCAATATTGCATCGACAGAAGCCGAGGGGCGCGACCTTTATACACACACGGATGTGATTTGCGATAGCGATTAAACCCAAACCAAATAAAGGAATTAATCATTTTTTGGGACTGATGAAGTGAGGATGAGCAGTGCAAGGGAAGGAGAAGATGACCGTTGTGAGATTCTTTTTAGTGGAACCAAGTGAACCAAGATCATCTCTGACTTTAGAGAATCATCATTATACAACAGAGCTAACACTGGCTCCTTCTGGGGATGAGATCCTCCCTGTGAGGTCTCAAGAACTGCAGACCGTTGCCTTCCCTGTGAAAACCAGATTAGAAAAATTTCCTAGTGTTCCATTGGGCATGGAGTCTAACTGAGTCTACAATAAAACTGATAAAATAACATATTTACAACTTTAAGGTCAAAAGACCTTAAATAACATAAAATTTCAGAAAACGCCCATTAACCGGGCCATCAAAAACTGATTCTCCATCCATGCTTTGCAGCATGAAAGTATTGCTCCCTTGGATTTGAGAAATGATAAAAGGCCTTGTCCAAAAAGAATCAAACTTCCCATAGTTTCCTTTCTTCTCTTTCAGTTCATCCCACTTAAGAACCAAGTCTCCAACCTGAAAATTATCTGCTTTTGTCCTTCTGTCAAAAGCTTCCTTGATTTTCTTTTGATGTGTTGCAGACCTTTCAACCAGCTATTCTCTGATTTGATGTACCTCTGCTAAATCAATGATCCTTTTTGCCATGTCTTCTTCCTCATTCTGCTCTTCTTGCAAGAGCTTTGCCACAGGGAAGGTTAACTGAATTGGGAATATGGCCTCAGTGCCATATACCAGCTTGAATGGAGAATTCCCTGTGGATTTCTTGGTTGTTACTCTGTCAACCCATAATGCATACTTGAGCTTAGAATCCCAATTCTTTTTGTTGTCTTCCAACAACTTTTTAATTATCCTTATCAGGCTCTTGTTGGAAGATTTTGCTAGGCCATTGCCTTGAGGATAGTATGAGGTGGAATGAACCAGCTTAATGCCCATTGAGTCACACATGTCCACCAATTATTTTGCCCTGAAAGCTGCTGCATTGTCTGTGACTAATTTATGTGGACAACCAAATCTGGTGAAGATATTCTCTATCAAGAACCTCATGACCACATGATGATTAACCTTTCTGGTAGGGATGGCCTCAATCCATTTAGTGAAGTAATCTGTGGCTACTAAGATCCATCTGTGCTGGCCACTGGAATGTGGATTAATTTCTCCAATGAAATCTAAGCCCCACTACTGAAAAGGGCCACTAGCATGTATGGGTTTTAAGGGCAGGGACTTCAATTGCTGCTTCCCTTCAAATCTTTGGCACCTGTCACAAGATTTAACAAATGAAAGAACATCAACAAACAAGGTGGGCCAATAGTACCTAGCTCTGAGGATTTTATGGGCTGTAGTTTTCCAATAATGATGTCCTCCACATATGTTGGAATGAAACTGCTGCATCACTTCCATGGATTGTTCTTTGTCCAGACACCTTAAAAGAATTCCAGAGGGGTCCCTCCAGTAGAGAAGATTTTCATGAATGCAATATTTGGATGCCCCGAGCTTAATAGTTCTAGCTTGGCTCGAACTAAGGCCTGGAGGAATTTCTAGCTTCAACAAGAATTGAGCCATGATAGAATACCACTCACAAGAGGCTATATTTTCTGCCAACGACTAATTCGCCCTGGTTCTGTTGTTTCTTCTTCTGTCTGACCTTTCTTTCAAATTGTGTTTATGAGGTTTATGTCCAGTGTTCTGCAATTTTTCTCAACCATTAATCTAGCAAGGCCCTGACCTCTGACTAGTTTGGTGGGCTTCAATTTTATGTTAAATTCAATAAGCTTTACAATCCATTTATCCCTTCTTCCTTTAGCATCAGGCTGCGTTAGAACATCTTTTATTGAAGCATAGGGTACATATGCAATTATCTTGGAATGCAGAATGTAAATTCTAAAAGCTTTCAAAGATTTAATAAGAGCATATGCTTGTTTTTCAATGATGTCATACTTTAGCTCAGCATCCCTTAAGGTTTTGCTGAAAAATGCTACTGGATGCTCTGAACCTTCTTCATCTACTTGGAATAAAACTGCCGCAAGGGTGTCATCAGAGGCAAATGAAAATATATGGAATTCCTTGTTGCAATCTAGGCTGATTAAAGTAGGAGCTTCCATAATAGCCCTTTTTATGGATTCAAAAGATTTTCTCTCTACATTAGTCCATTTGACTTCTGACCCCTTTTTCAACATGGAGGTAATGTGTTTTACAAGTTCTGCAAAATTTGGGATAAACTTCTTTACAAAATTTAACTTGCCCAGAAAGGACTGGATATCCTTCTTTGATCTTGGGACAGACAAGGCCTGTATTGCTTTGACTCTTTCTGGGTCAATCTTGACACCTGCAGCAGAAACAACCTGTCCTAACAGCCTGCCCTCTTCTAAAGGAAACTGTGATTTTTAGGATTGACTAAAATCCCAAACCTTCTACACTTTAGGAACACTTACTTCAAATGCTACAAATGGTCTTGATGGTTGCTGGAGTACACTGTTATATCATCAAGGTAGATAAGGACAAACTTATCCTTCTCTCCTACAAATTCTATATCCATAGCTCTCTGAAAGGTGGCTCCAGCATTCATCAACCCAAAAGGCATCTTGGAATACATAAAAGTGCCCCAAGGAGTGGTGAATGTAGTCTTCTCTTGGTCATCTGGATGCACAACAACTTGATTATACCCTGAAAATCCATCTAGGAAAGACATCACTTTGGCTCCTGAGACTTTCTGCAGCAAATGCTCCATCTTGGGTAGAGGGTAATTGTCTTTCTTAGAGCATTTGTTTAAGTTTTTGAAATCAACGCAGAGCCTGATTTCTCCACTTTTCTTCCTCACTACCACTAAGTTGGCTACCCATTTGGAATACCTAAGAGGGACTATGATTTTGGTAGCCAGTAATTTCTTGATTTCTTTTTCAATCAGGGGAAGGAGTACAGGATTTATGGGTCTCAGTTTCTGCTTGAAAGGAATGGTGTCTTTCTATAAAGGGATTTTATGTTGGATGATACTTTTTGTCATATGTTTTCGGGTCACTATATTCACAGGCAAAAACATCAGCAAATTGCTTAATTAAATTGCAGTACTCAGAACTCTGGGTAGCAGATAGATGAGTGGACAAATTTATATATCTTGGAGGATTTGGACTCCCTATGTTATGCCTATGTACTGCAAATTGGTCTTCTTTTTGGACAGTCTTATAAGGGACATCATTATGGTCAAACAACTTTTCTAAGGGAATTAGACCTTTAGGTATCTGCTTACTGGGTAATTGGACAATGCTATCTTTGCTAATTTTGTTTCTAAGCTGGGGCTGGGGATTTTCTTCTAAGGCTTCATTTTCTTGGTCAATTTGCATTTCAGAAAATTCATCAATGAATTGAAGAAACCTATTTACCTCATCATCATCCTCAAAAACATTCCAATGCTAGACATTATCAGGCAAGGATGGTCTATATTTCACTTGAACTTCATAAACTAGTCTGGGAGGCATGGGAGGGATAAACATGCTAGCAGACACAACAAGGGAATCAACAAGTTGATTTTTTGCTCTAGGTATATATGAGATACAAAAAATATCAAAAGAATCTTTGAGTCTCCATACCTCATCTCTATATGCTTTCAGCCTTGGGTGCTTTTCTTGAAACGTTTTGTTCACTTGCTGAATGATAAGATCATCATCTCCAAACACCTTTATGTTTCTGACTCCTTTGTCTTTAGTTGCGTTAAGGCCCAATATCAGAGCCTCATACTATGATATATTGTTGGTGACTTGGAAAGCCAACTTAAAAGACAGATTTGTGCTTTCTTGTTTTGGAGATATCAGCACCACCCCTGCTCCTGCAGTCTCTCTTGAACATGCTCCATCAAAGAACATTTCCCAAACCTGACTTCCTTGCTCTCCCTTGGCCTAAACTGTTGCTTTCTTGAGCTGTAATGAGGCCCTTTGGTATTCTTCAATTTGGAGGATACATGCTCCAAAATCGGTATCCACAACATAAATGGGATGGTTAGAAAGGTTCTTCTCATCACTAATGATGTAGGCTAGTTGTGCTTCTCTGTACAATCTCCTGCTTTCCTCTCCAAAGACTGGGACAATGGCATAAGATAAATCATTTTGTAATGTCCCACCTAGTCTCTTAATCCACCCTCTATACAACAGCATGCCAAACTTGGGAGGGACATCTGCTACCACAATATCCATAATCATGCTCTTCATGGGCACCTGAGTTAGGGTAATAGCTAAATATTTGATTAATCCTAGACATTTTACCTTTCTCGAATCAAATGAAAATAAATCATGATATGGTCTAGTGATATCAAGTCCAAACTCTTCCATGACAGCTTTAGGCATTAAATTGTGGCTGGCCCCTGTGTCTAGCAGGCAAACATGGAGGGTTTTGTCATGAATGGTCAATGAGACATAGAATGATGGGGAGCTATTATCAGTAGGTTCAGTCATTGGGCTAAGCACAACTGCGGGCTTATCATCTTGCAAATTGACATAGTCAGTGGAGGCTGATGAGGCTTTTAGCTCAAGAGCGTGAAGGATAGGCTTTCTAAAAACTTCACTATTTACAAGCTCTATAAGAGGCACAAATTTTTTTAACTTCTGGACTTCTAATTCAAAACTGAAAGGGGAAGGGGAATTGTTAGGACCTCTTACCTCTTGAGCTGGTGCTTTGAGGATGATAGGATCAACTGCCGGTCTTTTCTGTCTGATATTCTGTTGCTCTGTTGGGACAACAACTCTTTGGGCAGGATTCTCCTTGACATTGTTTTCTTTTGACCTTAGATTATATCTTTGCTGCTCATCAGTCTGTAGAATGACCTCTCTGTCCCACTCTTGACTGGTTTGGTCTTAGAGTAATGATTCTTCATAGGTAGCCAATGTCAAGAAAGCAACACTACCCTTATCTTCCATGCAATGGATTTCATCCTCTTCTTCAAACTGCTCCTCTTCCATGACTACGTTCTGGAAGGGAGCCTTCACCTTTTGTTCTTCATTTGCTTCTTTACCCCTCTAAATGATCTGCAATTATTCATTTGCTCTTCTAAACGGATTTGAGTTTCTTGGAGAAAATGTGTTCGGGAGCCTTGTTTTCCCTAAACTTTGCTGAACCTTCAGCTTAGATATCTCAGCAGCCAATGACTCTATCATTCTGGTCATTTTATCTAATTTAGTTTCCAAAGGTGAAGCAGAGGGAGAAGAAGCCTCAAATCTCTACCTCCTTCTATCAGCATGACTTTTGAGCTTTTGTACAGCCATGATATTAGATTCCACCTCAAGGGTTGCACCTTGCATTTCAGCCCGAGTGGCACATCTTCTTTCTCTTAATAGCAGGCAAAAATCAGAGTCAAAAGCATTGGCATAGGTGAGTTTGGCAGAGGTGGGCATAGGATTTACTTCAGCTGGTATCTTACTATACATACGGTTAAATCTTTTATTAAAATCAGGCAATGATTCCCCATTTTCCCTGTTGAGGTTCCCAAACTCGGTATGATAGTATAACAGGTCCTTCTTATCCCCCCAATGTTTCAAAAATATATCGCCTAATGCTTCAATGTTTGCTATATACCTAGGGGTTTTGGCATTATGACACATGTTTGGTGCTATGACACAGGTGTTGTCCTTGATGGCAACTCACACAGATCCTAGTGCAACAGGTCAGAAGCAAAGAATTGATGATCAGACTACAAAGAATGAAGAAAGAAAAGTATATACGCAAGTTCACTATATACCAAGTCGTGTACACACGTAGGTTCACTATATACCAAGTCACGTATATACGTAGGTTCACTATATACCAAGTAGTGTATACACGCAGTTTCACTATATACAAGGGCACGTATATCGTACACACACATTTTCATGCAAGGAAAGGCGTGTACATGTTAGAAAGCTAAGTTTTGGGTCCATGGTATTTGGACCTAGGTATTGGCGTAGATGACAGCAAGGAACTCTTTTTCAGTCACTGTGTAGTTTAATTCAGTAGGAGCCAAATTCTTACTAACATAGTAAACTGCATATGGTACCCTGTCCTCTTGCTGTCCTAATACTGCACCAATCGCTATTTGGGAAGCATCCGTGTGAATATGGAAAGGTAATGCCCAATTCAGCCCTCTAAGGATTAGAGCGCTACAGACCAATTCCTTGATTTTCGTAAAGACTGTACCACAGTCACTTGTCCACACAAAATTTGAATCTTTTGTTAGCAATTGAAAAAGTGGATGTGCTATACTCGCAAAATTTTCTATAAAACACCGGTAATAACCAGCATAACCAATAAAGCTGCGTACCTATGTGGGCATTTTGGGTGTCGGGAAGTGTAGAATTACCTTTATCTTGGCTGGGTCCATCCGGATTCCTTCAGCTGAGAGCAAATGTCCCAGAACAATTCCTTCCTCCATCATCATATGGAATTTTACTGTACTTAAGGAGACACGTGCCTATATACACCTTTCGAGAAATTTCTCTAAATTTTTCAGCCCTTCTACAAATGAATCCCCATATGGAGTAAAGTCGTCCATGTAAATTTCAACACTATCATCCACCAAATTAGAGAAGATCCCCAAAATTTCCCTCTAGAACGTTGCAGGTGCGTTACACAGGCCAAAAGGAAGGACCCAGTATGCGAATGTTCCCCAGGGGCACGTGAAAGTGGTTTTGTCTTGATCTTCAGGAGCTATCTGGATTTGGTTATACCCACTAAACCTGTCTAGGAAGGAGAAGAACTTTTTGCCGGCCAATGTTTCCAAAACTTGGTCAATAAACGGTAAAGGAAAATGATTTTTCTGCGCTGCCTTATTTAATTCTCTATAATCCACGCATATCTACCATTCACCATTTTTCTTGGGGACCATTACTAATGGAAAAACCAATTGGCTATCTGAAATGGGGTAAATAAAACCTACACCTAGTAATTTCTGAAGTTCTTCTTTCAGAACATTTTTCAATGTGGGGTTCATTCTTCTCTGAGGTTGTCTTACAGGACGACAATCTTCGTTAATATATATATGATGGGTACATAAATCAGCAGGAATCCCCTTCATGGCAATCCCAAGCGAAGGCTTCTTTATGTTTCCGAAGGACATCTACAAGTTGCTTCTTTTGGGATTCTGATAGGTTTGGATTAATATTCAGGATTTTTCCTGGTTCTAATTCCATTGGGACACTTCCATGGGTGCATCAAAAAGTAGCTCCTTTGATCCTTCTGTTGTTTCAATAGTTTCTTGTGTCTCGCAACTTAGGATAGATTCTAGGATTTGTTGATTTGGCTCTGAAACGAAGCAAGGATCATCCATGAAAGAGGTGATTACATCATCCTCCGATTCCATTTTTAACTGAAGGGCCTATCCAATAGTGAGGACTGGTCTCAATTCCTCATTTTCCATTTCAGACTCTTTCCTAGATAAAATTTTCTTGCTACCTATTGGTTTTATGGATGGGTTTGGCTCTGCAGGTGGGTATAACACTAAATTCTTAGTGTTGTGCCCATTTGAAATAACCATGTGCCCTGAACGACACCCAATGTAAGCATCCGCAGTAGCCAGCCATGGTCTGCCCAAAATCAAAGGATGGCCGCCCACCGAAGATTGCGTATGTAAAACAAGGAAATCTATGGGATAGTGCCATGAATCCACTAAAATTGTTACATCTTCTAACTTCCCTACAGGTTTTATTGTAGATCAGTTTGCCAATTCCAACACTGTAGGTGTATGTTTCAAGTTATGAAGACCTAATGTATGCATAGTTTCAGTGGTGATAACGTTAATGGCAACACCTAGGTCTACCAGTACATTCAGAATCTCTACCCCATTAATTTGTACTGTCAGAATTGGGTTCCCTGGTTCTCCATACTTTACAGGCATTGACTTTCCCATCATGAAATCTGACATTTTTCCCATAACATGAATAGTAAGGTGGTCCTTGGATTTCTTTGCAGGTTTCTTTGAACAATATTCCCTGGGAGTCTCTGCATATATCGGCACATCCTTCATAGCTTGTAATAGGAGAATTTAAAAAAATAAGTTCTGTAATTCACCTAATAAATCGAATTCAGCTTGAGGGCTTGGTTTACTCAAAGTTAGTCTCTCGGGATAAGGTGGTTCAGATTGATATTGTTTTGTAGGAGACGCTTGGTTTCTACCAATCTATTCTAGTTCTTTATTAATTGATTCTGATTCCTTACCTTCACTATCAAGTTTTTCAATGATAACTGGAGGAGGTTGAACATTGATTGTCCGTCCTGATCGCAAATTCATTTCATACAACTCTGTAGTAGAAATGCTATACGAAGGTAGGTTAAGAGTGTTAGTTTGATGGACTCCCTTATTATTGGGATTCAGGTTGGGTTGGATTGGAAGCTGAGGACAGGCAGGTTGATTACCAGGAGGCACATTAGAGGGCAGTTGGAGTTGCTGCTGGGGCATCAACTGAGGAAACTGTCCAGGAGAGGATCCTCGCCAAGTTGGAGCCCATGGGGAGCTCCAACTGGCTTGAGGTTTCCACTGCTGCCAAGGTGGAAACTGGTATTGTGGCCACATGGGAGGATAGGGCATTGACTGAGGATTCATATTAAAATTATTGAAATATTGAGATGGATCTGAGTACATACCTTGATTTCCCATTGGTGGTCGAGGCTGCCATGGCTTTCTAGATCCCATGAGTTACAGTTGCTCCGTGTCTTCTCCTATCCCTTGAAACACTGCTTTCAGGCCTAGCAAGGAGGGACATGAGCTTGTTGCATGATTTAACTCACAGATTGCGCATTCCTCTATGGAGTTTAATGGACATTCCCTCTCTAGATGCTTCTTTCTACACTTCGGGCAGAATACAGCCATGGTCCTTTTCAATTCCAGTTGCTTCTATTTTACTTGTAGTGTATCCATCTGTGCTGACAGAGTACTAAGGATACCCATTCTCAAATTGTCTAGCAGGTTTCCGATTTTAGCCTTCGTAACACCCCTGCTAGACACCTTTGTTGAGAGAATCCCTTGTCTGTTTCTTGCGAGCCCTCTTGGGCACAGAATGCATAGTTCGAAAATAACTTCGAAGCTTTCCTTGGAGATGTCTCCCTTTCCTACTATGTTCAATAGTTCCAACGAGTCCTAACGAAAAGCTCAGAGGAGGATAATTTTTAAAATTTCCTCATCTAGGTCAGAGTGACCTGACCTATGTAAGGTGTACTTAAATTGTTCCAGACAATCTTCCAAGCTCTCGTCTTATTTTTGTGTGAACTTAAAAAGTTCCTCCTTTATGTTCTAGGATTTGTAGTAATCCTAGAATTTTTCCAAAAAAGTTGTCTGCATATCATCCCATGTGGAAATGGAACTTCCTCCAAGGCCCATGAACCATCGCAGAAATGTCCCTTTCAGTGTAGCAGGGAAAATTTTTAACTTCTACGCATCCGTCATGTAGTCATACCCCCAGCGCACTATGTAAAATTAGAATAAAAATGTGTCGGGGTCTTCTGAAATAAGCCCATGAAAGCTTGGTAAGGTTGCTAATGGAATAGGCTTTGTGGGCACACCAACTCCAAGATCCCTGATCGAAAACTCGATGGTGGAGGTTGTGGGAGCCATAAATATCCTCCAATAACCGCTGGGTATTTCAACAAGCTCTGTGGAATATGGCTGAGGATTCCTTACCACTTGGTTCGAGTTCCTTTAACAACACTTCCCCGGTCCCTTGGTGATGCAAGTACCCCTTCGTTTTTCTCCTGCGTCCTAATGACTTGATCCCTCGGCCATGGCCTCCTTCCCTTTATTGGAGTGGTTTGACCCTGTCGATGTTATGCTTGCGACCTCTTCCCCTTCTATTACTAGCATAAGGTTTCCTTGGTCAGGTATACTACTGGATGTTTCCTCAACTGGTGGAGGGACCTGCTGCGTCGAATCATCAAAGAATGATGTAGACAGCACCAGTTGATCTGCCGATTGTCCCTCAAACTTTACTCTTTGTGCACCTAGTCTTACAGTTGCGCGAGAGGATGCTTCTGATTCAGCCTTTGCTATAATTTGCTGGATATAGGTCTTTGTTCCCAAGTCCGGTCCTCCCTACTTTGGGGCTCTTCCTCTGCCCCTCTTATTTGGTTCTCTGTTCATACAAATGTTGATATGACGGAAGGTCTTGCTAGCAACCTACAATGCTTTGGTCTTGAAGTAAGGTGTCAAAGGACCATTCCTTCCCCAAGACGAAAGAACTTAAAAAAAGAGAGACACCTAAAAAAACAAGAATCTAGGGTTCAGGGCCTAGAGCAGGGCGTTAAAGGACTCCTCCCTCCCCAGGACAAGAACCAAAAAAATGCACACCTTCGAGAAGACCTGATACTTCCAGATCTAAAGCAAGGCATCAAAAGACTCCTCCCTCACCAGGGTAAAATCTAGGGTTTCCCGAAAAACACACAAGGGTTTGAAAGAAATAAATCTAACTCAGGGCCTAGAGTAGGGTGTCAAAAGACTCCTCCTTCCCCAGGACAAGAGAGTGGCCCAATCAAATAGAAAAGCAAAATAAAAAAACAAGCGGAAAGAATACCTACGCTCGGGACCTGAAGCAGAGTGAGAAAACTCGTTCTCTCCCCGGGACGAGAGATTGACCCTTTGGTTGGTTTGAATCATGTCTTGCACCTCGTTAGCCTCCCCGACAACGGCACCAAAATGTTGGGGTCTAGGTATGAACAATATATTCACCCTTTTCCTACATTAATTTATCAATCTGGGTGTGTATCCTTTTGTTGTGCCTTACAACAACCCCCCATTTCATAGCACTTATATTCCAAACGATTAGCATATGAAATGGGTCCCTTTTAAAAATTTAATTGGCATTAATGAATTTGCTCAAAAACGGTATGGTAATCAAACGAATTTATGAATGAGAGCCTTTTTGAATAAATATCAAGCATTTTTGGTTAGTGCGAAAAATCGATTGCATGTCGCAACAACAAGAGAAACACATTTAAATATCACCTTGGTTCTTGCCGATGCGATATCGCTATCGGTGATCGGCGGTATTCGACGCACACACGAAATGAACACATATCTTACACCCCGATGCGATGTGATATCAGCGATCGATTATCGGCACCGCCTCTTGTGAAAAAACGCCTTAAGTTATAAGCCCCGACCGATGCGATATCGCTATCGGTATTCGGCGGAACCCCAAACACTTTCACAAGACGCTCAGGTCTTTTCCCCGATGCGATGTGATATCGCAATCAGAGATCGGCATTCACTTGACATACATCGGGTAATGTGCTGATGCGCTAATTCGACGCGATGTCGCAATCGGCATTCGCCAAAACAGCTCCCAAATGATAAGTATCACTCACCCCCCCAATGCGGTGCGATGACGTTTAACGATGATTAGAGTTCTTAAAAAGTGATTCCTTCAAAGCTTTTAAGTTATATTTTAATCCGGTTGATAAAGCACAGATTTCAAAATGCCGTTAAATGCAGGGATAAGGTAATGCATTGCTATTTAAAACTTTGCCCCTTCGATTTAACGAATACTTACGATTAGACCTTTAAGAAATCTGTTGCACGCGTTAAGGGGTCATTCAACCTAATGACGATGTAATGGTCATTTATGGAGCTGCAGGTCGTAAAATCACCATCATTGCATCCGTGGTGTCTTCTTAAATGATTAGATCCGCAGCCCCTTTTAGAATTAATCTTGCCACGCTTCAAGTGATATATCTTTCCCGTTATGGATTGTCATTGTTATTTTCTCGTTACGATTTCTCTTGCATTTGTGTAGAGTTCAGCTGTCGAGAGAAGCCTGAAAATGATGGGGAAGAAGTTCAAGAAGGCTGCGGGTTCTAATGCAGCACCCGTTGCAGGTCAAGCTGCCACAGTTTCGAAGAAAGGCCTAATCTCAGATACTACATGCACCGGTCTTCCTAGCACTACATGGCAGGGTACATATAATCTATTAGAAGCCGAGCAACCTGCGAAGATAGTGACGGAGGCTAGCGTTGACGAACAAAGGAAATCTGATGCAACTCTCAAAGACTTGGCCGACTCCTTTTTGCACAGAATAGCAGCAAGAGAGCAGGTTCTACCTTTCACTGATGTGGTACGCTGGGCGATCGAGGAAATTCCTCTCACTGATAGAACTTTTCATACAAAGGATGGAAGGATTTTCGGGTCGTTCAAGCCGGATGACCTGAGGCGAATGTATCATTTGCCTGAACCAGAGCTAGTCTATAACAGAGCCTTTGTGGAGAAGTTCGCGAACGAGAATGAATCACCATCCGAACCCCTCCGAGATTGGAGGCAGAACCCAGCCAAACACAAGCATGAAAGTTCGGGTAAGTACTCCAATGCTTCTTTGGCTTCTCCCTATTGCTATGCGGGGATTATGATGTGTAGATTGTGGGGATTACATGACTCCGCTAATATCCATATTGACATGGTCCCCCTAATGGAAGCGGCTGTCAATAGTACAATTATGGATTGGGCCACTATTTTGTCTGATAAATTGGTCATAGCTGTTCGTGAATTTAGAGCCAAAACCATAGTCAGCGAAAGGAAAATCCCACCGTTTTATTACTCTGCTTACATTATGGATACCCTGTGTTTTAATTCTGAGTTTCCTGTCCTCGGTTGGAGATGGACTACCCAAGATCCAACACCCATCCATCTGTACCATCGGAAATTGTGGAAGTCCTCTTACAAGGACCATTTGTATCAAATTTGCAACGGTTTCATGGTGCCCATTCACTATTCTATTTTCGACAGACCCATCCCAAGAATTTCTCTTGAAGCTTCTTTTGACTTACCAACCATAGCAAATTGGTTCGGGGAAGAACATTTCACCTATATTAGAGTTTTTGGAAGCAAAGCTAGGCTGCACGTTCTCCCTTTATACATCCCAGACAAACTGTTAGCCCGAGAAATCTCCTACCAGATTATGTCCGAGAGTGTCACACAAACTCTCAAAGAGGAGAAGAAAAGAGGTTGGCCCTCTTTTCCTTTAAGAATTGGAGTTTATACTCTACTTAATTACAAGCATGCAGAAAAAGAAGCAACGAAACTCCAAATGATATCCCTGGCCACTATCCCAAACAGACTCTACGATCCGAACAAGACTGCTTTCATTGCCCTAGAACAGGCCAAACTATCAAAGATTGTCCATCAAGAAGATGAGTTTGATGACCTGGTCGTAGGTGCCAGTTCAATAAGCCAAGCCAAATAGCTTGCTGCAATGAGATACAATGATGTGGCTTTAACTGAGTTTAATAAACTTAGAGAGCAGAGGTTGCAAACTCTGCCTCTAGATTTATTATCCACAACCCCAGCATCTTCCTCAAGCGAGCCTGGTCAGCAGCATATACGTTCGCCTCCTGTTATAACTAAAGAACAGGACAAACAACAGGAGGAAAGGCAAAACAAGCTGCAGAAAGAAAGGCAGCAAAAGGCACAGAAGCAACAAGAGCATAGAAAGAAAGAGATAGAGGAACAGAGGAAGAAGAAAGAAGAAGAGAAAGCAAAGAAAGAACTAGAAGATAGGCAGAAAAAGGAATTGGAGGAGCAGCAACGGAAAGCGCAGGAGGAGCAGCAGAGGGTAGAACAAGAAAAGCAACATAAGCAAACCTCCACCGATCCTGAATTGATTAAAGAATGGAACCAATTCGATTCCATTATCAGTGGTAAGGAAGCCTCCAAAGACTCAGACACCTCTAAAATAAGCAATGCTCCCAATACTACTTCTTCTCAGGTTCTAGAAAGAACCAGCGGCCCACCCAGTTCACAAGATGTCGAGGTAATCACTCAAGACTCGTCCAATCAAATTGATCTCCAGGTGGAAGAAATTCCTCCCCTGGATATTTTCTACAGCCCAAAGCATAGAGCCGTTGTTAGGCGCTCTAAGAAGAGACGAAGGCTTGATCAACCTTCTATTTCTCCTGAGCGAACAGTCATGGGCAATGTGGTTTGGAAAGAGGAATTAGACCCCTCCGATGATCTAACTAAGCTATCGCAATTCGCGGGAGCTTATTCGGCAGCAACTATCGACAAAGCATCAGAGGTAAGTCTTATGTTGAAGACTAAAGACCATGAAATTTATGCATTACAGGTAGAAGTAATAGAGGCGAAAAACAAGGCAGCACAGGTAGAAGAGCAGTTTCTGGCACAACGGCAAGAGAACAATGTATTAACCCAGCAAATGCAGGCCGAAAAGCAGAAGGCAGACCAGGACGCAGTCCAGAGGCAGAATACATTGTCAGAGACATTGGCACAGTTGAGAGCGGCGAACGAGCTAATAATGAAATCAAAAGATGAGCAAATAGCTCAGCTATCAGCACAGCTCGACAGTATCAAGGACACCCAGAGTGTTGACGACTTCAGAGCAGAGGCAACTCGAATAAATGGCGCATTAATATCTCAGATCAGGCTTTTATGCCGACAACTTACTGACGCTGATTCATTATGCGAAACATCCACAGCAGTATGTCAGCAGATAGAGAAAGCCAGAAATGAGCTAGATCAGGCCGAAGACGCCATATCCGAATATCTTGAGTGGCAAGATTCTGAAGAAGGGAAAGCGGCAAATTTGCCCCGAATTTATGAAGCGTACAAAGACATACTCTTCATGGAGTGGAACACCCAGGTAATGAAAGCGGAAAGGGCGGCCTCAAGATGTAAAATGATTGCCAGCAACATGATCAATCTAGTCAACGACACACTCTATCTGGCAAATATGATCTCCCAGTGCACACCTGGAAGCATAACAACGGCAAACATGCTTGAGCAGAGAAATTATCCTGATCTGGAGAAACAAGGAAGATTAATCGCGGGAGTAAATACTTTAACCTCCGACGCATACTGGCTATTTCTGATTAAACCACACTCTCAAAGGTCGGCTCTCAACTGTTTAACAGACGCCCTCCGATACCTGATTTCCGATATTCAAGATGCCACATATGATGCCCAACTAACTTCTTGTCTCAACACTCCACCAGAAGTGGAACCAATGCTGGCGATATGTTAGCGAAGGAGTAAAGGCAAAGAGACCACCGAATGAAGCATTGCCGCCGACTGCCAGATCGCCAGAAAAGATGTTGATATTTGATAATGCCAATTTAGTAGCTATTTAGTTTTTTAGATATTTGGATTAGCATAGTATTTATAGACCCTTTCATTGTTTTGGAAAGGGTCGTAAAATTTTGTAATAGACTTAAAGGTTGAAGTTTGCACTATTGTGCTTCAGTCTATATTCTTTTGTGAAACTCGACCAATGGTTCTTAATTCTGATTAGAAGGCTGTTTTATGCAATTGCGCACTATTGTCTCTTGTTTGGAATGCTTTCTGGTGTGAAGGAAGGACTGCGACATAGCGATCAATACATTGGATTGTTAAGCAGCTTACATGGTACTTTTATCTGCATCTGCATTCTTTCCTTTTATATGAATTGTTATGTTATTATCTTTGCTATTGTTGAATACATGAATGCGATATAACGGCAAATCTTCATTTCATTTCACTATTGAATGTTTTGTGATTTGTTATCTCTTTTACTCATGCGTGTGTCAATGATATAAATGAATAAGTGTAGTAATTCGCTATTATCGTTCTGCATAACTAATTATGCAGAACAATCTTTAATGATTTAAACCTCTATGCTTTAGTGTTAGAGTCATCTATATGCCTACCTTAAAGCACAGATTATCAAACGCTACACTTTGAAAGATTGATAAGACCCCGGGATAGATTTTAGTTATTATATTTTTGCTGATAGTATAAGTCCATCGCTTACCGCTAGCATAATACAGAAGTCACTCATCCATCCCATTTATCTATAATTCTGGGAAACTGGTCCCATTACCCCCAGTCGGAGCCACTATCCCAAACGGAAAAGGAGCTGCACTAAGGTCCGGACCGGGTGGTTTCCCCAATGTTGTTGCAGCGATTTTCGGGGCATCAACATTTTTGGCGCTAGAAGGAGGGCCTCGACTGTGAATGGCAAGCAAACCCAAATCTGAAGGCCATTCTAAGAGTAATTCTCCCTCCAAATCCCCTCCTGCTTCTCAATCCCGTGTTGGTTCTCCAGCACCCAATCGAGAAGAAGGAGAATCAACCACCACTGCTCATACCCATCATATTTCAGAACAATTGAGTCTTGAATCTCCTGAAGTCCAGTCTCTTATCCACAAACTTCAGAGCTTCTCGATTTCCCCACAGAAATCTGAAGTATCGCAAAGCAGTGCGACTTCGCAGTTCAATTTATCTCATCCACTTACCAGACTTCAGAGCGAGAAACTCGGTATTGAACCCACTGAGTTCCCTTTACCAAAAAGGAAAAAAGTAAAGAAAATCACTGAAGGATCTGATAGTGAAGACCTTTCTTCCATATCCTCCATCTCATCTCCTAATCTGCAAAGTCAAACACCCACTCCTCCATTACATATTGTTGTTCATCAGGGATCAGCACCTTCAATACCCCAACCTATTCACTCCTCATCTTCGATACCGTCCCAAACATCTGGAATCCCAACAGTAGTAACAACCACTGTCGCTAGCACAATGGCAGACCCATGGACTAGGCCCGGTGCAGTCAATATGCCCGGACCATTGCATGATCTACCAGATGCTCCCGAAAAATGGCTGCCTAAATTTAATCCAGATAACGGAACCCAAGCTGAAGAACATATTAACAATTTTATGTTAGCAGTAAACTTAAAAGGAGTGACAGAGCAAGATGTTGTTGTGAGACTCTTCCCTTATACCTTACAAGGATCGGCAGGATCTTGGTATTTTTCCTTACCTGCTAGTTCAATTACCAGTTGGAACACATGCCAAGAGCAGTTCCTTACCAAGTATGGAGATGATAGGTCCTTAGCTACTTTGATAAACGATCTCTCCAATCTAAGGATAGAGCACAGGGAACCAATAAAGGAGTTTAATGCCAGATTTAATAAACTCCTGAATAAAATCCCTACCGATTCTAAACCAAGTGAACAAATCCGAAGCGAATGGTATATTACCGCTCTACATGCCAACATAGCCATTTTTGTAGACAGGGCTGGCAAACCTACCTTAGCTGAGAACATGAAAGAAGCACTTGCTGTTGAAAAGCGCATTAATGCTCTAGAAAAGAAAGCTGCTCTAGAAGACCGAAAAGCTAAAAAAGTCTCATTTAAAGAAGATCCCAAGAAGAAAACCCCAAAGGACCCCTATGACATGGAAGGTTTACAAAAGGTCCTTAAAACATTGTCTAATGAAATGGTTGACATCAAGAAGCAGGTGGCTGAAACCTCAAATAAAAGACCATTTAGAACTTACAAGAAAACTGAATCAAAGCCGCCCAATGTTATATCCAATGCAGACTCTGACCAAGAGGAAGAGGAAGAGGAAACAACCTCTCATACTGAGGAGGAAGAAGAAGTAGCTGAATGCCACGGCATGTGGGATTTTATACTCCCAAACTCTGATACCGAGAACGAAGAGGAAGCCTTTCCTGTTACTACAAGAAGTAAAAGCACTTCCGAACCTGCTCAGGCAACTACAAAGAAAAGGAGCGCAGGTGCTAACACAACAAAAGAGAAAGTTCCTCCAAAGAAATCGCCTGTGACACCTCCCCAAAATCAGCCCTTAACTTCTAATTCCCCTTCAGCATCCAAAACACTAGTGGTATCCGACTCCATGGAGTATAATATTGTTGATGATATGAAGAAGACTAAGGCAAACATAACTATGTTTGAGCTAAGTAAATTGAAACATCAACAGAAATTACTTCTAAAAGAGTTGAATGCTGTCCCCTCTACTCCACTTCCTAGTACAAGAGCTGCCAATGATCAAGGCATGCCTCCTGCAGGTATGGTAGAAGCTACCGATTCAGTTCTGATTGGAGATAGGTCCAATTCTCATACTCCACCTTTCTTGCTCACCTATGAAATTTATAATCGAAATCTGCACAATTGTTTAATCGATTCAGGGGCGTCATCTAACATTATGCCAGCTTCAGTTTGTTCTCAACTGAACATCGAACCCCAGAAATCTGCTATTCACATTGTACAGCTTGACAGAACCAAAGTGCAGGTTGTGGGTGAAATTAATTCTGTAACCATCAGGTTATCTGCTGACCCTAGGGTTGTACAAAGAATAGATATTTTGATCGCCGACATACCTGAATTCTATGGCTTAATTCTGAGCAGAGATTGGTCCGAAAAACTACATGGGTACATTTCCACTGATTGGTCACATATGTGGCTTCCCTACAAAGGCAAGCCTAATCAAATCAGGATTGATCGTGAGAAACATATGACCCACACAGTAACTGACTTCGATCAAGAAAACCAGCCTGTTGCGTTCAACAACAACATTTTGGGGAATTATTCGTCAGAATCATTCTTTGGTAACTTTGTTGCCCAACCTTCTCCTTTTTCAGTTAATCATTGTACATCTCAGATTGAGAATTTTTCACAAACTGATTTGTCTAGATGTTTTAATGATAATGAAAAAGCTGTAAATTTGTCTGTTAATACTCCTTTGTTTTGGTCTTTATATTTTGATGGCTCTAAGTCCTGTGAGGGCTTAGGAGCAGGTTGCATTTTGGTTAGTCCGCAAGGAGAAAAGACAATGCTGTCCTGTAGACTAGAATTTGAATGCACCAATAACACAGCCGAATACGAAGCCTTGGTTCAAGGATTATATAAGGCAATCGGCCTTAAAGTCCAATATCTTAAAGTGTTCGGTGACAGTGAGATCATTGTTAAGCAGGTAAGGAATGCAATTCATTGCCTCTCAAGCCACCTTAAGCATTATCAATTGCTAGTGCAAGATCTCACCTCACATTTTTCAGCATTCAATATTTCCTCAATTCCTAGGACACAGAATTCAGCAGCCGACTTACTGGCCAACGTAGCTTCCAAACTTCTGCCTTCTGAAGACTTTAGCCTTGACAGATTTTCTGTAGAATTAATTTTTAGGCCTTCAGTTCCTGATAATATCACTAATTGGAGGGTTTTCAACCACGATGAGGATATCTTACAATTCTTAACCTCTGAAAAA
The DNA here is from genome assembly GCA_031772625.1 of Pinus tabuliformis. NCBI lineage: Eukaryota > Viridiplantae > Streptophyta > Pinopsida > Pinales > Pinaceae > Pinus > Pinus tabuliformis. The sequence goes on from CM062815.1 coordinate 319,266,999, forward strand.
TCCTATGACAATCAAATCATTGAAGAAGATGAGCACGATTCCCAAATGAAAAGAACATCTCAAGAAAACGCGATCCCTAAGCCCGTGGTAAAGCTCGAAGACCTTTATGACATTAAAGACAGGTTTAAACCTGTAATTAATGCAAAACTCCAAAGCTCTACCCTAAGGTTTGAATTAATTAATTTGGGAACTGAGCAAGCTCCTCAAAATATCAACTTAGGATTAGGACTTTCTGTAGAAGAAAAGGAAGCATTTGTTAAACTGTTAAAGAAAAACAAACAAGTTTTTGCTTGGAGGTATGATGACCTCAAGACATATGACACATCTATCATCCAGCATACTATTCCTATGCTTCCCGATCAGAAGCCGATTCAGCAGAAGTTAAGGAAAATCCACCCAAATTTGGAGACCCAGATAAAGTCGGAACTTAACAAGCTTTTAAAAGCCAAGATTATTTTTCCTGTCCGACATTCAAATTGGGTCTCCAATATGGTACCAGTCAGGAAGAAAAATGGCGACATCCGAATTTGTATCGATTTCAGAAACTTGAATAAAGCAAGCTTGAAAGATAACTTCCCATTGCCTACTATGGAGCAGATCCTCCAATCAGTAGCAGGATCTGAATTGATGTCCTTTCTTGATGGATTCTCAGGATATAACCAAGTTCTAGTTCATCCTGATGACCAACTCAAAACCACATTCAGAACAAAATGGGGAACATATGCATATCAAAAAATGCCTTTTGGACTCATAAATGCAGGAGCAACGTTCCAAAGAGCTATGGATACAGCCTTTAGGGGGTTGATTAACCGAACATTAGTCGTTTACCTTGATGATATTACTGTATATTCTAAAAAGAGATATAATCATTTGCATGACTTGAATCAGATTTTTCAGCGATGCAAAAGATATGGCATCTCTCTCAACCCAAAAAAGTCTTTCTTTGCTCTAGACCAGGGTAAGCTTTTAGGCTTTATTGTATCTAAAGATGGCATTTATATAGATCCTGATCGGATTAAGGAAATTTCTGAAATCCCTTTTCCACACAACAAAAAAGCGATGCAGTCATTTTTGGGTCAGATTAATTTTGTCAAACGATTTGTTCCAGATTTTTCACAGATAGTATTACCACTCCAGACGATGATTAAGAAAAATTCAACCTTCAGGTGGGGATCAGAAGAAAAACAGGCCTTTGATGTTATCAAGCAATCAATAATCACTGCCCCAGCCTTGAATACGCCAAATTTTTCTAATCATTTTATTTTGTATACCATCGCATCCGACTTATCTTACGCTGCAGTACTCACGCAATTAAATGATGATAATTTGGAAGCGCCCATCTCCTTCTTTAGTTCAAACTTTCAGGGCGCCGAATTAAATTATTCTGATGTTGAGAAACAAGCTTTTGCTGTGTTTAAGGCAGTCAAGCATTATCGACCCTTTTGTTAAAAACCCATACTAAAGTGATAGTTCCTTTCCCGGCAGTCAGGCAACTATTAATTCAAAAAGAATTGGGTGAAAAAAGGGCAAACTGGGTCGCAGCGCTCCAAGAGTATGACCTAGAAATTAAGCCAGCAAAGATTGTTAAAGGCCAAGGTTTTTGCAGGATATTGGCAGGAGCATCTAACATTCCGGAATCAAGCGATATAGATCAAACCCAAGAAGTTAATCAGATAAGTGCTACAGATTCCGAATCTCAATATGCAGATTTAATCTTTTATTTAAAGAATGGTTATGCACCTCCGAATTTGTCTTACAAAAACAAAAGAGCCATTAGATTAAAAGTGAAGAATTTCTCGATTATTAATGATGTACTTTTCAAAAGAAATTATGATTCTGTTCTATTAAGATGTCTTGAAAAACCTGAGGCTCAAAAGGTTTTGCAGGAGCTACATGACGGACCGGCAGGAGGACATTTTGGAGCTGATACAACAGCTCATAAAGTTATTCATGCTGGTTACTATTGGCCTACTTTGTTTAAAGACACTCACGAGTATGTAAGGAAATGTCTTAAATGCCAAACTTCTGGTGGAAAACAACAAAAACCAGCTTTCCCTTTGCAACCAGTCAACATTGAACAGCCCTTTGAACAATGGGGATTGGACATCATTGGTGAAATTAATCCACCTTCTTCCAAGCAACATAAATATATCCTTACAGCCACCGATTACTTTACAAAGTGGGTAGAAGCAGTTCCGTTAAAGACAGCAAACTCTGAAGCCATCATTGAATTCATTGATCAATTCATCATTACCAGGTTTGGTGTTCCAAACGCTCTTGTCTTTGATAATGCTTCTTATTTCTCAGGTAATGCAATGATTCATTTCGCTATCAAAAGAGGGTTTAAATTAAAGTATTCTGCTAATTACTACCCTCAGGGTAATGGCTTAGCAGAGTCAACTAATAAAAACCTAATCAAAATTATTAAGCGAACAATTGAAGAGAATCATAGAAACTGGCATAAATCCTTAATATTTGCATTATGGGCCGATAGGATAACACAGAAAGCTTCCATTGGAACCTCTCCTTTTAAACTTGTCTATGGAAAAGAAGCAAGTATACCAACCAATCTTCTTCTTCCCTCTCTAGCCCTAGTGCAATTTATTGAGGAAACTCCTTCTTCCTCTATCCAGCTCAGATATGATCAAATTCTCAAACTTGAAGAGGAAAGGGAAAAGGCCAAGGTTACTCATGCTAAACATCAACAAATCATCAAAGCATCTTTTGACTCAGCATCATCCGGTTCCAAACAATTCCAAGTCGGAGATTTAGTTCTGAAATGGGACAAAGCCCATGAAGACAAAGGTAAACACTCCAAGTTTCAGAAATTATGGCTTGGACCATTTCAGATCTGTGAAAAGATAGGTCATTCCACTTTTATACTGCAAGATTTATCAGGGGTGAGAGATTCTCTCCCTGTTAATGGTCTGATCTTAAAGAAATTCTTTAATTGAGGAGGTGACCCCTTCTCCTTTTAGTTTGATAGATTTTTATAGTTTGTAGGATTTGTAGAAAATAAGGGTGTGGGATATCTTCGGTTGAATTTTTTGCTGTAATCAAAAGTTGTCTCGCTGGGGCACTTTCGATATTTTCTTTTGAATAATAGAATCCTAAACCAAGAAGGATCATTTCTAGGAAATTAGATATCTTTTTATTTTGAGATCGCAGTCCTACTTTGTAAACTTCCCTCAAAACGAAAAAGTCCTATGAATCATTTTAGGTTTTAGAAAATTGGTCTCCAAAGGTTATCTATATTAAAGTAGAAGCTAATCCATCTTCAGCATCTTTAACTCTCAACCTGTCATCCATTTTCTCTCAAAGAGACAATTGTTCATCCCATTCACCAAAAGTTTATGATTACTCAGAGTGTAATTCTAAAATATAAAGATTAAAGATAAGAGGTCTTATTGCAAGCCTGCTTACCATGTTCATAGGAAAATAATTTAACTGACATTACCAAAACTGCATATCAAACAGGGTAATGGCTTGAAATTTCAAGACAAGGGGTCTCATCACGAGCCAGCTTGTTCAGTTTGATTACTACCCGTGAGTGGCATTGTCATTATCTGGCCACCAAACCAGGACAATGGCTTTTTATCTCAAGCAAAATGAAGTCCAAAATATGAAAAATATGTGATGAATTCATTCTGTTTAAATCACACTCTTAAGTGAATGGAACAATGGACAACAGCATGGTTAAAAGGTAACCCTGCCGAGACTATGAACGTTTGCTGGCAGCAGAGGCTCTACCTATGACAGAGGAGTTTACTTCAAAAGCTGATTTGGGAAAAGTTTTCTGTTTTACCATTATAAACCATTAAAGACCTGTTTTAAAACTTAGAATGCATTTATTATCTTTACAAAAGAAGGAAGTCAACAGAAGAATTCTGCTTTATTCAGAATCAATAGATATCTAGTTATATTAGAAAGTTTCCTTTTCTGATTGAGATTCTATTTGAAAAAGTTTAAGAGTTTTTAAAACAGTCCCAAAGATAACTGGTTCTTCCAGCGAATCGCCAATTGTTGTGCCTTACAACAACCCCCCATTTCATAGCACTTATATTCCAAACGATTAGCATATGAAATGGGTCCCTTTTAAAAATTTAATTGGCATTAATGAATTTGTTCAAAAACGGTATGGTAATCAAATGAATTTATGAATGAGAGCCTTTTTGAATAAATATCAAGCATTTTTAGTTAGTGCGAAAAATCGATCGCATGTCGCAACAACAAGAGAAACACATTTAAATATCACCTTGGTTCTTGCCGATGCGATATCGCTATCGGCGATCGGCGGTATTCGACGCACACACGAAATGAACACATATCTTACACCCCGATGCGATGTGATATCGGCGATCGATTATCGGCACCGCCTCTTGTGAAAAAACGCCTTAAGTTATAAGCCCCGACCGATGCGATATCGCTATCGGTATTCGGCGGAACCCCAAACACTTTCACAAGACGCTCAGGTCTTTTCCCCGATGCGATGTGATATCGCAATCGGAGATCGGCATTCACTTGACATACATCGGGTAATGTGCTCATGCGCTAATTCGACGCGATGTCGCAATCGGCATTCGCCAAAACAGCTCCCAAATGATAAGTATCACTCACCCCCCCAATGCGGTGCGATGACGTTTAACGATGATTAGAGTTCTTAAAAAGTGATTCCTTCAAAGCTTTTAAGTTATATTTTAATCCGGTTGATAAAGCACAGATTTCAAAATGCCGTTAAATGCAGGGATAAGGTAATGCATGCGTATTTAAAACTTTGCCCCTTCGATTTAACGAATACTTACGATTAGACCTTTAAGAAATCTGTTGCACGCGTTAAGGGGTCATTCAACCTAATGACGATGTAATGGTCATTTATGGAGCTGCAGGTCGTAAAATCACCATCATTGCATCCGTGGTGTCTTCTTAAATGATTAGATCCGCAGCCCCTTTTAGAATTAATCTTGCCACGCTTCAAGTGATATATCTTTCCCGTTATGGATTGTCATTGTTATTTTCTCGTTACGATTTCTCTTGCATTTGTGTAGAGTTCAGCGGTCGAGAGAAGCCTGAAAATGATGGGGAAGAAGTTCAAGAAGGCTGCGGGTTCTAATGTAGCACCCGTTGCAGGTCAAGCTGCCACAGTTTCGAAGAAAGGCCTAATCTCAGATACTACATGCACCGGTCTTCCTAGCACTACATGGCAGGGTACATATAATCTATTAGAAGCCGAGCAACCTGCGAAGACAGTGACGGAGGCTAGCGTTGACGAACAAAGGAAATCTGATGCAACTCTCAAAGACTTGGCCGACTCCTTTTTGCACAGAATAGCAGCAAGAGAGCAGGTTCTACCTTTCACCGATGTGGTACGTTGGGCGATCGAGGAAATTCCTCTCACTGATAGAACTTTTCATACAAAGGATGGAAGGATTTTCGGGTCGTTCAAGCCGGATGACCTGAGGCGAATGTATCATTTGCCTGAACCAGAGCTAGTCTATAACAAAGCCTTCGTGGAGAAGTTCGCGAACGAGAATGAATCACCATCCGAACCCCTCCGAGATTGGATGCAGAACCCAGCCAAACACAAGCATGAAAGTTCGGGTAAGTACTCCAATGCTTCTTTGGCTTCTCCCTATTGCTATGTGGGGATTATGATGTGTAGATTGTGGGGATTACATGACTCCGCTAATATCCATATTGACATGGTCCCCCTAATGGAAGCGGCTGTCAATAGTACAATTATGGATTGGGCCACTATTTTGTCTGATAAATTGGTCATAGCTGTTCGTGAATTTAGAGCCAAAACCATAGTCAGCGAAAGGAAAATCCCACCGTTTTATTACTCTACTTACATTATGGATACCCTGTGTTTTAATTCTGAGTTTCCTGTCCTCGGTTGGAGATGGACTACCCAAGATCCAACACCCATCCATCTGTACCATCGGAAATTGTGGAAGTCCTCTTACAAGGACCATTTGTATCAAATTTGCAACGGTTTCATGGTGCCCATTCACTATTCTATTTTCGACAGACCCATCCCAAGAATTTCTCTTGAAGCTTCTTTTGACTTACCAACCATAGCAAATTGGTTCGGGGAAGAACATTTCACCTATATTAGAGTTTTTGGAAGCAAAGCTAGGCCGCACGTTCTCCCTTTATACATCCCAGACAAACTGTTAGCCCGAGAAATTTGCTACCAGATTATGTCCGAGAGTGTCACACAAACTCTCAAAGAGGAGAAGAAAAGAGGTTGGCCCTCTTTTCCTTTAAGAATTGGAGTTTATACTCTACTTAATTACAAGCATGCAGAAAAAGAAGCAACGAAACTCCAAATGATATCCCTGGCCACTATCCCAAACAGACTCTACGATCCGAACAAGACTGCTTTCATTGCCCTGGAACAGGCCAAACTATCAAAGATTGTCCATCAAGAAGATGAGTTTGATGACCTGTTCGTAGGTGCCAGTTCAATAAGCCAAGCCAAATAGCTTGCTGCAATGAGATACAATGATGTGGCTTTAACTGAGTTTAATAAACTTAGAGAGCAGAGGTTGCAAACTCTGCCTCTAGATTTATTATCCACAACCCCAGCATCTTCCTCAAGCGAGCCTGGTCAGCAGCAGATACGTCCGCCTCCTGTTATAACTAAAGAACAGGACAAACAACAGGAGGAAAGGCAAAACAAGCTGCAGAAAGAAAGGCAGCAAAATGCACAGAAGGAACAAGAGCATAGAAAGAAAGAGATAGAGGAACAGAGGAAGAAGAAAGAAGAAGAGAAAGCAAAGAAAGAACTAGAAGATAGGTAGAAAAAGGAATTGGAGGAGCAGCAACGGAAAGCGCAGGAGGAGCAGCAGAGGGTAGAACAAGAAAAGCAACATAAGCAAACCTCCACTGATCCTGAATTGATTAAAGAATGGAACCAATTCGATTCCATTATCAGTGGTAAGGAAGCCTCCAAAGACTCAGACACCTCTAAAATAAGCAATGCTCCCAATACTACTTCTTCTCAGGTTCTAGAAAGAACCAGCGGCCCACCCAGTTCACAAGATGTCGAGGTAATCACTCAAGACTCGTCCAATCAAATTGATCTCCAGGTGGAAGAAATTCCTCCCCTGGATATTTTCTACAGCCCAAAGCATAGAGCCGTTGTTAGGCGCTCTAAGAAGAGATGAAGGCTTGATCAACCTTCTATTTCTCCTGAGCGAATAGTCACGGGCAATGTGGTTTGGAAAGAGGAATTAGACCCCTCCGATGATCTAACTAAGCTATCGCAATTCGCGGGAGCTTATTCGGCAGCAACTATCGACAAAGCATCAGAGGTAAGTCTTATGTTGAAGACTAAAGACCATGAAATTTATGCATTACAGGCAGAAGTAATAGAGGCGAAAAACAAGGCAGCACAGGTAGAAGAGCAGTTGCTGGCACAACGGCAAGAGAACAATGTATTAACCCAGCAAATGCAGGCCGAAAAGCAGAAGGCAGACCAGGACGCAGTCCAGAGGCAGAATACATTGTCAGAGACATTGGCACAGTTGAGAGCGGCGAACGAGCTGATAATGAAATCAAAAGATGAGCAAATAGCTCAGCTATCAGCACAGCTCGACAGTATCAAGGACACCCAGAGTGTTGACGACTTCAGAGCAGAGGCAACTCGAATAAATGGCGCATTAATATCTCAGATCAGGCTTTTATGCCGACAACTTACTGACGCTGATTCATTATGCGAAACATCCACAGCAGTATGTCAGCAGATAGAGAAAGCCAGAAATGAGCTAGATCAGGCCGAAGACGCCATATCCGAATATCTTGAGTGGCAAGATTCTGAAGAAGGGAAAGCGGCAAATTTGCCCCGAATTTATGAAGCGTACAAAGACATACTCTTCATGGAGTGGAACACCCAGGTAATGAAAGCGGAAAGGGCGGCCTCAAGATGTAAAATGATTGCCAGCAACATGATCAATCTAGTCAACGACACACTCTATCTGGCAAATATGATCTCCCAGTGCACACCTGGAAGCATAACAACGACAAACATGCTTGAGCAGAGAAATTATCCTGATCTGGGGAAACAAGGAAGATTAATCGCGGGAGTAAATACTTTAACCTCCGACGCATACTGGCTATTTCTGATTAAACCACACTCTCAAAGGTCGGCTCTCAACTGTTTAACAGACGCCCTCCGATACCTGATTTCCGATATTCAAGATGCCACATATGATGCCCAGCTAACTTCTCGTCTCAACACTCCACCAGAAGTGGAACCAATGCTGGCGATATGTCAGCGAAGGAGTAAAGGCAAAGAGACCACCGAATGAAGCATTGCCGCCGACTGCCAGATCGCCAGAAAAGATGTTGATATTTGATAATGCCAATTTAGTAGCTATTTAGTTTTTTAGATATTTGGATTAGCATAGTATTTATAGACCCTTTCATTGTTTTGGAAAGGGTCGTAAAATTTTGTAATAGACTTAAAGGTTGAAGTTTGCACTATTGTGCTTCAGTCTATATTCTTTTGTGAAACTTGACCAATGGTTCTTAATTCTGATTAGAAGGCTGTTTTATGCAATTGCGCACTATTGTCTCTTGTTTGGAATGCTTTCTGGTGTGAAGGAAGGACTGTGACATAGCGATTAATACATTGGATTGTTAAGCAGCTTACATGGTACTTTTATCTGCTTCTGCATTCTTTCCTTTTATATGAATTGTTATGTTATTATCTTTGCTATTGTTGAATACATGAATGCGATATAACGGCAAATCTTCATTTCATTTCACTATTGAATGTTTTGTGATTTGTTATCTCTTTTACTCATGCGTGTGTCAATGATATAAATGAATAAGTGTAGTAATTCGCTATTATCGTTCTGCATAACTAATTATGCAGAACAATCTTTAATGATTTAAACCTCTATGCTTTAGTGTTAGAGTCATCTATATGCCTACCTTAAAGCACAGATTATCAAACGCTACACTTTGAAAGATTGATAAGACCCCGGGATAGATTTTAGTTATTATATTTTTGCTGATAGTATAAGTCCATCGCTTACCGCTAGCATAATACAGAAGTCACTCATCCATCCCATTTATCTATAATTCTGGGAAACTGGTCCCATTACCCCCAGTCGGAGCCACTATCCCAAACGGAAAAGGAGCTGCACTAAGGTCCGGACCGGGTGGTTTCCCCAATGTTGTTGCAGCGATTTTCGGGGCATCAACACCTTTCAAGGAAATGCGTAAGGTATATGCAGGGGCAATAGTACAGTTCGTTCCAACCAAGTGTTCACGATTAAGATTCAAAACATAGCTGTAAAACTGAACTAAATACAAAACTCCAAAAAATAAATTACAAGGATTAACAAACCGTAACAGTAAGCATAAAATAACAAATAACACACACAGAAAGATGCTTCACCTGATCAGGAAAGCGGGTCCAGCTCCCTAATCAGGGCTGCATTAATGACAACGAAGAATGGAGTAGCAAAAGAGATGATATTTTATTAATCTATAAAGGGATATTACAATATCAATGGGGAGTCCCCCAATTACAAGAATAACTTGTCTTTTATACACAGCAAGGGAGAACAACATCTTTCCCCAAAACTTGGTAACCGTATACTCAGAAATGTACATTAGTTTGGAACGACACCAACACCAAATAGACAAGATCAATGAAAGGCCCAAGAATGGTTTAGGGATCTGCGACTCTAGCTGCACGACCTCCTTATGGTTGGTCGTTGCTGTGAATTGTGGATTTGCTGCGGGATGTTGAAGCATTGGTTCCTGTTCTCTAGAAGCTGTGGTCAAACATACATTTTAGTGTTGTGAATAGGCAAACCCCGTGACTTTAATTCATTAATAAAATATTCCAATAGATAGAAAAAGGGGGTAATTACCTTGCATATTTAGCATAGTAAACATAGGTAAATAAGTGCAAAGAGGTTCAAAAGGGTGATGGAAATGCAATAGAAAGATAGCCCAATTTGGTACCCAACAGTTGATCTCTTTGAGTTCTTGGATCCATGTAGTCTTTGGTTCCCTTCTCTCCTTTGGAACAATGTCTGTTGAAATCTTTGTCTCATTGCTTGAATTAGAACCTAAGTCAATAGGTCCACCTTCTACAATCCCAAGCACTACAATTTTCATCTCATCACCTGAGCCTAATCCCAGGTCAATTGGTCTAACATTTGCAAATCCTACAGCTATGATATTCTCATCATCCTCTAAATCAGAGTCTTGGCCTTGTTCCATAATTGCAACTATCTTCTGCTTCTCTTTTTTGTCATTCCTCTTAGGCCTCAATTCTGGATTCAATTTCTAGCAATGCTTCTCATCATGTCCTTCTTTCTCACAATGAGTACAAGAGGACTTTGCTTCTCTTCTCTTAGCTGCTACTTCCCTCTTTGGGTAGTCATCTTATGTATGCTTCCCCCTGCTTTCAAGATGTATGACCTTCACACTAGCTTCATCAAGAGTTTTAGGTTCAAATAATAATAATGAATGATGAAAATAACCATGTAATGAGCCAATATATTTCATCACCTTTCAGGAGATTCTAATGGAACACTCAATGCTAATGCTTGTTTCCTAAACTCCTCTGTAAAATTTTGAACATTTTGACCTTTACTTTGTTTCAAATATTTCCATTCCATCATGATCGTCTGCCGGTAATAGAATGGGTAAAATTGTCCCCTTAAAGCAGAAACGAACTCAGACCAAGATGAAGGAAGTTGACAACTATTCTTACCACCTTTCTCCAACTTTCCATCCCACCAAATGAGATTAGCACCACTCAATCGAAGGGATGTTAGTTGGATCTTGGCTTCATCCTCTTTGATTTGTTGTATGTGACAATATACTTCTACTTGTCTTATATGGTTATCTATCTTTTCTGCATTAGATTCTCCACTAAACATAAGCAGATCAAACTTGACATCCATCTTGAAAAAGGGTTTTTTATGAGTTTTTCTACCTCTATAATGATGAGAAGAGAAAGAAGAAGAGCTTTCACTAGAATATGGAGGAGGAGGTTTAGGAGGCTCTTCTCCTCCTCCTTCATGATTCACCAAGGCATGATCATCTGATCCTTCCTTCTTCTCTAGTTTCAACATTGTCTTCTCATACTATGCAAACAATTTCTCCACTTTTTCTGCCATGGTGTAGAAGGCCTTGCGATAGTTTTGCTCTTCCTCTAATCGAGCATCTTCATCTGCCATTTTCCCTCTTCGTACTACATGCCCTGCCTCTAGATCAAATGACTTAATTCTTTCTTCACCTATTTGGAGCTTTGCCTTGGTTATCATACACTTGCAATTCACATCAATGAGAAGACCGCTTTGATACCAAACTTGATCCGGATCTTTTCACTTCAAATATGCATAAAAAATTGCATTTTAAAGATACTTTAACCATAAGATGCATATACATAGATGAGGTGGACATAAACAACAACCATGAGAAGCAAAGACATAACAAGTTGATAGTGGAGTTCACCTAGTGTGGGCTACTTCTCTGGGATCTTCTCAATGTGGGGAAATCTCTTCCATTAATCTTTATCAAAAATCAAATTACATGCATGTATGAAAGATGCCTTATACCTCCACTTCTGTGGCTAGCCTGAAAATACACATTTATGCTGAAGAAATGGACTACACCATTGAATTCCTAGCAACAAATCATGAAAATTGATTGTAAACTGACCCCTTTCTGCTTTAGTCAAAATCTAGCCCTTCGGGAATCTCAAAGATTCCACAAAGATTCCTTCTCATTGGTTGACTGTAATTATGTTGCTCAGATGACAAATATGACTTCACCACTACACTCTGTGTGAAAAACTGATTAAAATGAGTATAAAGTTGGCTTGGTTCTGAAACTATGAAAATTTGGCCCTTAGGGAATATTTTAGATTCCTCATGATTCCACAAAGACTTCTCTCTAAAATTTGACTAAATATCTATTGCTAGAACAAATGCTCTAGCAGCCCTGGAACAAATTGGGTCGAGTTACTAGTCTTGGAGCTTGGGTTGGGACAAACACTCTAGAGCCTTTGGTGGATTTATTTACTAGTCCCTGGAACTGATTAGATAAACACTTTGGAGCTCGAGAAGGTTGTGGGTTAAGTTACTAGTTCCTGGAGCCCTAGACAGCTTGGGTAGAGACCGATTTGATTGGTGTTAGTGATGTATGACCGTGAGGTGGAATCACTGGTTGAGGGTTGAGGTGGTTTGACCTATGGAAGCCCTGATTTGGTTTGTCTTGGTTTATTCCATGAGATGCCACATTCATGCTTAGAATATGGTGCACAGATGATTGGTTGAGAGAGAGTTTTGGTTCAGCACAATCTATGGTCGGGTGGTATGTGGAAGTCCCTGACTTGTTTGGTATTTTCATATGTTAATAAGAGTTATTTTTCTATTGTGATATTATGGCTAGGTTTCCATGGTTTATATGTTGGTTATTTTCTAGTTATATGATGTGTATAATTTATAGTATTTGTAATTAATTGTTTAGCTATTGATCGGTTGATGAATGTATGGAATAACAAATGTTATTGCAGTTATTATGAGATGGCATTAGACCTTCTTGGTGATTCTTAGATAAGTTTCAAACCCATGTGATTAGATATGCATTCATGGCCTGTAGCTTACATGTTTTCCATGTGTTTGACGAAATGTTTGTCATGTTCTAGGAAGTCTAGGTCAAGTTTTGCCTCTAAGTTTGAATGTGTAGCCTTGTTTTTATGTCATTTACGATTACGAGAAGTATCATGAAGTTTTGGGAAGTGTTCCGGAGACTGACTTGGAATTGTGGCTCAGATATTGGTAATGCACCCTTTGAATTGGACAATTTGGGTCATAACCGCACTCAGGCAAGCTTGTGAGTGCGGTTGGATGCATATAACCACATGGAGGCCTTTTCATGCATGCAGTTGGAGGTTAAAGTGTGTGAACATGAGCCCTAACTTAGATTTTGGTCACCTAAGGTGGTTCTTTGGCCCCTAAGTGTCTTGTAGCCTTGATGGATGAGGTTAGTTGTCAGTTTGTGGTCAGTTTGTCAGCCCTACTTCCTTAACTAGAACTTGGAGGTTGGGTCATGTCATAGTAACTCTTTCTCTCATGTTTACCCTGATAGGTTGGTGAAAACGAGTAAATGTGGGAGGGGTGGTTACATAAACATTTTCAAACATTTTCAATACAATAATAGATCAGATTGAAAATCAGTTAGGGAACAAACCATCCTTAACTAACAAAATAATTAGATTCCTTAATTCAAGAACAAAGTTATAGCTTAGAGAGATGGGAATTAATGATAGAACTACTTTAATTATAGAGGCTAAAAAGGTTTTAACCAAGAGAAACTTTGCAAGGCAAGTGAGAGACAAGTACAAGATAGTGCTAATTGAGATTGATAAAGTCAATAAAATGTTCAATATTCTACAACAAAGGGGTTTGCCATCATTCTAGAATTTAGAAGGAAATCTTCTGCTCAAAAAAGAATATCAAGAGCTATTGAACGATAGTGGAAATGATGAGTCAAAATTGGTTGGTTTGATAGGACCTTTAAGTGCTGAAAGAATTCTTAATAATTTATTCGATGACTTTTTCTTACATTGTGAAATTAATTTCTTTGGTGAGTAAAGCCTACTTTTCAAAAATCTATTGAGTTGGATGAGGCTTACATGAAGCTTATCTCTTTCACATATCCAACTAGTACATATTGGGATATACTTTTTGGAGTTCTTCCATGAGCTTCTTAACTACAACAACAACATTCCAAAGGGCATACTATGTGGAAGAAGAACATCAAGTTAGATCCATATTTCCAGGCACAAGTGAGCAACCAACTCCAAATTATGAGGCAAAGAATCTTCAGGCATTTCCAAATTTCTTGGAAATAGTTCAGAAGTTGTTTATGTTGATAAAGTGTCTTTCCTAAGAGCTAATAGAGCTCAAATATTGTATTTTTCTATAAATATTGTAACTTTTGATGTAATAAGGGTTCACTTATGGACCAAAATACACTGGTATTTTTGTAAAAGCCTCAATAGTTCAAAGTTTAATCAAAGACTATTGGTTTTAACTTATGGCAGTATTGTTTCATACGTGAGTCCTTTCCTATTTTACATTATATTTTCCTTCATACATTTTTAAGTTGTGTGGATCTATAAGAGGCGGATAATCAACCTCCCTTAAATCCCCTGGCAATGTTATATTCACCAATGAGATAACTAAATGAACTGTCTATTTATATTAGTCCCTTTGCACTTGTAAATTGTTTCCTTATACATAATTATGATTTGTACTATTGTTGAGTTGTGGAAGGGTCTTCTTCATGATTTTTTTCTTATCAGATAATATCAAAATTCAGTATGGGTATATATGTTATTTGATATATCTTTTGTTCAAATATTTCAATCTTTTATGTTGTTATTGTTAGATGTTATCGCTCTCATTGGGATTTAGAAAGAAGCGGATTTAATTACTTAAAGTAATGAATTAAAACCTTAAGAAACCAACTCGAAAACAAACACCTCATCGAGATTCTTTGGCATAGTTCCCTAGCTAGGAACTATCTTCAAAGGACAACAAATCTCATGTCTCAAAATGCATGAGAGAATTACTTTGATAACAATTGTTAGCTTTAATATCCAATTAAAAATCAAGGGGCAGAGAATTTAGACTTAAAAAACTCACTAAAATTTTTCTTATGTATTTGTGTTATACAAATGTTTATTCTATATAATTATAGGTGATAATAATGATTATCACATAATTTGATGATTAGTTCAAACAACGTGCATAAATTCCTCCATAATAATCTCCCTATAAATATTTCAATTGATCTCCATATCCCTAACATCTCTAGTTTTTTATCTCATTCTTATGTAGACTTCTATGGTTGTTCAACTACTTTATAGTAGACTTCTATGGTTATTTTACTTTATACAATTTCTTAACATAATTTAGACATTAGTCATGATTGACAAGTAAAAGTTATTCCTTCATATCGTAATATATGGTATGTGTTCTTTTCTTATCATAGATATGTTTTAATAGATTTTCAATAATTACTAATTTATATCTAATAGGGGAGGAGATCCATAATCACTTTCCACATATTTTTGTATGTAGCAATCTCCACATGAACACCTTCAACAATCAAGGATGACTTCTCCACAAATAGACAACTATGCAAATAGACAACATGTTTCTAAGGCAACTTTCCTTCGTAACAAAAACAAGAGATACATCTAATCTCTCAAAACTTATGAGAATCTTACTTTGATACCCATTGTTAGCTTTGGCACTGGACAGGGAATTTAGGCTTATGAAATCTACAAAGGAGAAATTATATTAAATAAAAATCTTGATATGTATTTATATTATACAAATTGTTACTTTATATAATGATAGTTTATCATAATAATTATGACATAATTAGACAATTCATTCAAACCACATGGATAACTTTCTCCATAATACTATATCAAGCAACATTTGTATTTCTAAGATTTGGTAGAAAAATATTTTGATGTGTGAATGTTCCATGCATGATAGGATCAATGGACCACATCCACACCTCTCTCTTACATAGGAAGACCCCCAAAATGGGTCTATTATTGAACTCCACCGTTGGGTACTCCTCCAAAGTGTGTCTTAACCATGTAAAAGATAATTAAAATACACATGGAATGTCATCATCACTTCCTCCAATAGAGTTTAACATTCCCATGAGTAAGTGAAAACTTAAAAATGCCAAACAATCCACATTAACCCTACAATGGTGAAACATGCCTCTAAATATGTGAAGTGCCTTGAACAATGTGTAATGATACCCAAATGAACCTCAATGGAAGGATATGCATTAAAATATCTAGAAGTGCTTCAAATCTATAGTAACTCTTCAAAATAAATCTCAATCCACTATGCTTGTTGAGAAAAGAATGCCTCTAAAACTGCAAAAAATAACCATGCATTTTCATATGTAATGAAATTATACACATCATGGTTAGTTCATGGTACTATACTCCCTAAATTTTACCACTATCGATATTTTATACAGTGATTTGCCAAATAATATGATGAAATTTGGTTTACTTCCGCATAAGCAATTACAATAATATTCACATTAATTTCTCATCCTTGAATGTGACAGAGTATTTTTTTCATCTACTACAATTTATTAACTTACATTATATGTATTCACCGATATGGTATATAATAAACTAATTATGGAGGGTATATAATGCACTTAACATTCAATCCTGGAAAAAACTAAAATATAGAATAAATGCGTGTGTTTATGATATTGTTATAGAAGTTTTAATGGGAATATATATAGTTAACCTCATCTGCATTACTTAAGGTATTCTCTTAGCATAGATAGATAAAATAGAATTACATTTTCATATAGAGTATAAAGCATTCTACATTTTGCATTCCATGAAGCTATGAACTATGAATCGTAATCCAGAAATATATCTACCTTAGATGGTAACTTAGTCGTAGAGTCTATGTTTGAGGAAAGTGTTGTAGCACTAACATATTTTTTATATTAAAAAAAGCAAAAAAAATTGAAAAATTCAAATTTTGTATGATATATATATATATATATATATATATATATATATATATATTTGAATATAAAAAAATAAAATATTTTGTTGCTACAACACTTTCCTCAAACATAGTCTCTAGCACTAAGTTATCACCTATATCTTTGGATAAAGGAAAAGAAGAAAAATGATGGAAAACAAATAAAAAAATTGAAGAATACATTTCTCTGTTTTCTTTTAACTATGTCGTGGGTCAAATAAAGTGTTTCAACCAAAAATTAAAAGTTAGATTGGGCGCAGGATGAGTAACGCATTTGACGACGTGTGTACAACAGCTCCAAATTGATGAAATGTGAAGCCCCTTGCCCTGTCAGAGTTTAACGAGGACGTTCCAAATTTGGATGTTCAACGAAACGTCTCATAAGGGAGATCGATGGAAAGATATTGAATGCGGGACCACCCGAGAGGGCGGTTCCACTTTATGGTTTTGTTTTATTAAATGTGCATGTGATGAAAAACAAACCAATTGCAAGTGAGCACGATAAAGAAGATCATGACCAGTTCGCAGCCAACGCCGCCATTGACTCCACGTCACCCATGGTGATGTTCAAGTGGCCATCCGTGT
This sequence comes from Pinus tabuliformis, assembly GCA_031772625.1. Taxonomy (NCBI): domain Eukaryota; kingdom Viridiplantae; phylum Streptophyta; class Pinopsida; order Pinales; family Pinaceae; genus Pinus; species Pinus tabuliformis. The sequence continues at coordinate 319,284,173 of CM062815.1, forward strand.
TAGCAACATGTAAGCATCATGTCATCAACGGAAAACCATTGAAAAAATATGCACCAAATGTTTCTAGAAAATGCATTCATACTTTTGTGTTATCAGTTTCATTCACTTTTTTCATTCCCAAGGCTGAAAATTTGAATTCATTCTACTCAAATTATTATTAAACTATGTTCTCTTTCACTCTGCTTCAATCCATTATAAGTAGTTGAGAGGTTTGTAAGCCCAGGATTTTGTCCACTCTGGTCAAAAGTTATAAATCCTTGAATATAATTTTGCATTCCACCAAGTAGTAACTCATCTCTAGCTAGTTTTTTTTTTAAATTTAATGAAGTTTTAGTAGATGTCATGGATAGTGATTCTCTTTATCCAATAATTTTTCCAAAGTACAACTAGTATTGAAAATCATGAGCCACCTCTTGAACATTTTTGTGTAGTTCCTCATCCACGGGTGAATTTTTTATATCATCTCACATGGGAATACACTTAGGATATTATAGTTTCTTATTGAACCTCAACTTCCCAAATAACAACTAAATCATAGAAACCACGTGCAAATCAAATAAGAAAATTTTGTTAATTATGCGGAAGATTTACTGAAACTTGCTCTTCAAGATGTTTATGAACCTCTAAGCTAAATCCCAACACCACCCCCATCTTCACCTCACACTATAAATTTTGAAACATTTGAGCTTGAACTTAATATGTGAGCAAATAAAATTTTGTAGAAATTACTTCTTGATGAAATTGTTGGAAAGTAATATTGTATGCTTGCTTGGATGTCCCAGGGTGCCTTGAATTTATGGGGACAACTTCATGATATACTTAAGATCCTTGAAGGAATTATTCCAAAATTTGAACCAAACAAATCATGTGCCTAAGAAGATCATATAAAATATTTCTATATATTTATGTGGTTAATGAATGTAGGGCATGAGGATGTATCCTACAAATTGTTTCCATACACCTTTAAAATAAGGAATCCAATTGGTACTACAATCTACCTACAAATTCTATCTTAAGCTTAGATGCTTTTGAAAAGGAATTTATTTGAGAGTGGAGATTTCCATGACTATTCATATTTTTTGAATCTTTCAGAGGTGGACTGTGTAGATGTTTTCCTTATTCGACGTTTTGGGTGGACACTCCACCCATCACCAGGGACTAGAAAACAATTTTGTTATTAAATTTGGTGAGTAAAATACTCCTGCTACTTTATTAAAAGAGCCAATCATTAGATACTGAAATGTAGAAGAAGGAACATATCAAAGAATTCAATTAGTGCTTCACCATAATTTTTAACAAATTCACTATTTATGTGCAATGGACTAAAGGGGTATTTGAATATTATACATTTTCCCTACATGCATATATTTCCATATGTGTCAAAAGAAACGGTAAAACTACTCTTGAAAAAAAAAGAGAAACTAAGAAGGTTGAGAAGGAAATGTCCAAATTCGTACGAAGTTGGAGAGGTCAGGATAATAAGACTACTATTATTGTAAATAAGGAACCTCTTTTACTAACTAAACATGCATATAAGCCTAGGGAACCCAGAGATTTGGAAGGAGTGCCTAAAATGATAAAAATATTATCCAATGAAGTTTTTTACTTTAAAAATAATTTTGATGAAGGAACTTCCAATCAAAGATCCTTTAGCCTCTTTCTATAGAAAATCCAACATTCCTCTAAAATCCCTAGAACCTTTGAACAAAATTTTAAATCTAGAGGAAGTGAGGATGGAAACCTTCCATTAATTCCATCAAGATAACAATTTTGAGAAAAATGTGCTCAATGAACCTCTTAACCCCTAACCCTAAACCCATAAATTTACAAAAAAAAATGTAATATAAAGACATATAATGAATAAATTACCAAGGGACAATATTCATGCCTACCTTCAAGGTGTCCAAATTATCTACAATGTTGTTTAGCTAGTTTTATTAAAAGCCGCCTCCTCTTGTAGCCCCTGCTTTTGTTACAAGCGCAACACCATTTTCCATCACCCATTTTCCTTACCAAACTTTCAATATTGATTATCTTCAAAAATCAGCCGTAGGTTAACCATTTGTAATGCAATTAATAAATCATTTTTGAAAACAAATATCCCTTATATATAATTTTATTGCAGTATATTTCTGATGCTTGTAAAATATGGAGAGACGCTATATAATGGTAAAAAAAATGACCTAATATAATGTTGGTCTTCTGACATCATCATGGCTAACCTAGTTAAACATCGGAAATATGATGCACCTCGCATACACATCAGTTATTTGACGTGTATAAATAAGCATCAGATATCTGACGAAACATATGGATATTTGACACATTTATGCATCACGTCAGATATCCCACGTTGTTCAAGGATATTTTTTTTAAATACAGAAAAATCCAACAATACGGTTGATTTTATCAATATTGTTAGAGTAAAGCATTAGTTTTTTCCCCTATGTAGTAGTTTTAGGGAAATTCTTATAAGGAAAGCTAGCCTATGTTCATTATTTTCATTGGATTTAGTGAGCTTGACATACTGCAACCAGACCTTTGGCAACCATCCAGGCAATTGAGTACTTATGTTAATAGGCTATTAGTTAGTTTGTTAACTATTCCCTTGTAAAAGTTGTGTGAAACTAAAATTCTTAAAAAAATACATGTTACAAGTCTTCATTTTCGCTAAAATCTAACTCTTGATTTCAATCACTTTATTTTTTTTTATACAAAAATATGAAATAGTGTTTTCTTACAAAATAAAAAAACATAGGATCTAATAAATTAAAATAGAAAATTCGTTTGTGACCCAATTTTGAGCTTGCACCTACACCCTTTTCCTGGATTTTGTTGAAGTAATTGAGTAATTTGTGGTATTATATTAGTAATTCACTCCCAGTTTGACCCAATCGGATAGCTATACGATATCAATTTCCTATCATCAGAGTCCAAATCAATATACTTTTGATAAGTTGTCTTAATAGGAAAAAGTGATACCACCTCGTAGTGAATGTAAAAATCATTCATTAGCCTTTCTGCAATTTACTCACCATTCAAATCTCCTTAAATGATTGGAGAATTTATCATCGTTTGTGCCATGCCTATTTGACATTTATTTGTATGCATCCAAAGCTATTAATTTTCCGTTTGAGGCATACATGCTCTTAAAATATTAAACCTAGTATTGAATGAATCAATTTCCTTCTGAACCAACCTACACTTCTCATGCACTTGTTGGATAAAATTTTGTTTAATAATAACATGATACATTTCTAATACCCATCCAATTTTGTCATGAACCCCTAATACTTTGAGCTAATCATCACTTCTGGCACTGACAAATTTAATGACTCTTGTCGTTATTGATGGTTTACTCCCTACTTCTTGTTCAATCTCCCCTATTGCCTTATTTGCAATTTTCAATAAATTTGTTTCATGACCAATTACGTCAAATTATTCCCATAAATATGAAATATAATTAACAATATCTATCAACAATATTCTTCTAGTTTCTATTAATGGTTTTTCACCAAAAAATTATTCCTTATACCATTCAATCTGACTTTGTAATGAATCTTTTTGTTTAAATTCACCGACAAGAATAGTACATTTTGTTTTCAACCATTAGCTAGTCTCAATTCCTTTTTCGAATTTTCAATTTCTTGGTCTTTTAAACTGAGTGATGACATTAAGTCTGCTAATTTTTTTGAAGGATCTCCCTTTGTTACTGTTGTTTCTGAGCTCATTACTATACATTTATGTTCTTCGTTTTTTTGAACAAGCATTCAATTTCAACTTCCAGCTCTTCCAAAATCTTGTTTAGTTCAATCATCAATGAGAGTAGCTCCTCCTTCTCTTTTTGCATCACTTCTAACTCTGGATTTTGGACATGCTCTAGATCTATCATATTAAGCTTCTTCCACAACACCTAGATATCTTTTTCCCTGGAATTTATTAACTCCTAAATTGAGGTTGTCTCATTTGGATCTGCTCCTAGCTTAATGATAAAGTTCTATAAGTTATTAATTTTCATCTATTTAGTTCATGTAGAAATATTCTCTTGTTTGGAGAGTTATGGGAGGAGAGATGGGAATTTTGAGGAGCATTCAGGTTCCTATAGGAGTTTATCAAATGTGCAGTTTTGCATAGGAAAGTTTCTGACATCATTGAAAATCTTGGGTATGGGTAGATGTGATCGCAAGGAGGTTACTTCTTTGAGTTTTCTTTGTGTTGCATAGAGGATGTAGACTTTTTGATTTGGGACATAGAGATCTGGGAGATCAAAAATAGATCTGTGACATGGAATCTTGCAAAATGGATGAGGTGGACCTCTTGTTTTGAATCAGGCTTCAGAATGCAGGGCCATTTTACAGGTAATATATTGATTTACCTCACATATTTGAAGCATCTTGGTTTCATCCGTAACCTAAAAGATGTTGCATGTTTTCGTCAAATCTATCACAAAGATTTCAACTCTATTTCTAAGGGGTTGCTCGACTAGTTAAAATATTCAGCAAGAAGATCAGGAGCAATGGGATTTCTATGTATTGGTATTAGGGTTTTCGTTGAACATGCAGTGTACGTTAGGCACATTATAAAGGATATTGTAGATTGGATTTGCTGTGGTGGTGGGATATATACGCTAGGGTGTTTTATATTCCTTCCAGTTATATGGGCCTTTCCCTTATTTCAACCCTAATTTTATTATCTTGCATCAGATGTGGAGAAGAGACCTGTAGAGGGTAGAATACATCGCCCATATCTAGAATTGGAGGAGAGTTTCTAGGTCTTCATCAAAAACCTTAATGGGAAATCAATCTTGTTATGTGTTTAGGCCTTGGATCAAGTGTAAGATCTGAATTAGATCATTCAAAATTACCTGGGTAAACTAGCATATCTATAAATTTTGATTTTGTGAAGGAAAATTGTTGCAGTATTTTATCTAGATGAAAGATTAGAAAATTAAAAGGAATTCCACCATCATCCTAAATATGAGGTTGAAGGGAGGTGCTACATCCCCAAATAGTCTAGCTCCATTCAAGGATGCCATGAAAGGGAACTCTTCCATACCAGGAAGACAGACACCAAATCCGCTAACCCCAATTCCTTACATTGTTGAACAGATGGAAAAGATACCAGATATGACAGTAAATTTCTAAGAAGTAAGTGGTATATTCACAACCCTAAAATTTAGAGCCCGTATATGTTGATTTAATGGTTTTTTCTAGAAGACTTACATCAGTGGGTCTTCACTAACTGGACCAATAATTGTGATATATGTGTGTGTGTGTGTCTTTGTGTGTTCCAAGGGGTTTTTTGTTGTGTATTTCGACACTCAGAAATAGATGGAATATACTTGAAATGAGGGGCCATGGTTTTGGGGCAAGGCAAACCTCTTCGTTAACTCCATGATTTCCATGTTTTGATGCTACAACAATGGTGGTTACAAAGATGTCGGTATGGATGAGACTATGAAATATCCCTCTCCATTTTTGGCATCACCAAGTACTAGAAAGTATATGATACAAGTTGGGGAGGTTTCGAAAGACAGATCAAGAAAGAATTAAAAAATCCTTTTTTTCCTTTGTCAATATTTGTGTCAAGATAAACCTTAGTAAAGGCTTGTGAGATGGAATTCATCTAGTTCAAAAATATTAAGTGGAACCAAATATTAGGCTTTGAAAACACAACATTTAGGTGTTAGATTTATCTACAAACATGACATTTAAAAAATACTTTACCACAAGCTAAAAAAGTTACAAAAAGGACAAAGACAAGACCCTAAAAGAAAAAGGGATGGTAAGTCCCAGACCATCATCTTTTTGAAGACTAAGAAGAAGAAGAAATATGCAACAATCCAAAAAAAGTGGAGGAACAAAATCAACAAGGACCTCAAGCAGAGGAGGGAGAAAAGAAGCAGAAAGACACAGAAAATCACATTAAGAAAGACATTGAATTATGAGTGAGTCAGGTTCTAAAACAACTTGAGAAAATTCACGACACTCAAGGAGTGGGTGGAACAAAGCGGACACATATATATGAGAGTTTTGACTCTGATAAAATTGCGCCCATGAAGATGGAAGGAGAATAAATGGAAATAGTATCAATTGCTCCCAATCAAGGAGGATGGTGAAAGGTGGAGAAAAATAAGGGGAAAAATGGGAAGCTAAGTGATTTTTAGCACACATAACCCCATAATTTTTGTATATTTTTTCCTTTTTGTGCCTCAGCCAAAAGGTTGAATTGATTGAATTACCTTGGGAATTTGCAGCATGCGATTTTGTTCCTTGGTTTTTAGGTTGAATAAAATTACATTTTTTTCTTTGAACAAAAAAAAATATATTCTATTGTTTAAGCTGATTATTTATCTTAGTAAACAAATTTTCAAGTCTAGCAACACTTGCAGTTGAGCTTTATAGACTTTTACATAACATCTCCCCTATTTGTCCGTGAAGATCCATATGATCAATCACATGGATCTATTTTAGGTCAATTGTAAGCTTGGTAGCTTTGTATTCATCTACAACCTTAATGATCTTGGATTTTGGCTCTAAAATTTCCATTTGGATTTGATTATTTTGATAGTCTAAGACTGATAACAATATGGTTTATGAACTTGTGCCCTATTTTCCAAAGCTTGTTGCAAGATTCTTGTCTTAATTTAGCATTTATATTCTTGATTTCCATGAATTGAGAGAAGATGCTTTCATTCCTGGAAGAAGTAGTAGATGACATACTAGATAATGATACTCTATATCCTAGAGAAACTGAAGATAAAAATTCTAGATTTAGAACAATTTTTCTTGATGTGACCTTTGTGACTAAAACTACTGGCTCTTCCATTCTATGTCCCTTCTATACTCTAAATTTAGTACTCTCTTATTGTTCAGTGTCCAAAAATTTCCTTTTTAATTCCTTTTCTCTCTATTGAGGAGTTTCTATCACATTAGTCTTCAATGTATGATATACTCTAAAATCTTGTTGTACAACTAGTGAAGGATCCTTCTCCTAAATCTGTTTATTTTTATATTGCTTCACCTTAGGCTTTGACAGATGCTTATAAGGAGTTGCTTCATGTTCAACTCTTTTACTTGAAATTATACCATGAGGATCATAGTGCCAAACTGATCCCTACACAAACTTCATTTCATGTAGCGTGGTTTCAACTTTTGAACCAACATCTCTAGTATTTACCACAAATTGCCCAACCTCTACCTTTAATTTAAAATCACCAGAGAATTTTCTAGTGAGAAACTAAATCTGATCTACATTTAAGAATTGCATGATAAATTTTAAGGAAAATTTCTAATAGGAAGGAAAATTTGAAGTATATAGGGTCTCAATTCACTGCCATATATTCTAATGTAAATAAATTCTTTGTACAAATACAAATCTCCCATTCTAACATCGCTCAACTATAAAATTCTCTTTGTCTTTGGGAAGATTCTAGGTGGTAATATATCATACATGAGACTAAAATACACTAACAAAAATTTATTAGAAAAGTCTAAGAATAAAAAGTCCTAATAATGTTTTTTCAACATCAAGGCCTAATGAATAATTGAAATATCATTTCCATTGAAATCACGTCTTTGCAATTGTATGCTAGAAAACTTGTCTACTTGGAAAAATAGGAACATTTACACTAGAACTAATTGGTACCTAAACGACTTTGTGACCTTGTAATTCGTCAATTGATCATTAACAACATCATATAGGTATTAATTGTAGTCAAATTGAAAAGGTATCTTTTAATAGGTGAAATATAGGATAAAATCCCTAGCGTCCCTTCATCTATTGCTTGGTCATTCTCATATCTTAGAAAACAAAAAATCTTTGAAACAATCTATCTAGATGTCTCTGACAAAATATTTGAAGAATATGGGGGATTGTGTTCTGGTAATGAAGCATTTAGAGGTTAAAAGTATGAAATAACTATAAAATTTTCCTCTAATCTTAGTTCATGATATAATGGTGTCTGAACTCATAAGGCATTATAAGATTTAGCATTTGCAAATAGTTTTAGGGCTAATAAAGAATAACATAGACCCACTTTTTGACATTATTACATGTTTTCTTTGAAGATATCTTTTGGAACATCAAGTGACAAACTTAGGAAATTAGTGAGTCTATGGTATGATGAATTGGGCCAAGTCACACTCCCACACTAATGACATGTCCTACAAATCTTGAAAACGATGATATGCAGAGGCTTGAAACTCATACAAATTGAATTCATATTGGGTTTCAAGAGCATCGACCTCTCAGTCAATCAAAGGAAAATCGTAAAAAAAATTAGACATTTTGGGTAAGGTTTTAACACATTTTCCCTTCTTGTCTACAATTGATATATTGAAGTGTAACAGAAAATAGAAATACCAGTTACAAAATTTTAGGCAGAAATTAAAAAAGAAATAGGTGCCAAGCTCCTATATCTTCTTTATATTTTTCAATAGTACAAATCAACACGCAATGTTGTTTTTGGAAAACCTATATTTTCAGTAAGGAAAAAATGTGGCTCCTCATTCTCCCCCTTCTTTTTTGACCAACCCAACATATCTTTTCTTTTAAAAAAATGAAAAAAACAAAGATATTCATGTCATTTAACAGAAGCATTCACATCTTGTAACAAAGGGGGGTGTGTCTAACAAGAAGCGGGAGACGAAATTTGGAAAGATTTAAGTGAGAGATGGAAAATTCCTACATATGTAAAATGTGTTTTGAGGATTCCCAATGTGGGCTTTGCATTGCCTTAAGTGTGGTAGCATAGAGATAACTACTAAAAAAGGAAGGGACTATGCTACTATGCAACTATCTATCTTGTTCTTTTTGTTCATTTAAGAATATATATTTTATTAAAAATTATTTGAAAAGTACGTACATAAATAAGTAGATAAATTATTTTTTTGTATTTTTTAAAAATGAGATAAGTTTTATGTATATTTATTATTATTATTTTTCAATATTGAGGATAATTTCTCGAATTCTCGAATAAGTTGCTTTTCAAGACAAGGTGGCAAGGGTGGGGGGGGGGGGGGGGGGGTGGTGGTTGTTGTTGTCCCACTTGGAAAAAAGACCAGCAGATGTGGTAGCATGCCGCCATGGTCAATAGGATATTTTTACTCCAAATTTATGCCAATTGTCATTTGGACCATCAATGCATTGAGCTACATGTACTCATACCTTAGTTACATTCCCTTCAACTCATGTGGAGTACCAACTAATAGTAATTATGGTCATAGCTTCGAGCACATTCATCCAAACTGAACCAAGTTTTGCAAAAAGTAATAGCCAGTGCAACCTTTTTGTCTTGCTAGCAGTGACCTACAATAGTTTCAATTATTTTTCTCTACTGACATACTCATCCATGCTCCAACTTGAAAAGAATCATTTTCACTAGTTAGGAAATTACCATTTCCATGGAGTCACACTTACTTTTTCTCTATGGCATTATAGTACAAATGGTAATTTCCATATTACCTATAGCATTAAGTTAGTTTTGCAATTACTTTCATCTTGTAGGTTAGAAGGCCTTCAAGAGATCCTTGCACTCAAGCCCTTTTTCATTCAACATTCATATCCTCGTTCCTAGAAGCATGCTTTGGATGTAGCATTTCTTTATTCCTCCTAGCCTAACAACGTTTTCTAGCACGTGCTTTGTAACCACCACCCTTACACCCCATTAAATATTCTTGGGTTGAGGGAGGTGTTATTCGTTATTTAACCCAATCCCTAAGGTATGTTATGAACATGGAGTTAGAAAAATCTCGTGTTTTTGAAAGTCTGCAAAATTAAATTCTAATTTCATCATTGTGTTCAGCTCATGGACAACTTTCAAGCAATAACAATTTTGCCTCGATCTAATTCCCTGATCACAAGTTATGATTATTTAAAGTCCTAACCCACCTATAGAGGTCATGTCAACATGATAGCCATGTGGCGCCCATGTGGCCTCCATGCAACTTTGGCATATCATCTTGTCGTATCTGTCAATCATGGCCACATCATGCCACCTGAGGTTATCCCCACCCGTGGTGTTCTGTGTCCACAAGAAGAAGGAGACATTACGTAGCAAGCGATGGTAAGGTTCCATGATGGAACCAAGAGTCAAGTGATCTAACCTTGACTGGTGCATGCACATGCGTTATATTGTGCGAATTGTTGGGTTGTGTTATATTCTTTCCTCTATTAAGTGGGTGAACCTACCTATGGTTTTGTGCATGGGTTTCGCACATGGTTTTGGGTGTGATGGTTTTCGGTCCATGGTATTTTGTAGATCCGGTCAAGGGAACTACGATTATGTTCTAATCCAGGGTTAATGGATTGGGGTTTATGGATGATTCGACATTTATAAATATGTATTGTAACATTGAAAGAAATATAATGAAAAAACAATTTGGTAGTCCCAGTTTTGGGATCTAGGGGAAAATCTGTGTATATTTGTTTTATGTGTTATGCTCTCGCCTTTGTTTATTTTTTTTTATAGAATTTGTATGCAGGTAATTTTTGTATGAGGTTAAAACCTACATTTGGTATCAAAGTTGTTTTGGCTTTAAGGGGACGCCTTTGTTGCTGAGGGGTTTTTCTCGGTCCTATGGTAGACCCTGTTTAGTGGGATATCTTCGGGATAAATTCTTGCAGTGAAAGAAGATGGCGAGCAGTGGAAAGATAGAGATCGAGAAATTTAATGGTTAGAGTTTTGAGTTGTGGAAACTCAAGATGGAGGATCTGTTGGTGGATAAAGATCAGTGGATCACAGTAGATCCAGGTACTAAACCAACGGGAGTGTCCGATGAAGAATGGAAGAAGTTGGATCAAAAGGCAAAGAGCATAATACAATTATGTGTCTCAGATTTAGTATTGCTAAATGTATCAGGGGAAGCTATAGTGAAGGCTTTGTGGGACAAGTCAGGGAATTTGTACCAATCTAAGTCTCTGGTGAATAAACTGCTCCTATGGAAAAAGTTGTATAACTTGAAGATGAAAGATGGAGACTCAGTGATAGGGCATCTGAATGCATTTAATATTGTGGTAAGCTAGTTATTGTCTATTGATATTAAAATTTCAGATGAAGATAAGTGCATTAGTTTGTTGTGTTCTCTACCAGATTCGTGGGATAGTCTGGTTATTGCAATAGGTAGCAATGCAACTGCCTTGCAGTTTGATGAAATAGTCTCATCCTTGCCGATGGAGGAGATGAGACGGAAAAATATGGAGAGACAGAATGGTGATGCCTTGTCTGTACGAGGAAGGTCCTAGAACAGAAACAAAAATCATCGAGTGGGATATCTAAATCTAGTGGGAGATCTAAATCTCCAGGAACACCTATAAAGGTGTGCTGGAAATGTGGAAAGGAAGGGCACTATGAAAGGGACTGCAAATCTAAATCTCCTGGCAAAGGAAATGGATTTGATGATGCTCCTTTTGCAGAGGTGAAAACAACCTTAGATGAAGGTGGGGATGTGTACTTTGCTTCTTATTCAAGTACACATGTAGATCATGGGGCATGGTTGATTGACTCAGGTGCATCATTTGACTTCACTCCCCATAGAGAGTGGTTCTACAAGTATGAGAAATATGATGGTGGTGATGTCTTCTTGGGGGAAAAGTCAAGTTGAAGGTGCAAGGTGGAAGGATTAGAACACTTTCGGGTGTTCTGCATATTCCTGCATTAGCCAGAAATCTGATTTCTATAAGCAAGCTGGATGATGTAGGTGTAAAAATAGTGTTTGAGAAAGATACCTGGAATATGGTTTAGGGAGCACTGGTATTGATGCAGGGAGTTTGGATTGGAACTTTGTACAAGTTGCAAGGTAGCACAGTTGTTGACGGGTGCAATAGTTCTGTGGTTCCTGAAAGTGGAGCAGGAAATCTAGTGGTCTTTGGAGAAAATAAGATGCTATGGCATCAAAGGCTTGGACATATTCGAGAGAAGGGCCTTTGAATACTTCATGGTAAAGGTATGGTAGAAGGTATGACTAAGGTATGGTAGAAGGTATGATTTCTATGAAAATTGTGTATATGGGAAGTGGAGTCGGGTGATTTTCCCCTCTGGAGGTAAGAGGGTGAAAAAAATATTAGAGCTTGTGCACAGTGATGTGTTTGGATCTGTGAAGGTTCCATCACTGGGTAAGTCTGTGTACTATGTATAATTTATAAATGAATTCTCAAGGAATACATGGATATATTTCCTTAAGAAGAAATCTAAAGTCTTTGACACGTTTAAAGAATTTACGGCTCTGGTGGAAAACCAGACAGAGAAGAAGATAAAGGTGTTGAGGACAGATAATGGTGGAGAGTTGTGCAAGAAGAAATTTGAAGAATTCTATAAGAAGTGTGGTATAGCACGCCAGGAGACTACTCTATACACACCTAAGCAAAATGGAGTTGCAGAAAGAATGAACAAGACGTTGATGGAAAGGGAAAGAAGCATGCTCAGTGGTGCTGGGTTAGGACAAGAATTCTGGGCAGAGGTGGTGTTGACATCATGTTAGCTAGTCAACAGATCACCTACATCAATGCTGGAGGATAAGACTCCACAAGAGGTATGGACTGGTAAGAAACCCTCTCTTTCACATTTGAGGGTATTTGGATGTGATGCATATGTACATGTTTCAAAGGAGAAAAGAACAAAGTTGGATAGTAAATATGAAAAGTGCATCTTTATTGGGTATAAGGATGGTTTAAAGGTTATAAGCTTTGGAACCCAGTAACAAGGAAGGTTGTGCAGAGTCGAGATGTGTTGTTTAGAGAGGTGAAAGATGTTATTAAACATGAAGTCCAACCAAAGGAACCTGAGAAGTTAGAGTTTGAGCTTAAGGAGGAAGAATTAGACTATACAACAAAAGAGGAATTAGAAGATGAAGAGGCACAAACTTCGGTTGTGAGAAGATTAGTTTGAGAAAGAAGGTAGTAAAAAAGGTATAGTCCATCTGCTTTCTATTCAAATTTTTCTTTATCTATTACTGATGATAATCCCAGAATTGTGAAGGAAGCAGTAGATTCAGAGGATGGAAAACTCTGGAAAGAGGCCATGGTTGATGAAATGGAATCTTTGCACAAAAATGAGGCTTGGGATCTAGTGGAGTTGCCAGCTGGAAGGAAACCCATTGGTAGCAAATGAGTGTTCAAGAAGAAGACAAATGCAGAAGGAAAGGTGGAGAAATACAAAGCTCTCTTGGTGACAAAAGGTTATTCCCAGGTGTCAGGAATTGATTATGGTGATATTTTTTCTCGTGTTGCCAAGGTAGCTTCTATTAGATTACTTTTATCTGTTGCTATTGCTTTTGATTTTGAGGTAGAACAGATGGATGTGAAGACAAAATTTCTTCACAGGGATCTGGAAGAAGAGATCTACATGAAGCAACCTGAAGGCTTTGCGGTGAAGGGTAAGAAATAACTGGTATGCAAGTGAAAAAAGTATATGTATGTTTTGAACCATTGATCGGAGAATCCACAGTATGAACATTTTTATACCAACGTTTCACAATCACCAAGGATGTGGTATGAGAAATTTGATACATTTATACGGGGACTTGGCTTCACCAGAAGAAAAGCATATCACTGTTTGTATTTTAAATTAATAGGTGACCGTGTTATTTATTTGGTCTTGTATGTGGATGATATGTTGCTGGTTGGAAATGACAAAGAAATTATACAAGATTTGAAGACCCAATTGTCCTCCAAATTTGACATGAAATATCTTGGTGCTGCAAACTATATTTTGGGCATGAAAATTAAAAGAAATCAGGCAAAGAGGAAGCTCTCATTAAACCAGAGGAAATATGTCAAGACAATACTGCAGAGGTTTAATATGTAGGATAGTAAACTGGTGAAGTTTCCTATTCTTGTAGGTGTAAAGTTATCTACTAAACAATGTCCCAAGACACAAGAAGAGGAAGAGGACATGTCTTGTGTTCCATATGCAAGTGCAATCGATAGCTTGATGTATGCAATGGTCTGTACTAGACCAGACATTGCACATGCAGTGGGAGTATTGAGTAGGTTTATGTTAAAACCATGGAAGGAGCACTGGACAACAGTGAAGCGGGTTTTCAGATATTTCCGTGGCACTAGTGATTATGGTTTGTGCTACCAAGGAAGACCAGAATTGGACAAAGTTTTAGACATCTGTGGCTTTGTTGATGCAGACTGGGTTGGAGATTTGGATCAGAGAAGATCTACAAGTGGGTATGTGTTTAACCTATTTGGAGGTGCAATCGGTTGGATGAGTAAGAGACAATCTATGGTGGCATTGTCAACTACAGAGGGAGAATACATGGCAGCCACTCATGCAAACCCATTCAGGTGTTGGCATTATGATTCAGGTGTTGTCCTTGATGGCAAACCCATTCAGGTGATAAATCAAGAAGGATGCAGGAAATATGTTCAGCAAGTGCGTCCCCGCAGGTATATCATACAAAACCCGCGTCCAGGGACGCAGGCCAGCCGTTCAGGAGGTGCGTCCGCCCAGTGCACACATTTCAAGGCAGAGAAAAGCTCGTGGGGGTTTCTTGTGTGGTATCTAGCCGACGGTTTTGTGTTTCTATGGTGTCGGCTCGTGGTTTTATTCCATGTTTTGGGGAGAAGCTTGCCTATATAAAGCAAAGGAGTTCATTTGGATTTATCATCATCTTGGTTGAATATCTCTTGGTGAGATCTAGTCCAGATCTATAAGGGCGAATCTTCTAATGGACTATGATCTTTATGGCGCATGATCAGATCTGTGGATCTGAGAGTTTGGGTTGGTTCTGAAGTCCTCATATCTTTTATATCTGAAGGGACGCAGGTTCAGTGAAGGGCAAGTGCGCCGGGACGCAGTACAGTAAAGGCGCAGGTGCGTCTCTGAGGCAAAGGACGCGGCGCGACTGTGTTATTGGGTGCGTCTCTGAAGAAAAAGACGCGGCGCGATAGTGTTTTTGGGTGCGCCGGTCGCAGCAAAGCATAGAGGAACAGTGCGTCGGCACGCAGAACAGTGGAAGGTTGACTGCGTCCAGTCGCAGGTCACAGAAAGAAAATATGCGTCCCTGTCTTAAGATGATCTGTTGACTGTATATTTCTGTTCATAAGGTGTTCTGGGTTATTTCTGTAATTACTGATCTGATATCTGTAGTGGACTGTATCTGTTGTATACTTGTTGATCATTTGATCCTTCATGAAAAGAAGTAGGGGGTTGTAGCTCCCTTCCAGGAGAAACTGGAAAACGAGAGAGAGTTGTAGCTCTCTGTAGGTTGCAGCCTGCGTGCTGGTAAAGGACTGCACCAGTACAAAATCATTGTAAAAAGAATTTCTTGAAAGAAGATAGAGACATATTGCAGCAGGTGGTTTTCTCCCACATTGGGTTTCCACCTTACATCTTGTGTTCTTTGGTGTGACTGTCTATTTTCTTTATTCATGCTCATTATTTTATGGTACTGATATGCAAGAATAATTCAAAAGATCAAATAAGGAAGATTTGGTAAATTGCTTGATAATACTGATTCACCCCCCCTCTCAGTATTATTTCCAACAATTGGTATCAGAGCAGGTCCTTTAGAAAAGCTTGATCGCTTGAAGGTAGATCGTTCATCATGAGCAACTACGAGAGAGAAGCATCAATCAGGCCACCAGTTTTTGATGGGACAAACTTCAATTATTGGAAGGTAAGAGTTACTGCATATCTTCAATCTATTGGTACTGAAGTTTGGGACATTGTAGAAACAGGCTATGCTTTTCCTTCAGCTACTCCTACAGATCCAGCTGAGAAAAAGAAGTATGAAACAAATGCAAAAGCAGTCAGTACTCTATTAGGAAGTATATCCCAAACAGAATTCATGAAGGTAATGCATTTCAAATCAGCAAAAGAAATATGGGACAAAATGATCACAAGCTATGAAGGAGATGAACAGGTAAAACAAGCCAAACTTCAAACTCTCAGAATTCAATATGAGACTCTCAAGATGTATAATGATGAAAGTGTGGCTAATTATTTTCTTCGGGTAGATGAGATTGTAAATTGTATGAAAAATTTGGGTGAAGAAGTAAAGGAGTCTCTAGTAGTTCAAAAGATTCTAAGATCATTATCCCCCAAGTTTGAATCCAAAGTATCTGCAATAGAAGAAAAAGAAAATCTCTGTGTTCTTACTATGTCTCAGCTACATGGAATTCTAACTGCTTATGAAATGAGAAAGGGAGGACCATCAGACAGAAGGGAGGCTGCTTTTAAAGCATCAGGCAAAGAAGATTACTATGAAGCAAGCCATGATCCAGAAGAAGAGGAAGAAGAATCAAATTTTGTCAGAAATCTTCAAAGAGGTTCTGGAAGGTTCAGAGGTAAGCTACCTTTCAAATGCTTTGCTTGTGGAAGAGTAGGTCATTATGCTGCAAAATGCTCTTATAAGGATAAAGGAAAGGAACCAGTTAGATGGAACAAGAAACAAAGCGCAAATAAGAAAAGCTACTACACCCATGAAGATAGTGATGGCTTATCAAACAGTGATGAAGATGAACAAGGTAATAAATATAGGTTGTTAATGGCATTTGAAGATGATGATTATGAGGATGCTATAGATGTGGATAACCTTTATGATGAAATTACTAGACTCAAGAGATGCATAGAAGAAAAGAACATGATTATTGATACTCTACAATTCCAAATTGATGAAAAGGAAAAACATCTTGAAAAATTAGAAGGTGAAATTGTTGGTCTTAGAAAAGAAATTGAGAAAACAAAAACTATTAATCTCAAGTTTGTCAAAGGATCTGAAACTTTGGATGAGATTATCAGTGTGCAGCGGTCTCCACTAAATAAGACAGGTTTGGGCTATAATGGAGAAACTTCTCAAGCATCCACTTCAAAAAGTTATCTTGATGCAGCAAGAAGAAATGAGCAAGAGCACAAGGAAGATCATCAGGTAAAGCAGGGACAAATGTCAAGCAGAAACTATCAGGGGCAATCCAGCTTAAGGGTGAACAAAAGCCACAACCAGCCACAAGTAAATTCTTCTCAATTTGGTTCAAGAATAGATGAAAATAGAAATTACAATCAGTTGGCTGGTAGATCCAATAATCGCAGAAGCTTCTTCAATGGACAATGCTTTTCTTGCCATAACTTTGGTCACAAAGCAGCTCAATGTGTTGCGTATAAAACAATCATGACTAGGAAGCTCAAAAACAAAGAAGTATGACAGGGATTACAAAAAGGACCTATAACAACTTTTCAGCTCTTGAAAATGAAGTTGAATGTTCTATTTGCAATAATTTTGGACATAAAGACTTTGAATGCAGAAGCAGGTTTCCGGAAAGAAAGGTACAAGAGCAGAAAAAGGAACAAGCCTCAGACGCCAAAACATGGAGAATAAAGGAACCTCAAACAGAAAGATGTGGGATAGCATTTTATGCAGAAGGACAAGAAAATCTATGGTACATTGACAGTGGATGTTCGAAGCATATGACAGGTGATAAAGAAAAACTTGAGTCTTATTCTAATTTAGAAAAGGGGAAGAAAGTCTCTTTTGGAAATGATACTCCTGCAACTATAAAAGGAAAAGGTATTGCTCCTTTAAAAGAAGATGTTAAGGCTGGAAATGTTTTGTATGTTGATGGATTGAAGCATAATCTACTAAGTGTCAGCCAGATGTGTGATCAAAAAACCGAGGTTATTTTCAGATCGAATGGATGTCTTGTTCGTGATCTTGATACAGGTAAAACAGTACTCAAAGGCAAAAGAACTCCAAATAATCTGTACATATTTGAAGAAGGAGAACAACAATGCTATCTTAGCAAGGATGAAGAGCACTGGTTATGGCATCGAAGGTTGGGACATCTAAGCTTCTCACAAATAAGGAAAGCATGCAAATATCAGGCAGTTCGCGATCTTCCAGATATCAAAATTCCTGACAACACCATATGCAGATCATGTCAGTTTGGAAAACAAACCAGGACTAACTTTCCAGAGAAAGAGGGATCAGCTAGCATGCCTCTTGAGCTAGTACATACAGATACATGTGGCCCATTCAGAAAAAGAACACCTAGAGGAGAGGAATACTTGATATTATTTATTGACGATTTCTCCAGGTTTGTTTGGTTAGGACTTATGAAGCACAAAGATGAAGCATTCGAAAAATTCAAAACCTTCAAAGCCTTGGCTGAAAATGAATCAGGTCACAAAATTAAGTGCCTCAGATCTGACAGAGGTGGGGAATTTACTTCAAATGAATTTTTCGATTTCTGTGATGAACATGGGATAAGGAGAGAATTCTCTACAGCTAGAACTCCTCAGCAAAATGGAGTTGTTGAAAGAATGAACAGAACAATCCAACAAATGGCTCGTGCTATGCTTGATGAATCAGGAACTCCCGCAACTTTCTGGGGTGAAGCTGTACATGCTGCGGTTATTATTCTCAACAAAACAAATGTCCGGGTGAACAGCACTCAAACTCCTCATGAGCTCTGGAGTGGTAAAACTCCTTCGGTAAAGCACTTCAAAATCTTTGGGAGCAAATGCTATATCAAGAATACTGATGAGCAGCATGGCAAACTTGAACCTAGAGCAGATGAAGGCATTCTTCTTGGCTATTCTCCACATAGCAAAGCATACAAATGCTACAATAAAAGACTTGGCAGAATTGTTGACAGCATTGATGTAGTGGTTGATGAAAAGGGATATATTCCTAGGCAAATACATCGTGAAGACATCGAAGAAGATGAGAGCTACCCTCAAAGACAGAATGATGAAGAAGAAGAATCTCAAGAAGAACCTCACGAAGAAGCAGAAGAACGGACAAGAATAGAAGAAAAGACTCCATCCAGATATGTTCAGAAGAATCATCCAGAATCTCAGATTGTGGGGCAGAAAGAAGCAGGTGTACAAACAAGAAGAACAGTTGCAGAAGCCTCAAGCTATTTGGCATTACTCTCCTCTACTGAACCACAAAATGTGAAAGAAGCATGCAAAGATGAATGTTGGGTAAAAGCAATGGATGAAGAACTTGAGCAAATCGAAAAGAACAACACTTGGGAGCTGGTTCCTAGACCAAAAGATAAGAATGTTATTGGAACAAAATGGGTGTTCAAAAATAAATTGAATGAAAATGGAGAAGTAATTAGAAACAAAGCCAGACTCGTTTGTAAAGGGTATGCGCAGCAAGAAGGAATAGACTTTGAAGAAAATTTTTCTCCTGTTGCAAGACTTGAGGCCATCCGAATGTTCCTTGCTCTCTCAAGTTTTCAGAACTTCAAAGTATTTCAAATGGACGTAAAATCAGCCTTTTTGAATGGAGACTTGGAAGAAGAAGTGTACATTGAACAGCCAGATGGGTTCATTCTTGGAAATGATCCAAATCTTGTATGCCGATTGAAAAAGGCTCTCTATGGTCTCAAACAGGCTCCAAGGGCTTGGTACTACCGGTTGGACAAATATCTTCATCAACAAGGTTTCTTAAAAGGTTCAGCAGATAGCAATCTGTATATAAAAGTTGAAAATGACAAATTGCTAATACTTGTTGTGTATGTAGATGACATTATTTTTGGCAGCAATGAAGAAGCTATGAGTCAAAGCTTTGCCTCAGTCATGCAGAAAGAATTTGAAATGTCCTTGCTAGGAGAACTGACATATTTCCTTGGTTTGCAAATCCAACAGAAGGAAGGAGGAATCCTTTTATCTCAAACCAAGTATCTCAAGCAGATTTTGAAGAAATATGGCATGGAAGATGCAAAACCAGTATGTACTCCCATGGTCACAGGATGTAGTCTCAGTGCAAATGATGAATCTGCAGCAGTACATCAACCAACCTACAGATCTATGATTGGGAGTTTACTATATTTGACAGGTACCCGACCAGACATCATGCATGCAGTTGGAATAGTTGGAAGATTTCAGGCAAATCCAAAGGAGACTCATCTTCAAGCAGTGAAGAGAATTTTCAAATATCTTCAAGGGACTCAAAATTATGGCTTATGGTATCCTAGAGATACAGATCTCACTCTTCATGCTTACACAGATGCAGATTGGGCCGGAAGCGTGGATGACAGGAAAAGCACAAGTGGCGGTGCATTCTTTATGGGCTCCAGACTGGTATCTTGGTTCAGCAAGAAACAGAGTTCAATTGCCTTGTCTACAGCTGAAGCGGAATATGTTGCTGCTGCATCTTGTTGCACCCAACTTCTTTGGATGATGCAGACTTTGCAGGATTATCACATCACTTGTACACCTCCTATTCCTATCTTATGTGACAACACAAGTGCAATCAACATCTCAAAGAATCCGGTTATGCATTCAAAAACCAAGCACATACCAATCAAGTACCATTTTCTCCGGGAACAAGTACTTGAACAGAAGGTCAAGTTGGAGTATGTTCCTTCTAAGGAACAAGTTGCTGATATTTTCACCAAACCATTGCCCAGGGACACTTTTGAATACCTCAGGCAAAAGCTGGGGGTTGTTGATGCATCATCTTACTGTTGATCATCTTCCTATTGGTGGTATAGGCTCAGGGGGAGCACATAATGCATTGTTGGCATTATGGAGAAGGAGATCTTGGAAACAGCTGCAATATGTCTCTATCTCCTTCATGATGGATTTCTGGTTACAAATCTGGAGATGCATGAGCATAGGGGGAGCATACCCTTTGCCCTTGATGTCAAAGGGGGAGAATGAAGCTGAAGATTATGTGGTTGCCATCAAGTCCAAAGGGGGAGATTGTTGGCATTATGATTCAGGTGTTGTCCTTGATGGCAAACCCATTCAGGTGATAAATCAAGAAGGACGCAGGAAATATGTTCAGCAAGTGCGTCCCCGCAGGTATATCATACAAAACCCGCGTCCAGGGACGCAGGCCAGCCGTTCAGGAGGTGCGTCCGCCCAGTGCACACATTTCAAGGCAGAGAAAAGCTCGTGGGGGTTTCTTGTGTGGTATCTAGCCGACGGTTTTGTGTTTCTATGGTGTCGGCTCGTGGTTTTATTCCATGTTTTGGGGAGAAGCTTGCCTATATAAAGCAAAGGAGTTCATTTGGATTTATCATCATCTTGGTTGAATATCTCTTGGTGAGATCTAGTCCAGATCTATAAGGGCGAATCTTCTAATGGACTATGATCTTTATGGCGCATGATCAGATCTGTGGATCTGAGAGTTTGGGTTGGTTCTGAAGTCCTCATATCTTTTATATCTGAAGGGACGCAGGTTCAGTGAAGGGCAAGTGCGCCGGGACGCAGTACAGTAAAGGCGCAGGTGCGTCTCTGAGGCAAAGGACGCGGCGCGACTATGTTATTGGGTGCGTCTCTGAAGAAAAAGACGCGGCGCGATAGTGTTTTTGGGTGCGCCGGTCGCAGCAAAGCATAGAGTAACAGTGCGTCGGCACGCAGAACAGTGGAAGGTTGACTGCGTCCAGTCGCAGGTCACAGAAAGAAAATATGCGTCCCTGTCTTAAGATGATCTGTTGACTGTATATTTCTGTTCATAAGGTGTTCTGGGTTATTTCTGTAATTACTGATCTGATATCTGTAGTGGACTGTATCTGTTGTATACTTGTTGATCATTTGATCCTTCATGAAAAGAAGTAGGGGGTTGTAGCTCCCTTCCAGGAGAAACTGGAAAACGAGAGAGAGTTGTAGCTCTCTGCAGGTTGCAGCCTGCGTGCTGGTAAAGGACTGCACCAGTACAAAATCATTGTAAAAAGAATTTATTGAAAGAAGATAGAGACATATTGCAGCAGGTGGTTTTCTCCCACATTGGGTTTCCACCTTACATCTTGTGTTCTTTGGTGTGACTGTCTATTTTCTTTATTCATGCTCATTATTTTATGGTACTGATATGCAAGAATAATTCAAAAGATCAAATAAGGAAAGATTTGGTAAATTGCTTGATAATACTGATTCACCCCCCCTCTCAGTATTATTTCCAACAAACAGTGAAGCGGGTTTTCAGATATTTCCGTGGCACTAGTGATTATGGTTTGTGCTACCAAGGAAGACCAGAATTGGACAAAGTTTTAGACATCTGTGGCTTTGTTGATGCAGACTGGGTTGGAGATTTGGATCAGAGAAGATCTACAAGTGGGTATGTTTTTAACCTATTTGGAGGTGCAATCGGTTGGATGAGTAAGAGACAATCTATGGTGGCATTGTCAACTACAGAGGGAGAATACATGGCAGCCACTCATGCAAGCAAGGAAGTAGTTTGGTTGCAGATATTGTCTTCAAGTATGGGGTTAGTACATGGAGCTATAAGGATAGACTTTGACAACCATAGTGCAATTTTCTTGGAAAAGAACCCTGCTTATCATTCAAAGACAAAGCACATTGATGTTCAATATCACTTTGTGAGGGATATGATAGAAGACAAAAAGGTGTTGCTGGAAAAGGTGGACACTTTGAAGAATACTGCAGATGCATTGAAAAAATCTGCGAGCTTTGAGACATTCTATTTTTGTAGAGAAACAACAGGCATTGTAGGGATGGATAAATAACTAAGCTCTCATGTGGCACCCTGTGGAAAGAAAGCAACAAGTGGGAGATTGCTGGGTTGTGTTATATTCTTTCCTCTATTAGGTGGGAGAACCTACCTATGGTTTTGTGCATGGTTTTCACACATGGTTTTGGGCACGATGGTTTTCGGTCCAAGGTATTTTGTAGATCCGGTCAAGGGAACTGCAGTTATATTCTAATCTAGGGTTAATGGATTGGGGTTTATGGATGCTTCGACATGTATAAATATGTATTGTATCATTGAAAGGAATATAATGAGAAATCAATCTGGTAATCCCAATTTTGGGATATAGAGGAAAATCTCTGTGTATATTTGCTTTATGTGTTATGCTCTCGCCTTTGTTTATTTTCTGTTTTTAGAATTCGTATGCAAGAATTTTTGTAGAGGGTTAAAACCTACATTATATCACCATGGGGAATGAGGAATGATGGCCATTTTTCTGGTGCTCCAATTCTCGTTTAGACCCCACTCTTGTCCTCTAGTTTGTGATTGACTAGTGTTGGGACAAGTTTATCGACCCCTGCTTCTTCCTCAAACTTCTTTTCTCTAGCTGATGGTCAATCGTTGATGCCTAGTTAAGTTTCATGGTTTCATCGAAGCATGTTTCCACTAGCACCTACTCGGTTTTGGCATTGCCATCATAGAGATAAAATTAAACTCTCCCATTTTCTGCCAGAACTTACAACATAAGCATGTATGAACTAAAATAACCTAGGTTGGTTTTATGAAGCAAAAAGGTGACAACTCCTTTCCTATCCTCTTGATGTCTGAAGGCGACTTATGGCCCAAGGCCATGATACCCAAATTCTCAGTTTTTGTGAACAAGATAACTAGCGTAGGGAATAGTTAAGCTAGGTATACTCATGAGACTGGAAACCATTGATTGAACATAAACAAATAATTTCTGATTCACCATGTCTGTAATACCGTATAGCATGTTCTAGGCATACCTTAAAATTCATGAGCATAATAGTGAGCCTCATATCTTAGTAATTCATCTACATTTACAAACACACAATATCTTACATCATTCACAACATAACAAGATTCATCACAATCCATAAGACAATATACATAATAAATTTACAAGGATCAGTGTGTTTAAAGATGGCTAGAAACTGAAGGAGGTACTTCAACTCTCCACCCAATCATAGGCCAGCCACATTAAAACCTCTCTTGTATTTAACAATCCCCAAGCTAGATCCAAAGTCTGAAGGGATCCGTACTCATGGAAATCACACCCAAGTTTTAGTCACAAACCTAAGAGAAGGAGTCCATTTTATAGGTGGCTTTTCAATTTCTCTCTAGTAGTAATCACCCATAATGACTCACTTACTCTGTGAGTTAAAACACAGGGCTTCACCTAATATCAAATGGGCTAATCTAAATTCCATAATATTTTGGTGGTTTATCATCCACCTATGCATGGAAATCATCGCAAGGGTTCACGATCCATTATCCAAGTGGTTTATTAGTCACAGAGAAAACACCATAGATGCTTAAATTTCCCTGTCTCAGTGGTTTATCAACCAAGCAACAAGAACTAGGTGGTTTATCAGCTTCATATCAAACACCATAGTGATCCAATTCCTCCACTGACTTTCTCATTAACCCTCTAATATTTAACAAATTATCCAATTCCCTCCATATAAGATATGAAAGTAATATCACCCCTGAATTATAAACATTGGCTATTGGATAGAAATTTCCAGCTCAGTCACTCCTTTTTGTTCAGGTGCTCCCTTGCTTTTCTCTGTAAGGCTACTTCATTTCCTTCCACATGTTTGCCAATGCCTCACTTATTTTCTTCACTTCTTTAGCCACTCTCTAATTCTCGAATAAAATTTCTCTCACTCTAATTATCTCTTCCTTCATGCCTCTCGCATTTTGGTAACAACTTTCGTTCCCTTCATCATGTTCCATGAGGAATGGGGATAGGTATGGGCATTGTCATTTCCCCAAACCACCCACTTGATAGCTTCATTACCTATCAGCGTAGGGAAATTTGTGGTTAGGCAGTAGTCATATTACTTAAATGAGGTTGGTAGGAACCTATTCATGACATGCCATAGGAACACAAAACAAGCATGCAATAGGCCCTCAACATGCATGTAAAATCATTTCCCAAGGGCTTCTCCTTAGATATTTGGATCTGTAGGTCCCTCACTTCGTCTAATCATCAATTTATTTTCACGTAAATTTACACATATATATAATTCACGTAATTGTATTTACATACAGAGGGTTCTATGGAAAAGGGTTGTTACATGCTCCCTCATTATTTGTTTTTTTTTTTTTACATCCTTGCATTGCTTCTCTCTCTCTATTGCTTTGTTCAACTCTTATCTTTGTATGTTCTCATATCCCGATTTTCACTTCATGGCCTTGGCTATTGGTACTTATTTTTGGTTAGATTTATTATTTATGCTCTAATTCTCTCTAGCCAACTTCATTCCCTCCTTCTTTATACATTTTTGGTGCTCTCCTTTGGTTGTGGCTCCGGTAGCATTATCAATCTGCCCTATGTCCTTACTGTGTGGCTTCCCCTTTGATTTCTACAACTCATATCTCTGCTCCCCTAGACCTTGTCTTTATTATTATATATGGTCACTCCTCCATGCCTCGTTAGCGGACCCATGTTCCCAGGGGTACAACTTACTATAAAAAATGGGCCCATATGGGGAAACACACATTAGCACCATTGGTTGGAGGAAACCACTGGCCATTTCTGCAAATTCATGCTAGGCCCCATTATTTGGGGGACAAATCTCATCCCATGGACAAGATAAATCTCCCTACACTCAGAAACCAAGCCTAGCAACAGAAAAACAAATACATGAAAACATTCTCTAATTTATGATTGAATCACAAATACAAAGAGGATGCAAAGCTCATACTTTTTCACGAAATGATTGATGATGATTCTCATTGTTGTCCTTTGTAGATTTAAACCTTTCTCCCTTGATGTTCTAAGTAGAGACTTGCAAAGATAAAGACAAACAAGTAATCAAACCATAAACCATGTAAGTGATCAAGGAATCCCACAATACACATTATAACAAATTCATATGGTAAAAAAAACAAATATTTGTGTATATAATAAAGAGAAGGAGAAATACAACCAGGTGCATTGATTATTGATGTCTCCTTGCAATGATCTTCAATCCAATCCCTTGCAATAAAATAACTCTAATGGAAATTTGAGCAACATGTAGATAAGTTTAGAAGTTTAAAATGGAAACTTGGTTCTCTTTGAAGGCATTGTACTTATAGGAAGGAGTGGAAGTTGAGAGATCCATGAAGGGTGGAGAGATATCCATAATGATAGGGATGGATCATCTAAAGGTGGAAGGAGACCCAAGATATGGGGAGATTGAGATCAATCTCAACCAATTTGGATTAGATACCCACTATGAGGCTTCTAGAAGAGGAAGCTTAAGTCACTTTTTATTTTTTACCTCTATAAGAAAATCATTGTGACCCAAACATAGGCAGATTGTGATGTCATCACTCTAGGTTTATTTTGTAGCATGTGTCACTATGTGTTGTAAACTGACGACCTGTTATTTCCTAAAAAAATATGGTTTTTTAGATATATAATCTAGGATTTTTATACACCATTGAAAGGTATTTCTTCCATATTTCTAGGGGACTTATGACAATAGTTCATCGGATCGCAAAAGACTCAGATTTAGCATCATTTGCATAAGTGTGATGTGTAACAGGTTGCCCCCTAAAGTACAAAGTTAGAACATGTATGATGGCTAAAGTGATTTATCATGCAAAAGAAAGGACCAAGAAGTCACCATTCGAAGACCTGCAAATAAACAATAAAGAGATTACAATGCAATATATTCATCATCATTGAGGTATGCATTCACATACTCCGAGTACAAGTATCTCAAATAATAAGCATGGAAGTGTACAAATATCCATGTCAATAAAAGAATTAGTATGTGTAACATCCTACTCCCACATTTACCCAAGCTAACTAGTCCACCGAGGTAAACATGTGATGAAGAGTTACTATGATATGATTCAACCTCTTAGATCACCTTAATGAAGTGGAATCGATGGACCAATACTTTAAAGGCCTCCCTCAGGAGCTCCATAACCTTCAGGAGCCAACCAACCCTTTTAGGTGTCCAACCCCTGAGAGAACTTACTTCTTGACTGAACTAGACCCTGAGTCACTCCCGTGACAAGCCCTCCATACAATTGAGAGCCTTCAGTCACTCCCACAACAAGGTCTCCATGCTACTATGGCCTTTTTCAGGAAGTTTTTTGCTAATGACCTTGAATCCTGAGCCACTTTTTTAGGGCTAGGACTTAGGCCTCTTCCCATAACTTCATGAAACTTCCAAAAATTATAAATACCATAATTACAAGGCTTCTAAAGAAAAACTTGAACAAGGACCTGACCTGAAAAGGCCTAGCCATGCTAAACATTTTGTTGAACACATCATGAACATGTAATCTACAAGCCATATAAATGCATCTGAGCATAGGGACTTCATACTTATCTGAGATTTGTTAAGAAGGTATGATGCCCTCTCATAATCGCTGTATTATAATCTATTAGGTCATACATTCATTATTCATTCATTTACTAATCAAAACATGATGACATCCATGGCTAAGATTTGTCATAAGACCTAGCTTATAACCATCATATAACCAATAGAATAGCAATAATAGAGGAACCATTATAATCACATAATAACAAGCACATTTACGCATAATACACAAGAGGAAAATAGCTCTTATTAGCATATGCAAAATGTAACCAAGCTAGAAACTTCCACGTACCACCTAACCATAGATTGGTTGAACCAAATCTTTATTTTAGCTAATCACCCCCGTGCCATATTCCAAGCATGAATGTGTGACTCACAACAGAACCAATCAAGGCTTCCTTAGACTTTACCATGTATCCCACCAAGGGATTCCTAGGCCCAAACAATAAACATACACTACAGGATTTACCGCAATCTTGCCATGTACTAGTCAAGGGATCACTAAGCCCTAAACAAGCATGGATGCCTCCAGATCTCTCCACCTAAACCATGATGAATTTGTCCATATCCACCCTCTAGGATTTACTGTGTATATCGCCATTATCAGTCAAGGGATTTCTAGGTGTAAGGAGGGTATACACCTCTAGGATTTACCCTGTATCTCGCCATTACTAGTCAAGGGTTTCCTAGGCCCAATGAGGGTATTCACAACTAGGCTTTACCGTATATCTTGCCATTATCGATCAAGGGATTCCTAGGCCTTGTAATTTTTCCTGAGACCACCCTCCTTAGTTTCAAAACCATCCAGTAATCCAAATTAACCAAGTAAAAGAACCCCATCACACCATGGCTATTAAAAAATGGCAACGAAAGGATGAAATCCACTATCACACTTGGCAAGACCCATGCCAATGACAACAAGAGAACCAAGTACACATATGCATGTACCATGCATGCAAAAAATAGTAAGGAAATCATACATGCAACTCGATACTTGCAAGTAATTGCAATATAGCCTCTTGATCACATTATTCCTTGCTTGATCTTTGCTTCCCTTTGCTTTCATGTCCTTCCATTTCCTTTCTTCCTCCAATTCTAGAGTGCTCCAAGAATAATCTAAGTGTGTGTGTGTGTGTGAGAAAGAGAGAGAGAGAGAGAGCTCCAAAACTGAACTGGAAAAAGGTTGTGAACTAATCCTCAAAAGACTTTTTATTAATGAGGCCTCTATTTTCTTTCATTTTCCTCCTCACATGCAACTTGTGACCTTCCACCCTCCTTTTCTCCTAATTTCCTTTATTTTGATAAATAAATGCCAGTTAATGCCACTTTCCTTTCCAAATCCTTTGCCATTGAATTTGCCAATTTCCTTAGCCATAATAAACCAAATGAACACCCACACTAGGATATTTTTTCCAACATTCAGCTTGGAATAAGTATCCCACAACCTTGGTCATATTTTTCCTTTATTAAATTTATTACATGTATTTTTAACTCGAGGTTGTTACAGTACGGATGTGGCCACAAGATATAATGGATTAATTTTACAATCATGAATACTCAAAACCCAATGCAGGAAAGATCCATGGTCTTCATCTCTATCCATTCGTAGTACAAATTTGACCATGTGAATAAATGTCTTGAAGTTTAACATGTTAGAAACCATCTGATTACGGACCAATGATGAAGATTGTTAACAAATGTGAGAGAAACCACCAGTAATGAAAATGGTTCTCAAGGTATTCTAGTACAATCTATGGGGTGTGAACAAATTTCATGAGGTTGAACACCCATAGAATCATCTAATAGAAGGGCAATGTTGAGAACCTATCGTCGAAAGTGAGAAACCTGTCATTGAGGCATGCAGACTCCAAGCAACTAAAGGAGGTTTCTAGATCAACTTCCTAGATAATGAGCTGAAGTTGATAGGAAGCGACTTGTCACAAGAGTCTTGAAGAACAAATTAGGAATGATTTGGGACTGACTCAGGGACAACCAATGTGATTGAAGGCTTCAAAGATTGATTGCATAGTAATTTTAATTGAGGTTGTACATCTTGAACATATTGGTGACACGACATTTGACTTGGAATCATTTAACTCAAAATAGGATTAGATACCAATATGAAGACTTTCAATGATGTATGATCAAATGAGAGGAAATTGGATTTCTCAAGCCTGGCACAAAAATGTGATGGAGTGTCATGTTCAAGAGTGACATACTATCTTTTCAAAAACAAAAGATAAATGTTACTTTCCCATTTTCCCACACCATTACTGGTAAGTACCTATTTATTTTTACACAAGCTTAAGGATGATAACATATGTTTGTCATATAAGCTCATCCTTCGGATAAGTCCTTCAGAGTATTTTTAACAAATTCTAGGAAGGAGTCTCTTAATCTCATCCATATTGATGAGTCCTACATTTTTTGTGTTTTATGAGTCCAATGAAGGGGTAACTCGACTTCTTTTTCACGTTTATATATTTTGAAAAAGAAATAAAAAAAAGGAAACTCCATAAGGTCCTTTTTCGTAAATTTACTCTCTCGATGTTGAAAAATTATAAAATCATATGAGAGAGAACTTTTTTAGTCATGATTGACTAAATTATTCCTTTTTCATAGATAATTTACTCAGTTTGGAAAAGGGTTAAACTTATACTTTGTAAATGTTTCTTCAAATACTTTTATGAGTGTGAACAAAGATTACTCAACTACACTTTCATCTATCGAGAGTCAAAAAAGGGCTTAAAGATAACTTCAAGGGGTTCCTTTTTCATTCAATTTTAATGATCTCGAAAGAGCGATAAAAGTATACTCATGTCCTTCTCACATTTTCACATGGTTTAGAATGGAAAAGAGGTCGGTCGCCGACTTTCAATTTAATTAATGAGTAGGAAAAGGCAGAAAGAACTCAAAAGTTTCATATGTGTTTTACGAGCATCAAAAGACAACAAAATAAGCTCAAGATTTTCATGAATCTAACGAATCTTGAAAAGAGTAACAAAAATAGACTCAATACCTTATTCGCACGTATTTATGAGCACGATAAAGAATAAATCAAAGGAGTCAAACCATGCAAATAACCTTTTCATAGCAAAATCACTAGTTGGTGATGAAATCCAATGTCACATAGATCAATGTGAAAAGCGGCTAGAGATAGAGTAGGTGGAACCAGTTACACTAACAAACTGCTTTATGGTCACGACCTAGTGCAAGTAACTTCAAATATACCATCTCATGTGAAGTACCCTCCAAGAAGGCCCAAGTGAGTCTAACCAACATTTGTTGCAGGTACATCACGGACTTCCTCTCCCCCACTGCCTTAGGTAAAAGCCCTAATATTATGGTATCTAAGGTTACCACGTACAACAAATTGACCTGGGGTGACAGTCACAGATTGTACGCACATGCAAGGGTATAGTAAAAAAGCTCAATCCACTATAAATATTCATCGTAAGGAGGTAGACCTTTCAAGTGATTCCCAAGCACCTTTTGGTACCATTTGTAATGCGTGCAATTCGTTTTATTGTAACTAACGAAGTAGGATTGATTACTTCACCGGATCTGATATGATCTCATGCTTAACTCTTGTGTAAGAGGAGCTTCCGAGAGCCAAACTATAATAAATGGATTTACTCCCTATGACAAGATTCTATTGTTTGTTTACAACTTTGGAGCCTTAACTTTCACTCCTATTCCAAATCCCTACAACTGATCTAATGTAGGTGTAATGAGCCCTAGAAATATAAAAATTATAATTAGTTTTATTAACGTTGTTTTTAAAGTTTGTTTATTTACTCAATAGGGTCCACAAAGATGAAATCAATGATATTATGACTTGACTCCAAATCTAACGCAACGAATATGAAAATGTAATATTTTTCAATTCAATGAATACTAACTAGAGTAAGAAGCGAGAGGTTTCAAGAAAAGGGACAAGTGTAAAATTCAAAACAAGAAACATGAACCATTTTTTAAATGCAAATCAAAGAAATTGCAGAAATTACTTTAACACTTAAATGTAAACTTTTCACAAATGAAAATATTTTCCATAATAAGACAGTCAAGCAACCAAAACCAAAATTTTGATTTACAACAGACTGACAATTAACCCAGAAACCAAATGGATCCTCTGGTTGAAGATGAAATAGAGAAAGGCTCAAAGAAATTTCAATATTTCCTCGACCATCATCATTCAATATTAGACACTAATGTGATGGTCGTAGTTGTTGAGGTGAAAAGTACAATTTCAAGGCGCTATCCCTCATACTAGGTTACGATGAGCACAAAAACTAAGAAAAAAAAATATCAAAAGATCTGACAGCTCTAGGCATCCATAATTAGTGAAGGTTTACAAAAAGAATCAGAACAAAACTCAAATTTTCAAAAACAAGGGAAACTAAACAACATCTCACTCCCTAGTTGAGTTGTTTGGCAAACAAATCTCATCCTACAGATAGGACAAATCTCCCTAGGCTCAGAAACCAAACCTAGAAACAAATAGACAAATACATGAAAGCATTACCTAATTTATGACTAAATAATAGATACAAAGAGGATGCAAAGCTCATACCTTTTCACGAAATGCTTGATGGTGATCCTTGTTGTTTTTCTTTGTAACTTTCAACCTTTCTCCCTTGATGCTCCAAGTATAGACCTGTAAAAACAGAGACAAACAAGTAATCAAAGCATATAATACATCATTGATTCAACCATAAACCATGTAAGTGATCAAGGAATCCTACAATACACATCATAACAAATTCATATGGGAAAGAAACAAGTATTTGTATTAATAATAAAGAGAAGGAGAATTACAACCAGGTGCCTTGATTAATGGTAGAAGTGGCCTCAGACACACAATTTTATTAATCAGGAAACAAAATTACATAATAATTTTGCAAGAGTTTACACATACACTCCAACACTCTTGCAATGAGGAGAATGAGCGATATATAAGCTTAATTTCCTATTCTATTCTAATTATGGAATACTTATTAAATTAACAAGTGTCCATTTATAATAAATGAAATTCTAACCAATCTACTAACTCTACTTCTAAATTGGAGCCTCAGATACAACATTATTATAGATGTCATATCTTTTACAAAAATATTTTATTCCTAAGTGTCTCCAATATTTAATTAAATATTCTAGATAAATAAATATTCTATCCTAACTTTGTGAACCATAAATTATGTATTTTGGATCATCTAACATTCCCCCCATGATCCAAAGATACATTACAACAAACACCAAGTTCATCTCTAAACTTAGCAAATTTGATCCTGCCAAGTGGTTTCGTGAAAATATCGAAGACCTGATCTTCTAAAGGACAATAAACTGGCTTGATGACGTCCTTGGCAATGAGTGATGTGATGTGATGATACTTGGTGTCCATATGTTTTGTTTTGGAATGAAAAAGTAGATTCTTGGCAAGCTTTATGGTTGATTGGCTATCGATGAATAATGATGTAGCTTCTGATTGAGGAATGCCCAAATCCTGCAAAACTTTGTGCAACCAAACAATTTCACATGCTGCTTCCCATGCTAATATGTATTATGCTTCGGCTGAAGAAGTGGCCACTGTATATTTTTTCTTGCAACTCCAAGATATTGAAGCTGAACCCATGTTCATTAAATAACCAAAGGTTGATGCTCGATCATCAATACTGCCAACAAATTCGGCATTTGAAAATCCACAAAGTACAAATTTTTTAGTCTTTTTGTAAATAAGACCAAAACCTTTTGGTCCTTTGATATATCATAGAACCCTTTTGGCTACATTCTAGTGGTTGTCTCGTGGTTCCTGCATAAAGCGTGAAAGAATACTAACTACATAAGATAGATCTGGTCGAGTGGTTGTCAGATAAATTAGGCTGCCAATCAACTTTCTATAAGTAGTGATTTCCACCTTTCCCCCCTTCAAATTTCGAAAGTTTCAAGTTTTGTTCCATGGGGGTAAGAACGACCTTGCAATCTTGCATTCCAAATCACTGAAGAACTTTTGCTGCATACTTACTCTGAGAAATTAAAATATGATGTGGACGTTGGAATACTTCAACTCTAAGATAGTAGTGAAGTAGTCCCAAATCTGTCATCTTAATAACTCCTTTTTCACCTGTACAACATGATCATCATTATTTCCAGTAATAATCAAATCATCTACATACATAACAAGAATCACCAGACTTTTACCCTGTTGATGTACATAGAAAGTATCATCAAATTCACTTTGTCGGAAGTCAACTTTCCGAAGGTCTTCGTCCATTTTGGCATACCAAGCTCATGGAGCTTGTTTTAACCCATATAAAGCCTTGATTAGTTTGTAGACTTTATGTTCTTTCCCTTCAATTTCAAAACCTGGCGGTTGTGTCATATATACATCTTCTTGTAAATCTCCATTGAGAAAAGCACTCTTTACATCCATTTGATGAACTTTCCATCCTTTTTGTGCTGCTAATGCGAGTGTTAAGTGGATGGTGTTCCAATTTGCTATAGGAGCAAAATTTTCCTCATAATCAATGCCTTCCTGCTGCACAAAACCCTTAACCACAAATCTAGCTTTGTACTTTTCGATTTCTCCATTTTGGTTGTACTTAATTATTTAAACCTATTTGCCTCCGATCGGTTTAACACTTTGAGGACAATCAACAAGTTTCCAAGTGTTGTTGTCTTGAATTGCCTTATATTCTTCAACCATATCTTGCTGCCATTCTTTATATTTTATTGCCTCTTTGTAGGTGGAGCGTTCAATAAAATCATTTGTTATCAAGGCAAAATTTCCTTCATTTCTGTGTGACCCCCGTGTTCCTGTTTTATTTTTCTCATCAGGCCTTACATATTTCAAAAGTTGAACAACGCATTTTGGCAATTGATGTTCACTTATTTGAGATTTTGAAAGGTCACCATCATTATAAAGATGATTAATGTAAACAGAGGTACGTTGATCAACTGCAGATTCTGGGGGCGAAGAATCACTGTCAGAAGAACTACTGCTACTAGGAGATTCTGATGAACTGCCAGAAGACCCAGATGGTGTTGGTGAAGTAGATGGACTGGATGAATCATCTTCAGAGGAAGGAAAATCAAGTTCATACAAATTTTTTGAATTTGGTTGACTTTGCATATTTCCTTTCCTTTTATCTCCTTTTGTTTCCAATTTTTGAAGAAGAGTTTTGATTTCTTGAGCACTCTTACTCTCAGTTTCATCAAAAATTACATCTCTGCTTGATGCAGGAGCATTCAGCTCAACATCATTATTGTATTCTAGTAGACATAGGGGGTCTTGTGTTTCAAAGAAGTTGGTTTCATAAGTATTGAATTAATGTAATTATTTAATTTTTTGAGTGATTTTAATGAGAATAGGAATTAATTGAATATTGTGAGGCATAATTGTAAATGTTCTCGAATGTAGGAGAACATGAGAGATTTAGGATAATTGAGTAATGAGAGGATTTAGAATTGATTGTAAATCTTAGATTAGTAGTTAGTTCATGATTTTGTGGATTTGAGAGAATCCTTAGGGATGAAGAAGAGATTTTAGGATTTTGTTGAGGAATTTATGGATCTAAACCAGGAATTGGTTTTAGAATCCCTTGTACAAATATAAGCCTAAAAGGTAAAGACAGAGGTTAGATGTTTTATATACGCTAGATAGATAGCTAAAGTGTGATTATAAGCCTATGGGCAGAGAGTGAAGTAGAGGCCACTAATTAGAAGAATCAGGCCAGAAAGAGCCTTAATATGTAATCATTTGTTATATGTGTTGGTATACAAGAATTCGATTCATGACTGTATAAATGTGTGATTGAATATCGAATGATAAATTACAATGAATTAGAGATTTGCATAATCTATATATGCAGGTGGGGTTCAGTGAACACACAGAGAGAAGCATGAGAAAAGGGATCGTAGTGGACCTTTGAGACAGTTTGAAGAACCAAAGGATGTTCTAGAGAGATTGTGTTAAATAACACATGCAAAGTCAAGCTCAAGAGAGAGTCGCGCAGTGGAAGGACCAGAACCATTGGAAATTGAAAACCATAGAGAAACATTGAAAAGTGGCATTAAAACTAAGTAAAGGGAAAAACGAGAAGTGAAGAAATGATGAACAAAAACTGTTGGATTTTATAGATCAACAGCCGGGATCCAATCGTAGAGGAGAGAGAGGAATATCGCATCGACAATTTTTTTAAACAGTGAAAGCGGATTTCAGGTAGCCTCAAAATTTTAAGTGGTATTGAGCGTGGTGCACCTGATTCCCTTAAGCGTTCAACACGTGGCAACGAGGAGGAGAAGAGAAACCGCTTATCAGGCAGTTATTCCTCGCGTAAGTTGTTGGGCCGAAAATTTTGTGGATCGTCAGATCTGTTGCAAGTTAATCGATAGTGGAGGATCAACGATTGGTTTCGTTGATCGGATATAACGTCAACCATTGGATCACAAGCATGATCGACGGTTGAGATGTAATCTCATATCGCAAGGTTAGGAGCTGAAGGGCGGTGTGATAGTCGATAGCCGATAGCGATAGTCGCTGATTGGAGGTCAGGCGTTTTGGAGATTAGATCAATAGTGTGGGAGGAATTGGTATTAACGAACTCGACGACATTTATTAATACGGGTGTAAAACATTTGAAGTTCGGCCTTATATGGTTCGAAGCGAAGTTGTAATGTATTTCCTTTGTATTTCTATAAAGTGTTGTGTTGAGGGTTTTAATGCAAAGGGGTGATTATAGTCCCGATAACAAGGGTTTAGACTTTGGGTTAGTCTATTAATATGTTTCCGCATGAGTTCTAATGAAAAGGGCCTTAACCATCACCATTATTGAAGATTTGACCGGATGGTCACATAAATTTCTAAGGAAAATGGTTTACGCATAGGTCTATATGCATACTGTGGCTAAAGCAGGGGTAACCCTACGTCATTTTGGTATCAGAGCCAAACAAAGAAATTATGTGTGAAAGTTTCTTTGGAAGAATTTAGAACAAAGATATTTGGAAAGATGTGTATGCAGGCAAGAGAGATCAGATTCTAATCTGATAGTTACACAACCAGAGTATAGCTGGGAGAATGGAGAAGAACAATTAAGTTGTTAGAGGCAGGTGTGTAAGAATTAAGAAGAGATTGCAGGAACATAAAGAATCCACAACTATGTTTTGAAGAATGGAGATTCAATTGAATATGAAGAGTGGATAGAGACTGCTTGTGAAATCATACATGTATTGTTTATTTACCTCTGATTTGAGTTTTTCTGGATAAAGAAATAGATGAAAGATTGATATTTGTAGCTAATGAAGTTTCTCAGCAAAAGAAGATCAAGCCTTAAGAAGCAGTAATGAAGGAAACTGTTAAGGATTTCTGAGTGGGAAGAAAACCTAGGAAAGGAGAAATTGATGTTGATAACTAAGATTTGCCAAGATAAAGCCGGAAGACTGGAAGAAAGAATCAGACTTTAAATCTGATTGACAGTGGCTGAATATTGAGAATTTGTATAGTGGAAGCATAAAGATCTATTGAAACAAATTCGCAGAAATGGTGGGATTCTAAAGGTAGGTGAAGGTATACAAATTTGTCTAATGATTAGCGGATATTGAATGAGTGAAATTTTAGAGCAGGATTATGGTAGTTAAATTGTAAGAGGAACTTTGTAAATTCTTGAAGTAACAAAGTTTGAATATACAGTTGAAGGCTAGTGGAAAGGACAGTCCATTCAAAAGTGCAAGTGAATGGGAGGACAAGATTAGACAGAAATATTGAAGGTAAGATGATATGGTTTTATTTTAATTGGATTTGAAGATTGCAAATTTGTAGTCTTTGCATTGATGCAAAAGTATTGTTGCAACTCCCAAAGGAAATTCCACATGGATGTGGGTAGTATTGATAAGAGGTAAAGGAAGCTGGTAAGAGTTTCTAAGTGAAAGAAAAAATGTAGCAGAACTTTGAGGAATTCCAACAGAGATTGGATAAAGAGGATAGTTGTCTTCTTGGAAAGTACAGATGAGTTGAAGCCTAGAAGGAGCAAAGATAATTTCTCAAAAGGAGGTTCCAGAGATAGAGAACAAATTTCTTGCCAAA
The DNA here is from genome assembly GCA_031772625.1 of Pinus tabuliformis. Classification (NCBI taxonomy): domain Eukaryota; kingdom Viridiplantae; phylum Streptophyta; class Pinopsida; order Pinales; family Pinaceae; genus Pinus; species Pinus tabuliformis. The sequence continues at coordinate 319,321,216 of CM062815.1, forward strand.
AGACCGAGTACAGAGGAAAGCTTGGTCAGGTAAGTGGCAGCAGGGCAGACTTGTTGTTGAAGAGGCTTTAGTGCAACTCATAGTGAGTGAGTGAGGAACTCATAGGGTTGGAGAGGATGATGGCTAGTGACAGTCATAACAGAGGTTCTGAAAGAAACCATAGCCAAGGACAGAAGGAAGGAGATTCCAAGGCAAATGGCATACAGAGACAGTTAAGTAAAGAAGCATATGAGAGGGAGAAGGTTGAGATAGCAGTTCAACTTGATGTATTAATGGAAATGTTGCAGAGAAATGAGATGCACTAGAAATATGGTTATGTCATGAGAAAGAAAATGAAGTGGCAGAGGCTACAAGAGAAGAGGGAACAACAGGTGAATATGCAATCAATAAAGGAGCTAATGGAAATTGAACAGATTATAGAGAAGCTTGAAAGAGTTGAGCTACCGCAAAAGGAAGATGCTGGTGAAGATGTTAAAGTTTCGATATGTGAACCAGAACATGGACCATTACTTTTTGAAATTGATGAAGAGCCAAAGGAGTTGGATCATATGAATGATTCAAAGCAGCCAGAAGACTTGATGACTGAAGCATCAAATGAGACCTAAAGGTCTTGTATTTTTAAATTAATGATTTGTGTATGATTGTGGGTTTGGAAGAAGATAGGCAGTCTTTTAAAGTTGTCAAAAATGTGGAAGAAAACCTTCTAGAAGATGAAAGTTTGGAAGCAGAATATGACAAGGAGACTGGAAAAGAATCAGTTCGCTACAGTGGACAAGTGCTGAAAGACATCATTGAAATAGACGATGAGAAAGAGAGACTAGCTGACAGTATCAAGAGTTCTTTGAGTTTGAATTAGCATAGTGATATGTGGCCAGGAGAAGAGAGATCTGAGTAGCATACTAAAGTGTTGCCAAAGGAAGAAGAGGTACAAAAGCCTTATATTTTTTATTATAATAATTGTCTTATAATTGAAGATTTTGTTGCAAAAACTGGAACATATTTGGCATCAGTGGACAAACAAATGAAGGAAGAAGAGGAAGAACATCTACTGAAGGATGTTAAGGAAGATTTAGCAGAGGAAGAAGGACCATGTGATGATGGGTCAATAGCAAATGAAGAAATAGGAGATTGTGTAAAATTTCCAAAGTTCACTCCAAGTAAAATCATTGAGTTATATAGAGAATTAGACTTTCAAAGGAGGAAGTTAGAAGAGCAAAGGATAAATGTTCAGGATAAATTGCTGAAGAAGGATGACAAAGAAGTTGTCATAAATAATAATCAAGAAGAAGTTGATAGGTGCAGGAAACAAAAGCAGGAAATTGTTCTGAAAGACAATATAGCAGCAACAGAAAAGGTGCAAAATAACAGTAAAGAAGAGGGTAAGGATGAAAAGGAAGCGATTAGAATAAGTGAAGAACAAGCAAGAATGAGAGTTCAACAATCAAGAGATGAAAACAGTCAGCAAACTGAGGACATACTGGATAGCGAAATTGAATTGATAAGGAGGTTAATGATGAAGGAGTCTCAGAAGAAGATAACAACAAGAAAGGAAAGGAGTAACAACAAGAGGAAGACAACAATAGACTATGAAAGCAAGGCAAGTGGAGCATTGTAGCATAAGGTATGGAGACCTGGAGAACAACAGCAGACAACAAAAACAATAGAATAATTGACAAGCAAAGACAGATTACAAAATAAAGTTTGGGATCCAGGAGGAAACAATTATCCAGACTTAAGACCAGGAGGTCATAAATTTTCTTACTTGGGGAGTCTGATGCAGGAGCATTCAACTCAACATCATTATTGTATTCTAGTAGACATAGGGGGTCTTGTGTTTCAAGGAATTTGTTTCCTAAGTATTGATTTAATGTAGTTATTTAATGTTTTGAGTGATTTTAATGAGAATAGTTATTGATTGAATATTGTGAGGCATAATTATAAATGTTCTCGAATGTAGGAGAACATGAGAGATTTAGGATAGTTGAGTAATGAGAGGATTGAGAATTGATTGTAAATCTTAGATTAGGATTTAGTTCATGATTTTGTGGATTTGAGAGAATCCTTAGGGATGAGGAAAATATTTTAGGATTTTTTTGAGGAATCTATGGATCTAAACTAGGAAATGGTTTTAGAATCCCTTGTATAAATATAAGCCTAAAAGGCAAAGATAGAGGTTAGATTTTTAGATAGGCTAGATAGATAGCTAAAGTGTGTTTGTAAGCTTACGAGTAGAGTGTGAAGTAGAGGCCACTAATTAGAAGAATCAGGCCAGAAAGACAAAGCCTTAATATGTAAGCATTTGTTATATGTGTTGGTATACAAGAATTCGATTCATCATTGTATAAATGTGTGATTGAATATTTAATGATAAATTATAATGAGTCAAAGATTTGCATAATCTATATATGCAGGCGGAGTTCAACAAACACACAGAGAGAAGCATGAGAAAAAGGATCATAGTGGACCTTTGAGACTGTTTGAAGAACCAAAGGATGTTCTGGAGAGATTGTGTTAAATAACACATGCAAAGTCAAGCTCAAGAGAGAGTCGTGCAGTGGAAGGACCAGAACCATTGAAAATGGAAAACCAAAGAGAAACATTTAAAAGTGGCATTAAAATTAAGTAAACAGAAAAATGAGAAGTGAAGAAATGATGAACAACAATTGTTGGATCTTGAAGATCAATGTCGAGGATCCAATCGCAGAGGAGACAGAGGAATGTCACATCAGCAGTTTTTTTAAACAGTGAAAGTGGATTTTGGGTGGCCTCAAAGTCGTAAGTGGTATTGAGCATGACACACCCAATTCCATCAAGTGTTCGACATGTGGCAGCGAGAAGGAGAGAGGAAACTGCTTATCGAGCGGTTATTCCTCGCGTAAGTTGTCTTGCCAAAAACTTTGTGAACTGTCAGATTTGTCGCAAGTTAATCGAAGGCGGAGGATCAACAATTGGTTTCGTTGATCGGATGTAACATCAACCGTCGAATCATGAGCTTGATCGACGGTTGAGATGTAATCGCATATTGCAAGGTTAGGAGCTGAAGGGTGGTGCGATAGCTGATAGCCGATAGCGATAGTCGCTGATCAGAGGTCGGGCATTTCGGAGATCGGAGCAATAGTGCGGGAGGACTTGGTATTAACGGACCCGACGACATTTATTAATGCGGGTGTAAAACATTTGAAGTCTGGCCTTATATGGTTCGGAGTGGAGTTGTAATGTATTTCCTTTGTATTTCTATAAAGTGTTGTGTCGAGGGTTTTAATGCAAATGTGTGATTTAAACGTTTTGATAGTCGAATATCAGAGTCGGAAGGGGTGATGAGGCATATATGTGGTGTGACCGTGAGGACTGCGATGAGCGATTGCGACAAAGGTGTTTATCAATAACTATGCAAAGGCTTATGAAAGGCAGAAAATGTATGATCTATGTGGGTTTATGTGATAACTATTATAAAGGGTTACAATAGTATTAAAGCACTGATAGCGATTTATGGATTAAGCCCATGTGTGACCCAAAGTTTAATAATGGCTTAGAGGGATTGTATGAGTCCCGATATTAAAAGGAATGAAGGTTAAGGGGTGATTAGTTTCTCGATAACGGGGGTTTAGAATTTGGGTTAGTCTATTAATATGTTTCTGTATGAGTTCTAATGAAAAGGGCCTTAACCATCACCATTACTAAAGATTTGACTGGATGGTCACATAAATTCTTGGGGAAAATGGTTTACGCATATGTCTATATGCATACTGTGGTTAAGGCAGGGGTAACCCTACATCATTTTGGTATCAGAGCTAAACAAAGAAATTATGTGTGAAAGTTTCTTTGGAAGAATTTAGAACATAGATATTTGGAAAGATGTGTATGTAGGCAAGGGAGATCAAATTCTAATATGACAGTTAAGAAATTAGAGTACAACTGGGATAATGGAGAAGAACAATTAAGTTTTTAGAGGCAGGTGCATAAGAATTAAGAAGAGATTGCGGGAACATAAAGAATCCATAGCGATGTTTTGAAGAATGGAGATTCATTCAAATCTAAAGAGTGGATGGAGGCTGCTTGTGAAATCATATAGGTATTGTTTATTTAACTCTGATTTGAGTTTTGCTAGATAAATAAATAGATGGAAGATTGATAGTTGTAGCTAATGAAGTATCTCAACAAAAGAAGATCAAGCCTTAAGAAGCAGTAATGAAGGAAACTGTTAATGATTTCTGAGTGGGAAGAAAACCCAGCAAAGGAGAAATTGTTGCTGATAACTAAGCTTTGCCAAGATAAAGTCAGAAGACTAGAAGAAAGAATTAGACTTTAAATCTGATTGACAGTGGTTGAATATTGAGAATTTATGCAGTGGAAGCATAAAGATCTGCTGAAACAGATTTGCAAAAATGGTGGGATCCTGAAGGTAGGTGAAGGTATGCAAATTTGTCTAATGATTAGTAGATATTGAATGAGTGAAATTTTAGAGCAGGATTACAGTAGTTAAATTGTAAGAGGAACTTTGTAAGTTCTTGAAGTAACAGAGTTTGAAGATATAACTGAAGGCTAGTGGAAAGGACAGTCCATTCAAAAGTGTAGGTGAATGGGAGGACAAGATCAGACAAAAATCTTGAAGGTAAGATGATATGTTTTTATTTTAATTGGATTTGAAGATTGGAAAGCTGTAGTCTTTGCATTGATGCAAAAGTATTGTTGCAGCTCCCAAAGGCAATTCCACAACGGATGTGGGTAGAATTGCTAATAGGTAAAGGAAGTTGGTAAGAGTTTCTAAGTGAAAGAAGAAATGTAGCAAAAAATTGAGGATTTCCAACAGAGATTGGATAAAGATGACAATTGTGTTCTTGGAAAGTACAGATGAGTTGAAGCAGAGAAGGAGCAAAGAGAATTTCTCAAAAGGATGTTCTAGAGATAGAGAACAAATTGTTTTCCAAAAGACTGAGTACAGAGGAAAGCTTGGTGAGGTAAGTGGCAACAGGGAAGACTTGCTATTGAAGAGGCTTTAGTGTAGCTCATAGTGAGTGAGTGAGGAACTCATAAGGGTGGAGAGGATGATGACTAGTGACAGTCATAACATAGGTTCTGAAAGAAACCACAACCAAGGACAGAAGGAAGGAGATGCCAAGGAAAATGGCATACAAAGACAATTAAGTAAAGAAGCATATGAGAGGGAGAAGGCTGAGATAACAGTTCAGCTTGAAGTATTAATGGAAATGTTGCAGAGAAATGAGATGGACCAGAAATATGGTTATGTCATGAGAAAGAAAATGAAGTGGAAGAGGCTACAAGAGAAGAGGGAACAACATGTGAATATGAAGTCAATAAAGGAGCTAAGGGAACTTGAATGGATTATAGAGAAGCTCGAAAGAGTTGAGCTACCATAAAAGGAAGATGCTGAAGAAGATGTTGAAATTTTGATATGTGAACCAGAACATGGACCATTACTTTTTGAAAGTGATGAAGAGCCAGAGGAGTTGGATCATATGAATGATTCAAACCAGCTAGAAGAATTGATGACTAAAGCATCAAATGAGACCAAAAGGTCTTGTATTTTTAAAATTAATGCTTTGTGTACGATCGCGGTTTTGGAAGAAGATAGGCAGTCTTTTAAATATGTCAAAAATGTGGAAAAAAAACTTCCAGAAGATGAAAGTTTTGAAGCAGAATATGTCAATGAGACTAGAAAAGAATCAATTCGCTACAGTGGACAAGTGTTGAAAGACATCATTGAAATAGATGATGAGAAAGAGAGACTAGTTGACAGTCTCAAGAGGTCTTTGAGTTTGAATCAGCATACTGATATGCTGATAGGAGAAGAGAGATCCGAGTAGCATACTGAAGTGTTTCCAAAGGAAGAACAGGTACAAAAGCCTTGTATTTTTTATTATAATGATTGTCTTATAATTGAAGATTTTGTTGCAGAAACTGGAACATATTTAGCACAAGTGGACAGAAAAATGAAATAAGAATAGGAAGAACATCTACTAAAGGATGTTAAGGAAGATTTAGCAGAGGAAGAAGGACCCTGTGATGATGGGTCAATAGAAAATGAAGAAACAGGAGATTGTGTAAAATTTCCAAAGTTCACTCCAAGTAAAATCATTGAGTTATATAGAGAGTTAGACTTTCAAAGGAGGAAGTTAGAAGAGCAGAGGATAAATGTTCAGGCTAAAATGCTAAAGAAGGATGAGAAAGAAGTTTTCATAAATAATAATCAAGAAGAAGTTGACAGGTGCAGGAAACAGAAGCTGGAAATTGTTCTGAAAGACAATATAGTAGCAATAGAAAAGGTGCAAAATAACAGAAAAGAAGAGGGTAAGGATGAAAAGGAAGCGATTAGAATAAGTGAAGAATAAGCAAGAATGAGAGTTCAACAATCAAGAGATGAAAATAGTCAGCAAACTGAGGATATACTGGACAGAGAAATTGAATTGATAAGGAGGTTAATGATGAAGGTGTCTCAGAAGAAGTTAACAACAAGAAAGGAAAGGAGTAACAACAAGAGGTAGACAACAGTAGACTATGAAAGCAAGGAAAGTGTATAATTACAGCATAAGGTATGGAGACCTAGAGAACAACAGCAGACAACAACACCAATAGAAAAGTTGACGAGCAAAGACAGATTACAAAATAAAGTCTGGGATCCAGGAGGAAACAATTATCCAGACTTATGACCAGGAGGTCATAAATTTTCTTACTTGGGGAGTCTGATGCAAGAGCATTCAGCTCAACATCATTATTGTATTCTAGTAGACATAGGGTGCCTTGTGTTTCAAGGAAGTTGGTTTCCTAAGTATTGAATTAATGTAGTTATTTAATGTTTTGAGTGATTTTAATAAGAATAGGAATTAATTGAATATTGTGAGGCATAATTGTAAATGTTCTCGAATGTAGGAGAACATGAGAGATTTAGGATAGTTGATTAATGAGAGGATTGAGAATTGTTTTTAAATCTTAGGTTAGGAGTTAGTTCATGATTTTGTGGATTTAAGAGAATCCTTAGGGATGAGGAAGAGATTTTAGGATTTTGTTGAGGAATCTATCGATCTAAACCAGGAATTGGTTTTAGAATCCCTTGTATAAATATAAGCCTAAAAGGAAAACACAGAGGTTAGATGTTTTAGATAGGCTAGATAGATAGCTAAAGTGTGTTTGTAAGCCTACGAGCAGAGAGTGAAGCAGAGGCCACTAATTAGAAGGATCAGGCCAGAAAGACAAAGCCTTAATATGTAATAATTTGTTATATGTGTTGGTATACAAGAATTCAATTCATGACTGTATAAATGTTTGATTGAATATAGAATGATAAATTACAATGAATCAGAGATTTTCATAATCTATATATGTAGGCAGAGTTCAATGAACACACAGAGAGAAGCATGAGAAAAAGGATCGTAGTGAATCTTTGAGACGGTTCAAAGAACCAAAGGATGTTCTGGAGAGACTAGAACCATTGAAAACCGAAAACCATAGAGAAACATTGAAATGTGGTGTTAAAACTAAGTAAAGGGAAAAACGAGAAGTGAAGAAACAATGAACAGTAACCGTTGGATCTTGAAGATCAACGGCCAGGATCCAATTGCAGAGGAGCTGGAGGAATATCGCATCGACTATTTTTTTAAATAGTGAAAGTGGATTTCGGATTGCCTCAAAATTGTAAGTGGTATTGAGCGCGACGCACCTGATTCCATTAAGAGTTCGACACGTGGAAACGAGGAGGAGAGAGGAAACCACGTATCAGGTGTTTATTCCTTATGTAAGTTGTCCGAGCGAAAAATTTGTGGACCGTCAGATCTGTCGCAAGTTAATCAACGGTGAAGGATCAACGATTGGTTTCGTTGATTGGATGTAATGTCAACCATCGGATCACGAGCCTGATCGACGGTTGAGATGTAATCGCATATCGCAAGGTTAGGAGCTGAAGGGCAGTGCGATAGCCGATAGCTGATAGCGATAGTCGCTGATCGGAGGTCGGGCATTTTGGAGATCGGAGCAATAGTGCGGGAGGACTTGGTATTAACAGACCCGATGACATTTATGAACGCGGGTGTAAAACATTTGAAGTCCGACCTTATATGGTTCGGAGCGGAGTTGTAATGTATTTCCTTTGTATTTCTATAAAGTGTTGTGTTGAGGGTTTTAATGCAAAGGTGTGATTTAAACGTTTCGATAGTCGAATATCAGAGTCGGAAGGGGTGATGAGGCATATATGTGGTGTGATCGCGAGGACTACGATGAGCGATTGCAACAAAGGCATTTATTGATAACTGTGCAAAGGCTTATGAAAGGCAGAAAAGGTATGATCTATGTGGGTTTATGTGATAACTATTATAAAGGGTTATAATAGTATTAAAGCGTCGATAGCGATTTGTGGATTAAGCCCATGTATGACCCAAAGTTTAATAATGGCTTAGAGGGATTGTATGAGTCCCGATATTAAAGGGAATGAAGGTTAAGGGGTGATTAGAGTCCCGATAATGGGGGTTTAGACTTTGGGTTAGTCTATTAATATGTTTCTGCATGAGTTCTAATGAAAAGGGCCTTAACCATCACTTTATTGAAGATTTGACCAGATGGTCACATAAATTCCTAGGGAAAATGGTTTACGCATAGGTATATATGGATACTGTGGTTAAAGAAGGGGTAACCCTATGGCAATGCTGATAATAAAATCCCCATTTGACAGAAGCCTGTACCCTTTCTTCTCATTTGAATATCCAATCATTGGGCATTTCAAACTCCGTGAGTCAAGCTTAGTTTGTTTTTATTTTGGAGCTAAGGCATAACACATGGAACCAAAAACTATAAGATGTTTAACTTTGGGTGTAAAACCAAACCATGCTTCATAAGGTGTGATTCCATCTAAAAAGGCAGTGGGAGACCTGTTCCTTAAGTAAACTGTTGTATGGATTGCTTCTGCCCAATAAATAGGACTTAACTTTTTAAAAGTTAACATAGATCTCGCCATTCCTAACAAAGTGTGATTCAATATTTTTGCTACTCCATTTTGCTGTGGAGTGTAGGCATTTGTAAGATTTCGTTTGATCCCATTGTCTCTGAAATAACTCTGGAATTCATTTGAAATGAATTATCCTCCATTGTCAGTTCTAAGAGTTCTAATCTTTTCTTTTACTTAATTTTCAACAAGTTGACGAAAAGTTTTAAAATTTTCATATGCCTCTGACTTATGCTTCAAGAAGTAAACCCATGTCATTCTGCTGAAATCATCAATAAAGAGTAAGAAATATTTGCAACCTCCTAGAGAAGCTTGCAAGGGTCCACAAATGTCACTGTGTACTAATTGCAAACACTTGTTTTCTCGCCATGAACTTGTTGGGAAAGTCTCTCGACTTTGTTTTCCATAAATGAAAGCTTCACATCTTGCATTTTCTTTCTTGAAGGTAGGAAGTCCCTTAACCATTCCTTGTTTTTGTAGTTGAGAGAGACTGACAAAGTTTAGATGTCCATATCTCACATGCCATAATTTGATAGGTGAAATGTTTGTGCTTGCTGCCCCTTCAAAGTTAGAATTCTTTGGAATAAATGTTCCTTTCATCCTTAACAGTTTTCCATCTTCATATCATGTAATCACTGTCTTCAGTTCTGTTTGATTGAATTAATTTTAACTAGGCCATCCTCCAAAACCACCTGATGTCCATCTTGTCGGATCGAGACTAAAGACACCAAATTCTTTTTAAAGGTGTGTACATACCATACATTTGAAATCAATCTTTCTCCAATGCCAGGAAGATAAACTTTAACGACACCTTTTCCATAAGGAGTATGTTTTGTATCATCAACAAAAAATGTTGAACTAAGGTGGCATGGTTTGAAGTTCTAAAAGAAGTCTTGTGGAAAAGTCATGCGTTGAGTTGCTCCTATATCTAAAATCCATGCATCTTCATAATCACTTTTAAGAAAAGTGGAAACTAACGCTGCTAACTTTGATCTCTGACTTGATGTGAAGACATATTCCGAACCATCATTATCTTGATCAGTGGAAAATTGAGTTGTGTTTGATGGAACTTTGGAATTTTATCGATGGAAGTTATACAATCTTCTATAAAATGGCCCAATCTGTTACATCTTCTCCAGAAAATTTGATTCAAGTCTCTGTCTCTTCCTTTGATATTGTACTCTACCTCTTCTTTGACCTCTACTTTGAGTTTTCCCTCTACCTTGAATTTGACCTCTTCCTTGATTGTTTCCTTTGCCTTGAAAGTTGCTTTTGTTTTGAAAGTTTCCTTTGCCTTGACTATTTCCTCTTCCTTGAAAGTTTCCTCTTCTTTGTCTTCTTCCACAACCTTGTCCACTATGTGTTGCTGGATGTTGATTGAAATGTTCTCTTCCTCTGTCTCTAGAACTGTCAGTTGATGATTTACTTGTGCTGGCCTCTGTGAAGAAAACATCTTCCCCTTTTTCCTTCTTCCCAAATTTTTTGTCATGTTGAGCCAACATCTCACTTAGATCATCAAACTTTAATTTATCTAACTTTTCGGTCACTTGTAGAGTTTCCAAAAAATGTGTGTAAGAAGAAGGAAATCCAACAATTAGAATTGTGGTCATGAAACTATCATCTACTGGTCGAAATCCAGCTTTTACTATTTCTTGCTTAATATTTTTAAGCCTCGATATATACTCAAGGACATCTCCTCCTTCAGTTAGTTTTTGATGAAGCAACTTAAGTTGTAGATCAACCTTTTTTTATTTAGGTTGTGTATCAAATAGATATTTGAATGTACGCAAAACAGACCATGCATCCGAGGCGTTTTCAATATGAATATACATCTCAACATTAACTGAAGACTTTATAAGAGCTAGTCCCTTGACATTTTTAACTTCCCATTTTGCAATTGAAGTTACATCTGTGGGTTTATTAGGCTTAATGTCTCCATCACATATGTCTTGCCATAATTCATTATATATTAGAGTGCTTTCAATGAGACGTTTCCATGCCTTGTATGATTTTACCCCTTCAAGCTTATCTCCAAATTAAAAATTACAAACAATAGAAAAATCCTTATATCTCCAAATTACAAATATTACAAATATTTAATCAATTTAAAATTCACTTATTACTTCCACAAAAAATTAAACCTTATTTCTCCATTATATTTACCTTTTTTTAATTTCTTTAAAACTCCAATAAAAAATTTGAAGTCACTAATGGAAACTTACTGCTCCACACTGGCCGGAAATTTTCCTCATGTTGGCTACAAACTGGATGTTATGGAAATTTTGTACGACAACACTAGCTCATAGCCCCAGCGTTGCATTGATCTTCCACAACCTGCTCGGCTTCGTTGGTTGGATACGACAACACTGGCTTCGAGAAATCCGCGTTGGATTTTTTGTTCAATCTCCCCGAGATCTCAGCGAAGGTAACAACAAATTTCAGTAGATTCGATTCCAATTGTAACCTATGGTTCACTTCTGAGTTAAAAATTTTGTCTTGGGAATTCTGTGCAAGAAATCACGAGGAGATTTTACCTCGCAGGTTTGGTAGCACCCTAGGTAAATCAGTTAGCAATGGTGGCAGAAAAATATCAAAACTTCGCTGCACAAAGTGGTAGCTCTAGCCTCTCTGTACAAGATCTACAAGTGAATTGCAATATGTTTGTAACAACTGGGCATCAGCTGGCACGGAATTTAGAAGCGCAGTCACTGAATGACCTTGGTTTTTCCAAATGCAATTTGGAGTTGAAGGTTCAAATACAAGTGTTGCAGAAAGTATTGTCAGAACTTCTGTTCCTCCTGTACTTAGATACGATCAGTCCCAAGAACAAGGATGGGAACAAGGCATAGTCAAAGGCAAGACCCTTTGCAAGGAGCAAGGTTTGGCTAGTCACGAGATATTACACTAGGAGTAAGGTATGAGCAATGGCAAGATTCAGGATATGGAGCAAGATACAGTCAGATGCTGCATTAAATAGTGAAAGGCAAAGTGCTCGAAGGCTGCGTTAAGCATTGAAGGCTGTGTGTAGTATTTGCCAAAAAGGGAAATTTTGATAATGACAGAAAAAATTTGTTCATAATAAAAAAATTGATTTTCATATTTAAAAATCTAAAATCAATAATAATATCAATTATTGTTTTGAGGCTTCTGCGATCAGTGTTTTGTGTGTTGCTTTTTTCCGGAGTTTTCGCATCCATGATTTGTTTGCATCGAAGTTTCGAGCCTTCCACCGTGGCTCATCATCCGGATAGATCAGTAATTGTGTAGGACAGATCTCCTTGGTTTCAATAAATAGGGATGAGAGATGCACAGGGAATGGAAGCCGACTTTGTTTTTTATAAAATAATAATTTTAAATTGAGTTAGAAATATTTAATTATGTAATTGAATTGTTTAATTTTAATTTTGTGTTTATATAGTTTGATTAATTAATTATATTTATTTATTTTTAGAAATGTTTAATTATTTAATAGAATTGTTTAATTTTTAATTATATGTTCAAATAGTTTAATTAATTAATATTTATTTATTTATCTTTCAATAATTGAATTGTTTAATTTTTAATTTTATGTTTATATGGTTTAATTAATTAATTATTATTAATTTTTTTTTTGCAAGAATAACTTCGGCGTAAATCACATGAAGACATACATTTGTCGACGCGTTTCGAACCAACTAGTGTGGTTCATCGTCAGGACAAGTTGAAGAAACAGATCCAGCTTAGCTAAGCTGGATCTGTTTCTTCAACTTGTCCTGACGATGAACCACACTAGTTGGTTCGAAACGCGTCGACAAATGTATGTCTACATGTGATTTACGCCGAAGTTATTCTTGCAAATATTATGGATCACAGAAGCCTCAATTCAACTATTAATTAATTTTATTTATTATTTTTAGAAATGTTTAATTATGTAATAGAATCGTTTAATTTTCAATTATATGTTCAAATAGTTTAATTAATTAATTAATATTTATTTATTTATTTATTTTTCAATATTAGTATCATAATTGAATTGTTTAGTTTTTAATTTTATGTTTATATGGTTTAATTAATTAATTTTTATAAATGTTTGATTATGTAATAGAATTGTTTAATTGTTTAATTTTATGTTCAAATAGTTTAATTAATTAATTATCTTCTTAATATCAAAATGAGTTTTTAGTATCAATTTTCTTTTTCTTTTAAAAAATGGGACAAAATGCATACCAATTAATTGCTTGGTAAGATTTTCCAAAAGCATGGATAGCTGAAATCTCCACCTTCACATCAGCTACATTACTAGTGCTCTGGTACCATTATAATGGCAGAAGTGTCCTCAGACACAAAATTTTATTAAGCAAGAAAATAAATTACATAATAATCTTGCAAGAGTTTACACACACACTCCAAAAACTCTTGCAATCAGGAGAATGAGCTATATATAAGCTTAAATTCCTAACCTATTCTAGTTATGAACTACTTATTAAATTAACAAGTGTCCATTTACAATAAATGGAATTCTAACCAATCTACTAACTCTACTCCTAAATTGGAGCCTATGATATGACATTATTCTAGATGTCATATCTTTGACAACAATATTCTATTTCTAAGCATCTCCAATATTTTATTAAATATTCTAAATAAATAAATATTCTATCCTAACTTTGTGAACTATGAATTATGTATTTTGGATCATCTAACATTGATGTTGGAAGTCTCCTTGTATTGATATTCAATTCAAGCCCTTGCAATCAAATAACTCCAATGGAAATTTGAGCAGCATGTAGGTAAGTTCAAAAGTCTAAAATGGCAACCTGGTTCTCTTTAAATGCATTGTACTTATAGGAAGGAGTGGAAGTTTATAGATCCATGAATGGAGGAGAGAGATCCATAATGATTGGGATGGATCCTCTAATGGAGGAAGGAGGCCCAGGATATGGGGAGCTCGAGCTCAATCACAACCAATTTCGGATTAGATACCCACAACTAGGCTTCTAGAAGAGGAAGGTTCATTGAATTTTTATTTTTTACCTATGTTAAGATCATCATGACCCAAACACATGCAAAATGCAATGCAATCGCTCTATGTTTACTATGCAACATGTTTTATCACATGTTGTGAACTAATGACCCACAATGTACTAAAAAATTAGGGATTTTTAGATATATAATCTGAGATTCTTATACAACATTGAAAGGTATTTCTTCCATCTTTCAAGGGGACTTATTACCATAGTTCATCAGATTGTGAATGACCTAATTTTGGTGTAATTTGAATAAGTGTGACAAATCGATGTGTAACATCCATCAAGGAGGAACTAACCCTTGTTGAGGGAGAAGGCACCTCTCACAGGCTCCGTCTCTCACACACATAGGTACTTACAGAGATGGTAGAATGGGTATTAGACATTGGGCCCATTCTTGGATATTTTAATCAGTATATGCACACAATAAATCTACATTTTCACATGAAGTTCCTCCTTGGTAGAACCTTATTAAACAAGCATAAGCATCAAACAAATGTTCTCCATTCACTTGAGAATCTACATCACCATATGAAGGACCTGGACTGACAAATGGAATGCATTAAACAAAACCTTGCCTAGTTAGCCTAACTATCCTAGCTAGCCTTGGAAGTATATTGTAGAAACAAAAAACTATTAGAATGGAAGCATGACATGAACTAGTTTTTTATTTCTACAATCTACTTCCAAGGCTAGCTAGGCAAGCTCTTCATTTTTTGTATGTTAAAATTGACTATCTCAATACTCCTTTATCTATTTCCTCTCTATGGAGAGTGAAATTTTGTCTTTGGTCTGGTCTCCTTGGTGAGATACTAACCTAATATTTTTTAATATTATCTGGTAATCCACATCTTAGAAGGAAATACAACCTATCCCACAAAATATTACTATTAAATACAATTTGACTTATCATGATTATTCAAATTGATATGGATTTGAATGGATTGTAGAGACGTACTTTATAAGCTTCCATAAGGTGAGGTCATCTTAGGGTACAAGCTCACCATCACCATCTCAGGGAGAAATGAGGCCAAATATGGAAAAAAAACCACCCTTCTTGACTATGTAAAACAATCTCTAATTTACCTTGCTGATGAAAACATGGACCAAAACCCCAAGACCAAAATATTTGTTAATGCCACCACATCCTATGTAGAGGAGTTGTATTGCATCTTCCCTACCTTTTTTTCAACAATTTCCATGGGGTTATTGTCATGACCTTTGAAACAAATTTATATGGTTGATTCGTAAACTACAATGGATATTCCACTAGACATTTCATCACAACAGATCTGATAACACTATACTTAAATCCAAAATCTTTACTAGGAGGGTTATTTCCTTAGACTTATGGATTTATTCAATTATTGTTTTCATGCATGTAATATATAAAATATGGAACTAGAGAGAAAAAAAAAATGCAATCACTGACAACCATAATAACACAGGATATGATCATGGAAACCCTTTTGCGAGTAAACCCATCTTGAACGTGAGGTTTCTCTTCTCTCTCTTTCCCTAAATGGAAATGGATGCAAGTACAAGGGAGTGAGACTTGTGGCCCATGGGATTCTATTGTATACAAACCCTCTATACTTACTCTTTCTCTCTCCCTATCCACTCTCAACTACTATGTTCATATATGGAACAAAATGCACTCGAATAGAATGAAACCACTTTTCCTCCTAACATCCAAGTTATAACATAGCCCAATAGCCAACTAGGGGTTAAATTTGACCCATTCACCCTCAATATCAATTACAACTCAACCCTTCTAGAGCCTTCTTCTTATTTACCAAGTGGCTAGCTCGTTTTCCATTAGTAACAAGGGCAAGTGTGGCATTCTATCGAATTATGGTGTTCAATTTTGATAGGTTAACTTTCAAGAGGCATAAATTTCTCATATGAGATACGATGGATGTGATTCTTGCACTGTTGGAAAGGTATTGATGTGTATATTATGGAATATAAGTCCATAGTAAGGTCAGAACCACAAAAAATTGTAATTAAGGCCTCAAAGTGGCTCCCAAAATTTTTTCACACAAAATTTTCCAAACTGGGACTGCCTTTAAAAATGACCCTACAAGATTATTCCTCCAAATTTTCCACTCTAAAATAATTGATATGGATGAAAAAAAAATATTGATATTGTTTGGACTATACCTCCCCATTTTGGGATAATTTTGGTCCCAAAAATATTTTACTGAATGAAGTGAGGAAATTTTTTCTCTACCTTCACCCGAGTGTATCATTTAGCCTTTTCGGGAAATTGTCCTTTCAACCTAGCCTTCCAAAGGTCATAATGACACTATCTTGTAGTCCTATACCTCTTCTACGAAACTGTATCATTTTTCAACTTTACCTAAGCAACATTTACAAAAAGTAGGAGATGTTCCTCTTCCTAATCTAGCATAAAAGGTTCACAGAGTTTTGAATTTTATACATTAACCACTAAATCAATGTGCATGTATGTAGGTATAATAAGTACACATATTTTGAATTTTATACATTAACCACTAAATCAATGTGCATGTATGTAGGTATACTAAGTACATATATTTTATATCCAACCTGTTCAAGTATCTTGAAGGGACCATGTCATAGAGCCTTTATTTTCTTAAAAAGACCCTGTAGGTTCTCCTTGTTTAATTGTAACCATACTCTATTTCTTGCCTTACCTTGAATGACTTATCTATTCTGTGTTGATCATGCCTGGCCTTGTACTTTTCCTGTGATCTCTTCAGTGTCTCTTGTACTTGAAAATTCATCTTCTTGATATTATCAAAAAAATTATCTACCCTTAATGCATTCATGGTGAGATCCTCCCTCACTCCTTACTACCCATATGCAATATTCAAAAGTGAAGGTGGAAAATATGCAAAACAAGTTTCAAATGAGGAATTACTAGTATAAGTGCATACTTCTATGTTATAAGAGTGTTGTATATATACCATATTTCCATCCCAAGTATTTGAATGCTTCTAATTGTAGCCCCTCAATAGCTACACCAAATTCCTGTTGACTACTTCTATTTTCCCATCTATTTATGGATGGAATACTATAGACATCTTCAAATTTGTGTCCATCATCTCCCACAATGTCGTCCAAAATATGCCAATAAATCTTATGTCTCTATTTTAAATGATGCTCCTAGGTATCCCAAAGTGCACCACTACCTATATAAAGAAGACGCTTGTTTCTTCTTTCTTGCTAATGGTCTTTTTATAGGGCATTAGAACATGCATCTTTCTGAACCTGTCAACTACCACAAACAAGTAGTCATGTCCCTTCCAAGTTGTTGGTAAACCTCCCCCAAAGTCCATGGAAATGATTTCCCAAGGACAAGTGAGTATTGAAAAGGGATGATATAGACCTTGTTTCCTATAGTAGGTTTATTGGTACAAAAAAGTAAGCATTCTCTTATGAACCTAACTACCTCTTATTGCATCCCAAGACAATACAAATACCTTTGCAAGTTTGCCACTATCTTCCCTACACCAAATTTCCTTGTAACCTTAGAAGTGTGAGCCTATATGATTAGCTGCAATTTCTCATAGTTAAGAAAACATAACTTATCCATCCTATAGGTTAACCCATATTGAGTATGGTAGTAAACTATGCTATCACCACCATGCACATGAATCTAGCTCTGCAAATTTTTAAATGCATCCTTGAAGTCCTCATCCTATGTATATGCCTCGTATGTTGCAGATTAATTTGGGCCTATAGGTACTGTAGTGTCTAGTGATTAGTGTGGATTATTGTCTCCTTTAGCATCATATAGTGTTTCCACTTCTTAAAATATTGTATTAGGGAATAGATGTCCCTTTTGTAGGTGTGGTAGTTGGGAACCACCCCATGAAATACTTTAGAATGGTAGCATATGGTCCTTCCTCCCTAAATAAATACCACTCCCATAGCATACCCTCTCACATCTACCTCCATTGCGAAGGGATGCTACAAGTTTGGTAATGCAAAAACCAATGCTTGACTTTTCTTCTTCTTTTACTCCCTTAAAGTCCCTCTACTAACCCTTTCCTGACTGGAAACTCTTTCCACTAGTTTTTATTGCAGGGAGTGGTGTTGCTACTACTAAAAAAATGTTATGGATTTAATCAAGCATTGTGCTACCCCAATGAAAATCTTAACCTTAGAAACATTAGTAGGAACTTGCCACTTCATGTGGGCCTCCATTGTGTTTTGATTTATCTTTATCTCTCCTCCATCTATCACATACCCCAAATATTGTTGTGCAAACTCACACTTATTAATATTTTCCAGCAACTAGGCTTCTTCAATGTCTCTAGCACCTGTGCTAAATGTGAGATTCACTCCTCCTAGGTAGCATTATATACCAATATATCATCTAAATAAATGATAACTAATGAATATATGAAATGGTGCAGTATATGATTTATTAACCTCATGAAAGTTGTTGGTTTATTGCATAGGGAAAATAACATGGCTAACCAATCATACAAACCTTATCTAGTTTTGATGGTAGTCTTCCATGCATATTATTCTCATACTTGAACCCAATGATATATTCATTTTAAGTCTAGCTTGTTGAATTATTTTCCTTGCTACAGTTGATCCAATACATCATTTAACTTGGGTAGGGTGTACTTGTTATTGAGTGAACTTTTGTTTAACAACTTGTAATCAATACACATCTACCAAGTCGCATCCTTCTTCACCATAATGATAATGGGCGACCCACATAGTGACATACTTGATTGAATGACACTTTATTCTAGATATACATGCAACTACCTCTTCATATCACTTGCTTCTCTAATAGGTTGTCTATACTTTCGAATGTTTGGAAACCAGGAGTATGGAAAATACTGGATCTCATGTTCCACTTCCCTCTTAGGAGATATCCCTTAGGATCCCAGATATATGCATATATGCTTGTAAAAACTGTTCTCGTTGTTATATATATTCCTTAGTACGCCCTCCAAGGATGGCTTAGCTTTCATTGACTCTTCTGCAAACTGATTTTCTCTTAAAAATAACAAAAGATATTTCTTGCTAAAACTAATCAATTTTTTGGCATGGTTGGAACTTATCAACAAGATCTTTGAATTACCCTTTTGCACATTTATGATGAAGGATTCTCCATATTTGATGAGGTATTATTAGTTGGCTCTTTACATAAAGATTACATCATGCATGTACATATAGGAACCCCTAAACATAACTCCACATTATCAAGTGGAACTACACCCAATTATATCTAATTAATAAAGTCAACAGTAATATAAAATCTGATTACGAATTTTTTGGTTGTGTTTATCTATTCCTCCCTATTGATCCATTCCGATGGATATGGGATAGGATGGTCATGAATCTGTAGTCCTATTTTCTTGACCAAATATGTCTCTATGAGATCCACTTGTGATCCTTAGTCAAATAGAGAATCAATTTTCATCTTCTTGACCTGTATTTCTATATGGAATAGTTTGGTCATTTCCTTCTCGTATTGTTGCTGAAGGATATTCAAATTCACCCCCTTTTGGATATTTCTTTCTATTCTTCTATTTGAACTCTAGATGCAACTTCCATCACTTCTCCTATGTATGACCATCAATATTAAAATGGTTGTAGTGGTTGCTATTATATTTGCACTAGTGCATTGTGGTTGTTTTCTATTTCTGTTTCCCCATTTTCCACTTCTTCCCCTCATTGGAAACTTTTTGGTCCTCCTTTTCTTTTACCCACTTGATTGCTCTTTCTTTTGGCCTATATGCTCTAGGTAATGTGCTTGTACATAAGCGTCATTCACCATTTTTGGTTTCAAAAACATTACTTTCTTTTGCAAATGGATATGTATACCCCCCAAATACTTTAGGACTATGTATAGGTTCATTAGGGAGATATCCAACATTATTTCCATTTTCCTAAGTTACATGGTGTTATAAACATTTTTGGGCACTACAACCCCAAGCATGAAATGTCCATAAACCAAGGGCTCCTAAGTCCCTAAAAGTGTTGTTCTAACCTCTAAAGGAACAAGGTCAACAGATTACAGCTTCTCCCAGAAGTTCTCCATGAAAAACTGCTCAGAATTGGTCAAAACAGGATCATTTCAGCTGCTCCACTGGCCAAGTGCATTGCATCTCACCTAAATACACTGTGGGGGTGCATTTCATTTCAAAAATCCCTTCTATGGGGTGCGATGGGTGAGAAATGACAAATGGCAGCGTCATTCTGCGAGGTGGAGAGGCAATGGAAGCTTCCAGAATCTTCTCCTGTGACACTTGCCTCTCTGAATTCGACCAAGGATGAGTAAGAGATCATCAATCTCCAAGTGGAAGCAAGAACTATCTGAGGGAAGACACTAATCAAATCATAAGCTAACTCATCTCCATTACATATATCTATATATGGATCCCTCATCCCAGAGATCTAGGGGCTAGAATTTTGCATATTGTAAGGAATTGCTGTTGGTTTCTTGAGACAAACATCAGATTGTTGGGTGATATAAGCTTTGTATGAGGTGAAGAGGGGCTTCCTTGCTGAGAGGTTGAAGCTGGGTCAGAACAACTGGTTGTAACTCCTCTTGGCTCTTTCTTGTTTATCAATAAAAGCTATTCAAGTTTTCCTCCATGCTCTTGTGTCATTGATGTTTGCTACATTTGTATGGTCAATTTACATCTGATCCTAGATTGTTTATGATTATAGATCCATGTCTTTGTATAGTGCTATGCTACTGTGATCTTACAGGTACTTTGTGAAGCTGGGCGTGCAAGGGAGCAAGTAGCTAAAGACTATCAAAGAAGAGAGGAATCAAATCGGGAGATTAGCGCAAGACAGAGGTTGGTCTTTCTATTCCTCTCTATCTATAATTCATAAAGGAAAAATGAAAGTAGCTTTTCTCTATTTGTTTCTAAGGCAGCTGTCACACCTTAGTGGGATAGAGCAGTTCTATATAGACACTTTTCCCTGTAACAAAATGGCGACTCCACTGGGGAAGAATTAGTTTGTTTGTTTATCATTCTTTGTTGTCTGTTTCATAAACTTACAGGTAGCATTTGAACTGCATTTGCCATAACAAATGCAAAGTAGATAAATGCTACTTCAATCCATCTACTGGATCTGTTTATGATTTAAACAACTGATTCACAAACTATCTGATTGCCCTTGTGATAGCTCTTAGATCCTCCTTAGATCTACCCCTGATTGTTGCATTACTGATTGCTTTTTACTCGGACAAAACCCAAGAACTGAAATGAAACTGTGACCCGGAACCCAAACAGAATCTCGTTTCTGGCCCAGCGTAGGTACTGTTCAGAGAATCTGAACTTCAGTGCACTTCCCGAGTGGACAAGGTGCACTGCATTTCAAATTCTCTGTGTTACAGGTGTGCTGATCAGACTAGGCTCTGTGCAGTTTTGGTTTCTGTGATTCATTCTTTCCAGTTCTATTCCTGAATTTTGCTGCCTGTGATCAGTATATGTCTATTTGAAACCCCTTTTCCTTGCTGTTATTCTGCCTCCTTTGTACAAAAGAACTGTAAATGTTTTTGTGTGTTTGTTGAGTCATTTTCAGTTCTCCTTTGCAAAAGTAGCATAATCGTATTGTCGTCCTTTGATTTGAAACTGCCGCAAGTGTCGATTTCAATAGTAGGAAAGAGTTTGATTGCTGTTGATGGTCGATTATCCTATTACTATTGTTTTTGGTCTGAATTTGTAATTTTCTAGTGTCAAGAACAAGTATTCATTTCAAAATCGTAAGGTGTTGTGATCGTCTCCATTTTTGATTTCGAAAGGAAACTTGTTGATGTTTGTTGCTTGAAAAGAAATTCAGATTTGGGCATCAACTTTCTCTTTAGCATTCATATACTAAGAAAGTCGAAAACAAATACATGCATGTGCATTTGCATATAGACAGTCTGATTGGCTTGATTTAGGAAAGTGCATTTAGAGTGTGCTCTTTGCTCTTTGTGAAAATATTCTGTCTTTCTTTCCTTAGTAGCTAGGGTTTTCATTGCACAAAGAGGATAAAAAGTTTGTTTATCATCTTAGATTGCATTTTTAGGAATTACATCTACATCTCGCGGTGAACCTGAAAGGAAAAATTCATAAACAAGATCAACTTAAAATAAATTCAATGAATCTAACAACGCTTTGGAACTTAACGCACAACATTTAGAAGTCTAGGCTAGAGACGTATTCTGGCGTCGTAAAGCCTGGTAACTGTTGTTATCACTGATGGTTGGGTGATTCCTCCACTTTGAGACGATAAGTGCTAGTACGGACTTGTGCTCCCACGTACCATCGAGTATATTTTGGGAGACCCCAATAGGCTTAATCCTTTATCCATAGGAAGCCGTGTCTGCCGCCCCATCGATCACAATGCACTGAACACATCATTCGGGAAGATTGACTGCTGTACCGTAAAAAGTATTCTGCAGTTTTGCGATTGGTTTGGTAATCCCTCTACCTAGATTTCCAGAGCAGTCCCTTTCGTTTCTTTTCAGACTCCTTAACAGAAAAGGTCCATCTGAGCACTTGTCACTTCAGGCTCATTAAAAATCGAAGGAGACTAGAGTCATCTTTTGTTTTTTCTCGACTCTTAAAAATTGAAAAAACAAGTTGTGTCAAAGCGTCTAAAATTTATTTTAAATGGAATATCCATTACCCTTTCCTACGTTGATCTTGGGTTGATAAAATGGAATCCACCAACCAAGGAATTCCCCTTGGAAGAAATCCTAGTCCCTTCTCCTCTTGGAGAGATGTTGGTGCACCCCATATGGCCACATTGTCGCTTCCAGGACTGACAATCGGCTTGCCTGTATGGATCTTCTCAACCTCTGTCGTTCAGAACACCGCAATTCCTAAACAATCGAATCAACAACTAGACGAGTCCAGAGTTACCCACCAACCTTCTACTTCCTCTAATTCTTCCTCTCCTCCTTCCTTTTAGCTTGATGGCGCTGGTAAAGCCAAAATTCAAGTACCCGAGAAGAAGAAGGAAAAGAAGAAGAAAGAGAAGAAGAAGAAGGAGCCAAAAGCGAATGGGGGCAAACGATTGTCATCTAGCGAAAATCCACACACTGCACTGACCAGGCCTAAATCGCCATGTGTCATTTGCAAAGGAGACCACTATCATAGAGATTGTCCTTGCATCCCTCGGATCTTAAGGGACTGGTCTCCTCGTTTGCACAACCTAGTGTCGTCAACCTCTGATGATCATGTTGAAAATACACCGTCAACTAGTGAAAGTGAAGCCCCAGGACAAAAAGGAAAATATAGATTTCCTTGTAAACTGTGCGAAGGCAATCATGCCGTCCACCATTGTCCCTTCTTAGACGAGGCTAAAAGAGTTTTGGACGATCGTCCGGTTTCACCGTTACGACTTCCTCCTGGATATAAAAAACTCTTGCCGAGTCCGTCACTAGTTGAAAATCCAGCTGGCCCGCTCAAGTGGTCGGCTGAAGCATCTATCATTGAAGACAAACCATCTGAACCCATACCAGACGAAAGTCAAAAGGTCAAGGCGGCAGTTGACCCGGTCTTGCCTTTAAAGGTTCCATCTTCAGATGATACAGTCACCGAAAAGAACAAGGATGACACCGTCCAAATTCTTTTCATAAGCACAAACACCAACGAACATGGGGGCAATTTACCCGTTCCTTTACCGCAGGAAGGAAGTTCGTCAGAGTCGTACCTGGCCGTCTATTCGGTCCCACCTCTAAGCAACCTAGTTGTCTCCTTCGACTGGAATCAACTAGGCAAACCCCGTTTACCAGCTAGTATACCATTCTGAATCATTGTTCAAATATATATAATGGTTATGGCCGGTACCATCATAGATGAAGGGGTTTCTGTGAGTATCCTTTCCTCAACTTCTTGGAAAGCGCTTGGTTTGCCATCACTTTTGCCTGAGATGAGAAATCTAACAGGCTTTGATAAAGGAGCCAGTCGATCGTTAGGGATCCTTCCCAATGTGCCCATAACATTGAGAAGGAAAACCGTTCAAATGAACGTAATGGTAGTTCAAGGACCCTTGGATTACAATCTACTCCTTGGACGAGACTATATTTATTGCATGGGAGCAATTGTCTCCTCACTCTTTAGAGTAATGTGTTTTTCGCACGAAGGAAGAGTGGTCAAGCTCATAGACCAGCTTTCATTCCCCGGTTCACGCATAGCAAATAGTCATATACCATCCTTGAATGGTCTTTTCATGCAAGAAATGTCTCAATCCCCAGTCCGTCCGCCCGATGAGCGCGAGTGATTTAGGGGACATGACTGAAACCCAGGGGGCATGCACCCTGGTCTGCTTCGGCAGGAAAACTTCGGGTATAGGGTAGGTTTCCGCGAGAGAATATGACTAGTCTGTACTCCCGTCCGTGATTGGAAGAGGGGGTTATTCTAGAACAAGATTCTCTTGTCAAAGTTACGTGAGTGGAGTAGCCTCCTTCACTCACCTTTGTCTATTTCGGTAGACATCACCGAAGAAGTGTTTTGTTTGCGCTGTGAATAGAACAATCTTTGGGTGACCTGTAAGAGGTAGGCCTCTCCCGGTAAAACAAATGTTTTAACGGAAGAAAGAAGGGGTAACCTTGAAACTCTGTTTTATACCTGGGGGCATGCAAACCTTTTGGAGTGCAAGAAAAGAGCGATCATTTATCTGTTTTTTGGATTGGTCGTTTCCTAACTTGCATAAAGAAAGGATGTGGGGCAAAACTCTAAAAATTGCCATTTTTATATGGGACATTCTTATTATACGACTGGATTGATCGAGCAGTGTTACCACAAGGTTCAAGCTCGTTAAAAAATAAACCCGCATCGAGCAGTTTTAGCACATAGTTCAAGCTCGTTAAAAAATAAACATAAGACATGAGCAAATGTTTCCCCCCGCGTTTAAGCTCATTAAAAAATGAATTATTCACCGGTAAATAACCATCGTGAATATAGTACTTCAGCCATTAAAGCCTTGGTCATGTTTTCACCATCACCTCCACTTTTGCATTGGCCGATCATTCACCTCCATTGGATTGTTTACCCATTTTGAGGAACAGTTGCGAAGAGTGATCTCACTAGCCATCCTTGTAACCACTGTCGTGATTGGAAAATTCCAAACCTTACCTGGAATCAGTTGCTACCCATTTTATCACTCGTTCCTCAAAAGACGAGTCTCCTTTAAGCTCTTTTCAACTGACTCGTAAAATCTGAAAAGATTGCGGAGCCATTGGCCTCTCAAGCTCATTAAAGGGACCAAAAGTGTTATCTCTCCTCTAAATTTTAATCTTTTTGGACCTGAGAGATTATTACACAAAAATATCGAGCGCTTGTTTTGTTCGGCTCATTAAAAGTATCGAAAATTCAGCCCTTTTGTATTGTTTTATACTTTTTCGGACTTAAGGGATTAGATGACGAAAAAGGAATTTTGGAGTTACCTTTACATTCCTTTTCAGACTCTCTAAAATTGAAAAGGACTGAGTTATCTTTGTCGTTAAACTCGTTAAAAGTGTAATAGCGACAAACTTGTCTATAGACGAGAACGAGTTTCACTATCGCTAGGCTCATTAAAACATAGCGATGGGTTTGCCCGAAGGGAAAATTATAGAACAAGCATATGTTATCCTCCTCAAGCTTGACAAAAATAAAGAGGTACTGGTCAGAAATGACTGGGGAAAATTGGGAAGAAAACTTGAAGAAACTTTGTTGGTAGCAAGTCGCTTTTGAACATGACACTTCCACTCCGCGTCCGAGTCGGGTTGGGTTGTTTCATTCACTGGTCACATTACCATGGTCCCATCATACCATCCACATTTGGGGTTAATGCTACCAATCCATCACATCAATTTCGCCGATATGTTCAAGAGAAGTCATTTAGAGAATTCACCTGTGTCTCACCCACTACCATACATTTATACTCCATTCTTTCATGACTGCCACCTTGAACCTTATATCACCAGATCATTTTCACCTCCATTAAAATCATTTGCTCCATTCCATGTCATTGATGTGGGATTCATTAAGGCCCTCCTGTGATGGATCGCTTCTTGTCGACATCAGCTCATTATCCAAGAATTTGATCTGGGAACACCCCATTCAGTACTTTGAAGCTTGCATGCCTCAAAGGCAAGTTTCTCACTTCCGGCGATAGGTTTACATCAATGGCCTTCGACCGAAAGATTTTGCGTGGTGTTCGACGCCAAGTCCTTTATTCACACCACGTGAATTGTACTGCAATACTTTGAGGGTCATTATCATTATCGGTGATTCCTCTCACGCCTGTTAACAGCTTACATCATTGGCTGGTAATCAGGCGATGTCTTTCCATGTTCGACTCCAGAACAACTTTCACATGGATCGACTTGAACTTCGAGTGAAGATCGAACGAGATTGAAGACCCCGGATCTAGTTTCATTCATCTGGCTGCGATATATATTCAGGAAAATAAAGACATCAAATGTACATCATTGCTGCACAGATAATCATCCAATCAAAAGGATGATGTCTCTATCAGAATCATCAGTCTACACTCAGACGATTGTCTGTCCTATGTACATAAAAATGAATTTATAGAGCTGAGCATGGGAATACCCGCCTCAGCTAGATCATGAAAATCTTATGAAGATAATGTATTGTATTGTATCTTATTACAGGTCTCCTCCCAGCTTGAAAGAACTTCGGATCCTCATAATAAAGCATTTCACCCGACATCAAAAGATTAACGACCTCATGCTTTAGGGGGCAACTGTTATAGACATTTTTGGGCACTACAACCCCAAGCATGAAATGTCCATAAACCAAGGGCTCCTAAGTCCCTAAAAGTGTTGTTCTAACCCCTAAAGGAACAAGGTCAACATATTACAGCTTCTCCCAGAAGTTCTCCATGAAAAACTGCTCAGAATTGGTCAAAACAGGATCATTTCAGCTGCTCCACTGGCCAGGTGCATTGCATCTCACCTAAATACACTGTGGGGGTGCGTTGCATTTCAAAAATCCCTTCTATGGGGTGCGATGGGCGAGAAATGACAAATGGCAGTGTCATTCCGCGAGGTGGAGAGGCAATGGAAGATTCCAGAATCTTCTCCTGTGACACTTGCCTCTCTGAATTCGACCAAGGATGAGTAAGAGATCATCAATCTCCAAGTGGAAGCAAGAACTATCTGAGGGAAGACACTAATCAAATCATAAGCTGACTCATCTCCATTACAGATATCTATATATGGATCCCTCATTACAGAGATCCAGGGGCTGGAATTTTGCATATTGTAAGGAATTGCTGTTGGTTTCTTGAGACAAACATCAGATTGTTGGGTGATCTAAGCTTTGTATGAGGTGAAGAGGGGCTTCCTTGCTGAGAGGTTTCTGCTGGGTTAGAACAACTGGTTGTAACTCCTCTTTGCTCTTTCTTGTTTATCAATAAAAGCTATTCAAGTTTTCCTCCATGCTTTTGTGTCATTGATGTTTGCTACATTTGTATGGTCAATTTACATCTGATCCTAGATTGTTTATGATTATAGATCCATGTCTTTGTATAGTGCTATGCTACTGTGATCTTACAGGTACTTTGTGAAGCTGGGCGTGCAAGGGAGTAGGTAGCTAAAGACTATTAAAGAAGAGAGGAATCAAATCAGGAGATTAGCGCAAGACAGAGGTTGGTCTTTCTGTTCCTCTCTATCTATAATTCATAAAGGAAAAACGAAAGTAGCTTTTCTCTATTTGTTTCTAAGGCAGCTGTCACACCTTAGTGGGATAGAGCAGTTCTATATAGACACTTTTCCCTGTAACACATGGTGTACTCATCTACATTCTTCCCCTCTCTCTTCCTAAAGTAATGCCACCAGATCCACTGGTCTTATACATACTTAATAGGGTATAAATAGGAAAATATAATAGTTTTTAAAGCCTCCCACTTAGTCACTTGAGGATCTTCCTCTAGCTTTAGAGTTTCAGTGTGGCTTTCCCACTAGGTCAGGGCATGGCCTTCTAATTTCATATAAGAAAATGAAATTTTGTATTCTTCCTCTATATGATGAACACTAAAATAAACCTATAATTGTTGTAACCAATTATTTACCATCTAAAAGTTAATATCACCTTGATATGCCTTGATGTCAACCTTCAATTCAATTTGAACAAGGACTATGAATGGTCCATGGCACTCAAACTAGGTTGTTCCTTTTTGAGTTCTTTCTTAAACTCCCTCCCTCATTCTTCCTGGTCCCCCAGTTTCCCCTCTAATTTAACCTTTGAGTTGGAATCTCTATCTTCTCCAACTCCCAACTTGTTTGATATATCAACCATAATGATATTCATGTTACAACTAATGTTTGTGACATGTTATTTCGGCCTTAAGAACCTATCATTGTCCTGATGATGAATCGCACTAGATCATTTGAAACTTGTCAAAAAATATTTCTGATGTGATTATTTCCAAAATATTTCTCAATATTCAACCTATCTTTTGTCAGATGTAGATGGATATTAGTAGATTCACCGGCCATGGTTTGGGTTTTATGACTTCTTACTTAAATTGATCTATATCTATTGCAACTTCCCATAAAATACCCAAAGAAACCTGTTATGCTACCAATATGATCTGTAAACATGTATGGATATTCCATTAGACAATTTTTCATAATAGATCTAATAAAGTGTTAAAGAGAGAGTCCATACAGGTTCCTAGAAATTTTATTTTTGTGGAAAATCCTGTGAATAGTTTTGAAACCAACGTTTCGGACTAGCTTAGTGAGTCCATTATCAGGGCAATGAGATTTGTATTTTGAGAAGAGAGAGAGTGAAATTATAGAGCTTATTATTAGTTATTGAATTTTTTTTTGAAGTCTTCTTTTATAGTCAGCTTACAAATGATTAATTAATTAATAATTATTTTATTTATTTATATAAGTATTTATTTTATTTATTATTTAATATTAATATTTATTTATTATTATTATTTTATATATCATTATATATATATATATATATTATTTTTATTTTAATTAATTAACTTTTTATTTTTTATTTATTTTTAATTTATTTATTATTATTATTATTAGTATTATTATTTGAAATCTATATTATATGTTTAAGATCCTTTCCTATATGTTAATTGTTTTACTAGAATGTATATAATTTCAAAGTAATAGTTTGAAGGATTTTTATGTTAACTTATTTATTATGTGATCTTGTTAAATTTATTTAAAGGAGAGTTAGACAGGGAGCTAGTTATGATAGGTTATATTTATTTATTTATTAATTAAATAATTTTATTTATTTATTTATTAATATTATTATTGTTATTATTATTATTATTATTATTTTTAATGAATGTGTGTAAATCTATGTTTATTGCTTTTTTATTTTATTTAATAGGGGTTTTCAAGTGTTACTTAATTTTACTCCGTCGTCTCTATTCATGTTGTTGGAGGATTTTTCGATTTCAATTGCTTCTTTCACCCTTCTTTTTAAATAATGGTCTTCCTTGTTCCATGAAAATATAGTGTGAGGACGAACATGCATGCTCTGCTAGACCTGATTTTTCCGACCTATTTCTTGAAATATCATTAATATGTTCTTTTAGCCTAATGCCAAAGGATCTCCCTGTTTCACCTATATATACTTTGCCACATGAGCAGGGAACCGAGTATACTCCTTTGTGATTTTTTGGGTCAATTAGGTCCTTGGCAGAATCTAGCATGTTTTTTATGGTGTTAAGGGGCGTGAAGGCAACCATAATGTTATGCTTGGTGAGAATTCTAGAGATTTTGTCTGTGGTTCATTTTATATAGGGTAAAGAGATTCTAGGGTTTTCAAGAGTTTTTCTTTTATGGGTATAATTTGGTTGTGGATTCTTTAATTATTTTTTGGATAATGTTTTTCTGATAGCCATTGTTTATAAAGATCTTGTAGAGATGGTTAAGTTCTTCTTCTAAATGTTCAAGGTCAGAGATTCTTGAAGCTCTGGTAGATAGGGTTTTGATGACACCGACTTTTTGCTTTGGATGGTGGTGGGAATTTGAGTGAAGATATTTGTCAGTGTGAGTTTGTTTCCTGAAGACCTGGTGGCTTAGTTTTCCATTTTTCTTGGTAAGGAGGACATCTAGGAAGGGGAGCTGGTTGTCTTTTACTATGAAGGTTATTTCCCTATACTTATGGATTTACTAAGTTACTACATGCAATAAATATATAAGATGTGGAAAATAGAGAAAAGAAAAAATACAATCACTCACAACCATAATAACACAAAATATGATCTTTGAAACCCTTTTGGGAGAAAAACTAGTTGGAATGTGGGGTTGTTGTGCTCACTGTTTTTCTAAATGGAGATGGATGCAAGTACAAAGGAGTGATTCATATGGCCTGTGGGTTGATACAATACAAAAACCATCATTTGTTTCTCTCTTTATTTCTATCCACTCTCTGCTACTATGTTCATCTATGTCATGAAATGAACTCAAATATAATAGAACCTCTTTTTTCTCCTAGCATCCCAATTATAAGACAATCTGATAACCGTCTAGGTGTTAAATTTAACAATTTAAAGCATCAATACGAGTTACAAATTGACTCTTATAGATTCTTCTTCATAGTTCCCACGTGGCTATGCCTTTTCATGAGTAACAAAGGCTGACGTGGTATCCTCTCGAATTATGGTGATCCATTTCGATAGGTAAAATTTCGGAAGGCATAAATTTCTCATACGATCTTTGATTAAGGCCACTCTCATGCCATTAGAAATTTATCAATATTTACATTATAGAATCTATATCCATATTAAGGTTGAAACACAAAAGTGGCCATATAAGGCCTCAAAATGGCTCCTATGGTTTTTTACCCAAAATTTTCCAAATTGGGGCTGCTAATAAAAATTTCCCTACAAGATAATTCCTCTAAATTTTCCACTCTAAAAGCATCGAGATGGATTAAAAATAATATATTGATCCAATCCAAATCAATGGTGGAGGCAAAAATTTTGTCATAAGTTAATTCTCCATTCTAATGAATGAGGATGAAGAGAATTATGATAGCATGGAAATAGATGTAGTTAGAAAAGTTGCTTCATATACTACCCCCAAATATACACGAAAGGATTTGCCAAGAGTCATAGGGGAGGAAGAAGATGATTTTGGGTTCATAAGACCCAAATGAATTATTGATAGATAAAGCAACTATAAGAAGAGTAGGCTTAACTTAATTATTTTTCCTAATATAAATGATGCGGAAAGAGGCCCTTTAGAGATAAAAGGAAGAAGCCCTAAGGCTAATAGCAAAGCCATGTATCTAGTGTAACATATCAAGAGGTATGCTTTTGGTTCTTCCTCTATATAATAAATCTAACATACCAACTTCATCCATATTATACTTCCTATATCTAAAGCTTTATTGAGAACAAGTTGGTCAACACTACTCTTACTCATGGTTACATATTAAAATTGAAAGAGTATATCCTATCTCAGGTGGTTGGGAGGAATTATTGTTATGCTTCCCTCAAGTGACATGATGAACTTTTTTGTAATGGATTTGAGCTTTATTGTTGATTTTGAGCAGTCCCTTAAGGACTAAAACATATGTATTTTTCATTTGGAATTAAATACAGTCTCATGGAAAAGAAATATAACTAAAACTGGGAAAACATTATATTAATAAAAAGGATGTAATGAAGGATTATTGTAGAGGTACATCAAGCTAAGTTTTCTACTTGGAAGAGATATAATATTCCATTTCGAAAACATTCCTACTAAATTCGAAGGAATTTTCAAGTACATCATATTTCTAAAAATCCTATGTTAGGTAACTTGACTCGAGGAAGGAGTCAAAATTGACTAGGTCAAGAGCAGTGGTTTTAGGCCCGTGGTTCTTTGGTTTCCCATAGTTTTGTGCTTGTGGATTGCATGTAATTAATCCTTTAAAATGGTTTGAATAATTCATTGTAATGGTGTCAAGGATATGAGTGGTGAAGGCTCACTTGGCTGGCTTGGACTAGTTTTGGCCAAGGAGACTAATGGAATTCTGTTAGTTGGGGTTTTCCTAAGGTAAATTGTGTGAATTATGTGTATGTTTTGAATTTGTTGTTTATTTAATGTTTTCACTCTCAGTAAAATACTTTATGTATCTCCAATTAAATTTCTAAACATCCTACATATGTAGATCTTATAGAAAAGTCCTAAGAAAAAAAATGTTTTATAAAACATTCAAAAAGAGAAAAGAGAAATCACTCATTTATAACTTTGTCATTTGTTGTGTCATTAGTTATTTCTTTCCCAATGCGTTGATGTGGTAGTGTAGGAGACCTTAGTTGTTGTGCATTTGTCTCTTCAGTGAATTTCTCCATATGGGTCTTGAGAAGATTGAGGAATTGCGACCTTGGATTAGGTGTAGCAATAGATTTGATAGAAAGGTGAACAAGTTGGAGCATAATTTATCATATTTTGTTCTCGTATTCATAAATATTGGAACACCACCAAACTTATGTCAACTTCGTTTTTAGGAGTTTTGATAAATGAGGATAAATTTGGTTCTCACTGGATTTGAAATTTTCAGATAGAGCCATAAACTGATTCTTTAAACCACTAATTTTATTTTCATTTATCTCCAATGCCTGTCTTGTTCTATGGAGCTTTGTATAATTCAAGCAATTTTTTGTTGCAGGTCCTTGTGTCATCACAAAATAGATGTAGATGTTTAGTCAAAGGGTGTTATATGAGACAGATATTACTATGTGCGGAGAAGGGTTGATTCTATAGCGTCTAAAAATTTAACACATCCATGACGACAAATAAGAATCATAATCATAAATTAAAATTGATACACACCTCACTAAACTACTCTGAAACAACCAAGACTAGGCAATACACTAGCATAATGAACTAATAGAGGAAGGAGAATGATGCCTACTTGGTTTGCTTTTGAATACTCACCCAAAGCTGAAAAGACATGAACTAAGAGATAATGAGATCTAAGAAGGGAATTACCTAGCTAGAGTAGGAATGAGCTAAGATAAATTACAACTAAAATGAATTGATAATATAAGCATTGAGAAAATATGAAAGCCATGGGATGAATCCCACATGCATCCCATCTGAATTTAGATGAGAAATCATAAACATGGATGGTGGTTATGATGGGTTTGTGAGGGTGGTGAGAGGGTCTTATCAGTTATCCCCATTGGGAGCATGATGATGTCCACATCTTGATCCATGTGACTTGAATCATGTTGAGGCCATGAATATGTTTCATGGAGGAATTATGAGATGGGTTGGTAATATACTTAGAATTGATTAAAATCCTTATATCCCCCATTTTTGTTTAGATGCTAAGTTTTCTGACCAATACACCTTTTGTTTATAATGCCTAAATATATAGAAATAGGATATTAGAGCTTGTTGGTATACTCAAAAATACTAAGAGGGGTGATGAATCAATATTGATCACTTTTTAACAATTTTAATCATATCATGTAAACATTAAATAGTTAACAACACCATTCAATAATGCATAACATCATGGGCATTACACAAGATACTTTTCGATGGAAACCCTTCTGAGAGAAAAACCATTGAACATTTTTTTTTATATAAGTCTTAAATATTATATCAATATGAAGCTCCAACTTCCAATATTCTCCAAAAATTACTAGAAGGAGGCTCCAACCCCCTGGTTTATCAGCTCCAACTGAAAGGATGCACCAACACCCTTATTTTAGCAACTCCAACTGGTGTTGGGTTGTGTTATATTCTTTCCATGACTAGCCCACGAAGTTAACCAGGGGGTTAGAATGGGGGTGGATTCCCCCCTTCGTTGCGCTGATTGTGTAGCAGGGGGGGTCACAGGGGGTTTGAGGGGTAAAATTTTGGTTTTTGACCCTATATTAGGTTGGGTGGACCTACCTATGGTTTTGTGCA
Source organism: Pinus tabuliformis (assembly GCA_031772625.1). Classification (NCBI taxonomy): domain Eukaryota; kingdom Viridiplantae; phylum Streptophyta; class Pinopsida; order Pinales; family Pinaceae; genus Pinus; species Pinus tabuliformis. Next base: position 319,355,045 of record CM062815.1, read on the forward strand.
TGATTTTCGAACATGGTTTTGGATGCAATGGTTTTTGGTCAATGGTTTTGGACTCGATGGTTTTTGGTCCATGGTATTGGATGCTTCGACATGTATAAATATGTATTGTAACATTGAAAGGAACATAATGAAAAATCAAGCTAGTAGTCCCAGTTTTGGGATCCAGGGGAAAATCTCTATGTATATGTGTTTTATGTGTTATGCTCTCGCATTGTTTATTTTCTGTGTTTTAGAATTCATATGTAGGTAATATCTGTACGGGGTTAGAACTACATTTGGTATCAAATTTGTTTTGGCTTCAAGGGGACACCTTTGTTGCTAAGGGGTTTCGCTTGGGCTTGTGGTAGACCCTGTTCAGTGGGAGATCTGCGGGATCGATTCTGGTGGTGAAAGAGGATGGCGAGAAGTGGAAAGATAGAGATCGAGAAATTTAATGGTCAGAGTTTTGAGTTATGGAAACTCAATATGGAGGATCTGTTGGTGGATAAAGATCATTGGGTCACGGTAGATCTAGGTACTAAACCATTGAGAGTTTCTGATGAAGAATAGAAGAAGTTGGACCAGAAGGCTAAGAGCACAATACGATTGTGTGTCTCAGATTCAGTATTGTTGAATGTATTAGGGGAAGCAACGGCGAAGGCTTTGTGGGACAAGTTAAGGACTTTGTACCAATCTAACTCTCTGGTCAATAAACTATTCCTATGGAAAATGTTGTATAACCTGAGGACTAAAGATGGAGACTCGGTGAAAGAACATTTGAACGCATTTAATACTGTGGTAAGTCAGTTATTATCTGTTGATATTAAAATTTCAGATGAAGATAAGTGCATCAATTTGTTGTGTTCTCTACCAGATTTGTGGGATAGTATAGTTCTTGCAATAGGTAGCAATGCAACTACCTTGCAGTTAGATGAAATAGTCTCATCCTTGCTGACGGAGGAGATGTGTTAGGCCCCTATAATACTAGTGTAACCCCTTATTGTTATTAGTACAAGCCACTTATTATATTGATGTACCCACGTAGTGCCCATATTGTTACTATTGTGCCCCATAGAAGCCCACTATTGTTATTATTGTGCCCTTACATTATTATTGTTATGTCGACTCTGATTATGTTATGACCCCTTAGACTCCTATATATAGAAAGGAGGTATTTTCATTTCTGTCATCCAAGAATTGTTCATTTATGTAATGTAAAGGAGGTTTCCCCCTCGAAGAGGCTGAATTCTAAGGCGTTGATCTATCTTTTCTATCTTTTTCTTGAGCTGGTTCCATAACATTTGGTATCAGAGCTTTGGATTCTAGGGTTTCACTACTCCAAATAGGTCATCATGGCATTTTCGCTATAAATTTTTTTTGTGACATTTCAGAAGCGAAAACAAAAACCCATTTGAGACGAAATCATACTAAACCTTGGGTCCGCATTTTAGAACTTTTCACGCTATATTTGCAGAGATATGATCTAAGGAAGCTGGTCTTTTTGTAGACTCCCAAATTACACTCCAAACAGGTGACCTGGGGAAAATCGTCATAAATTTATCTCTGAGCATCGGATTGAAATTTTGTAAGAAGTTACAAAAAGAGGACGGACTATAGTTTTCTTGTATATATTTTTCAGTGCAAAAGGTCGAAACAGTGACACGTGGAACTTCATACAAGTTCGCTCTTCTGGAAAGGTCTATAATCAGGTCATCTTGGGAGATTGTGCTTAACTCTTTCTTGGAGAATCCAATTTGGATCAGACTGGTGGCATTGGAACGAGAACACAGAGGGCTACTACGGATCACAATTTCAGAACTTAAAGATCTGAAAGTATAGAGTTACAGTCATTTCAAGATCGAGCTCCTAAAATCAACAAAAAGCAAGATGAGGAAGTTTGATGGCAAGGATCCAGTAAATTGGATACTTCAGATGGAGCAATATTTTGATCTACATGGTGTACCACTGTTACAAAAGGTATGTAATGCATCTTCATATTTAGAACCAAATCAATTTTTATGGTATGAAGGGCTTTGTTCTTGTAAACAAGTTATTACGTGGTCAATTTTCATGGAGGAAATGATAGCACATTATGAGGATACAAAGAGCAACACCTTCTTTAGAGCAACACCACAACAATTGGAAAGAGTAAAAGGGCTTTGTGACATAGTGGAAAGCAAAATTATGGAAACCAGGAAGCATACCCCTCACAACTATAAAGATGGAAGTGTTGTTTCTCCTAGCCTTCCACAACCTACAAGGGTTACACCACAACAATTGGAAGAAAAAAGAGAAAAAGGGCTTTGTTACAATTGTGATAGAAAATGCACTAAAGGTCATAAGTGTGCTGAGAAGAAATTATTTTACATAGAATATGAAGAGGAGGAAGAAAAGGATCAAGAAACATCAAAAGAAGAAGATATACGCCAGGACCCCACCCCAGAGAAAGAAGAAATGAATCAGACCATATCTTGTAAAGCATTGGCAAGAATTACCACTCCTCAAACTCTCAAGATAGAAGGACATATCAAGAAGAAAAAGGTGCAAGAAGTGAAAGATCACATCGAGAAAGAAGAAATGAATCCAACCATATCTTGTAATTCATTGGTTGAAATTACCACTCCTCAAACTATCAAGATAGAAGGACATATCAAGAAAAAAAATGTTCAAGAAGTGAAAGATCACATCGAGCATTAAGAAATGAATCCGACCATATCTTGTAAAGGATTGGAAGAAATTACCACTCCTCAAACTCTAGAGATAGAAGGACATATCAAGAAGAAAAAGGTTCAAGCAGTGAAAGATCACATCGAGCATCAACAACAAGTTCCCCAACTTTTAAAGGATAACGCCACTTCTGTGCAAAATCAAACGAAACAACAGGTAGATCAACATCGCAGTGAAAAATGTTTTGATGTAGGTGATGGGGTATTTTTACTGCTACATCTCAAGAAAGCTATTTATGAGAAGGAAATGTTGGCAATACTACATGCACTTAAAAAATGACGACCTTACCAAATGGGAAGACTCTTTAAGGATGAGGATGTGGAAGCATTGTTTTGTGCTATTTCTATTATCCAACCAGATTTGATAAACGAACCAAGGGATGAATGGAAGAAGGATGAAGAAGTATGGCCACTTATTCAAAAGTTGCAAAAGATCCCAATTCAAACAATATTGCCAGAAATTGAGGAGGAAGGAAAAATCATATTGGAACCTAGAGCAGTCACAGAAACAAGAACCCGACAGCTACAAAATCGATCAATTTCAGAGTTTCTCATCAAGTGGAAGAACTTACCTGCTGAAGATTCCACATGGGAGGACAAGAAATTTATACAGAAGCATCAAGAACTACTCAAGCGTTGAGGACAACGCTTTTTGAAGGAGAGGGGCATGTTAGGCACCTATACTACTAGTGTAACCCCTTATTTTTATTAGTACAACCCACTTATTATATTGATGTACCCACCCAGTGCCCATATTGTTACTATTGTGCCCCATAGAAGCCCACTATTGTTATTATTGTGCCCTTACATTATTACTGTTATGTCGGCTTTGATTATGTTATGACCCCTTAGACTCTTATATATAGAAAGGAGGTCTTTTCATTTGTATCATCCAAGAATTGTTCATTTATGTAATGTAAAGGAGGTTGCTCCCTCGAAGAGGATGAATTCTAAGGCATTGATATATCTTTTATATCTTTTTCTTGAGCTGGTTTCATAACAAGATGAGATGAAAACATATGGAGAGCCAGAATGTTGATGCCTTGTCTGTATGAGGACAGTCCCAAAAAAAAAAAATAAAAAAAAAAAAAAAAATAAATAAATAAATAAAATAAAATAAAAATAAAAATAAATCATCGATTGGGAGATCTAAATCTCTAGGAAAACTCGTAAAGGAGGTGTGCTAGAAATGCGGAAAGGAAGGGCACTACAAAATGGATTGTAAATCTAAAGCTCTTGACAAAGGAAAGGGATCTGATGATGCTCCTTCTGCAGAGTTGAAAATCACCTTAGATGAAGGTGGGGATGTGTACTTTGCTTCTTCAAGTGCATATGTACATCATGAGGCATGGTTGATTGACTCAGGTGCATCCTTTCACGTCACTCCCCATAAAGAGTGGTTCTACGAGTATGAGAAATATGATGGTGGTGATGTCTTCTTGGGGGATGACAGGAAGGCTAGAATCATTGGTCGTGGAAAAGTAAAGTTGAAGTTGCAAGGTGGAAGGGTTATAACACTTCCAGGTGTTCTGCATATTCCTGCATTGGCCAAAAATCTGATTTCCGTAAGCAAGTTAGATGTTGCAGGTGTAAAAATAGTGTTCGAAAAGGATACCTAGAAAATGGTTCAGGGAGCACTGGTATTGATGCAAGGAGTTCAGATTGGAACTCTGTACAAGCTGCAAGGTAGCATTTTTATTGAAGGGTGCAACAGTTCTGTGGTTCCTGAAAGTGGAGCAGAAAATCTAATGGTCTCTGGAGAGAAGACCATGCTGTGGCATCAAAGGCTTGGACATATTGTAGACAAGGGCCTTCAAATACTTCATGGTAAAGGTATGAGTAATAGATCTTTGGATTTTGATTTCTGTGAAAATTGTGTATATGGGAAGCAGAATCGGGTGAGTTTCCCCTATGGTGGTAAGAGGGCGAAACATATATTAGAGCTTGTGCATAATGATATGTTTGGTCCTGTGAAGTTTCCATCATTGGGTAAATCTATGTACTATGTATCATTTATAGATGACTTCTCAAGGAATACATGGATATATTTCCTTAAGAAGAAATCTAAAGTATTTGACAGGTTTAAAGAATATAAGGCTCTGGTGGAAAACCAGAAAAAGAAGAAGATAAAGGTGTTGAGGACAGATAACAATGGAGAGTTTTGCAGTAAGGAATTTGAATAATTCTGTAAGAAGTGTGGTATAGCACGACAGAATACTACTCCATATACACCTTAGCAAAATGGAGATGTAGAAAGAATGAACAAAACATTGATGGAAATGGCAAGAAGCATGCTCAGTGGTGCCGGGTTAGGACAAGAATTATGGGCAGAGGTGATGGAGACTGCATGTTACTTGGTCAAGAGATCACCTTCTTCAGCATTGGAAGATAAGACTCCATAAGAGGTATGGATTGGTAAGAAACCTTCTCTTTCACATTTGAGGGTATTTGGATGTGATGCATATGTACATGTTCCAAAGGAGAAAAGAACCAAGTTGGATAGTAAATCTGAAAAGTGCATCTTTATTGGGTATAAGGATGGTTTAAAGGGTTATAAGCTTTGGAACCTGTTGAAGCCCTGAAAATCAGGTCTACAACAATGGGGATCACCCACCCGGTCCGGACCTTGGTTAGCAGCTCCTTTTCCATTTGGTGTAGTGGGTCCAACTGGGGATATGGGACCAGTTTCCCAATTTATGTGTGTGTGTGTGAAGAATTGATATTTCCCTTTTTAAAAGTTCCTAAGTGAGATGCTCTAATTCTAACTCTAATCTAATAATATGCAAATTGTATTCTAATATGCAGAAATCTCTAAATATAAATTAACCCGGGGTGTAATCCTTATGTTATGTGATCTAAAATGATTTCAAATAACAATTGGTAATAAAGATCATATAATTGTTATGAGAAAATAATTCAATATAGATAAACCACTTCGTATAAAAAGTTAGACGAAATAGTTGTGAAAGGCATATCGCATAATAAGCTACTCATACACTAAGCATAAATAAATGGCTATCACCGTACAAAAGTGCCAAACGATAACTCAGACGTTCACGCATCAATATATAAATAGCTGAACATGAATATCACTTTTAACACAAAGGCAGAGATAGTTAAGAGATAGAAGTACCATTTATAACTAGTTCTACTCATGAGCTTCAAGCGATAATGATTTTTCTCTTCTTAATCCAACATCCACTGAGAGTACAGAAGTGCAACATCAGTAGCAGATATTAAATACAGATATCAATAAATCTTGTTCCATTCATTCATCAAAACCTCCTCAGAGGGTACAAAAGTACATGTTCTGGGGACAAGTTTTTGATAAATTTCAGGACCCTTCTCTAAATGCATGAGAGCGGTTTAAATACTACTAACTAAACCTAAAAATAACTTATTAAAAAAATGTAGGATGTGCTTTAAATGACCGTCCTCATTTCAGGCAAAAAATAAAACAAAATTAAAACTAAAACTGAATCTAAAATTAAAATTACTAACTAACTATTTCTGCATCTGCTCCTTGAAATCGCACGCGTTCAGCATCTGTTTGAGAAGAGTCGGCTGGCCAACTTCCGATTTTAGTTGTGCTGAGAAAACATAATCGGCAAGAGCTGGCGCCATTTTCTCGGCAGAATTGATGATAAACTTGAGAGTCATGCACTGGCTGTGTGGTTTTATCAAGTATGCCTAGTAATAATCCTAATTCAACTTGGTTAACCTTTCGTTTGATTCTGCCTTTTCTTGAGGCTTATGTCTCTAGTTTGTTTGTGGTGTGAGCCTTGTCGGGTACCTCCGTGTATGGAAGAATTTTGGGCCTCGCCGCTATCCTATGTAAGAATGAACAAGCTAGCTCTGTAATGGATGCCTCGGAAGAACCATGTGAGCCTGCAGTAGCCATAACTTCCATCACTCTGGGATTTTCTTCCTCAAGTAGACTATACATGCCTTCCCAAGTAAAAATACCAGCATCTCTATTATAGGCAGTGTCTGTATACAAGGGCACCATTTCTTTCTCTTCAGAGCTCGGGGCTTTGCCTTTCTTTCCCATAGTATCCTACGTACTACTTTGTATCGTTCTCTGCTCTTCGTTCCTGCAATTTACAAGTGAAGTGAGAATAATGATAAGGAAAGGTGACGGGAAAGTCTTAAATGCCAAAGATGTATAAAATATACCACCTTACGTGAAATGACTTCTTGATAAGCACAAAACCCTATTTCATTAATGATCGGCAACTAATTCATTAATTAGCATTAAAGCACATAACCAGGTCTCGGTTTATGGAAAATACTTTTTTGAAAAACGAGCTCGAAAGATCTGCAATGAAGATATTTTGTGATTTGCTTCGTAATATCACAGATCGCAACATCGCAGAATCACGACATCACTTGCTCGCTATATCGCAAATTCACAATATCACATTATCGCATTGCCACTCAATCGCAAAATCAGGATATCGCAATATCGCATTATCGCATAATCGCAATATCGTAATATCGCAGGAGCATGGCATATGACAATTTTCGTTAATCTATTTTCTGCGAAATGCGATTTGCGATATGCACCGTCGCATATCGACAGCTTAAAGTTTTTTCAACGTAAACAGTGTTTGATGCATGCGATGCAATATATGTTTGTAGTCCCGCATCGCGATCTCGCAATGTTGGAATTCGGCTTGCAAGGAGGTATCCATGATCCTTTTGCGATGCGATATTTCCTAAGGAATAATTTTACTTTATCATAAAACTTAGATTTTTTGGATTTTTCAAGGAGATTTTCCTAAGTTTATGATGGTAAGTTTTATTAAAAAGGAAATACAAGCACTAATTGATCTTTAAAATTATTTTGACTAAGGGTCCTCACTTATTTAGTATTAGTAATAACACTAAATAAGAAGGGGGGGTTGTTGCTGGCCACAACAATTGGCGATTCACTTGGAAGAACCAGTTATCTCTACTTTTCTTTTGGATTTTCTAAACTTCCAAAACAGGAAAATTTCTAGAAAATTAAACTTTATTATAGAAAGACAAAATACATTATGCTTTTACCTATCAATGATATTTTGTTTCTTCTATTTTCAACTTTGATTATTTACTCCCTCAAGCTAGTCCTTGTATCTACATCAGTCATTACTTGGTTTATACATATAAAAACAAAGCCTTATATGTAAACCAGTTTTGAATATGCTCATTTATCGTAGGTAGAGCCTTTGCTGCCAGCAGGCATTTATAGCCTTGACAGGATTACCTGTTACCCAACAATGATCCTGTATCCTACTTAGAGAAATTTACAATTTTCAAAGAGAAATCCATATCCACACTTATTGCTTTCATTTTCTTTTTTACCCTTAAAGAACAATGTCTTGGTTTGATAGCCAATTTATGACACAGTCATTCACTGATTTATAGCTTTGTTGAACAAGCTGGCTCGTGATGAGACCCCTTGTCTTTTGATTGCAACAATCTTGAGTCATTGCCCTGTTGTGGTATGCAGTATTGGCAAAGTCAGCAAGCTATAATATCTATGATCATGATAAGCCGGCTCGTGATGAGACCTCTTACTCTTTAAGTTAAAGTGTATCATTGGATCATTCCCTGAATGTTGAAGTTTCCTAAGTGGGGAGGAAATAATTGTTTCCTTAAGATGGATCTAGACGACAATAATAGAGTTTTTGGAAAGAGCTTTTCTATAGAGAATCTTTGTTTTATTATTGATACCTTTCATTGGACTGATACAAAACAATTTCTTACTAAAAGTCGTTTTTTTTTGTCAAAGTTTATACAGTTGAAACTAGTATCATTTCTAGGCCTAGAGCCTTTAACTGTATCTTTCAATAATAATGATCAATTTTCTAAAATAATTCTATTTATACAAGTGAAAAAACAAAATCTAAAAGAGAATTTGTGTCTTTTTCGTGAATTCCTAATGTAACCATTTACAACCGGTTTTATTATAAAACTAAAACAACTACTCTACAAAATAGAAGAATGATCTCCTATGGAAAATATTTTTTGAGGATCTGTCCGTTAACAGGTAAAGAATCTCTTTTTCCTGTTAAATCCTGTAACATAAAAGTAGACGGACCTATGACTTCTATGATTTGAAAAGGGCCAAGCCACATTCGTTGAAATTTTGTATGTTTCCCTTTTTCCTCATGAGCCTTGTCCCATTTTAAAACTAAATCTCCCATCTGAAAATATTTTCTGGATATCATATTTGAATCAAAAGAGGCTTTTACTAATGCTTGATGATGAGCGTGAGTTATTTTAGCCTGTTCTCGTTGTTCTTCCAACTTAATTATTTCCAGTTGCCTTAGTTGTAAGGAAGAAGTTGGTGCTTCATCAATATATTGAACCAAGGCCAAAGAGGGGATTGCTAAATGAGTTGGAAGAACCACTTCTTTCCCATAAACTAAATTAAAGGGAGAAGTGCCAATGGAGGCTTTCTGCGTTATTCGATCTGCCCATAAAGCATATATTAAAGATTTGTGCCAATTTTTATGATTTTGGTCAATGGTTCGCTTAATAATTCTTATTAAGTTTTTATTTGTAGATTCAGCTAACCCATTCCCTTGTGGGTAATAATTGGCAGAGTATTTAAGCTTGAAACCCCTTTTGAGTGCAAATTCAGTCATCGCATTACCAGAAAATTTTTATGCATTATCAAACATTAAAGCAGAAGGCAACCCAAACCTGGTGATTATGAACTGATCTATGAACTCGATGATATTTTCGGCATTAGCCGTCTTGAGTGGAACTGCTTCTACAAATTTAGTAAAGTAATCTGTTGCTGTAAGGATATATTATGCTGTTTAGAAGAGTGAGGAACGATCTCACCTATTACGTCCAATCCCCACTGATCAAAAGGCTGCTCAATGTTAACTGGTTGCAGTGGCAAGGATGGTTTCTTTTGTCTCCCAGCATCAGTTTGACAGACTTGACATTTCCTCACGTATTTATGTGAGTCTTTGAATAATGTGGGCCAGTAATAGCCTGCACGTAATATTTTATGAGCAGTAGCGTCTCTAGCATAGTGTCCGCCTGCTGGCCCATCATGGAGTCCCTGCAACACCTTTTCAGCTTCAGATTTCTCAAGACATCTAAGGAGAACAGAATCATAATTTATTCTAAAAAGAACATCATTCACGAGCTGATATTGTTTGGATTTCAACCTTAGAGCTCTTTTCTTGGTATGATCGAGGTTTGAAGGAGCGTATCCATTCTTTAGATAATAAATGATATCAGCGTATAATTACTCAACATCGTTTAGGCTTACCTTGTACATTTGTATCTCTGCAAATGGAATTTCGGACATCAGCAATGTTCCGACCAGCATTTTGCAAAAGCCTTGACCTTTTACAATATTTGCTGGTATGATTTCCACGTCATATTCCTGTAAGGCAGTAACCCAATTGGCTCTTTTCTCACCCAAATCTTTCTGTACTAGAAGATTTCTTACCACCGGAAATGGTACTATGATTTTTGTATGTGTTTTGAGTAAAAAGGGTCTGAAATATTTAATTGCTTTGAAAACAACATAAGCTTGTTTCTCCACATCTGAATAATTTAACTCAACCCCTTGTAAATTGGAACTGAAAAAAGCGATTGGGGCTTCTGCCTTTTCTTGATTTGCTTGAGTGAGTATCACAACATATGATCTATCAGAGGCAAATGTATATAAAACAAAAGGATCAGAAAAAATTGGAGTTGCTAAAGATGGAGCATTAACAATTGCTTGTTTGATCAGATTGAATGCCTCATGTTCATCTTGGCCCCATTTAAAGTTTGAGTTCTTTTTAATCATTGCTTGTAAAGGAAACACGATTCTTGAAAAATCTGGAATAAATCTCTTTACAAAGTTAATCCGGCCAAGAAAAGATTGCACGGCTTTCTTGTTGTGAGGTAGGGGTACTACGGAAATCTCCTTGATTCTGTCAGGATCAATGTGAATTCCAGATTTTGACACTATGAATTCGAGAAGTTTTCCTTCACTTGATGCGAAAAAGGATTTTTTTGGGTTAAGTGAAATTCCATACCTTAGACAACGTTGGAAGATTTGTTTTATATCTCTAAGATGATTGTTTCGTTTCTTGGAATATACAGTTATATCATCCAAATAGATTACCACTGATTTATTAACTAAACCCTTGAATGCGATGTCAATGGCTCTTTGAAATGTGGCACCAGCATTAATCATACCAAATGGCATCTTTTGATATGTGTATGTGCCCCATTTAGTTATGAATGTGTTTTTAATTGATCATAGAGATGTACCAACACTTGATTGTATCCTGAGAATCCATCCAAGAATGACATTAATTCTAACCCCGCGACTGCCTGCAGTATTTGTTCCATGGGAGGCAAAGGAAAATTATCCTTTTGGCAGGCTTTGTTGAGATTTCGAAAGTCAATGCAGATTCTAATATCTCTGTTTTTATTTCTAACATGCACCATATTGGAAACCCATTTGGAATGTCGAATAGGAAAAATTATTTTGGCTCTCAATAACTTATTAAGTTTAGATTTGATCTGGTTTTCTAGATTGGGATGGATCTTTCTCAACTTTTGTTGGAAAGGTTTTTCATTGTCTATCATTGGAATAATATTTTGGATGATGGAGGTGTCATACGTTTTGAGTTCATTGTAATTCCAAGCAAAGACACTTTTGTATTGTCTCAAGAGACAAATATACGCTAATTTTTCTTCAGGAGCTAGACCAAGGCCTAGATTGATATTCTGTGGTTTGGTATTAGTTCCTAGATTTACTAATTCATAGTTCAAAGTTGAATTTTGGAGTTTTGAATTGGTAGATCTTTTAAACCGATCTTTCAAATCATAAAGGTCCTCTAACTTGACTACTGACTTAGGTATGGCATTGTTAGTGCTATCTTGTTGCAATTTTCGGTAATGTTGGTCTTCGTCAATTATTTGATTGGTATAGGATCCTTCAGATGTGAGGAAACTCATGATGTTAGGATCGTCGTTGAAAATCCTCCAATTGGTAATGTTATCAGGCATAGATGGTCTAAAAATTAATTCAATTAAAAATCGATCAGGGCTAAAATCTTCTGAAGGAATGAGCTTGGAAGCTACGTTGGCTAAGAGGTCTGCACTAGCATTCTAGAGTTTGGGAATTGATGAAATATTAAATTCTATAAAGTGTTCAGTCAGATCTTGAACTAAAGATTGATAATGTTTTAAATGACCTGATAAACAATGTATAGTCTTACGTACCTGTCTGATTACGATTTCAGAATCTCTAAAAACCTGAAGGTATTTGAAGTCTAATCTGATTGCTTTGTATAATCCTTGGACTAAAGCCTCGTATTCTGTGGTATTGTTAGTGCAATCAAATTCAAGTTTGACAGTTAGCATAGTTTTATCTCCTTCTAGAATTATCAACAAGCATCCTGCTCCTGCTCCTTCGTTAGACTTAGAACCGTCAAAAAATAATTTCCAAAATAAAGATTTATTTACAGGACTATCTATAAAATTAATACATTTAGAACTATCTGTTTGAGAGAAATTTTCTACTTGAGATAAAAACAGAATGTTCTATTTAAGGTGAAGTATGAGCATTAAAATTTCCTAGGAAAGAATCTACTGAGTAGTTGCCAATGATGTTATTGCTATATGCTACTGGTTCATTTTCTCTCTCCAGTTCTGTTACTATGTATTTCTGATGCCTTTCTCGCTCAACTTTTATCTGATTTGGTTTACCATTGTAAGGGAGCCACATGTGCGACCAGTCAATTTCAAAGTATCCATGAAGTTTTTCTGACCAATCTCTGCTAAGAATTAAGCCATAAAATTCCAAAATATCAGCAACTAAAATGTTGATAACTTGACATACCTTTGGGTTGGATGACAGCCTTATGGTGACCTGATTTAATTCACCAATCACTTCGACTTACGATCGATCTAATTGAACTATACGTACAGCTGATTTTTGTGGTTGAACGTTCAATTTTGCACATATTGACTTTGGTAAAATATTCGATGAAGCTCCAGAATCCACTAAGAAATTATGCAAATTTTTATTGAAAATTTCATAAGTAAGAAGAAATGGGGGAGTATGCGATCTCGATCTTCCTCCAATTAAGGCGATATCATTTGGATCAACTTTATTCATCGCATTAGTTGGAGGTCTTCCCATGTCATAGGAAGCTTGAGAGATTACAATGGTGGGCAAAGGTGCAACTGGTACAACATTTAATTCTTTCAAAAGTACCTTTTGCTGGTGTTTTAACTTGCTCAATTCGTAAAAAGTGATATTGGCCCTAGTCTTTTTCATGTCTTCTATGATATTATACTCCATTTCATCTGAAACGATCAGAGTTTTAGATGGAGTTGATTGGTTTGTTTGGACTGGGCTAGTTTGAGTCGCTTTAGGTGTAGTTTTATTGGCTGCGACTTTGTCCTTAGTCATTGAGCTTGCGCTCTTTGGCTTAGGGGTAGGTTGAGGAGGATCAAGTTGATTTCTACTGCGAGTACTAACCGGGGATGCCTCTTGATCCTCTTCATTTGGAAGGATGAAATCCCACATACCTTGTAACTCTACAACTTATTCTTCATCGGTATGTTCCTCAGTAGCGATTTCCTCTTCTTATTCTTCGGATTCAACACTTGTAATAGCGTTAGGGGGTTTGGAATCAGTCGAAGGGTTTCTTTTAAAATATCTATATGACTTTTTAGAATAAGTTTCTGCCACTTGTTTCTTAATTTTGACCATCTCATTAGACATGGTCTTCAAAATGTTTTTCAATCCTTCTAAATCGAATGGATCTTTCGATTGTTTTTTCTTGGGATCTTCCTTGAAAGTAACCTTCTTGGATTTTCATTCTTCTATCGCGTTTTTCTTTTCTAGGGCCATAATACGTTTCTCTACCGCTATTGCTTCTTTCATATTTTCAACTCAATTTGTTTTGTTAGCCTTATCAATGAAGATTGCTATGTTTGATGGTAAGGCAATGATGTACCATTCACTTCGCACTTCTTCGCTAGGCTTGGAAGCGGTAGGAATTTTGTTTAAGATTTTATTGAAACATAAATTGAAATCTTTGATAGGTTCTTTTGACTTGGCCCTAAGATTAGATAGGTCATTGATCAATGTCGCCATAGACCTGTCATCACCGAACTTAGTCAGGAATTATTCTTGGAAAATTTCCCAACTAGTAATAGATCAAGATGGTAATGAGAAATACCATGATTCAGCTGTTCCTTGCAGAGTATAAGGGAAAAGTCAAACAATAGTGTCTTCGTTGGTAACTCCATTGAGATTTATGGATAGCATAAAGTTATTTATATGTTCTTCCGCTAGCATGCCTACCTCAGGATTAAACTTAGGCAGCCATTTTTCAAGATGGACCGGTAATTGACTCAAGGGCGCAGGCATTAAGACTGCCCCTGGGTTATTCCATGGAGATTGGGCCATAGCTGATTTGTTAGCAGAGGAAAGTGCAAAAGATGATCCCTGTGGTTGAGAAGATGAGGATATTATGACTCCAGATGATTGAGAAGGAGATGTAGGAGTACCGGTGGAGTGTTGGACAATGATCTGAAGTGGAGGAGTGGATGGTTGACTTCGCAGTGGAGAGTTTGAGATGGATGATGATGATGAAAGAGTCTCACTATCGGACCCTTTAGGAGATTTCATTTCTCTCTTCCTTGTGGGTAGAGGTAACTCGGTTGGCTGAACACCAAACTTTTCGCTCTTTAATTTGGTAAGAGGGTGAGCAGGGTTATATTGCGAAGTCACGCTGCCTTGAGATTTATCAGATTTTTGAGGAGATATAGAAAATCACTGAAGTTTGTGAATCAAATATTCAACTTCAGGAGGTTCAATAGTAGATTGTTCTGAAATGTCAGGGTTTGTAGTAGCAGCTGTTGCTCCAGCGACTTCTGACTCTGGATTTAAAGATTCTAAATGCAATGGAGAAGTCGGGGGAGATGGTGAGGGTGATTTACTCTCAGAATGGTATTTAGATTTAGACTTGCTTGCCATTCACAGTTCGAGGCCCTCCTTCTAGCGCCAAATATGTTGAAGCCCCAAAAATCAGGTCTACAACAAGGGGGATACCCACCTGGTCTGGACCTTGGTTAGCAGCTCCTTTTCCGTTTGGTGTAGTGGGTCCAATTGGGGATATGGAACTAGTTTCCCAATTTATGTGTGTGTGTGAAGAATTGATATTTCCCTTTTTAAAAGTTCCTAAGTGAGATGCTCTAATTCTAACTCTAATCTAATAATATGAAAATTGTATTCTAATAAGCAGAAATATCTAAATCTACACTAACCCGGGGTGTAATCCTTCTGTTATGCGATCTAAAATGATTTCAGATAACAATTGGTAATAAAGATCATTCAATTGTTATGAGAAAAGAATTCAATATAGATAAACCACTTCATATAAAAAGTTAGACGAAACAGTTGTGAAAGGCACATTGAATAATAAGCTACTCATACACTAAGCATAAATAAATAGCTATCACCATACAAAAGTGCCAAATGATAACTCAGACATTCATGCATCAATATATAAATAGCTGAACATGAATATCACTTTTAACACAAAGGCAGAAATTGTTAAGAGATAGAAGTACCATTTATAACTAGTTCTACTGCGAAGACACGCTGCCTTGAGATTTATCAGATTTTTGAGGAGATATAGAAAATCACTGAAGTTTGTGAATCAAATATTCAACTTCAGGAGGTTCAATAGTAGATTGTTCTGAAATGTCAGGGTTTGTAGTAGCAGCTGTTGCTCCAACGACTTCTGACTCTGGATTTAAAGATTCTAAATGCAATGGAGAAGTCGGGGGAGATGGTGAGGGTGATTTACTCTCAGAATGGTATTTAGATTTAGACTTGCTTGCCATTCACAGTTCGAGGCCCTCCTTCTAGCGCCAAATATGTTGAAGCCCCAAAAATCAGGTCTACAACAAGGGGGATACCCACCTGGTCTGGACCTTGGTTAGCAGCTCCTTTTCCGTTTGGTGTAGTGGGTCCGATTGGGGATATGGGACCAGTTTCCCAATTTATGTGTGTGTGTGAAGAATTGATATTTCCCTTTTTAAAAGTTCCTAAGTGAGATGCTCTAATTCTAACTCTAATCTAATAATATGAAAATTGTATTCTAATAATCAGAAATATCTAAATCTACACTAACCCGGGGTGTAATCCTTCTGTTATGCGATCTAAAATGATTTCAGATAACAATTGGTAATAAAGATCATTCAATTGTTATGAGAAAAGAATTCAATATAGATAAACCACTTCATATAAAAAGTTAGACGAAACAGTTGTGAAAGGCACATTGAATAATAAGCTACTCATACACTAAGCATAAATAAATAGCTATCACCATACAAAAGTGCCAAATGATAACTCAGACATTCATGCATCAATATATAAATAGCTGAACATGAATATCACTTTTAACACAAAGGCAGAAATTGTTAAGAGATAGAAGTACCATTTATAACTAGTTCTACTCATGAGCTTCAAGCGATAATCATTTATCTCTTCTTAATCCAACATCCACTAAGAGTACAGAAGTGCAACATCAATAGAAGATATTAAATACAGATATCAATAAATCATGTTCCATTCATTCATCAAAACCTCCTCAGAGGGTACAAAAGTGCATGTTCTGGGGATAAGTTTTTGATAAATTTCAGGACCTTTCTCTAAATGCATGAGAAGGGTTTAAATACTACTAACTAAACCTAAAAATAACTTATTACAAAAATGTAGGATTCAGTTTAAATGACCGTCCTCATTTCAGGAAAAAAATAAAACTAAATTAAAACTAAAACTGAATCTAAAATTAAAATTACTAACTAACTATTTCTGCATCTGCTCCTTGAAATCGCATGCGTTTAGCATCTATTTGAGAAGATTCGGCTGGCGGACTTCCGATTTTAGCTGTGCTGAGATAATAGAATCGGCAAGAGCTGGCGCCATTTTCTTGACAAAATTGATGATACACTTGAGAGTCATGCACTCGCTGTGTGGTTTTACCAAGTATGCCTAGTAATAATCCCAATTCAACTTGGTTAACCTTTGGCTTGATTCTACCTTTTCTTGAGCCTTCTGTCTCTAGTCTGTTTGTTTTGTGAGCATTGTCTGGTACCTCCATGTATGGAAGAATTTTTGGCCTCGCCACTATCCTGTGTAAGAACGAACAAGCTAGCTTTGTAATGGATGCATCGGAAGAACCATGTGAGCCTGCAGTAGCCGTAACTTCCATCACTCTGGGATTTTCTTCCTCAAGTAGACTATACATGCCTTCCCAAGTAGAAATACCAGTGTCTCTGTTATAGGCGGTGTCTGTATACAAGGGCACTGTTTATTTCTCTTCAAAGCTCGGGGCTTTGCCTTTCTTTCCCATAGTATCCTGCGTACTGCTTTGTATCGTTCTCTGCTCTCCGTTCTTGCAATTTACAAGTGAAGTGAGAATAATGATAAGGAAAGGTGACAGGAAAGTCTTAAATGCTGAAGACGTATAAAATATACCACCTTACGTGAAATGGATTCTTGATAAGCACAAAACCATATTTCATTAATGATCGGCAACTAATTCATTAATTAGCATTAAAGCGCATAACCAGGTCTCGGTTTATGGAAAATACTTTTTTGAACAATGAGCTCGAAAGATCTGCGATGAAGTGATTTTGCAATTTGCTTCGCAATATTGCAAATTGCAACATCGCAGAATCATGACATCGCTTGCTCGCTATATTGCAAATTCACAATATCGCATTATCGCATTATCGCATTGCCGCTCAATCGCAAAATCAGAATATCGCAATATCGCATTATTGCATAATCGCAATATTGCAATATTGCAGGAGCATGGAATATGACAATTTTCGTTAATCTATTTTTTGCGAAATGCGATTTGCGATATACGCGATCACATATTGGCAGTTTAAAGTTTTTTCAACGTAAGCGGTGTTTGATGCATGCGATGCAATATATGTTTGCAGTCCCACATCGCGATCTCACAATATTGGAATTCGGCTTGCAAAGAGGTATCCATGATCCTTTTGCAATGCGATATTTCCTAAGGAATAATTTTACTTTATCATAAAACTTAGATTTTTTAGACTTTTCAAGGAGATTTCCCTAAGTTTATGATGGTAAGTTTTATTAAAAAGGAAATACAAGCACTAATTTATTTTTAAATTTTTTTTTGACCAAGGGTCCCCACTTATTTAGTATTAGTAATAACACTAAATAAGAAGGGGGCGTTGTTGCTGGCCACAACAGAACCCAGTAACAAGGAAGGTTGTGTACAACCGAGATGTGGTGTTCAGAGAGGTGAAAGATGTTATTAAACATGAAGTCCAACCAAAGGAACTTGAGAAGATAGAGTTTGAGCTAAAGGAGGAAGAATTAGTCTTTATAGTAGAGGAGGAATCTGAAGATGAAGAGCCACAAACTCTAGGTGTGAGAAGATCAGTTTGAGAAAGAAGGCAGCTAGAAAGGTATAGTCCATCTTCTTTCTGTTCAAAATTTCTTTATATATTACTGATGATGATCCCAAAACTGTGAAGGAAGCAGTAGATTCAGAGGATGGAAAACTTTGGAAAGAGGCCATGGTTGATCAAATGGCATCTTTTCACAAAAATGAGGTTTGGGATCTGGTGGAGTTGCCAACTGGATGAAACCCATTGGCAACAAATGAGTGTTCAAGAAGAAGACAAATGCAGAAGGAAAGGTGGAGAAATACAAAGCTTAGTTGGTAGCAAAATGTTATTCCCAGCTGCCAGGAATTGAATTTGGTGATATTTTTTCTCCTATTGCCAAGGTAAATTCTATTAGATTACTTTTATCTGTTGTTGCTAATTTTTATTTTGAGGTGGAACAGATGGATGTGAAGACAACATTTCTTCACGAGGATCTGGAAGAGGAGATATACATGAAGAAACCTCAAGGTTTTGCGGTGAAGGGTAATAAAGAATTGGTATGCAAGTTAAAGAAGTCTCTGTATAGGTTAAAATAGTCACTAAGGATGTGGTATCAAGAATTTGATACATTTATTTGGGGACTTGGATTCACCAGAATAAAAGCAGATCACTGTGTGTATTTTAAATTAATTGGTGACCGTTTTATTTATTTGGTCTTGTATGTGGATGATATGTTGCTGGTTGGAAATGACAAAGAAATTATCTACAGTTTGAAGACCCAATTGTCCTCTAAATTTGACATGAAAGATCTTGGTGCTGCCAACTATATTTTGGGCATGGAAATTAAAAGAGATCGGGCAAAGAGGAAGCTCTGGTTAAACAAGAGGAAGTATGTCGATACAATGTTGCAGAGGTTTAATATGCAGGATAGTAAATCGATGAAGGTTATTATTCCTGTAGGTGTGAGGTTATCTACTGAACAGTGTCCCAAGACATAAGAAGAGCAGGGAAAATTTTAAGAACCCCCCCTAAATTTATAAATATAATAAATGGGCAAATCTCCATGGTATATAGGAAAAATGGAAGGCGATTTTATCAATAATATAATATGTATATATAATTTTTTGGCGAATCTCTCACCAGGCATGGAAAATATTTTACTCAATTATAAAATCTTGTAAGATCTTGGCGAGTCTTTCACTAAATAATAAAACTTTGTAAAGTCCTAGTGAATCTTAGCATAGGCTACATGCTGGTTTAATTCCCCCATTTAAATAGGCTACATTCCAGGTGAATACCATGGGTCAATACCATGTGCCATTTTGGTGAATACCATGGGTCAATACCATGTGCCATTTTTATTTTTATTAATTCTAATATTACGGTTAATAATGGTTTTTTTGCATGTTATTAATAACAATCTAGTCCATGGTATTTGTCCCATAGTATTTTGGCCATAGGTTTCACCTAAATATAACCCATTTTTTTAGTGTTCGTAAATATAAGGTGACTTATGGAGTAAATATAAAAAAATGTTTTATTTGTTTACCATACCTCTCGTTTATTTATATTTTTATTAATTTACCATACCTCTTTTACAAATATGGTATTTGGCCCATAGGATTCACTTAAATAAAACCTCTTTCTTGAGCCTTCATAAATACAACGAGGGTTATGGACTAAATATAAAAAGATGTTTTATTTATTTATGATACGTCTAGTTTATTTATATTTTTATTTATTTACCATACCATTTTAGTAAGTATAAAAAGACATTTTATTTATTTACCATATGTCCACTTTACTTATATTTTTATTTGTTTACACCCTTACATGTATATAAGGTGACTTATGGAGTAAATATAAAAAATGTTTTATTTATTTACCATACCTCTCATTTATTTATATTTTTATTAATTTACCATACCTCTTTTATAAATATGGTATTTGGCCCATAGGATTCACTTAAATAAAACCTATTCTTGAAAATGGGCGAATGGAAGGTTGTACGTCCTAATTTCAAGGACTAAATTTACCTTTTTTACCCTCTCCCTTAAAATAAGGTGGGCTATTTGAGGTGATTTGTAAAAATGTACTATGATACAAAATATTCGCCCACTAAAAATTTAAAACCCCTTAACTTCGCCAAAGGGCGAACATTCGCCCCTAAAATTATCCTTGAAGAAGAGGAAGAGGACATGTCCTATGTTCCATATGCAAGTGCAGTCAGTAGCCTTATGTATGCAATGGTCTGTACTAGACCAAACATTGCACATGTAGTGGGAGCATTGAGTAGGTTTATGTCAAAACTAGGGAAGGAGCACTGGACAACAGTGAAACGGGTTTTCAGGTATTTGCTTGGCACTAGTGATTATGGTTTGTGCTACCAAGGAAGATCAATATTGGACAAAGTGTTGGATATTCATGGCTTTGTTGATGGAGACTGGGTTGGAGATCTAGATTAGAGAAGATCTACAAGTGGGTATGTGTTTAACCTATTTGGAGGTGCAGTCAGTTGGATGAGTAAGAAACAATCTATAGTGGCACTATCAACTACAGAGGCAGAATACATGGCAGCCACTCATGCAAGCAAGGAAGCAGTTTGGTTGTGGAGATTGTGTTCAAGTATGGGGTTAGTACAGGGAGCTATAAGGATAGATTGTGACAGCCAAAGTGCAATTTTCTTGGCAAAGAACCTTGTATATCATTCAAAGACAAAGCACATTGATGTTCAGTATCACTTTGTGAGGGATATGATAGAAGACAAAAAGGTGTTGCTAGTAAAGGTGGACACTTTGAATATTACTGTAGATGCATTGACAAAATCTGTGAGTTCTGAGAAGTTCTCTTGGGGTAGAGAAACAATGGGCGTTGCAGGGCTAGATAAATGATTAAGCTCTCTTGTTACCCCCTGTAGAAAGAAAACAACAAGTGGGAGAATGTTGGGTTGTGTTATATTCTTTCCACGACTAGCCCATGTAGTTAACCGGGGGGTTAGAAGGGGGGCGGAGCCCCCCCTTCATTGCATTGATTACGTAGCGGGGGGGCTCACAGGGGGTTTGAGGGGTGTAGGTAACCCCACTCTATGGGGTCTAGGGTGGACCTACCTATGATTTTTGCACATGGTTTTGGACGTGATGGTTTTCGGTCCATGGTATTGGATGCTTCGCATGTATAAATATGTATTGTAACATTGAAAGGAACATAATGAAAAATCAAGTTGGTAGTCCCGGTTCTGGGTTCCAGGGGAAAATCTCTATGTATATGTGTTTTATCTGTTATGCTCTCGCATTGTTTATTTTCTGTGTTTTAGAATTCGTATGCGAGTAATTTTTGTACGGGGTTAAAACCTACAACTGGAAGGATGCTCCATCACCCTAGTTTTATCAACTCCAACTAAAAGGATGATACAACACCTTATTTTTATTAGATCTAACTGAAAATATGCTCCAATTCCCTACAAGCTCCAACTTGCCCTAGCACCACCCTGCCACCATGAAGTGCTCTTAGGTTCCAACCTAAAGGAGACTCCAATATCCACCTTGCACCACCCTACTAATGAGGCTCATCAATAGGTAAACTATATGGGTCACAATTCCACTCTCAAACTTATTAAATTGACTTTTCTCACATTTATTTACATTTCTTGTTATATTTTTCTTAGTAAGAAGATTAAAGGTGAGTTACTATGTCATGTGGCCTAATGTGCATGAAATGAAGGAATTGGAGCATTTTTGGGTTGAATTAAGTGCAGGAACTCAGAGTAGGAAAGCAGGAGAGATTTTAGGAGCTGGTCTCCCTCCTTAACTCCTAAAATCATTCGAAGATTCCTCCACCATATCTCATCAGCTCGTTGTCACTGGCAGCCAAGCAATCCAAGTCCATTGGAAGCCAAGCTAGTGATAGTCAAGGGAAATTTATTCTCGAGTTAGGGAGCCAAGCCTCCCTATTTTCTAGGGAGCTGTTGGTAGCTCCAGTTTTGTATAAATAAGAGAGCCAAGGGACTCATTAGGATTCGAATTTTTGTTGTGGCTAAGAGTCCATTTTGAGCTAAAACATTTTTTACTTTTATTGTTATGAGGTAGTTGACATTTTTATGATAATGAGAAATTATGTTTTGATCCAACATTGAGTTGAATTAGAGCGTTGAAGCTCTTGGGTTAGGGCCCAACCCGAGCATCATAATTTCCTCTTTTTGTAGTTGTATTCTTGGCTTAGAATGATAGTTAGTTTCTTAAGATTATTATTATTATTATTTTCATTTTATTTTATTGGCTTAACAAGTACTTAAATTGTTGTTCAACCTTGTTTCCATTAGTTTGAAGAGGTAGATTAGTGTTGCAATTTAATGGAGAAATTATACTAGAAAAGCTGGTGACAGTGGCCCCTACATCACCTCGCTCATGAGATCATGACTAGATGACCCCACTCTCACAACCCCAAAAACATAGTTGTCTTTTGATCATTTCATAGATTAGGTTTCATTCTTAGCTAGATCATTGTTTATTATTTCTTGGAAGAACCTATAGTTTTTATCTTGTTTTCTCAAGTTTTATGTAGCTTAAAAATCAGCCCATATCATATATCTAGTCATTAACAGTAGATAGTTCAACTTCCTCAAATTCAATTCATATTTTCCATGTGGACATGTAGTGATGCATAAATGAAAAGAGAAACAAGTTTTGTTTCAGAGATTTTTGATCTGCGGGAAGGGCCTCATCCAACCAGCTTCACCTAAGTGTTCTCCACCTTCTGTCAAGGCATACCATCCCATGTCTGATCCTCTGTTTTCCATCCATCATGAGCAACCACCTTAGGAAAATCAACCCTCCTTAGAGTGTCTGGCTTAGCCTTGGGAAATGTTCACCTTCCCTACACCTTCTACAACTGTCATACACCCCTCCAACACCTCATCTCGCTATTATTTCCCTTCAAAACCCTTCAACTAACTTCCTGTAGCAGTTTCCTATAGCAACTACAAGATCTCCTGTAGCATCCAATTTTAACCCAGTTTTGACCATAAATGATAGGATAAACTATTATAGGAGTATTTTAACCCCTCAACTTGGATTCCATTCCCATGAGTTCCACCTAGACTAGCCTTCCCATTCCTTTACCTCATGCAAGAACAAATAACATTGGCATTTATATTTCTGAAGTTATCACTTAAAGACTCTTCTTCTTTGTGGATGTAAATGATATAGTTAATGCATGCATGTGTGAATTCTGAGATGATAGAGAAAATTTCCATTTCTAAGAAGTCCTAATAGTTAGATGATCAATTTGAAGCTTGGCATAGTTTCCTTTCTGCAAAGTTATTTGTGTCATTCCATAGCTAGATGATTTATGGAATTACATAGAATTTACCATTTGTTAGCTCTCATTTCCTGTATAAACAAGCATTTACTTTCCTGCATTAGAACTAGCTTTACATTCACTGTCAGTAGTCAGACTCCTTTTATTCAATAGAGGACTGGTATGGAACCCTAATGGTCAAGTGCTGTAGTCGAGAAGTGACATGAGTAGAATGATGCATTTGTTGTGTATATAGCATTGTCACCTCCAAGTTTGTACAAAACCCTGGGTTGATATAGTAAAGTTGGTAGCCCTAGGAGTTGCAACATCCTTCTTCAATACTGAGGCTCATCACTTTTTGGTGCCATTGTTAGGGATGTGTCTAGGTAGATGTAATTTCTGCTTTTCTTTCTAATTTGCATTTAGTGGGTAGATGTTATTTTGCTTTCCTTTCTGTTTTGCAATTAATTCTAAAAAAACACATAAAAAGAAAAAAAATTCATGCCTTGTAGGAGTAGAGACAATTTAGGGAAATTCTTGCTAAATACCCCCACACCATCAAACAATCAACCTTCCCTCTTCTTTGGTGACTGCCAGCTTCCCTCTTTGACTGCAGCGGAACTATAGGACCCATTAGGTGAACAACCAGAGATATTTGAAGAGCATATTGTAGAAATTCTGACTGTAGAATAACCTGATTATGTAATATAAATAAAGCAAAATACTTAATCTACTTCTACAATAAAACTTGCGGAAGCTTAATATATTTTAGCAAGATCAAGTTAAAAGCCCCGTTATCTATATTATCATACAAGTGGAAATATCTCAAGATTACACACAACTTTAGCTCTCACAACTATCCAACTCTTAGTACAATCCCTCACCCTGCTCATAGACAGAATAGACTGCTCATATGCTTTCTCCTCTACCCTCCAAGCCTCCTATTTCCTTGCACTATTTTCCCTGAGTGATCTAGTTGTAACCTTGTGTGACACTGATCTCACACACTGCTCCAACGCACTGAAAAATTACGCAAATATCAAGGAATGAATTGCTTCTGCATGCAAGAGATTTTCTTATAGGAAACTTCTTGCAACCAATAGTACACTATCCCTGCCTTTAATCTCAACTGGGTCTTTGTCTGAACTAACATGCATGAGTTATCGATGAGAGAATCTTCAATTATCTGGAGTACATTAGTTTGATGCATGCATGCATTAACTAACTGAACTCACAATTAGTTCCTCAAACTATTTGGAACTAATTTAACTAGACTTAACTCAGTTAACTGAGCTAACTAATTACAACTCAAATACAACTCATCCGTAACTGCTTAATTAAGGGATAATCTTCTTAATTTAAGGGATAACTGTTGCATGACTTCACAAAGACTTCTAGCTTGAATTTCTCCAACTAATTAACTCAAGATGAATTAATTAATTATTTTCCAAGCAGCTAGTGAGACTAAAATTCGAATTTTAATTCTCAATTTTAATTCAAGGACAAATTAAAATTGGAATATTCTTGTTGCCATTTCAACACATATTAGGGAAGAAGAAGAAGAAATCATTCCACACACATACACCATGGCTGAAAACAGAAATGGGACTGAAAACAGAAATGAGGGTTCTTTTCCCATTATAGAGACTAATGGAGATGCTAGGATGAAAAACATAAGCCCCTCTGCCCTTCCTCACTTCCATGGATTAACCTCAGAGGACCCTGATACCTTTTTGTTTGAGTTTGTTGTCATATGCAGAACTTATGATTATACCTCTGACGACCAGAAGTTGAAGTTGTTCCCATCCACCCTTAAGGATGCAGCCTTGTGCTGGTTCATGGGTTTACCTGGGGACAACATCACTACCTGGGCTCAAATGCAGCAAGGCTTCAAAAAAAAGTATAGGGACTATTCTAGGTCCAAAGACACCAAAGAGGAAATATTTAGAATGACCTTGGGACATGATGAATCCTTGGAAGATTATGAGGAAAGGTTCCAACTCAGTTACAAAAGGGCCAGATGCACCCTTGATCCTGAATCACTCAAGTTAGTCCTTCTTAGAGGAATCAGGGAGGAAATTATAGAAACCCTAAACATGTTGTTTGGAGGGGACATTTATCAGCTATCTTATGATGATATCAATACATTTTTCAAAAACCATTCTAGGGTTTCTAAAAAGAAGGGTAGGGCTAGTCAAGCTTTGGCGAGTTCCTCTTCCTCCAACAAATCTATCAAGAGTGAAATTGGAAACATGTTGGAAGACTTTTAAAGTGAAATGTTGCACACCCTTTCTTTACAAATGGACACCATGTAGATCAAGAGGAAGCAAGAGGAAGCAGGGAGAGACTTAGCTATCTTTTTCCCGAGATGCAATAGAAGGCACCCTAGAAATGAATGTCCATTGAATGTTATAGAGGTTTGTTTGGTTTGTGAGGAAATCCATTCCAAATATAGGTTCTCCTCTCTGCCTTGATTAAAGGTTGTATACCAAGGGGCCGAAGGTGGGGTTGAATAAATCTATTATATCAATCAAAGGAGGTCTAAAGGACCTCGACCATACCAGTAGGGCATGAAAGGGGCATCCTATTCCTATTACAATCCCAATCAAAATGCATCCCTTCCCCCTTGGTGTTCTCCTGCTCATCCTTCATGGTCCACACCTTCTCCTTGGTCTTATGCACCTTAATACCCTTCCCAACCTGCCAATCAGTCATTTTAGCAATATGCTCCCCCACATCCTCAGTGGAATACTCCATCACAAGGTTAGAGGCCTCCATTCAACCAACCTACATCCTTACTGGCTCCATCTCAATAGCAACTGCATCTCATTCATCCTGCTCCACCTAAGCAACCTCAGATGTATGCTCAACCAAATACGAACCCGAACAACAAACAAGCACATCAGTTCTATAGTGGAGAAACATCCTACCCTACCTATGTTGTGGAAATTCAAGAAATCAACCTCAGGTCTAGACGAGTGCTTCCAGATAACCAACCTCCATATCCACTTGAGGAGATTGAAGAGGAAAAGCAAGAGAGTGTTCCTAAAGCCAATCCACCTTCTTTTCCTGAAAGATTGGCCCATCCTAGTCAGCACACCCCAGAAGAAACTGAACTTCTGGGAGAATTGAAAAACACTTGTGTTAAAATCCCACTCCTCCAAGCCATCAAGGATGTCCCCATCTACAACAAGCTAATCAAGGAGAAATGATTCAAACATTCAATTTTTTGTTGTAGCCAAGAGGCCATTTTGAGCTAAAAGAAAATTTACTGTTATTGTTATGAGGTACTTGACATTTTTACGAAAATGAGAAATTTTGTTTTGATCCAACACTAAGTTGACTCAGAGGACTGAAGGTGTTGTGTTAGGGCCTAACCCTAGCAGCAAAATTTCCTCTTTTTGTAGTTGTATTCTTAGCTTAGAATAATAGTTAGTTGCTGAAGACTATTTATGTTTTTTTTTTATTAGCTTAACAAGTACTTAAATTGTTGTCTAACCTTGTTTCCATTAGTTTGAAGAGGTAGATTAGTGTTGATGTTTAGGGGAGAAATTATAACAGAAAAGCTAGTGACAATGGCCCCTACGTCACCTCCCTCATGGGATCATGACTGGATGACCCCACTCTCACAACCCCAAAAATAGAGTTGTCTTTTTATCATTGCATAGATTAGGTTTCATTCTTAGCTAGATCACTGTTTATGATTTATTAGAAGCACATGCATTTGTTATCTTGTTTTCTCAAGTTTGTTGTAGCTTAAAAAGCAATCCATATCATAGATCTAGTCCTTAACAGTAGATAAATCATTTTCCTCTAATTCAATTCATCTTTTCCATGTGGACATGTAGTGATGCATAAATGAAAAGAGAAATAGGTGTTGTTGTAGGGATTTTTCATCTTGTTAGGGTCCTATGATTCATCGTTTCAGTTGATGATTTAACTATTTTCTTTCAGTTGATGAAATGCAGGTGAGCAAGTTGAAATGCCACCAAAAAGATAAAAAATGCATTGAAGTTATTTTAGAAGTTTTTCAAATAAAAGTGTGCATCTTGTTTAAATGCCACATAGAAATAAATTGTATAGTTTGATTGTATTGTTTAATCATGATTAAGCTAAATAAAAAGGTTGTATAGGTTAGATAATAAATCAACCATCAAGCCTAGTCTTAGTTTAAATAAATAGGTAGATTAGAGGAATATTAACCAGAGTATCTAAACTTGGTTAATTGCTTAAATATGCATTAGACTAGGCGTAGAAACAACCTTAGGAAAATAATATGGGCTTCCAAGACAAAATGTGCCTTTAGGGTAAATTAAGTATGTTTTAGTATAAGTTAAACGTGCTTGTAATGAGTTAATCTTGTCATTAAAACACGATTAATAAATTGTAATAATATGTGTTGGCACTAATGTTTGGTTTTTATAACAAAATTGAAAGCAACAAAGATTAGTTGTTGGCTGGTGGTATATGGTGTGTACAATCCAACGACCATGATCTACCGCACCAAGATCAATGACAGGGGATCGATTTCGGACCCCCTGGCCCATTCTACCTTTATTATAAGGGGGGTCCGAAAAATGGTATTCCTGTTCACAGGCCCCATGATACGTGGCGTGCGCTCATCACTTCGCATTCCCCCCGCTCCAAACTGCTTACCACCTAACCCCCCTAAAATCCACCCATCTCCTTGCCAATGTTTATCTGTGCCCATCACATCATTTCTCTGCCATGCCCCTACTTCCCGCCACTCCTATTGCACCATGTTGCCTCGCCACTCTAGTATGACGTTGTATATTCCCTCTGCCATTTTTCTTTTCCGTTGACACCCCTTCATTTCCGTTGCAATATGCTCGTTACACCATGCCTGTTACCTCCTGAACATTAACTACATGGCAACCGATCTGCTCCATAACAAACTAGAGATAACTGGAAATTACCAATTTTCTTATAAAAATCCCCAAATTTGTCACTGTGGCTCCTTTCTGCTCGTACATTTCAGATAAATAGGTACACAATTTTAAAGTGCCACCTCATTTGCTTGATTTCTTGGTCACCCTTGTAGATTCCAGTCAACCATTTTCAACCATGTACCTATCACAACGACCAGATTCCTCATCATGCCTTTAAATTTTCTCGGGTAAAGAAAAAACCCTCATCTCTATTCTTGATATTATGAGAAATAGCACCTAAAGGAAAATCAAATAAAACTAGTGAAAGCCCAATGACCCCTCTTGCCATTGATCTAGACCATTTACCCCTAGTTTACCAACACTACAAAATTGCAGAGACTAATTGTGATTTCGACTTGTTCGAACTGCACAATTAGCTCAAACAAATCTCTCTAGACCAGAGTGATGAAATCAATCTCTAGGAATCCCTCTTGTCACAATTCATGTTTCCCCAGACTCATCCTTTCCCATACTTTGTCATATGGTGTCAATCCAGATATATTCCTCACCATAGAGCCATTATGGACCAAAAGTGTGACATTTTGCTAACCATAACCCCATAGTCCATTAACCAAATGCTGCAATTCCCCCAGAATGACTCTTTGAGCCCTTTACTGTAGATTCCCTCATGGAACTCTACTAGAAGTTGAACTTCCCTCGGAGAGCTAGGATATTTGAGATTTTCCTACCAGAAGATGTTCAACTCCCAAAGAACAATCCACCATACCTAGCCTATATGTTTCCTGAAAAACCTAAACAAATTGTGTCATTAGTTTCTTGCCTACTATGATACCACTCAAATCAATGGGTAGATGAACCCATTTTTAGTTTTCTGTCCTTCTTTTCCACAAAAGAAAAACCTTTTGTAATATTTAATTTTGGTCAATTCCTTGTAGACTGCTTCCATGACCAATTACTCAAGATCAAAAGAAAATGAATGTTTAAATATTCATCATTTTTAGTGTACATGTTTTTGTTTCATCAGGTAGACATATTTCCAATGACCTTGCAGAAACTGGATGATAAAGGTAATGGATAGTCAGTTATACAATGGACCTCTTTAGTAAGGAAGAATTCAAGTGATTTTACCTTCAGTGACTTCATTGACCAGTTTATCTATATAGTGGTGTGTCTTCTAAACAACAATGTAGAACCCATAATAGGTTATGAGATTCAAAGAACCTTACACCTCAGTGATCAAGCCAAAACAAGATACTTCTACTTGTACTAGACTACACAAAAATTAGAGTATATGGTCGTGAGCTGCCGCCATACAGATTCCTAAAATACGTTCTTATGAGAATTTTCTCATTGGAGGATATCGGGCAAATGATCAATATGGATGATTTTCATTTTGTCTCAGCCAAGAAGAAGGCCCAATTCAAGATCAAAACAAAGGTAGGACTATTTATATGCAATAGTAGGATAGCAAGCACTGAGGCAAACACACTTCTCAAGCCGATGAACTTTCAGTTAAGTTTCTCTTGGTCCTATGACCCCTTCAGCATAATTTCTAGTCTAAGAGTGGAGCAGAAGACCACTCCTTATTCTCATACTCCCAGGGCTGAAATTGAGAAGTTTATGAAAAAATATCAATGGGAGGAGAACACCTTACAGGAAGATGAGGAGAAATTTTTATCTATATCCACCTCATAGACATTAGTCCTCAAAATAATCATGATAAAAGGCCTAGAGAAGAAGAGTCTTCTCCAGTGGCAAAAAATGGGGCCAAGCAGTTCTTAATTTATACAAAGAAGCCTAAAACTAATCCAAAACCAGTTTTCATGCAGGATGATGAAGGACATGCTACTATAGTCATGACAGGTAAGCATGGTTCAACAATGCCAAAAGAAATTTTTGTAGGCTCTCTATATTCCTCAGCCTCACAAGATCCTCCAGATTCAACACAGACAATAGACTTGGCTCAAGGCCAAATAGAGCCCAATATTTTTGCTAAGTACAAAGAAATGAAGCAGAAGAATGAGATGCTAAAGGCCAACATATACACTTAGTTCTGGAAGAAAACCGCTTCTTCCCAACATAGGTTTATGTCAGCCTTTGATACTGAACAAGGAAGAATGCAAATGGCTTTTCTATAGGCATAAGTTCCATTCCCAAAATAACCAGAAGACTACAAGAAGACAATCTTCTACTTTGACACAATCAAATCCATCTGAGTAATCAGATGGATATGCATGAACATATTGGGGAGATCTTATACTCCACTCTAACTAATACTATCATGAAAACCTCAAAACTGCAGGCCTCCATCAACAACATACAGTCTTAGTTAAAGTTGGAGAAGATCTCATCTTTGACACAAGATACTAGAATTAATTCATTAGAGGACTTAGTCATTAAGCTAGATTATCACCCAAGTGATGTATTGGCAATAGAGGATATTGTAAGGAAAAGGAATGCAAATATAGCAGCTCCGAGGAAGCAGCTTAAGTTGCCATCTACAAAGGATCCATAGACTGAGGAAATGGGAGAACTAGAAAAGAAAAAGGAAGACACGTTCAAGATAATAATTGAAAAAAATGTCCAGATCAGAGAAATGGAGGTGGAACTAGAAAAATTTCTCAAAGAGAAGGATAAATCCTCACAGTTGGCTATAGTTTCACTTACATCAGTATCAAATGTAGTTGCAGGAGCAACAGAGGCTTCAACATCAATAACAACACCAACACCAACTACATATTCTCCCATTAAATCCATGTAGGAGATATCCATTCATGGAAAGGAGATTGAGAAGTTGAAAGAACAGTTAAAGAATTTACATGAACATAAGTTGAAGAATGATAACGCTTATTTAGAAGAGTTACAAAAAACTCACAGGCTTACTCATAGAATACAACTTTTAGAGAGTGAGTCAGTAATGGCTCAAACTCTATCACAGGCTAAAGAAAACATATGGACAGATATCAATGAAGCTATAAAAAGTTGATGTAGAGGTCAAAAAGAGAGCTAGAAGAAGTGAGGGAAAGTTTGGGTCAAAGACTAGGAGAAGCCACAAAATTGATTAAATTCCTGAATTCTAAGACCAAAGAAGAATTAGAGGAGTTACAGATTGAAGATAGGACTGAAACCGTCTTAGAAATTGAGAATGTTTTGCAGAAGATAAACCTAATCATTCAATTAGAGAATAAATGCCAGACTCTAGAAATTGTTGTCCAGAGATTTCATACTAGGTTTAATCTACTGAATCAGAGAGTTCTTTCAGGTTTAGTGGCTTTGAATGATAGGTTAATTAGCTTGAGTGATTACAACAAAAATATTTACACTATTGCCAAAGATAAATCCAAGTTTGCAGGTGTAAAAGGAAGTATGACAGGCACAACTTTCTTGGAGGCTCTATATTTTGATCTGATTATCAAACATGAGACTAAACATATTATCATCAACAAACCTACCTTTGATAAATATACCAAAGTTGATGAAACATATAGAAAGCTAATAAAACTTTCTATCCTCGGTGAAGATCGATGGGATCACTTGTGTGAATTATTTGAGTGAAACATTTTTCATCTCAGACAACAAGGCAACACCTTTTTGGGACCAGTCTTCAACAACCATCTTCGACAATAGTGCCAGCAGCTCCAGCAGTTCCGAATTCCTAAATTTCTGTACCATTTATGTAATCTGTTTTAGATATTTTAGGATTATGTCTTAATCTTTTGACATCAAGATATTTTGTAAATTATTTTTCTATAAGTACTTCATAATTCGAAGTAGTAGAGGTTGATGTTTATGTAAAGAAATGACCATTGATGTAAAGTTGTTCCACAGAGTTCCAGTGGACATATTTTAGTAATACATAAGCTTTTTCAAGATTCCTGTGTCAAATTTTTTGGTGAAGTGATACTCTCTTTTGTTATTGTGTTTTTTTTGTTTTTCATATGTGTTTCTTTTCTCTATTGTTTTAAAGAAAATTAAGTTCAGTATTTGTTTCAAAATCACCTTGTTCTGGCTTAAAACAATATCAATTTTTTCTACTAAAGTTAAGCCATAGAAATATTAATTACTCTCTGCTTAATGGACACTTAATCATTTCTTCTTTTTCCATGTTATCAAACATATAGGATCCAATAAATATGCCTACCTTGCCCTGTTAGACCTGTCTGTAAATGATGAAATAAATCCATTCAAAGTACATTGACTCCATTATCCAATGGTGTACTGTTACATTATCAACCAAACAACCAAACCAAATCTAAAACCAAACCATTGAACTTTCACAACTAGCTTAATATCTCAATATAAACAAATCTAAATCTGAACGAGAGATCCCTCTTTGAAGCTGGCAGGGCTAGATCCCAGCTTCCAAAGTGGTTGTGTGGTTACCTTTGTATTTATTTCATAGTCTTAGGAAATACAGAGTAGTAACATTCTAGCGACCATACCGAGGATTGAACAAACTTGATTCATATTTAATTTTCCCAAAAAAGTAAAATTCATCTCAGTGATTAAAATTTCCATTTCTAAAATCTAAGCTAAGACTATTTGTTATTCATAAGGGTGTATAAATTTTGGTAACTGTACATATTTTGTAATAGATCTGGTTCCAAAATGAATACATACTAGAGCCAACCCAAATCCCAATCCCCCACAGATTGTAGAAAACCTTGAACTGATCCTTAGAAGGAAAAGCCTAACTGAAAGCTAGGGAAGTAACAACCCTCCATCTAAAGCTCAATCTCTCCCTGTAGGTTTTGAGAATTTGGATGAAGTTGATATTGGGTTGGATCTAGCTTTTGAGCATAGTTTATTTAGAACCAAGTCATATACTTGGATACCTCAAATAGTGGTTGATGAGAATATATTCAAACCTCACATTTTAAAATCTCAAGCTGATAAATCTGATTTTGATGATGATACCATTAAACAATTTGAAAAAATTGAGAAATTGGTGTCTGAACTAGATCATGCCACATAGACATCTTGTGAGTCACCTAAAATTGCATCCTTTTCCTTGATTGTTTCAACCTTGGAACCACTTAAGAGTTCTCCAAAAAAATTACCCCATCTAAAAATTCCCTTGTTCATACTACTCTTTTCCAAACTCCTGCTATTTCTATTCCCCTAGGATTTACTTTCACTTCCACTACCTCTCCAGTAATTACTCCCATTACGATCCTAACTGTTTCATCTTCAATCCATACCACTACACCTATTTCAACTTCAATCCCTACCATCCCTGCATCTACACATCAAACTGTTATTACACCTCCTTTCATACCTTCCATACCCATACATGTTGTAGTTCCGTTTGTACCTCACATACCAGCCATGGTAGGTAGATATGATCCTTTGGCATTGCAAACACCTTTAAATGCTATGCCACAAAACTATGCTCAGAGATTGCCCCAATTTTATGGTACAGGTCCTGTGATAGCACAACAACATATTGATAGAACAAATGACTTCTCTGACTTAGAGGAAGTCGATGATGATGATGTTAAAATTAGGTTTTTTTCTCAGAGTTTAATGGGAGAAGGTAAGAAGTGGTGTACGGAATTACCAGCTGGAAGCATAGTTAGTTTACCTCAGTTTCACCAAATTTTTCTTACTAGATGGGAAACTAAAAAGATTCCCCTTCAAATTCTAAATGAATACAAAAAATTAAAGAGGGCTCCAAATGAGACTGTTGAAAATTATTGTGCTAGGTTTAACCGTGTCTATAATTCCATTCCGTTGTTATAAAACCACCACCAAGATTATCCCTTATTCATTTTTCAGAAGGATTTGATGTAGAAATGACCTATCAGTTAAGAGAAAGAGAACCAACAACTCTTGAAGAGATGCAAAGCAATGTTGTTAAGGTAGAGGCTAATTTATTAGCCAAAAGAGCTAAACTAAAAATAGAAAGAAGGGTCACTATCAAGGAGGAACCTTCCTCCTCTTCATCAGATTCGAAACTAGATAATCTAGTTAAAACTATGGAAAAAATGATGGAGAGGATGACAGTGGTAGATAGAACACCTCCTAGAGAACCCCAGGGAGGACCTCAAATTCGAAACCCCAACTTTAGGAGAAACCCACCATAGATTAAACAAAGGGAACAGAGAGGCCCTGGTGATCAGCAACCAGTGAGGCCTCCATTTTAGGAAAATTATACTAATGAAGAACTTGAATTGTATGAATAACTAGAAAAAAATGAAATAAATCTATTTGAAGAAAGCGAGATAGATCACATATTCTTGACCAAAGAAGAGCAAGACCAATTTTTTCTCTCTCAACCAGAAGAGATCCCATTAGAATTAGAAGATTATAAACAAGGATATCAAAATGCCATTATGGAGGTGCATAAACAATACAACTTAAGAAGAAAAAAGGCTATTGGAACTTCTTCCAGTAAAACTCAAAATGATGCCCCTTCCTCTAGTCAACCAAAACATAATTCTCAAAAAGAAATTTCTAAAAAACCTGATGTAAATGTCAAGGAAAGTGATAGATCTCAGACATATTTTAATATGGAAACTAAATTGGCTAAGGTAAATATCCCCATCCCTTTAACATAATTGATGACCAAAAGTGTATACAAGACTCAAGTCATGAAAGCCTTAAAAATAGGAGAAGGGTCAGATGCAGTGAATTTGACTGATGACCATTATGAACTCTTGTTTGGACCCAAAGTTGAGGGGAAGCCTCAATATGGGACCATTCCACCTTTCTACATAAGCTTGAACATCCATGATAAAATCCTACACAAGTAATTCTTGACTCTGGAGCCGCTCACAATTTGATACCCAGAGTTTTCATGGAGAAATTAGGGTTAGACATCACTAGACCATACAAAGAATTGTACTATTTTGGTTCAAATAAAGTTAGTTTCTTGGTCTGATAAAATATTTATGTGTCACTCTAGTTCAGATACTTGCTAAGAGTCTAGTCGTGGACATTGTAGTATAAGACATACCTCCAAAGTACGGGATGCTACTGTCTAGATCATGGGGGGAAGTTGCAAGGCACTTTACATATGGATATGACTTATTCCACCATTCTTGTGTTTGGACAACCTAGAAGAATTTATAGGGAAACACTCATGAAGTACATGGTCAACTGTCAAGATAAGCCTAACAATTATCCCCTCTAATCAGTACATTCATACATGGACTCTTTTATCTTATACAATGATGACTGTGTAGAAAATGAAGTTTCACCCTTAGAAGTCGAAGTCAAATACAAAAATAATAAAATTTAATATTGAAGAAGCAAATCTAGAGGGAGAATCTTTGTGGAATATGAATTTTATGGAGTTGTGTGTAAATATGGAGCAGGGGAAGTTGTATTTGTTTTAAAATCAACAACAAACAGAGCAGGAGAACATGGCTATAAACTTAATTTTCAGTGCACAAATAACCTTGCAGAATATGAGGCACTGATTTTAAGGCTACAAATTCTAAAGAAACTAGGAGAAAAACAGATTTCTATGCATGGAGATTCTAAGCTAATTATAAAACAAATTAAGGGTGAATATTTTGTAAAACACCTTAGATTAAGGGCTTACAAAAATGTAGTTTTGGATTTTTTACAATGTTTTCCTGAATACGGTTTGTCTGTGACACCTCGAAACCAGAACATTTTAGCAGATGCCTTGGCTATTTCAGCTAGTACTTGCAAGATGACTTTCCACTCAAATAGGAAATATGTTGTAGAAGTTAAACACAAGCTAGTTGTGCCTGATAACATCAGATACTGGCAAGTTTTTGGCAATTATGAACAAATTGAAAATTTCTTGATTAGAAGATGAATTTGAATGTAGACATATAGATTTAGATAATGATGTAGAAATAACTGAGAGTGAAGTAGTGTGAAAATAAGCTAATGAGGATTCAAAAACTTTAGAAGTGTTGAAATTAAAGGATAATTTGTTGCCTAAGGGGCTAGCACCTTTAGAAGATCTCTTTGATTTCGATGATGTAGAAAAAAAGTTTAAAATTGAACCAACAGGGGCTGGAGTAGAGGAATGCAACATAGGGACTCCAGGGATCCCTAAGATTATTAAATTATCCAAATCCTTTTCTCCCAATGAAATAAAAAATACATAGAACTTTTAAAAGAATTTTCTGATGTGTTTGTGTGGAGTTATGAGGACTTAAAATCCTATGACACTGGTATCATTCAACATACTATTCCCTTGAATCAGTGACCGAAGAATCCACAGTTTGAACATTTTTATACCAACGTTTCGAATCCCAAATGGGATCCATCATCAGGATATGATCAGAAACCTTTTAAACAAAAGCTAAGAAGGGTCAATCCACTCCTATTGCCTCTAATAGAAAAGGAAGTTAAGAAGCTATACAATGCCAAAATTATTGTACCTCTTAGATTTTCTAAGTGGGTTTCAAACCTAGTACCTACAAGGAAGAAAACATGAGAAATTAGGCTATGTGTAGACTTCCAAAACTTGAATAAAGCCTCTCTTAAAGACAACTACCCCCTCCCAAAAATGGATCATATATTACAAAAGGTAGTTGGGTCGAGTAGGATCTCTTTATTAGATGGATTTTCAGGTTATAACCAGGTCCTGGTTCACCCTGATGACCAACAAAAGACAACATTTACTACACCATGGGGTACCTTTATGTATGTAAAGATGCCTTTTGGTCTGATGAATGTTGGAGCCACCTTCCAAAGGGCAATGGATTTTTCCTTTGCTAATGAAATTGGCAGGTTCATTATCATTTATCTGGATGATATCACTATATTTTCGAAAATAGAGGAAGAAAACTTGCTGCATTTAAGAAGAGTCTTTGAAAAATGTAGGAAATTTGGCATCTCACTGAACCCCAAGAAAACATTGTTTGGTTTGGAAGAGGGAAAAATTCTAGGCCACATCATTTCCAAGGAAGGCATTAGAATTGATCCTAGTAGAGTTGAAGCTATCCTCAAAATTGACCCTCCCAGGAATAAGAAAGAAGTTTAGTCCTTCATTGGGAGAATAAATTTCCTCAGGATATTTATTCCTAATTTAGCAGAAATCCTAAGATCCATC
The DNA here is from genome assembly GCA_031772625.1 of Pinus tabuliformis. NCBI lineage: Eukaryota > Viridiplantae > Streptophyta > Pinopsida > Pinales > Pinaceae > Pinus > Pinus tabuliformis. The sequence goes on from CM062815.1 coordinate 319,392,406, forward strand.
ACAAATATGTTAAAAAAGGATACTGAGATAAAATGGAACTCTGAAGCCAAAAAATCTTTCAGTGAAGTAAAACTAGCTCTAACAATTTCTCTTGTATTGATTAGTCTTGATTTCACCAAATATTTTATGTTGTTTTCTTTTGCATCTGATCATATTGTTGTAGTTGTTTTATTGCAGAAGAACAATGGAGGACAGGAGCAACCAATAGTTTTCTTTAGTAGATCTTTAAGGAATGCTTCATTGAAATAAAATATAATGGAGAAACATGCTTTTGCCTTGGTAAAAACACTCAAGGAGTTTAGAGTTTTCATTCTACACTCCCATATAATTTCATATGTCCCTAATCCTATTGTTAAAGATATTTTGAAACAAACTAGCCCTGATGGCAAAAGGAGCAAATGGATTGTTGTTATGTTGGAATATGATCTTGAAATCAAGCCTACCAAGATGATCAAAGGTCAGGGATTGGAAAAATTGATGGAAAAATCTAATTTCCATGCACTTGATATAAATTTCATAGTTGAATTGGATGAATAGGAAGAGAAGGCGACTCCATAGGTATCAGAATCCTTTGCTACCTCTCCATGGTATGAAGACATTCTCTTTGTACTACAAAATTTACAAGATCCTCTAGGTTTGACTAAAACTAAAGCCAAATTTCTTAAGTTAAAGGCTGTGAGATTTTGTATTTTGGATAATAATGTATATTGGAAAGATGCAGGTGGAATTTTACTTAACTATGTGCTAAAAGATGAAGCAGATAAACTTATGCAGGAATTCCATGAAGGAGATTGTGGAGGAAACTTGTACTGGAAGACAACAAAAAACAAGATTTTAAGGGTTGGGTTCTACTGACCCACCTTGTTTGCAGATGTCCACATGAAAGTCACCACATGTCATCAATGCCAAATATTTGAAGGAAAAAGAAAATTGTTACCCCTAGCCTTGAAGCCCATATCAGTTGAAACTACTTTCCAGCAATGGGGTTTCGATTTCATTGGAGAAATACACCCCAGTTCCTCAACCCAACATATGTGGATCGTTACAACCACTGGCTATTTTACTAAATGGATTGAAGCCAAACCTACAAGACAAGCCACAGATGCAGTAATCATTAAATTTTTAGAAGGAAACATTCTTTCTAGATTTGGATGCCCAAAGAAAGCTATTACTGACAATGCAACTTCATTCAAATAAAAGAAGATGGTGGGATTTTGCAACAAGTATAACATAAGATTGGGTCACTCTACTACCTATTCACCATAGGGAAATGGGCTAGTAGAGTCTTCAAATAAAATTTTGGTTAATATCACTAAGAATTTGTTGCAAGATAACAAGAAGTCTTGGCATAACAAATTAATCAATGCTTTGTGGGCTGATAGACTCACTACCAAAAAATCCATTGTCATATCCCATTTCTAACTAGTTTATGGGATTAATGTTGTTTTCCCCACGTCCTTAGGAATCCCTATTTTTAAATTACTACAAGAATCCCAAGGTGAACCTAATGACATGCAAAGAAGAATAAACTAGACCATACAACTGCAACAATCAAGAGAGGAAGTCTACAATAAAACCCAAGTCATCCAAGAGAACGTCAAGAAAATTTATGATAGGAGAACCAAAGTTGATGATTTCCAAATAGAAGATATTGTATTGAAATGGGATTAAAGAAACGAGGATAAAGGTACGCATGGTAAGTTTTATAACCTGTGGAAGGGACCATATAAAATTGATTCTTGCAGAGGAAACAATGCATTTTTCCTGAAAGATATCTCTAGAGCACAACTACCTGGTGGACTTGTAAATGGTAGAATGCTCAAACATTACTTTCCTCAAGAATAAATCAATTTCCATTCAAGTCATTGTGAATAACATTCTATTTTTCTACTGTCAGTGTGGGTGGTTTCCATTAGAAGTTGAAGCCTGAGGAGAAGGCCATAAGCTCCTGATGAGATGCTGGCATATCTATAGTAATAAACAAACCAATTCAGATGCAAAATGAAGATTGAAGGAAATGGACCATGGCTACTGATCCAAGTGTTCTTGACACCTCATATGGAAGATTTCATTCCCAGCTGGAGCCACTATTAGGGTCCTATGATTCATAGTTTCAATTGAAGATTTGGTTATTTTCTTTCAGTTGATGAAATTGTAAATAATATCGTATTCTACAAATGATTTACAATATATATATATATATATATATATATATATATATATATATATATATATATATATATATATATATATATATATATATATATTATATATATATATATATATATATTGTAAATCATTTGTAGAATACGATATTATTTACAATTTCATCAACTGAAAGAAAATAACCAAATCTTTAATTGAAACTATATATATATATATATATATATATATATATATATATATATATATATATATATATATATAGATATATATATAATGATGAAAAGAGGATAAAAAAAACATATATGAGAAAAAGAAAAATAGAATAAAAATGAAAAATGAAAAAACCACATGAAATAATGTATGCAAGTGAGCAAGTTGAAATGCCACCAAAAGGATAAAAAATGTATTGAAGTTACTTTAGAATTTTTTCAAATAAAAGTGTGCATTTTGTTTAAATTCCACATAGAAATAAATTGTATAGTTTGATCATATTGTTTAATCATGATTAAGCTAAATAAAAATGTTGTATAGGTTAGATAATAAATCAACCATCAAGCCTAATATTGGTTGAAATAAATAGGTAGATTAGAGGAATATTAACCAAAGTGTCTAAACTTGGTTAATTTATTAAGTATGCATTAGACTAGATGTACAAGCAACCTTTGGAAAATAATATGGGCTTGCAAGACAAAATGTTCCTTTAGGGTAAATTAAGTATGTTTTAGTATAAGTTAATCCTGATTGTTATGAGGTAATCATGCCATTAAAACACGATTAATAAATTGTAATAATATGCATTGGTGCTAATGTTTAGTTTTTATAACAAAGTCAAAAGTGACAAAGATTAATTGTTGGCTTGTGGTATATTGCGCACACAATCTAGCAGCCACGATATACCCCGCCTTGATCAATGGCGGGGGATTGATTTAGGACCCCCTGACCCATTCTACCTTTATCAGCATGGGGGGTTCGAAAAGCTGTATGCTTTTTCATGGGCCCCACGAAAAGTGGCAAGTGCTTGTCACTTTGCAACCCCCCCACTCCAAACTGCTTAGCACCTATCCCTCCCCCTCCGAAATCCACCCATTCCCCACCAACATTTATCTGCACCCATCACATCATTCCTCCACCACGTCCCTACTTCCCCACCACTCCTATTCTACCACGTGGCCTCCCCACTCTAGTATGACGTTGCATATTCCCTTTGCCACTTGTCTTTCCTGTTAACTCCCCTCCATTTTTGTTGCAATCTTCCCGTACACCATGTCCATTGCCTCTTGAAGATTAACTACCTAGCAATCAATCCACTCCATAATGGACCAGAGATAACGGGAAATTCCCAGTTTCCTTACAAAAATCCGCAAATTGATCAATGTGGGTCCTTTTTGCTCCCTGTCCATTTCAGATAAATAGGTACACGATTTTAAACTGCCACCTCATATGCTTGATTTCTCGACCACCCTTGAAGATTCCAATAAACCATTTTCGACCACATACTTGTCACAATAATCAGATTCCTCATCAAGCATTTGAATTTTCCCAGGTAAAGAAAAAACCCTCATCTTTGTTCCTAATATTCTGAGCAATGAAACCTAAAGGAAAATCAAAGAAAACCAGTGAAAACCCAGTGACCCCTCATGCTATTGATCTAGACCATTTATGCCTAGTTGACCAACACTACAAAATTGCAGAGATAAATTGTGAGTTCGACTTGTTCGAACTGCACAATTGGCTCAAGCAAACCTCTCAAGACCAGAGTGATGAAATCAACCTCTGCGAATCTCTCTTGCCATAATTCATGTTTCCCCAGACTCATCCCTTCCCAGACTTTGACATATGATGTCAATCCAGATATATTCCTAGCCATAGAGCCATTGTGGCCTAGAATGGTGACATTTTGTTGACCATAACCCTAGAGTCCATGAACTAAATTATGTAATTCCCCCAGAATGACTCTTTGAGACCTTTTTTTGTAGATTCCCTCATGGAACTCTACCAAAAGTTGACCTTCCCTCAGAGAGCTATGATATTTGAGATTTTCCTACAAGAATATGTTCAACTCCCAAAGAAGAATCCACCATACCCAGCCTCTATGTTTCTTGAAAAAACTAAACAAATTGTGTCATTAGTGTCTTGTCTACTAGGATACCACTTAGATCATGGGTAGATGAACCTATTTTAGGTTTTCTGTCCATCTTTTCCATTGAAGAAAAACCTTCTGTAATATTTAATTTTAGTCAATTCCTTACAAACAACATCCATGACCAATTCCTCAAGATCACAACAGAAGGAATGTTTAAACATTCATCAGTGTTAGTATACATGTTTTTGTTTCATCAGGAAGATAGATTTCCAATGAAATTGTAGAATTTGGATGATTAAGGTAATGCGCAATTAGTTATACAACGGACCTCTTTAGTAAGGAAGAATTCAAGTGATTTTACCTTCAGTGACTTCATTGACCAGTTTATCTATACATTGTTGTGTCTTTTGAATAGCAATGTAGAACCCATAATAGGTTATGAGATTTAAAGAACCTTCCTCAGTGATCAAGCAAAAATAGGAGACTACTTGTACCATAACTACATAGAAATCAAAGTGTATGGTTGTGAGCTTACACCATACAGGTTTCCAAAATACATTCCTATGAGAATTTTCTCATTGGAGTATATCAGGAAAATGATCAATATGGATCATTTTCATTTTGTCGCAACCAAGAAGAAGGCCCAATTCAATATCAAAACACAGGTGGGACCATTTATATGCAACAACAAGGCAGCAGGAACTGAGTCAGACACACTTCTCAAGTAGACGGAATTTTAGTTAAGTTTCACTTGGTCCTATGACCCCTTTGACATAATTTTCAGTCTAAGAGTGGAGAATAAGACCACTACTTATTCTCATACTCCAAGGCCCGAAATTGAGAAGTTTATGAACAAAGATCAATGGGAGGAAAACACCTTGTAGGAAGCTGAGGAGAAAAATTTATCTACAACCACCTCATAGACACTAGTCCCTCAGGAGAAGCATGATAAAAGGCCTAGAGAAGAAGAGTCTTCGCCAGTGATAGAAATTGGAGCCAAGCAATTCCTAATTTATACAAAGAAGCCTAAAACTAATCCAAAACCAGTTTTCATGCAAGATGATGAAGGGCATGCTACTATAGTCGTGATAGGTAAACATGTTTCAACAACTCCAGAAGACATTTTTGTAGGCTCTCCATCTTCCTCAGCCTCACAAGATCCTCCAGATTCAACATAGACAACATACTTGGCTCAAGGCCAAACAGAGCCCAATATTTTTGCTAAGTACAAAGAAATAAAGTAGAAGAATGAGATGCTAAAGGCCAACACATACACTCAGTTCTAGAAGAAAATTGCTTCTTCCCAACACAGGCTTCTGTCAACCTTTGATACTGAACAAGGAAGAATGCAAATGGCTTTTCTACAGGCACAGGTTCCATTCCCAAAATCACCAACAAACTACAAGAAGACAATATTTTACTTTGACACAAATCAAATCCATCTAATTGATCAGATGGATATGTGAACATACTAGGAAGATGCTATACTCCACTCTAACTAATAATGGCATGAAAACTTCAAAACTTTAGGCCTCTATCAACAACATACAATCTCAATTAAAGTTGGAGAAGATCTCATCTTTGACAAAAGATACTAGAATTAAGTCAGTAGAGGACTTAGTCATTAATATAGGTTATCACCTGAGTGATGTAAAGGAAATAGAGGATATTGTAAGGAAAAACAATGCCAATATAGCAGCTCCAAGGAAGCAACTAAAGCTGCCATATACAAAGGATCCACAGACTGAGGAAATGGGAGAACTAGAAGAGAAAAAGGAAGACACGTTCAAGATAATAACTGAACAAAATATCTAGATTAAAGAAATGGATGTGGAACTAGAAAAATTTCTTAAAGAGAAGGAGAAATCCTCACAGTTGGCTATAGTTCCACTTACATCAGTACCAAATGCAGTTGCAGGAGCGACAAAGGCTTCAACATCAACATCAACACCAACACCAACTACAGATTCTTCCACTGAATTGATTAAAGCCATGTAGGTGATGTTCATTCATGGAAAGGAGATTGAGAAGTTGAAAGAACAGTTGAAGAATTTATAGGAACATAAGTTGAAGAATGGTAACACTTATTTAGAAGAGTTACAAAAAACTCACAGGCTTACTTAGAGAATACAGTTTTTAGAGAGTGAGTCAGTAATGGCTCAAACTCTAGCACAGGCTAAAGAAAACATATGGACATATATCAATGAAGCTATAACTGAGATTTGGCCATCAATCCAAATCATTTTCAAGCAAGAAGATTTGATACATAGGTCAAAAACATTGATAGAAGAAGTGAGGGAAAGGTTGGGCCAAAGACCAGGTGAAGCCACATAATTGATCAAAGTCCTAAATTCTAAGACCAAAGAAGAATTAGAGGAGTTACATATTGAATATGGGACTAAAACTATCTTAGAAATCAAGAAGGTTTTACAGAAGAGACCCCTGATGGATCAGTTAGAGAACAAGTGCCATAATTTGGAAACTATTGTCCAGAGATTTCATACCAGGTTTAATATACTGAATTAGAGAGGTATGCAAAGTTTAGTGGCTTTGAATGACATGTTAATCATCTTGAGTGACTACAGTAAAAAACTTTACACTATTGCAAAAGATAAATCCAAATTTACAGGGGTAAAAGGAAGTATGACAGGCAAAGATTTCTTGGAGGCTCTAGATTTTGATCTCATTATCAAACATGAGATTAAACATATTTTCATCAACAAACCTACCTTTGAGAAATATACCGAAGTTTATGAAACATATAGAAAGCTAATAAAAATTTCTATGCCCAGTGAAGATCGATGGGATCATTTGTGTGAATTACTTAAGTGAAACATTTTTCATCTCAGACAAAAAGGCAAAAACTTTTTGTGACCAATCATCAACAACCATCCCCAACAATAGTGCCAACAACTCCAATAGTTTTGAAGTCCTAAATTTTTGTGCTATTTATGTAATTTGTTTTAGATATTTTAGGATTATGTCTTGATCTTTTGAGATAAATTTTTGTAAATTATTTTTCTATAAGTACTTCATAATTCAAATTAATAGAGGCTGATGTTTATGTAAAGAAAGGACCATTAATGTAAATTTTTTCTACAGAGTTCCAGTGGACATATTTCAATAATGCATAACTATTTTGAGGATTCCCATGTTATATTTTTTGGTGAAGTGATACTCGCTTTAGTTATTGTGTTTTCTCTGTTTTTCACGTGTTTCTTTTCTCTATTGTTTGAAAGAAAATTAAGTTCTGGATTTGTTTCAATAGCACCATGTTCTAGATTAAAACAATATCGATGTTTTCTACTAAAGTTAAACCATATAATTCTTAATTTCTCTCTGCTTAATGGACACTTAATCATTTCTTCTTTTTCCATCTCGTCAAACATATAGGATCCAATAAATCTGCTTACCTTTCCCTAATAGATCTGTCTGTAAATGTTGAAATAAATCCATTCGAAGTACATTGAATCCATTACCCAATGGTATATTGTTACATTATCAACCAAAAATCCAAACAAAATCTCAAACCAAACCATTGAACTTTCACAAATAGCTTAATATCTCAATATAAACAAATCTAAATGTGAAAGATAGATCCCTCTTTGAAGCTGGTAGGGCTAGATCCGAGCTTCCAAAGTGGTTTTATGGTTACCTTTGTATTTTTTTCACAGCCTTAGGAGATACAGAGTGCTATAGATCTACAGGAATGGACTCATCCAAATATCTTCACCTAAGCCTTCTCCACCTTTTGTCGAGGCATACTATCCCATAGTCTGAACCTTTTTTTTCCAACCACTGTGAGCATCCACCTTATGAAAATCCACCCTCCTTGGAGTGTTGGGCTTAGGCTCCGGAAATGTCCACCTTCCTACACCTTCTACATCTATCATACACCCCTCCAACACCTCATCTCACCATTCCTGCCCTCCAAAACCCTTCAACTAACTTCCTGTAGCAGTTCAGGGCATCTTGTAGCAGTTTCATGTAGCAGCTACAGGATCTCTTGTAGCGGCCTGGTTTGACCAGAAATGATAGGATAGCCTAGTATAGGAGTAGGTTAACCCCTCATCTTGGATTCCATTCCCATAAGTGCCACTTAGACCAACCTTTCTATTATTTTCTCTCCTACAAGGACAAATAACATTAACATCTATTTTTCTGAAGTTAGCACTTAAAGACTCTTCTTCTTTGCATAAAAGAGATAGTTAATGAATGCATGTGTGAATTTTGAGATGATAGAGTAACTTTCCATTTCTAAGCAGTCCTAATAGTCATATGATCAATTGAAAGATTAGCATAGTTTCCTCTTTTCAAAGTGATTTGTGTCATTCAAGAGCTAGATGATTTATGTCATTACATAACATTTACCATTTGGTAGCTCTCATTTCCTGAATAAACACGTATTTAATTTCATGCATTAGAACTAGCTTTACATTCACCATCAATAGTCAGACTCCTTTTAGTTAATAGAGAACTGGTTTGGAACACTAATGGTCAAGCGCCTCAGTTGAGAAGTGACATGAGTAGAATGATGCATCTCTTGTGTATATAGCATTGTCACCTCCAAGTTTGTACGAAACACCAGGTTGTTAAAGTAAAGTTGGTATCCTTAGGAGTTGCAACATCCTTGCTGCAATATTGAGGCTCATCACCTGCTAGCCTACTCAGCAAGCCACCACTTTCGCTGAAGGTTATGACCTTTGATTCACCACAGTGGACCATGTTTCATATATATTTCGAATGGATCTACCTCTACTCAATATAAACATAAATAAAATAAAATCAATCTTTTGAATCAGTAAGTCTACAATACTAGCACGAGGTCATCAATAGAAATACCAACTCTCCTTGTACACCAACAAGGATCAAACCCTAGATGAACAATCCAATAGCAGTCAATGCTATCTGATAAAAAAATAGGTCTATACTTCTCAACATGTATATCCAATGGAAAAACCCAACAACATAGAGGGAGAACCAAAACAAATCTTTGAGATCAAATAACTAAATCAATAACATCATGTAAGTAAGAAAATCCAGTTACAAAACCAAATCAAAATCAGACAATCATAGCAGCATCAATAGTAAACTAATAGCATCAAGCTCTTATCTCCACCTGTAGAACAAACTCTATCAAATCCTTTGCAAACAAGTTCAGAACCCTTCATTCTATCACACATCAACAACCTCATATATACCATGTCATAATCTAGAAAGTTATGAGTGCAACTCATACACCATTACTTGGAACAACAGACATATATGTGTCTATATGTTTTCACAATAATGAAATCAATCCTTTAATATTTTGTAGCATAGCCATACATCCCTAAATAACTCTAACCAACACTTACTTTTCAAATAAGAAAAGAACTCTAATATACACTTTGATATGAAAACTCACTTTCAAACCATGTCCTTTGCTCATTACATTGTTTAGTACTTATATGACCAACAATATATCAGACCTCAACACAACAAAGCATCAAAAAGATACTACTCAACAAGCACGTAGGTATATGATTTCATACTTCAACACTATGTTTCTTCACAATGTGAGCAACGATATATACAACTCATCCCAAGTAATTCAATGGATCCTACTATCATAAACTTGGTCTAGATCATCCTTTACACAATCCCTGATGAATCTGAAATCTAGCATATATGATGTTCACATCGAACAATATGAACAAGCCTCGAAATAGGGCTTATTTTGTCTTCCAAATGGGCCTTAGGCTAGGCCTTTATATAGCCATTATGGTAAATCCAAAGTCTAGGCCTAATTTCATTCTCTTCTACTGCCTAAGTAGAAACTTTTCATGCCTCTCAAAATAGTACTGGATTAGTGCAACCTTCACAGCAAACTTAGATCCAAACGTGACCTTAGATCTATCACTTAACCTGGTCTTATCTTGCAGATATATGCCTTGAATATTTCCTCGAATCTACCACAATTTTGTCCCCATAATAGACTTTAGACTTGGCAAAACTTAGCTTTAAAATATGCCTTGAAGCAAGCCTCAGTCTATCCCTTTAAGCCAGCAAATAAATACCTCAACCTCACCTCATGTCTGCATGGAATCTACCTCAAGGGAGGGATTTCTTTCCAATAAAGACACCACAAAAAAAATGAGATGATTAAGATCATAAACTATTTAGAATACTTGGCATGGATGGGCCTCAGACAAACCCACAAAATCAATATGAATTTAGCCTTTGATTTCACTGTAATGTTTCCTCATATCAGACGAAATATTTCCTTGGGAAGGCCGAAAGAAAACCTTTGATCAGTCCTTAGAAAAAGTCCGTGTCCTAGGAAAAAAATATCAAATAAAAATAAACTGAATAATCTTAGATAAACCTAAAACAATTTAGCCTCCTCCTCATGTTTTTTTCCTTGGCGTCATAGTTAATAAGATTACTTCAGATCAGTGTGAGAAATCTTGATGCATTTAGGAGGGAAATGAATGCCTTATATAGACAAGGGAGGGAGGGACAATAGGGGGGTCGACATCCCCTTAAAAACATGAGCCAAAAATTATTATAAGCTCAAATAAAATTATAAAATCAACCTCAGATGACTTGACTATATGCTCAAAATAAACTCATAAATTCAAATTTATTTTCAGTTGAACTTAAATTTTCTTGATGATGTCATCTTCAAATACAATGTCCTCCTTTTGAGGCTAATTAGATCAATGAATTTCTTCACTTATGGTTAGATGAATAGGATATCTCAAGGCCCATATAAATTATTCAAGAATTTCTTAAATATCAATGCCAAATTTTGACTAATCATAAAGTTTCCTTTTATCATCCATTTGGGTACCATGACCACAATTTCAGGGATTTATCTTTGAGAAGGCATATCTCCTTAACTGTGAGGAGTTATGTGGTGTTCCACATACCATTAGAAATGACATGACGGAAAATATCAGCATATGATGGTATTTCTTGCAAATTTATTAACCTTCCCATTCAAATTCCTCAACAAATAGAGACATCATGACCACACCATAGGGGATTTTGAAATTTTGGGCTTCCTTCCAAGGCTTCTTTTCCATTGGAGCTTCCAATTAATGCAATCCAATGATATATATTAAGAGTGTTCAAATATTGATGTTGGAATAAATGAAAACACCATTCTAACAGAGCCAATATTTCTTTCTCATTTTGAATTTGTTACAAGATGGATTCTAGTTGGTGATCTTATGAGACTTGGTTAGAGAAAAGAGATCTGATGATGATTACTAAGTCTCCAAGAACTATCAATTTTGAGGCTTTGATATTATTTACAAGTTTTAGTCCCTGCAACATAGCATATGCTTCTACTACATTATTAGTGGTTACCCCGAGGCTCCAGGTATATGAGTACATCTCCCCCCGGCATAGAATCAGAGATAACCCCTCTCGCACTTGTCGGCCCAAATTTTTCTGTTAAATGTTAGTCTTATAACATTCCATGATTAACATGCAATCAATTTTGAATTGATATTGTTGTGCATCAATCATTTTGAAAGGATCTAGGGTTGCTTAGTACGATCATCATATGCTTTTTTAGAATAAATTTGATCTTGGATAATATTTAGGCATGTTATTTTAATGCAATAATTTTTTTATTTATTATTTAAATAAATAATAAGAATAATAATAATAATATTATAAAAATAAAAGAAATTATATATACATGAAATTTATTTTTTTATATTAAATTATTTGATTTGTATTTGTAATTTATAAAAATTATGAAAAATATTTATAATATAATATTCAAATAATATAACCATTTAAACTTGCCCACGGGGCATAGAATAGATGGTGATGGGGTGTATTGTTAAGTCACTATTTGATGTGAAGGTCACCGGTTCGAAACTTTGTGGGAAAAAATCTAGTCATGTTAAGGGTTGGTGTGGCCCAGATCGGGTGTGATCCCTTGGTTATTTTGATAGCTTAGATGCCCCTAGGTCATAGTTTCTCAAGATATATCTCAATCCTCATGTGATCTATGATAAAATCAGACCACTTGACAAACAAACAAACAAAAAATAGTCATTTAAACTTATAACAAATTTCTCTTCAATAACTAAAATCTAATGATATAGAATGTCAAAATTTTAGTCAAATTGGAATTTTGATATGGTTTTAGAGGATCTAGATCGATCCATAATTGAAAAAAAAATTCTAGAGACATCATTCCACCATGGATAAAACTTGGCTCATAGCAATTTAAACTTTGACTATCCCCAAATATTTAATTAATGTTTGTCAAAATTGTAACTAGAAACAAAGTTATTTTGCTACAAGATTTAATATATTAACAATAAAATGATGATAAGACAGGATGAATCATAAACCTTTTCCAATACAATAAGTTATAAAAATAAAATAATTTTGAGTAAGCCCATCGAGCTAGGTTAAACAATGGGAGTCTCGCATCGGAAAACATTAGTTGACCAATACTGGGTCCCCACCTAGGTTCGAAACTTGGTTAACCCACCCAGCATAGTTTTTTTTGTAAGCTTGGTAGATCCTTCCTTTTCATTAATTAATCAATAAGAAAGTTACAACCGCATAAAACAGGTTAGGTGGCCTCAACTTTCCCATCAAGAAACCAAGTTTGTTGGCCACCTAATCGCATGATAAGCCATCTAGTAGCAATAAATACTGAGTCTTTCTATCCAATATATATAAGTTTGATTATCATGTCCACATTCATACTCTATTTGCCTATAAGCATATATCACTACAAACTTAAAAGTAAAAGCTATCCGCATAAATACTAATAAAAAATGACAGAAAGAAAACATTATAATCATCCTACTCGACAGAGGAAAGTTCGATCGGAGCCGGATCTTTATCATTGGAACCATGCAGCTTTATCAATGAGAACAGACAAGGGAAGTGTTTCTCCATGTGGCCGAGGTGTCCTTCTTGTTTCTGAATTTGAAATTGCAGTTTCTAGAAATCCTGTTTGTAATTGGGAAAGTCCTGTACCATTGTTTCCATGCTCAATGAAATTTTCTCCATGGCCTTATCTGGGAGACTTTTCACAAGCCAATACAGATACAGGGTTTTCTTGAACTGTGTCACTCTCCCTTGAGTGTGTCTAGGGTTCGACATAAGGATTTTCCAATCTTCCATCTCTATCTCGTTCGTGCTCACCTGGCGGTTCAAATCATCTTCCCATTCCTCTATCAGTCTCCTAATCTCCTCGCTAGTCCCCTCCCTGTATGCCGAGTCCACTTCATTGATGAGGTTAGCGATTGGGTTTTTACCATGTCTCCCACCCCAAGAGCCATTAGGGAAATTTTGAGGTCTAAAATGGGTCTCCTAAGGAAATTCTAAAATAATAGTAAAAATAATAAAATAATATTAAATTACATTATCAAATGTTAGAGGGAAAAAAGAAAAAACTATTTTTTCAATTCGTATTTTCAACTTATCACCCTACGGGTTTACTCAAATTTCGAGTGTAAACACTCGTTGGATGAATAATTTGATTCCTCATCGAAGATGTTTCATACTTTGGATGGACCCCACTCCATGAAAAATGACAAATACATGAAAAAAGTGATTTCAATCATTTTCTTGCATGTATTTCTCATTTTTCGTGTAGGAGGGTCCATCAAAAGCATGCAACATGGGTACTCCTTCGATGAGGAATTAAATTTTACATCCAATGAGTACTCTCGCTTGAAATTTGAGTAAAAACTTAGGGAGATACTTCAAAAATACGAGTTGAAAAATTAGTTTTATTAAAAATATTAAAAAATAATCAAATAATAAAACTAATTTTTCAACTCGTATCTTCAAAGTATCTCCCTCGGGTGGTTGAGCAAGAGAATGAACCCACATTAGGGGAGATTTTGGTTGTACATTTTTCTTAGGAGGCCCATTTTAGACCTCAAAATTCCCCTAATGTGGGTTCATTCTCTTGATCAGCCACCCAAGATCTCTTGCCTCGGCCCCTAGTCTTCGATTTTATAGGCATAGCCACATCCATAGCCATAGTCCCGAAGCCTAGTAATCAAATAAAAACTAGAAATTCCCTATGCAGGTGAGGAGGCAAGCCTCAGAACCCCTCGTGCCCAGGAAGGCTTACCTCATTGTGTACCTATCATGGCAGCAATAAACCAGAATTGATGAAAAATTATGCTTTGTCTTTCCATTGCTCGCAGAACCTGTCACCCACAAAAGTCCATGACCCCAAATGTGTATGCAATCTCGTGCTCCCCAAGTCCTTTTTCATAACAAACATAATTAAAAATCCTGAACCCAGTATGACCCTTGCAGATGCTTTGACCTAGGCTATGGGTGCGAAACCCCGACAACCAGCCAACCCTAGGCCCTTTAGTAGAGCAGCTCAAAACATAAATTCCAAGGCCCTCATAACCAATTATAGCATTTTTGTGACCAATCCCCTAACCTAGGTAATGCAACACCACCTCAATGACCCTGTAGACTCTAGGGTGGTGCATCCCCTCTATAGTGACCTCGTAGGCATTTCGACGCAAGCCTTGGTTACACAACCCCGAGAGCTAGCTAGCCAAAGACCAATTTTCCAAACAACCTTCACCCATCAATCAGAGTCTAGCATAGCCGGCTCCAGTTTCATGCCAATTCCCAAACCCCAAATGAGACTGCCCCGCAACAACGACCCCCCAGACCCTTCAACCCAACCCTTGTTTGTACAACCCTATGAGCCATCCAGCCATAAGAAATAAAGCTTCAACATTAAAACATACATTAACAATATCCTAGTACCCAACCCCCTGGTCTTAAAACCAAACTAGACAGTAGCATTCCCCAGGGTTAACATCCCTGCGCTAGAGCCAAATTAAACCCATGCGAGAGAGGAAAATTTCGTAGAGAATTGCCACTTAAGAGGTTCCAGAGGGGATAACATTCTTATTCTAGACTACTGATTCCAGGAAATTCCTCCAACCCAATTTTCCCCCACGTGCCAGCCAATTTCCCCCATGCAAAACCCAAATAGAAAACCATACACAGGGGAGCATTATGGACGGGGGAAAAATAAAGTTACATACCTGATTGCCTTGATTTGGACTTGATGTAACCTTTGTCACTTTTATAGATGCTTCACTAAACTGTTTACAGAGTCCCCTTGCTACAAATGATCTACCACACTTGATTGGTTGCGGAGACTGCCAACACCCTTCCCACTATATTCGCCACCGGCCAGAAAACTTACCTGAAAACCTCTACCACCTTCCTCTGCATTGGTAGCCTTATACATGTAGAAGGCCACCACACCCATGGGGCCACCCTCTAGCTCGCACCCTGATTCGGGGCACCTAGCATAGCTTATGAGAGGAAGAATAAGATATAATTAACAATTTCAAAAATATACATAATACTCCAAGGTCACTTAGAATGAGCAAAAATACAATTTTAAATAATAGATATACAATTTTAGTAACACTGAATATATATATATATATATATATATATCTATATATATATATATATATATATATATATATATATATATATATATATATAGATATAGATATAAGGGAAATATATGCAAAGTAGCTAGTCCCAACTTAGTTGCAAAAAGCATAAGCATCAAAACAAAATCATTTAAGCATGGCATGGAGGGAGACTCTAATGCAAGGGATCATTGTTGACATTTCATTCCAAATCATCCGATAATTCTATCCATTCAAGAATTCCATTTTTATTTATCATTTTGGCTTAGAATTCTTCCTAAAGAAATACCTATCGTTTCCTAACTATGACCTAAACATCATGATTCTTGTTAGTTTTGGAAACTACATTGGTACTCTCATCCTAGCATGCATATTGCACCCCTGATTCCTTACATAGGTCCATAGTGAACATGTTTAACTTATGTAATATGAAACTCATTAATTTTGGGTAGAGGATTGAGCCTTGGTGTATTCATGCCTTGTAATTAGTATAGGTATTTCCATCTGGATCGAGAATAATGTTTGTCCTAAATAGTTGGATTATCTTTATAAATCTCTAATGAAATATCTACTCTTGAAGAATTAGTAGCTTATGTTTTTCTTTATTGAAACATATCCTCACATCCACATGGACTAGTCTGCATATACCTTTCCAACCAAGAGCTTCAAGAAAGAATGATTTTATGCTATGAAACAATAATGAACCTGGCCCCTAAATTCTCTTCAAGGGATGGATTCTATAATTTTTTCCAATATTATAAACTTGAAATTAGGGTTCTTATCTCACGTTAACTCTTGCTAAAGAATGTAAGGCTAGTTTTCCATAATTTGAAGTCATAAGCTACAAAAAGATGATTTATCGAAAATACAGGGTTAGGTATTACGTAAAATGTGACTTTTCTAGTGATACATGGATATGTATTGCTCAAGAGGTTATTTCAAGAATGATGAAGAATCACACATTGCACATAAGGTAATTTCTTTGGAAATATGACACTAGTATTCACTCTTAACACTTATTTTTTTTGAATCCTCATCAAGAAAGCTTCATTTCTCTAGCCAAAAGAGTACCACCCCACCTTTTTCCAATAAAATATTTTAATGTGGAGGCTTGTG
Organism: Pinus tabuliformis; assembly: GCA_031772625.1. NCBI lineage: Eukaryota > Viridiplantae > Streptophyta > Pinopsida > Pinales > Pinaceae > Pinus > Pinus tabuliformis. The sequence continues at coordinate 319,409,230 of CM062815.1, forward strand.
GTGTTCCCTCTGAATAAATAAGGGGATCGTGCATGGCATCTAGGCCATGCAGGCTCATACCATAATGTGCCTCTTTATTTTTCATAGGGAGATATACATTAGTATAAAATATGATTTGCAATTCTAACATTACAATTCACGTGCATTGTTAAAGGGGTATGTTTACACATGAAATCAAGAAGGTTTATAGAGAAAAATGATTTCCCAATTCTATACTCAATGATTTATCCTTCCATTCAAAAATATTACAAGAATTCAACTCTACTTTTTTGGTGTCAAGGAGAAATAAAAAATTGGGTATCTCTACATGTTATCTTCTCAATTTTCATGTTATTTCTCCATATATAATGACAATGGGTAACAATAAATAAAAATACCATTCAACCCAATTTAAAAGAATCTTATAGGTGACATGAGGTAAGGGACATGTCATTCTTTATCAACCCTCTAGCCTATTACCTAGTGCTACAAGAGGAGAAAAACTTGTCATTTTATGGTTAGAGGCACAAGGAAATGAGGGCAAGGCCATTTCAATTATTCCAAGCCCTTAATGATCCAGATATTGATAGGTTGAAGTTTTTGTGAGTGCTTGATTTTCCCTGACCTCTTCACCATAATAATGTATAACTTTTAGGAACTAGGTAAGGAACAAATTTTGGTTTAAAATATTTACTAGATGGACCTAGGCTTTATGTACAATTTTACCATGAGTCAAGCAAGACTGAGGACCAAAATTTACATCACCTAACTAACACTCTCTTTTTAATTGACGATAGTTACCTGGGTCATGAGGCCATTGTTAATAGGTGAATTTCCTCCTTGAGGGTATATCTTGATGCAATCACCCATGTATACAAGTGTTATCACATCACTCTTGATATAACTTGTCATTTAAATTCATGGAACCGAGATATAGTTATAATAATTTTGAATCATTTCAAGGGTATCAATGGTAATTAGAAATTGGGCTACGGCCAATACAAATGCTCTACTCTTGGTGGATTAAGGGCCTTTAAGCTCCTAACCATACTCAATAATAAATCTCTCATATAATTGAAACCAACAGTTCCCCATACCATCCAAATCCATCATTGGAATATTATAGTCCTTTGCCTTGGGGCTTTGCTTCAACTGTAAAATATTGCTTAAAGAAGGCTGATAATAATATTTTGGGTAAGACAGGTTTGTAACCATCAACCCTACCATACTCATTATATAATCTACATACACTCCCATATGACTCCATATTGGCAGAGAAACGTTCAATAATCTAAAACTGGCAATGTACGTGAATTCTATAAGGTAGAGGCTATAACTTCCATTGTTATAGTTAATATTGAGCACAATAATGCAGTTCTCTAGCCTATAACTATTCTTAGTTGTAGAATAATGTCAAAGGAATATTGTGACAATATAGGGTTGAACCAAAGGAGTAATACCACATTGCAACATGCTTAGGATCCCTAGATTAACCATAGATAAAAATTACAAGGAGAAAAAAATACATTGGTGAATATTTTACATTATATAATTAGATCTATGAAGACTATAACCTACTTAGTCTTATTATATAAAATTATTATGCCATCTATAATGTTTATCATCAAAGACAAATTTTAGCCTTTGAGCAACATCATTGGCACCATTATCCATTAGTTAGTTCACTCAACTAAGAAAAAAGGCATTAAGACTTACTCATACTCATAGGTAACATAAAATGTAACATTAAAATAAACAAACATATTAGATATTTTTATAGTGGAAGAAAATCAAATTAAAAATAAATTTAGAGACTTATCTTAAATGAATTGCTTATAACTAAAGAAGGGTGTACTCTTTTACACCCAAACATAGGCTCACTTGTGCCTATCATGTCTTACCACTGGACACCCCCTACCAAAGCAATCAAACTATTAGGGAAAATAATAATATTCTCAAAAAAATTACCAAATGGTGAAGACACTCTCTTTCACAAGTAAACCATGGCAGCAACCCTCTACCCACAATGCCAAGACTTACATGAATTTTCCAAATGAATTTCCACATATTTATAGCTACAAAAGGGATTCAACTCGCTACCTGAGCAGGCCCTCAACATTCTCCCCTCTTAGTGCATGTTATCTAATCCAAATAACATCATATTCATGGTCTTCTTTTTCCTAGTTTCAGTTTAGGTTTTACTGCTTCAAATTTGTAGTCAAATCTTAATTAATCATGCCAAAACACTCAAGAAATGACTCCATTCATATTATACACCTTTTGGCACAATTTTTTGCCACCCTAAGAAGTTTTATTTTCCTATAAATACCACTAGAAAACCCACTCACAATTTAGTTCATTTTTCATTCGTGGGTGCTCTCAACTCTCTGAAAATTCTTCCTCTACACACTTGAGATCTTCAGTGTTCTTACCACACACAAAAGAATGGCTACTTCAAATCTGTATGCATTCCTCTCCTCTAACCAAATACAAATCGTGATTTCTATGTTGTGTCAAGATATTTCATGGTCAAAGTGATGTGGATTGGATCATTATATTATTTTTCATCCCTCTTAATGCTTTCATGGTACAAAAGTGGATGAATAAGCTCACATGATCATTTTTACTAACGGGATCAAATTTTGTAAATTAGGCTCTAAAACATTCCAATAGCATTTTGTGGAATCAAACAAAATGTTTTGGGGGTAAAAATGTGTCTCTTTAGTGTTGCACCCTTTATTCATAGTATGCATACAAATACCTTTCCAATGACACAAGAATCGCCTTGATTGGAGTATGTATGAAAAAGTTATGCCACTTGGAAGTTGAACTTCATGTTTTGGCCACCATATTTTGAGAGGATTCTATGTCATCCCCCATTATTAATAGAAAAGGGGCTATCCATGTGATTATGATGAAGAATACTCTAGAAGATTTTATATTGTAACTCTGACTAAGAATTGAGGTAGTAAAACCTAACCACTAGTAGGTTATCAGGTTGTGTTATAATCAGACCACTAGGAAGAAAAGGGATTGCATTCTTTTCGAGTGCACTTGTTCCATAGATTAGAAAAATAGTCAAGAGGGATAGGGGGATAAAAAATATACAAGATTTGTGTACTATAGTATCCCATGGGCCACATGCATTACTTATTTGTAGTCATGATCATTTTCTATTCAGAGAAAGAGAGCAAAGTGACCTTGCCTTCTAATTGGGTTTTCTCTCTAAAGGGTTTCCTAGGATATATCTTGTGTCAATAATGGTTTATGAGTTTTATTTCATTGTTCTCTATTTTCTGCATTATTTTAATTTGCGTCCATACACAATTAATAGTAATCTATAGATCCAGAAACCTAAAGAGAAATAAAACCCTATTAGTGTAGAATTCATATGTTTAAATATAGTTTTATCAAGTTTGTTGTGACGAATTTCCTAGTGGAATATCCATGACATTTTATAGATCATATTAGTATTAGAGCAAGATTCCTTAGGTATATTGTGGAGATTTGCAAAGGATCTATATTTTCTAAGCCAAAAGTTGTAAAACCCTAATCATGGTTGGTGAATCTGTGAATAACTCTACTAATCCCACAGAGAATTGGTTCTCATGGCTAGACGAATAAGTTGCAGATATAAGTCATAATTTGAATCTCCTCATGTTGGCCTTGAATAATAAGCTCGGACTACTAAGAGAATATGGGGGTTCTAATGCAGAAGACAGATCAAAGGGGATATCAGTAGATCAAGAGTAAATGGAGAGCCAATCAAATAAAGGACGCGAAAGAGATCAACCCAATTTGAGTGTTGTGAACCATTAACAACCCATGCTCAAAATGGAATTGAAGGTTGATATAAATCCATATAAAGTTGATATCAATTTTATGAAGCTAGATTATTGATTGCATCAATTAGAAGTGTATTTTAGTGTCCATCATATTGAGGAAGAAGGAAATATTTCATTTGTGCAAATGAAATTAGAGGGTCATTCCCTAACTTGGTGGGAAATCCACACGGATACCTTGAGGTTGCAGGGAGATCCTTTAGTGACTAAGTAGGAGAACTTTGAAACCCTAAAAAACTCGTAGTGTTACCCTATGTAGAGGAACAATGTATCTGGTGGCACTGATTCATGCAGAAGCAGGGGGAGAGTGTACAAGAGTACACCACTTATTTTAGAAAGATGGCCATAATGCTTGGTATCTCCCCAAAGAACCCATATGTAACGTATCTGGGGGGTCTACACAACCATCTGTGGAAGCAAGTGATCTTGATCAATCCTAGATCGCTGGACAAGGTTTGTGTACAAGAAAAATGCTTGGAGAACATAGGCATGAAGAAAGTGAAATCAAGTGAATTGAAGCAGAAGGAGAAATGGGATGCTTCTAAGGAGTAGAATAAGAAGTGGAAAGGGGGGAAAGATAAACATGTGATAGACATAGGACACCAGTGCAAAGATGCTAACAATCATTATAACCTCTGCAAAATTTATGATCATAAAAAGGAGAAGTGTTGGAAGTTCCATAGAGACCTTAACCTGAAGAAAAAAAAGAAAGAAAATAAGAAGAATAATCTCATGGCCATTAATAGCAACTAGGTTGAAGGTAGCCTACACATGGATGAGAAGATTGTATGTGTGTCAATGCAGAAGGAGGTGAACTTGAGTAACCTTCAGCAATAGGAAGAGAAAGAAATGACCAAGCTCTTCCACAAAAAGATACATGTCAAGAAGACAAATATTGATTCTTTGTTTGACTTAGGATCACAAGTGAATATCATTGTAGAAGAGTTGGTCAAAAAACTAGGATTGGAAGTTCATGATCATCCAAACCCATATCCATTGGGATAGGTAAATAAGGATGCAAAGTTAAAGGTAACAAAACAATGAAAAATAAGATTTATTACTACTGTTGATTTTATTTTGAAGTATAACTAGATGTGGTTCCCCTTGATGTATGTGGAGTGGTGTTTGGAAGTCCCTACATGTATGTATGTGATGCAATATTCATGTACATAGCCAACTAGTATCAATTTGTCAATGATGGAAAAATTTTCACCATCAATGTGCACAAAGGCAAGTTGAAAATTTTACTAGTAAGTTCCAACCAAGCCAAGGAATTGATCAATTCAAGCAATACTATTTTTAAGAGAAAATCAGTTTGTAGAAGAGTTAGTAAGAGGCAAGGTATTCATGGAGGTGCGTACTAAGAAACAAAAATAGTGACTAGAAGAGTTTTTATAGGGATATAAGGATGTGTTCTAGGAACCTAAAGTGTTACCAACCAAGAGGAGAGTGGAGCATGAGATCCACTTATTGCTAGAATTACCATTTCTAGACATTGGGTTAATGTACAGGTAGTATGCTATAGAAGTAAGTGAGGTGAAGTAAATTTTGCAACAAATACTAAAACAAGGTATCATTCAACCAAGAACATTACCATGTGGGTCACCCATCATCATTGTACCAAAGAAGGATGGGACTTGGTGGGTGTGTATTGATTATAGGGCATTGAACAAAATCATGCTCAAGAACAGGTACCCCCTGCCCAAAATAAATGGTCTCTTGGATTAGTTTCAGCAAGTAAACTACTTCACCAAAATGGACTTAGAGTCTATATATCACTAGGCTTGAGTCAAATAAGAAGATACCTAGAAGATCACCTTGAAAACCAGGAAGGGCCTTTGAGGAGTTGAAGAAGAAGGCCAGTCAAGCACCAATTTTGGCATTACTAGAATTTCAGTAGCCTTTCGAAGTGGAGACAAATGTGAGTGGGTATGTTATGGGAGTGGTTGTTGAAAATAATACTGAGAGGGGGGTGAAATAGCATTATCAAATCAATAATTTTATTTCCCAAACAGATTTATATACACTACTTTTGTGAAGTGAACTAGCGTGTATACGCTACTGTGCTTAAAGAAACCAGCGTATATGCAAAGAACTTGTGATTTATACATTTTATCATGTGTTGAGCTTAAACCAGTATATCATAGATTTATTAGACAGTGCAGTAAAAGTAGAATGAAGCATCACACATAAGAAACACACATGAACACCAAGATTTAACGTGGAAACCCAATGTGGGTAAAAACCACATGCTGCTGTCATCTCTGTCTTATTTTAATAATAAGAAAATCTGTTTACAACTTGTACTAGTGAAAACTCATACCAGTACGCAAGCTTCTACCTACAGAAGGTTACAACCTTCTCTCATTTTCTAGCTTCTACTGGAAGGGAGCTACAACCCCCTAGCTCTTGTACTAGCCAATATGTTTACTAGTACGTAGGTGCCAACCTACAGAAAACTTCACTCTTCCAATAGGGACCATGTTTCATGAATTTTTAGACTGGATACTCCTGGATCACAACACCACAAGCTGAAGGCCACATTTCATCAAATTTTCACACTGGACCCATCAAAGCCTTTTAAACTTAAACTGCATCAACCAATATTCAGTTAATCTGAACAATCAGATCACTGACACTAGAACACTGTGCTGAACCCAGAACCCTGCATCATCATCCAGAACCATCTTTAACCTCAAAAATCATGCATTAGAGTGTATACACTACTTGGTTGAACCCAACCTGCGTGTATACGCTACTTCCTTTAACCCAACCTACATATATCTCTAAAGATACTGAATCATAGACTTCTGAATCACAAACTGTACAAATCAGTGACATTCTGAAGATCTACTGTCATATTATAGAGTTCAAAACAGATAGAAACAAGGATCACCCTTCCTTCTCAATCAATCAATCAATCAGACTCAATTTCCTTATACAACAGTTCTACATTTAGATCTAAGAAGACTTCATTGACAGACAACAGTAAAACAATAGAATTTGATCAGATAGATCAGTCAGATCTGAAAAGAAGCTTTTCTTTTTGTATACGCTACTTGAAAGAGTCAAACCTGCGTGTACACGCCCTTTGACCGAGATGAACATGCGTACAGATCTACAAGTTTTGACTCAGAACTTTGCTGCAATTCCAGACTTCATACAAACCCAGATCATGATAGATAACAAATAGAACATGCACAGAACATCAGATCTGGTCTCAACCAATATTAGATCATTCAAGAATAATTCATTTCAAGTCTCATGATTCCTAATCCAATGTTGAACTCAAGGTGCACATGTATATTTCAGATCTAGTCCCAAACATAACCCTACAACATAATATATACTTCAGATAGAAGTATTCCTTAGAATCTCATTGCTTGCACACCCTGGCCTAATGATCTTCTCCTCCTTATATACTCTTAGGCTTTTCTCAATACCTTGGACCAAAACCATTAGGACCAATACCTTGGACCTAATACCTAGGGTCAATACCTTGGACCAAATGCCTCAGACCAATTACCTTGGACCAAATGCCTTGGACCAATTACCTTGGACCAAAATACCTTGGATCAAATACTTGGTTTTCCAACATTTACATGCTTTTCCTCATGTGAAAGTGTGTGTATACGTTATATGTTACTTTTGTTCTGTTAAACTGTGTGTATATGCGACTTGGACAAAGTGAACCTGCGTATACCTCTCTTTCTTCATTCTTTGGAGTATGATATGTAATCCTTTGTTTTTGACCTGTTGCACTATGAACTTTCATCTAAGTGAGTTGCCATAAAGGACAACACTTGTATCATAATGCCAACAATCTCCCCCTTTGGACTTGATGGCAACAACAACACCAAGACACTCTCCCCCTTTGACATCAAGGGCAAAGGGTGGACCAAGATATTCTCTCCCCTATGCTATTCATGCTCCCCTTGAGTACATGCTGAATTCTCTGATTGAGCTCCCCGTTGTACATGCTGAGATGTACTGAAATCGTCCATGCTCCCCTTGAGCACAAGCAGATTCTGCAAAAATATTCTCCAAAAGAATAACATGAATCTATAGGTCAACTATGTGAGTATGACGTTTCTATCACCAATGACTCATACATACATCCATCTCCCAACCAAGTGGGGATATACCAAATTTGACTCATCCACCCAACCAAGTGGGGATATACCAATTGTTTATACATGACAGAAATATAATTACATCATCCATCCCATGAAAAGTGGGGATACAAATTATATAATTTGTCCAATAAGACTCATTCAAATGTATGAGAAGAAATATCACACCCTAGACTTTTACATGACTTAAGAAACAAAAGGTATAAATATCTGAAGCCATAGCTGGACTCAGCAACCATAATACCAACAATGCGAGTGAAGGCTAATCCTCCCCTTGAACCTGTGCTACCTATGCATTATTAAAAAGTCAATGATCAAGGCATCTTTGTCACTTAGATAACAAATTAATGAACACAGAATATCAATAGACCGTAATCATCAACATCAGAGAGAGCACCCATATTAGAGCCTGCCCCACTGGTTTTCTTGTCTGAAGAACATATACACTCCTTGACCCACAGAAACCCATGTGTGTACATGACTATACTTCATGAAACCCACATATAATAACCTTTCTTTGAAAAATCAGATTTAACAGCAGGATGATGCAACAACTACTCCCATCTTTTGTCTGAGATATTCAAATGTTTCTTTGGGTAGTGGTTTAGTGAATATATTAGCAACCTCTTCTTTGGAGGGAACATACTCCAATTTGACCTTTTGTTCAAGAACTTGTTCACGTAGAAAATGGTATTTGATGGGTATGTGCTTGGTCTTGGAATGAATGACTAGATTCTTTGAAATACTGATGGCACTTGTATTATCACATAGAATGGAGATGGGTGGAGTACATGTGATATGAATGTCTTGCAAGGTTTGCATCATCCAAAGTAGTTTTGTGCAACAAGATGCGACAGCCACATATTCTGCTTCAGCTATAGATAAAGCAATTGAACATTATTTCTTGCTGAACCAAGAAAGTAACCTGAAACCCATATAGAATGCACCATCACTAGTGCTTTTTATGTCCTCAACACTTCCTGCCCAATCTGCATCTTTAGGATACCATAAACCAAAGTCCTAAGTTCCTTGAAGATATTTGAAAATTATTTTGACTGCCTGAAGGTGTGATTCCTTTAGATTTGCTTGGAATCTTCCAACTATTCCTACTACATGCATCATGTCAGGTTGGGTACTTGTTAGATAAAGCAGATTGCCAATCATGGATCTATAAGTTGGTTGATGTATTGCTGCGGATTCATCATTTGAGCTGAGACCGCATCCTGTTACCATTGGGATACATACAGGTTTAGAATCTTCCATTTCGTACCTTTTCAAGATCTGTTTGAGATATTTGGTTTGTGAAAGAAAATACCATCTTTATTTTGTTGAACTTGTAGACCAAGAAAATAGGTAAGTTCGCCAAACGAGGACATTTCAAATTTTTGCTGCATTACTGAAGAAAAATTTTGACTCATGGATTCTTCATTGCTACCAAAAATGATATCATCAACATAAACAATAATAATTAGCAATTTATCAGTTTCAATATTTGTATATAGATTGCTATATGTTGAACCTTTTGTAAAACCTTGTTGGTGTAGATATTTGTCAAGGCGGTAATACCAGGCCCTTGGAGCCTGTTTCAGACCATAGAGGGCCTTTTTGAGTTTGCATACAATTTTTGCATCATTTCCAAGAATGAATCCTTCTGGCTGTTCAATATAAACTTCTTCTTCTAAATCTCCATTCATGAAGGTTGATTTTACATCCATTTGGTATACTTTGAATTTTTGAAAGTTAAAAAGAGAAAGAAACATCCTTATGGCTTCAAGTCTGGAAACAGGTGCAAAAGTTTCTTCAAAATCTATACCTTCTTATTGAGCATACCCTTTACAAACAAGTCTGGCCTTGTTTCTAATGACTTCTCCATTTTCATTCAGCTTGTTTTGAATATCCATTTAGTTCCTATAATATTTTTATCATGAAGTCTAGGAACTAATTCCCAAGCATCATTTTTTCAATTTGATCAAGTTCTTCATCCATGGCCTTGACCCAACATTCATCTTTGCATGCTTCTTTTATATTATGAGGTTAGGTTGCGGATAGTAATGCTAGATAGCTTGAGGTCCCTGTAATAGTTCTTCTTGTCTTTACGCCTGCCTCTTTTTCCCGTAAAATTTGAGTTTCTGGATGATTTTTCTGAACATACCTGGATGGATTCTTTTCTTCTACCATTATCTCTTCTTTTGGTGCTTCATTGGTTTCTTCAATATAATTTTGATTTGATGTGGGAAAATAATCCCCATCTTCTTCATTGTCATAATTTTCTGTTGATTTTATCTGTGTTGGATTTTTGCATGCTTCATCAACTACAACATCAATTCTTTCAACAAATTTTCCGAGTCTTTTATTATAACATTTATATCCTTTACTTATAGAATAATAACCAAGAAGAATACCTTCATCTACTCTGGGTTCAAACTTACCAAATTTTTCATCAGTCCTTTTGATATAACATTTGCTTCCAAAAGCTTTAAAGTATTTTACAGTAGGAGTCTTACCATACCAAAGTTCATGTGGAGTTTGAGTGTTTTTTACCCGAACATTTGCTTGGTTTAGAATAGTTATGGCAGTGAATGCAGCTTCACCCTAGAAGGTTGTAGGAGTTCTAGATTCATCTAGCATAGCTCGAGCCATTTGTTGAACTGATCTGTTCATTCTTTCTACCACACTATTTTGCTGAGGAGTCCTTGTAGTGGAGAATTGCCTTTTTATTCCATGTTGTTCACAAAAGTCAAAGAATTCATTCGAGGTAAATTCCCCTCCTCGATCAGATTTGAGGAATTTGATTTTTTGATCTAATTCATTTTCAACCAATGCTGAAGGCTTTGAAATTTTCAAAAGCTTCATCTTTATGCTTTAGAATACCTATCCAACACATTCTGGAGAAAACATCAATGAACAAAATAAAATATTCTTCTCCACGAGGTGACCTTTTCCTTGATGGTCCACATAAATTAGTATGTACAAGTTCAAGAGGCTTACTAGCCGACCCTTCTTTTCAATGAAGTGAACTCTGGTTTGTTTGTCAATTTGACTTGGTTTGCATATTGTATTTTCATGGATGCTGATATCTGGAAGATCACGAACAACCTTGAATCTGCATGCTTTTCTTATTTGTGAAAATCTTAGATGTCCCAATCTTCTATGCCACAGACATTTTTCATCATTTTTGCTTAGATAGCACTGTTGTTGTCCTCCCTTGAGTATGTATAAGTTGTTTGGAGTTCTTGTACCTTTGATCACGGTCTCTCCTATATCAAGCTCATGAACAACACATCTGTTTGATCGAATAGGTTATGCTTTAAACCATCTACATACATAACATTTCTAGCTTTAACCTTTTCTTTTAAGAAAACAGAGCCTTTACCTTTTGTGATAGCAGGAGTGTCATTTCCAAATGAGACATTCTTTTCCTTTTCTAAGGCATTATATGAGTGAAGTTTTTCTTTGTCACCTGTCATGTGTTTTGAGCATCCACTGTCGATGTACCGCTAATTTTCTTGTCCTTGTGTATACAAGGTTATACCAGATCTTTCTGTTTGAGATTCTTTCCTTCTCCATATCTTGGATTTCATAGACTTTTCTCCTTTTGAGATGTTTGCCGAAATTTTCTCTTGCATTCAGATTCTTCATGAGCAAATTTGTTACAGATTGAGCATTCTATTTCATTTTCAAGAAGAGAAAATTTATTATAGGAAATTTTCTTGATCCCTGTTACATTCCTTTGAGTTCGTGCTTCTCTAGTCATGATGGTTTTGTAAGCAACAAATTGAGCAGCTTTGTGTCCAAAATTATGGCATGAAAAACATTGTCCATTAAAGAAGTTCCTGTGACTATCGAATCTATTGACCTGGTGATTGTAGTTTCTATTGATATTCATCTTTGGAGAAAATTGAGTATGATTTACCTAAGGTTGGTTGTGGCTTCTATTCATCCTTGGAGTAAATTGAGTATGATTTACCTGGTGATCTGCTTTATGCCTTTGTTGACGATTGTCATACTGTTCATTGTTCTTTGTTGCATCAAGATAGCTTTTGGTGGAGGTTGACGGCTTCTGTCATTGAGATGCTTCTTTAGTATATCCAAGAGTTTTCTTTATCAGAGGAGAATAGTAAACTTTGATAATTTCATTTAAAGTTTCCAATCCTTTAGCAAATCTAAGATTGAGAGATTTCGTTTTCTCAAGATCCTTTCTTAAACCCACAATTTCATGTTTTAGTTTTTCATTGTGTTTTTCCTTTTCAACAAGTTGGTATGTCAAGGTATCTATAATCATATTCTTTTCTTCTAAACAGATTTTGAGCTTAGATATTTCTTCATGAAGGTCTTCCTCTTCTAAAGCATCCCAAAAATTATCATCTTCATAAGCCATGAGAAGTCTGCAATCTTGTCGAGTTTCATCTTCATCACTATTAGATAAACCATCATTATCTTCATGAGTATAGTAACTCCTTTTATTCACAACTTGTTTTCTATTCCATTTTTGCATATTCCTTTCCTTTTTCAAATTTATCTTTATGAGGACATCTGGCAGCATAATGGTTGACTCTGCCACAAGAAAAGTATTTGAAGGGTAACTTACCTCTAAACCTTCTAGAACCTCGTTGAAGCATTTTGACAAAGTTTACCTCATCTTCTTCTTTTGAAATATGTCCTGATTCATTGTGTTCTTCCTTTCCTTTCGTTGAAGCTTTGAATGCAGATTCTTCCATATTTGATGGTCCTACTTTTCTCATCTCAAAGGCAGTTAAGATTCCGTGAAACTGCATCATAGTGATATTCTGCAGATCATGTTTTTCTTCTATGGCAGACACTTTCGATTCAAATTTAGCAAACAAGGATCTCAAAAATTTCTCAACTAAGGTAACTTCCTTAATTTCTTCACCCAGATTCTTCATACAATTGACAACCTCATCTATATGTAGGAAGTAACTAGCTATACTTTCATTACTATGCATCTTAAGAGTTTCATACTGAATTCTGAGAGTTTGAAGCTTAGCACGTTTTACCTGAGAGTTTCCTTCGTAGCTCAGAATTATTTTGTCCCATATTTCTTTGGCTGATTTGAGCTGCATGACTTTGATAAAATCTGATTGTGACAGACTTCCCAATAAAGTATTGACAACTTTGGCATTGGTTTCATATTTATTTTTACCTGCGGTATCTGTAAGAATTGTTGTTGGAAGTATATCCTCCTTCCATAATTTCTCAGACATCTGTTCCAAGCGATTGTAGATAGGCTGTGGTTTTTATTTTTCAATAAACAAAGTTGGTCCCATCGAAGATTGGTGGTCTGATGGATCTCATGCTTTCTTGATTATTCATGTTGATGGATCTCCCTTCAAGCGATCAAGCTTCTTTTGAAGGACCTGCTCTGATACCAATTGTTGGAAATAATACTAAGAGGGGGGGGTGAATCAGTATTATCAGATCAATAATTTTATTTCCCAAATAGATTTATATATGCTACTTCAGTGAAGTGAACTAGTGTGTACACGCGACTGTGCTTAAAGAAACCAACGTATATGCAGAGAACTTGTGATTTAGACAGTTTATCATGTGTTGGGCTTAAACCAGTATATCAGAGATTTATTAGAAAGTGCAGTAAACGCAGAATAAAGCATCAAACATAAGCCACACACATGAACACCAAGATTTAAGGTGGAAACCCACTTTGGGTAAAAACCACCTATTGTTGTCGTCTTTGTCTTCTTTTAATAATAAGAAAATATGTTTACAATATTGTACTGGTGCAGACTCATACCAGTATGTAGGCTTCTACCTGCAGAAGGTTACAACCTTCTCTCATTTTCTAACTTCTACTAGAAGGGATCTACAACCCCCTAGCTCTTGTACTAGCCAATATGTTTACTAGTACGTAGGTGCCAGCCTACAGAAAGCTCCACTCTTCCACCAAGGACCACGTTTCATGAATTTTTAGACTGGATACTCCTGGATCACAAACACCACAAGCTGAAGGCCACGTTTCATCAAATTTTCACACTAGACCCATCAAAGCCTTTTAAACTTAAACTGCATCAACCAATATTCAGTTAATCTAAACAATTAGATTAATGACACCAAAACATTTGTTGAACCCAGAACCCTGCATCATCATCCAAAACTAGTTGTACCTCAAAAATCATGCATTAGAGTGTATACGATACTTGGTTGAACCCAACCTGCATGTATGCGCTACTTCCTTTAACCCAACCTACGTATATCTCTAAAGATACTGAATCATAGACCTCTAAACCATAGACTATACCAATCAGTGACCTTTTGAAGATCTATTGTCATATTACAGAGTTCAAAATAGATAGAAACGAGGATCACCCTTCCTTATCAATCAATCAATCAATCAGACTCAATTTCCTTATACAATAGTTCTACATTCAAATCTAAGAAGACTTCATTGACAGATAGTAGTAAAACAATAGAATTTGATCAGATAGATCAGTCAAATCTGAAAAGAAGATTTTCCTTTTGTATACGCTACTTGGAAGAGTCGACCCTGCATGTACATGCCCTTTGGCTGAGACAAAACTGTGTACAGATTTGCAAATTTTGACTCAGAACTTTGCTGCAATTCCAGACTTCAGACAAACCCAGATCATGATAGATAACAAATGAAACAAGCACAAAACATCAGATCTGGTCTCAACCAATATTAGATCATTCAAGAATAAGTCATTTCAAGTCTCATGATTCATGATCCAATGTTGAACTCAAGGTGCACATGTATATTTCAAATCCAGTCCCAAGCATAACCATGCAACATAATATATACTTCAAATAGAAGTATTCCTTAGAATCTCATTGCTTGCACACCCTGGCCTAATGATCTTCTCCTCCTTATATACTCTTAGGCCTTTCTCAATACCTTGGACCAAAACCACTTAGGACCAATACTGTGGACCCAATACCTAGGGTCAATGCCTTGGACCAAATGCCTCAGACCAATTACCTTTGACCAAAATACCTTGGATCAAATACTTGGTTTTCCAACATGTACGTGCTTTTCCTCTTGTGGAAGTGTGAGTATACATTATACACTACTTTTGTTTTGTTAAACTGCGTGTATACATGACTTGGACAAAGTGAACCAGCGTATACCTCTCTTTCTTTATTCTTTGGAGTCTGATCTGTAATCCTTTGTTGTTGACCTGTTGCACTATGAACATTCATCTGAGTGAGTTGCCATCAAGGACAAAACCTGTATCATAATGCCAACAACGGTCTTGATGTAGGTATGAATTCCTAGATTCTAAATTTTGAAGTATTTCATGGGGTCGTTCTTAACTAACCCGCCTATGATAAGGAGCTCTATGCCTTGGTGCAAGTTATGAAGAAGTGGAAGCATTATCTAATGGGAAAGGAGACGATAATCCACACATATCATCATCCACTACAATATCTACAAGCCCAAAGTAAGATACAACATGCCATGTGTTACAAGTGGATGGGGTTTCTATAGCAATTTCATTTAGTGACCAAATATAAGAAGGGAGCACAAACAAGTTGGCTGACATTCTTTCCATGCCACCCACATCAATGCTCACAACTTTGGGAACTCTAATGCACATGGATCCACTCACCCATGACGCATATAATGAGAGATATTCATAGTATGACTTCAAGGAGGTGTTTTTGTAGTTGCATAGTCAAGAGTCATGTGCATGATGGTGACAACACTATTGACTACCATGTCCAAGATGGATTACTTTATAAGTTGACTAAGTTATGTGTTCCTAAGGAGAGAATTTTCATCTAATCAGAAAGCCTCACACCTCTAAGGTTGCATGGAATTTTGGTGTAGGGAAGAAAATGGAAAACTTATAGAGGTATCTAGATTAGCTCAATATGTAAGAACAAGTAGTTAGGTTTATAAGAAGATGCATGCTTTGTTGTACCAGCAAGCCTAGTTACAGGAAATGGGGCCTATATCATCCCTTACATGTACCCACTAATCACTAGGAAAGCATTTCCATGGAATTTGTGGGAGGATTACCAAAAACCAGGAAAGGACATGACTACTTGTTTGTGGTAGTTGACAGGTTCAACAAGACGTGTATTCTGATGCAATATAAAAATACCATCAATGGGAAAGAAGAAAAAAACTTGTTTTTTGGATAGGTTTGGGTGCACTTTAGTATACCAAGGAGCATCATTTTGAACAAGGACACAATATTTCTCTGTGAATTTGGAATACATTATGGGAGAAGATGGACAGTAAGTTGAAGAGGCCTACAACATTCCATTCTCAGACAGATGGGAAAACAATAGTCAACAAGACTTTGGTGCAAATTTTCATGGGTTATAATAAGCATCTAAAGAACTGGGATGAAAATATGGTATATATACAACACTCTTATACCAAATAATTCCACACATCTATTGGTAAGTCCCAATTTGAAACTTGTTTTGGATATTTGCTACCTTTATCTTTGGATATTGCATATGGGCAACGCTGAGGTGTAGGGGAGGATCTTATAGGGGATGCCTTGAGGGCTGAAAATTTTATAGAAAATATTAGGCAAATAGATATATAGGTATAAGAGACATTGCAGAAGTCATAGGAAAAATATAAGGTGAGGCATGATCAACACAGAAAAGCGAAGTTGTTCAATATGGAAGATAGATTATGGTTATAGTTAAACAAGGAGAGGTTACAGGGTCCTTGTAGGAAAATCAAGGCTATGTGATATGGCCTCCTTGATACTAGAAAAGGTGGGAGATAACACCTATAGACTTATTCTACCCACATACATGTGTATTTACTCGGTTATGAGTGTGGATAATCTTAAGCTCTACGAGCCTTCCATGTTATACCAAGAAGAGGAATGCGTATCACCTTTTGTAGAATACTTGGCACCAAATGCTGAGGTAGAGTTGACAAAAGATATAGTTTTGTAGAAGAGGTACAAAACTACAAGGAAGGGGCAACATGACCTTTGGTATATTGGGTTGAAAGGACAACTTCCAAGATTAAAAGCATAAAAATTTCCTCACCTCTTTTGGTAGAAGCTTTTAGGGAACAAAATCATCCCAAAAGGGGAGGTGTGATATGGATTGGATCATTATATTGTTTTTCATCTATATGAATGATTTCTGAGTGGAAAAAGTGGATGAAGAAGGTCACATGACAATTTTTACTAGTGGGACCTAGTTTGGCAAATTGAGGTTTGAAACCTTTTGGGAGAATTTTTAGGAATTAAACGATGTTTTTAGGGTAAAAAAATATTGGTTCTTTGGAATCAAACCTTTTATTCATATTATACACATAAATACCTTTCCAATGGTGCAAGAATCACCCAATCAAAGTTTGTATGCAAAATTTATGCCACTCATAATTGACCTTTTTGTTTTGGCCACCATAATTTGAGAGGACGCCACAACAACCCCCATTATTCATGGAAAATGGACTAGCCATGTGATTATGATGAAGAATACTCTAGAATATTCTATATTCTAACTTTGGTAAAGGGTCGAGATAGTAAAACCTAACAACTAGTAGGCTATCGGGCTCTATTATAACTAGGCCACTAGGAGGAAAATGGTTTCCATTATTTTTGAGTGCACTTGTTCCATAGACAAGAAAAATATCTGAGAGGGATAGGGAGATAGAAAAACGAGAATATTTTTGCACTGTAGTATTCCACAAACATAGGATTTACTTCTTTCTATTCAAAACCATTTTCTATTCAGAGAAAGAGAGCATAGTAGCCTCACCTTCTAGCTAGGTTTTCTCCTGAAAGGGTTTCCTAGTTATATCTTTTGTCAATCGCGGTTTGTGATTTTTTATTTCATTTTTCCCTATTTTCTACATAATTTTAATTTGTATGCATAAGAAACAATAATCTATAGACCCTAAAATCTAAAGAGAAATAAAACCCTAATAGTGTAGTTTTCGTATTTTTAAATATAGTTTTATCATATATATTATTATGATATGTCCAATGGAATATCCATGGTAGTATACAGATCATATTGGTATTAAAGCATGATTCTTTGGGTATATTGTGAATATTTGCAGGGGATCTAGATCGAGTAAGCCAAAATTCGTGAAATCCTAATCATGGCCAATGAATCTATGAATAACCATTCTATCCTGTAGAGGAGAGGTTTTCGCAACTAGAAGCACAAGTTGTAGATACAAGCCATAATTTAAATCTCCTCATGTCATCCCTAGAAAATAAGATTTGGCTACTCAGAGAAGATGGTGGTTTTAACTCAGAGGATAGATCAAAGGGGAGATCAAGAGATTGAGAAGAAATAAAGAACCAATCGAAGAAAGGACCCAAAAAATATCAACCCATTTCGAGTGTTATGAACCAGTCATAGTCCATGTTGAAAATGGAAGAAAAGGTCAATATCAATCCATATCAAGGTGATATCAACGCTCTAAAGCTAAATCATTAGTTGTAGAAATTATAAGTGTATTTCAATGTCCATCACATTGAGAAAGAACAAAAGATTTCATTTGTGAGGTTGAAATTAGAAGGTCATGCCCTGACTTGGTGGGAAAGACACACAAAGGCGATGTGGTTGGAGGGATGTATTCTAGTAACTAAATGGGAGGACACTAAAACCCTCATAAAGTTGCATCTTTACTCTATTGATTATGTAGAGGATTAGTGGATCTAGTGTCACTACTTCATGTAGATGCAGGGGCAGAGTATACAGGAGCGTGCCACAAAATTTAGAAGGATGGCCATGATGATGGGTATCTCCCCAAAGAACCTAGATGTACTCATCAAGTATCTAGGAGGTCTACATAGCCATATTCGAAAGAAAGTGAAGTTGTTCAAGCCTATATTGGTGGACGAGACTTATGTACAGGCATAATATCTAGAGAACATAGTGATCTGAACTTAAATAGGAATGAACAAATCACAGATATAACCATAAATACAGAGATGCAACAGAAATAACACTTCATTTCATTAATATCAAATATTTAAATATGCTTACAAACAGAAATGGAAATAAACTAGCTCAGGTGATGGTAGCTTATCTTTGAGAAGATATGTGGTGGCTACATGCCTCTGAACTATCTTACAATGAGGTTCAAGGGCCTATTTATTATTGAAAAATAAGGGAAAACCCTAAACAACCAAAACCCTAACCCCAAGAGATGGAATGCCAAGAGTTTGTGGGCCCCATTGGGGTTAGTTGGGCAACTAACTTCTCAGAGTCATAACTTGGTCATATTATCTCTGTTCGGAGCATATGATACCTTGTTGGAAAGATATATTTGAGTACTAAAAGATTTTCAACATGTTGTAGCCATTGGCTGTTGGCCTATTGCGGACCTAAAAAAACGTCATTTAGGGGGTTAAAACTGCTCTAGAAGTTTGAGACCCGAAAAAATGCTAAAAATAGTAAATTATGCAATAAACAAGGAAACTAATGAAACCAACTAGAGGTCTAGGTGGAATAGGCAGGTGGCCACCAATATCCACCTAGATCAGTCCTCCCTCCTTAGGAAGCAATGGTCCCCATTGCATGTAGAGTCTCCATGAGGTGAGGAAATTTCTATTGAACCTGGTCCCTAGTGAACCACTTGCCCTGGTGAAGGAGTTGGACTGCTTTGACAACTCAATATAGTTGGATCCTTTGTTGGTGAGTGTTCTTAATATGTGTATCCATGATCTGATCCATTTTGCCTTGTTCCATGTATTCTGGGTTTAGCTCTATTGGTGTGAGTGGTTCTGCAATGTTAGATGTGTCCAGCAATGGTGGAAAGTATGGCCGAAGGCGATCAAAATTGAACATTGGGTGCATAACAAGGAATGGTGGAATGATAATCTTGAAGGCATTGTCCCCGACAACATTGGTGATGGTGTATGGCCCATATAGGAGTAGGCGAAGCTTGCGGTGGGGTCCAACGAGGCACTCCTTTTGCAAATGTAGCCAAATTTTGTTGCCCACCTTGAACTTGTGCAGAACCTAATGTTGATCATGGTGATGCTTTTACTTAGCATTGGCTCTGTCCAATATATCATGGACTCTGGCAGATGTTTTGAATGTTCTCAATGAAGTTGTTAGCCTTGTCGGCTTCAAACTGGACGTGAGTTGAATTTTCCTTAGTAGTTGCAAATGGTATGGCCACATCAATGGGACACAATTGCTGAAATTACATCCCTACCTGAAAGGGGTTGTGGCCCATTGAGCTGTGGAGAGCTTTGTTGCAGCTGTGCTAGACATAGGGGAGGCTTTCATCCCATGTGTGTGGATGCTTCGAGTTTTAAATGCGTAGAATTTATATGATCATCTTGTTGACGACCTCTGTTTGGCCATCAGTTTAGTGATGGAAAGTTGTGGAATTAGTAAGTTTGGTATCCAACATTGACCAAAGACTTGACTAGAATGCACTTTTGAATTTTCTTTCCAAATCTAAGACAATGGACTGTGGGATCCCAAAGTGTACCCAACACTCGCTCAAAGAATAGATTAGCAGTGGCCTCTGTTGTGATACTCTTCTTGCAGGTCGCCATAATGGCCATATTAGAGAATTTGTTGACAACCACGAAAACGTAGTCATTTCCATGCTTAGAAGAAGGAAGGCCCAACGTGTAATCCATGGATATGGATTCCCAAGGTCGACTAGGAGTGGTAACAAGAGCATATGGGCCTTCTTGATGGTTGGTTTGGCAATGGCGCAGGCAGTGCAGGATTTAATGTACCTCACAACATCTTGATTAAGGTTCGACCAATAAAAATACTTTTGCAATATTGCCACTATTTTCTCTACTCTAAAATGTCTAGTGACCTAACTGTAGTGTGCCTCCAAAATCATCTTGGAACGCTCTCTTGAAGGAACACAGATATGTCCCAGGTGGCATAACAGTGCATTCTAGAGGTGAAATTTTGGAACTGGCTTACCTTCCAAGAGTGTTTGGTATGTGCTTTCAAATTCTAGATCGCTCTTGTAAAGATGCGACCACCCTAAAGTCTTGTGCCCACCGGAGTCGAGAATGGTTATTAGCGTTGTGACTAATGATCGACTCAGGAAGTCTGCAACATTATTAGTGTTGCCCTTCTTATACTTAATGTTCAAATGGAAATGTTGCAGGTATGTGGACCATTTCTGATGGCAACCGTTATGCAACTTCCCTTGTGTCTGTATGAACTGCATGGGTTGGTGGTCTATGTGGATGATCATTTCCTTCCCCATAATGTAATTCTTCCATTGATGGCAGGCCTGCACAATGGAATACATTTCTCTTTCATAGGTGGGATACTTTCAGACTATTTCTAAAAGTGTCTCACTATGGTAGGCCACTGGATGCCCCTCATGAGTAAGAATTGGACCAATAATTTTAAGCAGGGGTTTTTGTCACAAGCTTGTTACTTGCTGCATCTCCTCGATTATCTCTGATAGCCAACTCCTGGTGAACCAATGGTGAACTTAGCGCGAACCTACTTAGAAATTTCACACTCTCACGGCCTCAACAATGGCTTCCTCGCCTAACAACGGCCTTGGCGTCCCTTCATTCCTTTGGCGAATGTTTGATGAACTTCTTGTGAACTTCGGATGAAAGCTCAAAGATAACTACTACCACAGCAGACAATGTAAATGCACAAGGTATTCAAATACAGAATGGTATACTCATATTATTTCAGAATGGATTTCAGATCCTTTTACAGAGATATTCTTTATCAGAGATTGACTATCTTCGCATTTATCAGACTTTATGCTGTTCGCAAGGAACAAGCAATACCGAAGGCTACTTGGCGAAAGATAGGCTATGCCTTAGAATATGATTGGACTCATATACATACTTGAAGAATTCTAAAATGATCCGGCCACTTTAGGTTCTTATCAATGTCAAGCACACTGATACGCAGGCTTCTCAGATCAGACTGAATCTCTATGACTCTCTAAAACTTGATCACTCCAAAACTTGATGCCTCAATAATGAGCCTTACCCTCATATAGAAATGAAAGGGGACAAGAATTACTGTAAGTAATCAATATACTAACCAAAAGGTGGATGGAATCATTGCTTTCAGGTAATGCCAGGGTGACATCCGCACAGAGACTCTAGTCCAGAAAAGCAAAATGTTACGGAGAAATTCCGACAAAACAAAGTGGATGCTTTTAATCTATCAAATCCCACGAGAAAAGATGCTTCATCAATTATTTACATAGTGGAGGCTTTAGTACAGCAAAGCCCACGGGAAATCTGGCCACAATTAAGTCCTTATGACTGGACATCATGATTACACTATGGATGCTTTTTACAGAAAGCCCATGTGAACTGTCAGAATACAGTCAGTTCTGGGAATCTATTTCTTTTATACAATAATTCATCCCAGGCCTTTGTGTATATCCTACGAACAATCATTGGTTTGCCCAAAACAATTTGATGTTTAATTTTGGTTAAGACTAACCATTCTAGATGTTCATGCATGTATTCCTGGAGTGAATAATTTACATCATGAAATGGGGACCATTCTTGATCTGTCATTTCTTTGACAGTTTTATAGATGGGATGAAAGCATTCTACAATATTTTGTTCAAAACACAAATCACAATGTTTTCTGCAATATTCTGTATGGTATATAGGATCCATTGCAGTTCTGTTCACACCATAGTCACGCCACCAATCTCTGAACCATTTGCACTGCTGATTTCTTTGAAAATTCAATGTACCAAATTTTAAATTTGTATCGTGAGTTTCTTCTTTTTCGTCGACATTGAGGAAATCCCACCAAATTTTTTTATAACCTACAAAATCATACACAGAGTCATGGAAAATAATTTTTGGGTCTCCTCTTAGCCAGAGGGCAGAAGGCTGGACTGGCCGGTGTCTTGGTTCATTCCAAGCAAGATCTCTTGTTCAGTAGATACAAAAGTATCTTTCATGTATGCCCGTGCTTCGTCCTCCATGGTACCATATACCGGCGATATCATGGAAATTTTGTTGCAAAACTACTTCTGCAATACCGACATCTCTTCTTGCTTTTTCGTAGACCATGTCATGAATCCACTTACTGCCTTTAGGATATACTTTCCATTCTGGCACAAGGTGTTGGATGTCAGTATGTGGTTGCAAGTTGGCGTCGAGTACCTTTGTACTTCTGAGCTGCCATGTGGGTTTCTAGTTATTTTTATATTCCTCCCAATCTTGATTATCTGGGATGGTTCGTAGTACTTCTTGCTTTTGATTTTGGTCCCACTCAGTGATTATCATCATAACATGATCTTGGGGCTCAAGATATTCCCTGCTGAGGAAATCTGGAAGGTTATTTTCTTTGCCCTTGATATGCTCAACCTTGAAATCAAAGTTGGCGAAAAGTGCTTGCCATCTGGCAAACTTTGCTTCTCCTGCCTTCCTGATATCTTTTGTCAGAACTTTTTGTAAGGTTGATGCATCAGTCCTTAATAAAAATGGTTTATTGATGAGGTATACTTCAAACTTACTGATGCAATTCTAGGCTGCTTTGACTTCTTTTTCTATCATGGAATAATATTGTTCTGCTGGATTCCATACTCCTAAAGCAAACTTAACAATCTGTTCAGTATCTCCCTACTTCTGCTTTAAGATTCCTCCCCATCCAATGTTGCTCGCATTTGTTTCTACAATTTTAAATGCAAGATCATCAAAAACATATAAGATTGGCAGTATTTTTACCTTAGCCTTAATATTCTGTACTGCCTTAGTATGGACTTCTGTCCATTTTGGAGGATTTTTCTTTAATCTTTTATTTAGTATTCTTTTATCGCTTGCACAGTCTTGGTAGAAGTTACTGACATAATTGAGCCGCCCCAAAAATCTTTGCAACTGATTTTTATTTGTTATGACATCAGGAAATTTGTCTGCAAATTCCAATGCATGCTTCTGTAATGAGATCTATCCATTGGAGATTGTATGCCCCAGAAATTTGACAGTGGTCTGAAAGATCTCTATCTTTTTTTTACTGAGCACAAGTCCATTGTGTTTGACCAGATTTTTGAAAATATTTACATGTTTGAAATGATCTTGAATATTTTTTGAAAAGATCAACACATGACCTATATATACAATAAGCCAATCAAATTATGGCTTAAAATTTTTATCCATTACCTTTTGTAACTTGGATGGTGCATTTTTCAATCCAAAAGGCATCATGTTCCACTCGTAGTGGCCTGATGGTATATTGAAAGCAGTCTTAAATTTGTCTTTCTCTGAAATGGCGACTTGCCAAAATCCTACCTTCAAGTCAAACTTAGAGAAGATCTTTGCTCCTGCTATTCTTCTGATTAGATCACCTTTGTGTGGTATTGGATAGGTGTCATCTTCTAAGACTGAATTCAGAGGTTTGAAATTGATTACTAACCTTGGAATTCCTCTGATCTATTCGGCTCTCTTATTGACGTAAAAGCCATAACAATTCCACAAACTTTCTGATTCCCTAATAAGCTTTATGTCGAGGAGATGCTTGATCTCTTTTTCGAGAGATCTCTGTATTCTTTATTCATAGGAATGGCTCTAATCTTAGAAGGCTTACCATCATAGCCTTCTTTGTAAAGGAGCTCAACTGTGTGCAGCTCAGGGAAAATTTTCAGAACCCCCCCTAAATGAATCTCCATGGTATATAGGAAAAATGGAAGGCGATTTTATCAATAATATAATATGTATATATAATTTTTTGGCGAATCTTTCACCAGGCATGGCGAATATTTTACTCAATTATAAAATCTTGTAAGATCTTGGCGAGTCTTTCACTAAATAATAAAACTTTGTAAAGTCCTAGTGAATCTTATCATAGGCTACATGCTGGTTTAATTCCCCCATTTAAATAGGCTACAT
Source organism: Pinus tabuliformis (assembly GCA_031772625.1). Lineage (NCBI taxonomy): Eukaryota > Viridiplantae > Streptophyta > Pinopsida > Pinales > Pinaceae > Pinus > Pinus tabuliformis. The sequence goes on from CM062815.1 coordinate 319,433,992, forward strand.
TCCAGGTGAATACCATGGGTCAATACCATGTGCCATTTTGGTGAATACCATGGGTCAATACCATGTGCATTTTTTATTTTTATTAATTCTAATATTAGGGTTAATAATGGTTTTTGCATGGTATTAATAACAATCTAGTCCATGGTATTTGTCCCATAGTATTTTGGCCAGAGGTTTCACCTAAATATAACCCATTTTTTGAGTGTTCGTAAATATAAGGTGACTTATGGAGTAAATATAAAAAAATGTTTTATTTGTTTACCATACCTCTCGTTTATTTATATTTTTATTAATTTACCATACCTCTTTACAAATATGGTATTTGGCCCATAGGATTCACTTAAATAAAACCTCTTTCTTGAGCCTTCATAAATAGAACGAGGGTTATGAACTAAATATAAAAAGAGGTTTTATTTATTTACAATACGTCTAGTTTATTTATATTTTTATTTATTTACCATACCTCCACTTTACTTATATTTTTATTTGTTTACACCCTTACATGTATATAAGGTGACTTATGGAGTAAATATAAAAAATGTTTTATTTATTTACCATACCTTTAATTTATTTATATTTTTATTAATTTACCATACCTCTTTTATAAATATGGTATTTGGCCCATAGGATTCACTTAAATAAAACCTATTCCTGAAAATGGGCGAATGGATTCACTTAAATAAAACCTATTCTTGAAAATGGGTGAATGGAAGGTTGTAAGTCCTAATTTCAACGGTTAAATTTACCTTTTTTACCCTCTCCCTTAAAATAGTGGGCTATTTGAGGTGATTTGTAAAAATGTACTATGATACAAAATATTCGCCCACTAAAAATTTAAAACCCCTTAATTTCGCCAAAGGGCGAACATTCGCCCCTAAAATTATCCTTGTGTATGCTGCTTCCTATGCCAAAATTCATTAGGCTCTTTTGAACAGCATTCTTCTTCAATTTGTTTTCTTAAATCCTAAATTTTTCTTTTGACCTGAGGATGTCTGAGCTGTTCTTCAATTCTGAGAGTAGATTTCAGATCCTTTAGATCTGACAGTCTTGCTTCAGCTTTATCCAGATTCTGCACAGTCTGGACCATTGTGGAGATTCTTTGATTTGAAATATATGGCAATTCAATTTTCTTTCTGGTTCCTTTTGATGTGGGAACTGATATGAAATATCCAGCCTTTCCATTTTTTAGCCTTATGGAACCATGAGGTTCTACTGCTGCTAGGAAAACATTTCCAAGGATGCAATCAACAGGAATATCTGCTACTACAAATTTTAGATTAATGAAATGATGCTCAAAACATAAAGATGCTTTGGGTACTTCATACTTGAGAATTTTATCGCCTAAACCTACCACTTCTCTTTCTGCAGCAACCCAGTGTTTTGCCGGAATGGTCTTTATATTGAGAATATTGATATCTGCTCCTGAATCAAGAAGTGCAATTAATTCAAACATTTCTCCTTTAATGCAGATACTTACCTTAATATGATGCTGCTGATAAGAAATGGTTAGAAGCCTCATTTCTCTCAATCCAAAGTTTGGATCTTTAACCCCTTCAACAATTTCAATTTCTTGATTATTGTTGAATTGATCAGTATCCCATGGGTGGTCTTCTTTTCCTTCTTTCTCTTTTCCAATCACGTGTTTTCCTTTTTTCAATTATGCAATTTAGGACTTCATAGTAGAGATTTCTGATTTGATGTTGTGAATCTCGCGACTTACTTCTCCCAGAGTGAGAGATCTTACTCTGTCAGGTTTCTCTTTGATGTCTTTGAAAAGATTTGGTGTTTCTTTCAAATGAAGCATCAATAAATAAATATTTCTTACCTGAATCTTTTGAAGCTCTGGATTTGAGTTGGTCCATGAATGCTTTAGTTAGGCGATTCTTCATTTCACCTTCTTCCATGGCTCAGATTTGAGATAAAATTTTTATCTCATCTTCTTCAGTTGCTGCCATTAAAACCTTTTCTTTTTGCAGCCGAAAAATTTCTTCTGGTTCACTGGATTCACTAAATAATTTTGAATCAAAATCATAGTGAACTTGGCAAGCACATTCTTCAGATTCAGAACAAAAAAAATCCGAAGAATCAGAATCTGAACATTGTTGTATGGGAGCCTGTATTTCTTCTACAGAAGAAGAACTGAAAGAATCATAAGATGATTCTTCAATCTAGTTCTGCTGAGGTATTTCTCTGATCACAACATTGGGACAATGTTCTGTCTTATGAGTATGGGAGCCACATTTCATACATTGCATCGATCCCTTTCCTTCCTGTTTGATTTGTTTTCCTCTTTGAACAAAGGCTTGAGATTTCTTTCCTCTTTTCTTCTTTGAATCTTCTCCTTCTCGACATCTAGAGGAGGTATGTCCAGTCTGTCCGCATAGCCAACATGTCAGGCTATTCCATTTTTCTTGCTTTGAAGTGTGCAAATGAATGTCAGAGGGACGTTAATAATGTGTTCGAGGAACATATTTATAATATCCTTTTTTGCCTCTGGAGGTTTGACCTCGAGATTGCTTGGGATATTTCCTTCTATCCATGGGATATTTCCTGCGATATTTATAAAACTTTTCTTTATATTCTCTTTGTGCTCTCTTCTTTTCTTTTCTTCTTTTCACCAAAGGATCATCTGTTGTTAGTCCATATTTACTACAAATGGATTTTTTGTTTGGAAATCTGGAAAGCTTTTTCAGAGATTTATTGACTTTAGAGATGGTACAAAGACTTACCAAGGTCTTTGTAATATAAGCATATATTTCTCCCCATGTATAGGATTCAAATGGCAATTGAAAGACTTCTTGTAATCTGATGTAGTCTAAAAATATGGATGGCAGTGTTGCAAGATAAACTTGTTTCCATAACAAGTTCTTTGAATCTTTGACTTCATAAATCCTTTGCATCCAGTCTCTGTGGAAGTCTTCAAACTGAGACATTTTATGGCATTTCAAATTCATAAGAATGACTTCATTCTTATTTGCAATTTCTGTCTCACTACCACACCAGTGTTCAAGGATCATTGATGTCAATGCTCCTATCATATTACTGATAGTGGTGCCATCTGGATTGTGTATAACATCTCCATTTTCATCTTTAAGTACTTCTTCTTCCATTTTTGCTATGAGTTTTGGAGATGACTCTGTTTCCCACCACCTGAGAAGTGTGCCTGTAAAGCACTGTATGATTGTTCTGCAAGCATCAATCTCACTTTTTCCCCTTAGACACATAAGTTTGTATTTAGTGTACATCATGTCTATGAGTTGTCTGATTTGCCCAACACTCATGCTATCAATATTCCATTCTTTGTGAGAATCTGGGAAATGGTATGAGCTTCAGGGAGCTTACCTTTACCTTCAAGATCAGGTGTTGGATATGTACTGAACCTATACTCAAGAGGTTCATAAATGGGAAAGATATAAGTGTTAGGATCTTTCTCTTCCTTTTTCTCTTCCCCTTCACCCTTGAATAAGGATGCAATGGTTATTTTCTCAGTAGCCTCAGATTCTGAGGATGTGGCTACTTCCTTTGGAAAAAGTGCTGGGAACCTGTTGACAGGATCCTGCATCTTTATATTTCTTTTGAAAAGAAAGGAGTTTGGAACTGGTTTTTCTGCCTTTGACAAATTCATCTTTTCTACTTTATTTGCCAAACCAGTTATAAGATTTTTAGTTGAATCTAGGTGATCAACTAGTTTATCTTCTACTCCTATTTTTGACAAAGATTCTTTGGTATATGAGCGAATAACAACAGAATCATACTATACATTATTAAAACATTTATTTACTTCACTTGAACAATATCAATTTGTTCTTTGACTTCTGCTACCTTGGCTATATTGATTTCTAGGCCTTTGATTGTTGTGTTTGTCCAATTTAACTGCTCACTTGCCTTCTGTATTCTGCCATCAATGCCTAAAGCATTGTCATCTTTCTGTACCATAGGAATGGCTTTGGCTGCATTTTGGTTTTCTCCAATAACAATTCCTTTAAATGGAGGAAATGTTGATGGAGTTTCTACTTTGCTTCCATCTAAGGTAGTCCAAGCATGTTTGTTAACTGAAGTGGTTGATGATGAACCAGTTAAGACATTTACTGGAGAAATATTATCTTTCCAAGAATAAAAGGATATCCATGAATTATTAACTTCCATGAAATGCTTCCAATCTTCAGCTAATTTCTTTTTCTCTTGAGGAGTATAAGTCTGATCAAATTCTTTTGCTTGGGGATTAGTAAACAAATCCCAATTAAGCATTTCTTTCATCCATTTAGCACTGATTTCAGACTTCAAACATCCATCCATAAGAGAAAAGAATTTATGCATTTCCATTACAGCAGGTTTTTTGCAATCATCAGGGATTGGATCAAATCTACATGGTGGTATAAGGCCATTTGCTTGCTCCAGATATCCTAGACCATATCTAGGCTTAGCTGGTCTCATAAGACTCATCATCTCAGTTAATCTCGGATCTTCTCCTTCCAAAGTGATTATCTCATGCATCATGAGGACATGGTCAGACTCCTATTCATGAGGGAAAGGTATGTCTGAGCATTTAGGATTGGGGCACGGATTCACAGAGGTTGATGGAGGAGCTAAGCCATATTTGGGATTATGGTTTGCATGGATTGCAGTTTTAGAAAGCGTAAGTAAATTAACGGAGTTTTGACATTCTGGACATTTAACTTCTAGAGAGGCAAAATTAACAATCTGAGCAAACTCAAAAAGAGAAAAGTGTTTACAAGAGGAGGAACTGGAACATGTAGTATCTACAATAGAAGGATCTCTATAATATTTAGAATTTTTACAGGCTTGTTCAATGCCTCGGCGATTGATAGTAGATCTTCTGGGAAAGGATAAGAATGCAGAAGATTGGTTTTCTTTGATGTCAGCTGAGGTAATTCTTTTTGGAATTAGAGCCTTTAGGTTTTGGACTACCCAGTTTCAGGGAAAGTCAAGTCTTCCCAACAAATCATCTTATGCTCAATTTTCTGATTTTTAGCATCAATCATAATAACAACACTTGACTTGGAATCTCAACTAGGAGTGTGGCAGATGGCTGGCCATAAAGTGTTGGTATGGTGAAAAAAACCTTTTGTATGTATGGAAATATTATTTCTCTTCTGATGCATATTGAAACTAGAGGTTTGGATTTGAAGCTGGAGAATTTGATCAATGGTTTCATCAAAAGTATAGATAGAGAAATTTGGAAAACAATCAAAATAGACTGGGCCATTGGAAAGTGGAGCAACAATTTTGCCAATCAAAGAATCAGTATACTTGTTGTGTGTAATATTACGGACAACTGCTAACACAAAAGTATTTAACCCTTGGTGTACTAAGGGGCTGATTCCTATTCTTATGCATCCTAAATGCAGATATTTAGTATTCAGTTTTTTTGCCTCTGCCTGTAAAGCTTTAGGATTTAATAAGGGAATAGTCTGGATTACATCAGAGTTTTCCTGTATTTGACTGACAAACTCTCTTATGCTAATTCTAGTAAAAGATTTTAAGTGAAACATGGATATATCATTATAGACTTCTGAGGGAGCTATGTCAGGTAATTCCCAATGGGCTGATGGCTGAATTTCTTCATACTCAAGTTCAACTTGGTTTAAGACACGACTTGAACTTGATGCAAACATATCTCTCAGTGGATTTTAGATCCTTTTACAGAGAGATTCTTTATCAGATATTGACTATCTTTGAATTTATCGGACTTTATGTTGTTCGCAAGGAACAAGCAATATCGAAGGCTACCTAGTGAAATATAGGCTCTACCTCAGAATATGACTGGACTCATCTTTTTCCAGGTAGCCTTCAGTATTTCTTGTTCCTTGCGAATAGCATAAAGTCTGATAAATGTGAAGATAGTCAATCTCTGATAAAGAATCTCTCTGTAAAAGGATCTGAAATCCATTCTAAAATAATAAAGATAGTCAATCTCTGATAAAGAATCTCTCTGTAAAAGGATCTGAAATCCATTCTAAAATAATATGGGTATACCATTCCGCATTTGAACATTGTCTACTGTGGTAGTAGTTATCTTTGAGCTTCCATCCGAAGTTCACAGGAAGTTCATCAGAGGTTCGCCAAAGGAACGAAGGGACACCAAGGCCGTTGTTAGGCAAGGAAGCTGTTGTCGAGGCCGTGAGAGAAGAAAGTTTTGAGTAGGTTCGTACTGAGTTCACCATTGGTTCACCAGGAGTTGGCTATCAGAGATAGTCAAAGAGACGCAACAAGTAGCAAGCTTGTGATAGAAGCCCCTTCTTAAAATTGGTATTAGAGCCAGTAACGTCTGGTTCATAAGGTCTATTCTTAAAACTGATAAAGAATGGATTCATTCTGGAAATATGTTTCATTCCGTGAATTAGAAGAGAAAGAATCCTTGGCTAAAGAGAATCCACTGAGAGATATGTTTGCATCAAGTTCAAGTTGTGTCTTAAACCAAGCTGAACTTGAGTATGAAGAAAGTCAGCCATCTGCCCGTTGGGAATTACCTGCCATAGCTCCCTCAGAAGTCTATAATGATATATCCATGTTTCACTTAAAATCTGTTACTAGAATCAGCATAAGAGAGTCTATTAGTCAAATACAAGAAAACTCTGATGTAATTCAGACTATTCCCTTATTAAATCCTAAAGCTTTACAGGCAGAGGCCAAAAGACTGAACACTAAATATCTGCATTTAGGATGCATAAGAATAGGAATCAGCCCCTTAGTACACCAAGGGTTAAATACTTTTGTGTTAGTAGCTGTTCGTGATCTTACACACAACAAGTATACTGATTCTTTGATTGGCGGAATTGTTGCTCCACTTTCCAATGGCCTAGTCTATTTTGACTGTTTTCCAAATTTCTCTATCTATACTTTTGATGAAACCATTGATCAAATCCTCCAGCTTCAAATCCAAACCACTGGTTTCAATATGCATCAGAAGAGAAATAATATTGCCATACATACAAAAGGTTGTTTTCGCCATACAAATACTTTATGGCCAGCCATCCGCCACACTCCCAGTCGAGATTCCAAGTCAAGTGTTGTTATTATGACTGATGCTAAAAATAAGAAAATTGAGCATCAAACAATTCGTTGGGAAGACTTGACTTTCCTCAAACACTGGGTAGTCCAAAACCCAAATCCTCTAATTCCAAAAAGAATTTCCTCAGCTGACATCAAAGAAAACCAAACTTCTGTAGTCTTATCCTTTCCGAGAAGATCTACTATCGATCGCTGAGGTATTGAACAAGCCTGTAAAAATTATAAATATTACATAGATCCTTCTATTGTAGATACTGCATGTTCCAGTTCCTCCTCTTGTAAACACATTTATCTTTTTGAGTTTGCTTAGATTGTTAATTTTTCCTCTCTAGAAGTTAAATGTCCAGAATGTAAAAACTCTGTCAATTTACTTACGCTTGCTGAAACTACAATCCATGCAAACCATAATCCCAGATCTGGCATAGCTCCTCCATCAACCTCTGTAAATCCATGCCCCAATCCTAAATGCTCAGACATACCTTTCCCTCATGAACAGGAGTTTGATCATGTCCTCATGATGCATGAGATAATCACTTTGGAAGGAGAAGATCCAAGATTAACTGAGATGATGAGTCTTATGAGACCAGCCAAGCCTAGATATGGTCTAGGATATCTGGAGCAAGCAAATGGCCTTATACCACCATGTAGATTTGATCCAGTCCTTGATGATTGCAAAAAGCCTGCTATAATGGAAATGCATAAATTATTTTCTCTTATGGATGGGTGTTTGAAGTATGAAATCAGTGCTAAATGGATGAAAGAAATGCTTAATTGGGATTTGTTTACTAATCCTCAAGCAAAAGAATTTGACTAGACTTATACTCGACAAGAGAAAAAGAAATTAGCTGAAGATTGGAAGCATTTCATGGAAGTTAATAATTCATGGATATCTTTTTATTCTTGGAAAGATAATATTTCTCCAGTAAATGTCTTAACTAGTTCATCATCAACCACTTCAGTTAACAAACATGCTTGGACTGCCTTAGATGGAAGTAAAGTAGAAACTCCATCAACATTTCCTCCATTTAAAGGAATTGTTATTGGAGAAAACTAGAATGCAACCAAAGCCATTCCTATGGTACAGAAAGATGACAATGCTTTAGGCATTGATGGCAGAATACAGAAGGCAAGTGAGCAGTTAAATTGGACAAACACAACAATCAAAGGCCTAGAAATCAATATAGCCAAGGCAGCAGAAGTCAAAGAACAAATTGATACTGTTCAAGTATCAATAAATGAAGTAAATAAATGTTTGAATAATGTACAGTATGATTCTATTGTTATTCACTCATATACTAAAGAATCTTTGTCAAAAATAGAAGGAGTAGAAGATAAACAAGTTGATCACTTGGATTAAACTAAAAATATTATAATTGGTCTGGAAAATAAAGTAAAAAGGATGAATTTGTCAAAAACAGAAAAACCAGTTCCAAACTCCTTTCTTTTCAAAAGAAATATAAAGATGCAGGATCCTGTCAAGCCTATCAACAGGTTCCCAGCACTTTTTCCAAAGGAAGTAGCCACGTCTTCAGAATCTGAGGCTACTGAGAAAATAACCATTGCATCCTTATTCAAGGGTGAAGAAGAAGAGAAAAAGGAAGAGAAAGATCCTGACACTCAGATCTTTCCCATTTATGAACCTCTTGAGCATAGGTTCAGTACATATCTAGCACCTGACCTTGAAGGCAAAGGTAAGCTCCCTGAAGCACATACCTTTTTCCCAGATTCTCACAGAGAATGGAACATTGATAGCATGAGTGTCGGTCAAATCAGACAGCTCATAGACATGATGTACACTGAATACAAACTTATGTGTCTAAGGGGAAAAAGTGAGATTGATGCTTGCAGAACAATCATACAGTGCTTTACAGGCACACTTCTCAGGTGGTGGGAAATAGAGTCATCTCCAAAACTCATAGAAAAAATGGAAGAAGAAGTACTTAAAGATGAAAATGGAGATGTTATACACAATCCAAATGGCACAACTATTAGTAATATGATAGGAGCATTGACTTCAATGATCCTTGAACACTGGTGTGGTAGTAAGACAAAAATTTCAAATAAGAATGAAGTCATTATTATGAATTTGAAATGCCATAAAATGTCTAAGTTTGAAGACTTCCACAGAGACTGGATGCATAGGATTTATGAAGCCAAAGATTCAAAGAACTTGTTATGGAAACAAGTTTATCTTGCAGCACTGCCATCCAGATTTTTAGACTACATTACATTACAAGAAGTCTTTAAATTGCCATTTCAATCCTATACATGGGGAGAAAAATATGCTCATATTACAAAGAGCTTGGTAAGTCTTTGTACCAACTCTAAAGTCAATAAATCTCTTGAAAAACTTTCCAAATTTTAGACAAAAAGTCCATTTGTAGTAAATATGTACTTACAACAGATGATCCTTTGGTGAAAAGAAGAAAAGCAAAGAAGAGAGCAAAAAGAGAATATAAAGAAAAGTTTTATAAAGATCGCAGGAAATATCCCAAGGACAGAAGGAAATATCCCAAGCAATCTCAAGGTCAAACATCCAGAGGCAAAAAAGGATATTATAAATATGTTCCTTGAACACATTATTATCGTACCTCTAACATTCATCTGCACATAGCCCACAGGGCTTTGGATTGATGGTGAATGGGTGCACTGTTAAGGCACTCCTTGTGATAGGTCACCGGTTCAAATCCCCCGTGGGTACTTAGGTTAGTCTTACCTAGAAAAAAAAAAAAAACATTCATCTGCACACTTCAAAGCAAGAAAAATGGAATAGCCTGACATGTTGGCTATGCAGACAGACTGGACATACCTCCTCTAGATGTCTAGAAGGAGAAGATTCAAAGAAGAACATACGAAATAAATCTCAAGCCTTTGTTCAAAGAGGAAAACAAATCAAACAGGAAGGAAAGGGACCGATGCAATGTATGAAATGTGGCTCCCATACTCATAAGACAAAACATTGTCCCAATGTTGTGATAAGAGAAATAGCTCAACAACACCAGATTGAAGAACCATCTTATGATTCTTTGAGTTCTTCTTCTGTAGAAGAAATACAGGCTCACATACAGCAATGTTCAAATTCTGATTCTTCAGTGTTTTTGTTCTGAATTTGAAGAATGTGCCTGCCAGGTTCACTATGATTCTGATTCAAAATTCTTTAGTGAATCCAGTGAGCCAGAAGAAATTTTTCGGCTGCAAAAATAAAAGGTTTTAATGGCAGCAACTGAAGAAGATGAGATAAATTTTTTATCTCATATCCGAGCCATGGAAGAAGGTGAAATGAAGAATCACATAACTAAAGCATTCATGGACCAACTCAAACCCAGAGCTTCAAAAGATTCAGGTAAGAAATCTTTATTTATTGATGCTTCATTTGAAAGAAACACCAAATCTTTTCAAAGGCATCAAGAGAAACCTGACAGAGTAATATCTCTCACTCTGGGAGAAGTAAGTCATGAGATTCACAACATCAAATTAGAAATCTTTGCTATGAAGTCCCAAATTGCAGAATTGAAAGAAGGAAAACAGGTGATTGGAAAAGAGAAAGAAGGAAAAGAAGACCACCCATGCGATACTGCTCAATTCAACGGTAATCAAGAAATTGAAGTTGCTGAAGGGGTTAAAGATCCAAACTTTGGATTCAAAGAAATGAGGCTTCTAACCATTTCTTATCAGTAGCATCATATTAAGGTAAATATCTGCATAAAAGGAGAAATGTTTGAATTGATTTCACTTCTTGATTCAGGAGAAGATATCAATATTCTTAATATAAAGGCCATTCCAGAAAAATACTGGGTTGCTGCAGAAAGAAAAGTGGTAGGTTTCGGCGATAAAATGCTCAAGTATGAAGTACCCAAAGCATCATTATGTTTTGAGCATAATTGCATTAATCTGAAATTTGCAGTAGAAGATATTCTTGTTGATTGCATCCTTGGAAATGTTTTCTTAGCAATAGTAGAACCCCATGGTTCCATAAGGCTAAAAAATGGAAAGGCTGGATATTTCATATCGGTTCTCACATCAAAAGGATCCAGAAAGAAAATTGAATTTCCATATATTTCAAATCAAAGAATCTCCACAATGGTCTAGACTGTGCAGAATCTGGACAAAGCCAAAGCAAGACTGTCAAATCTAAAGGATCTGAAATCTACTCTTAGAATTGAAGAACAGCTCAAACATCCTCAGGTCAAAAGAAAAATTGAGGATTTAAGAAAACAAATTGAAGAAGAATGTTGCTCAGAAGAGCCTAATGCATTTTGGCATAGGAAGTAGCATACAGTTGAGCTCCCTTACAAAGAAGGCTATGCTGGTAAGCCTTGTAAGAGCAGAGCCATTCCTATGAATAAAGAATACAGAGATCTCTGTGAAAAAGAGATCAAGCAGCTCCTTGACAGAAAGCTTATCAAGGAATCAAATAGTCTATGGAATTGTTATGGCTTTTATGTCAATAAGAGAGCTGAACAGATCATAGGAATTCCAAGGTTAGTAATCAATTTCAAACCTTTGAATTCGGTCTTAGAAGATGACACCTATCCAATACCACACAAAGGTGATCTAATCAGAAGAATAGCAGGAGCAAAGATCTTCTCTAAGTTTGACTTGAAGGCAGGATTTTGGCAAGTCGCCATTTCAAAGAAATACAAATTTAAAACTGCTTTCAGTATACCAGCAGGCCACTACGAGTGGAACGTGATGCCTTTTGGATTGAAAAATGCGCCATCCAAGTTCCAAAAGTTAATGGATAAAATTTTTAAGCCATACTTTGATTGGCTTATTATATACATAGATGATGTGTTGATATTTTCAAAAAATATTCAAGATCATTTCAAACATGTAAATGTTTTCAAAAATCTGGTCAAACGCAATGGACTTGTGCTTAGTAAGGAAAAGATAGAGATCTTTCAGACCACTTTCAAATTTCTGGGGCATACAATCTCCAATGGACAAATCTCATTACAGAAACATGCATTAGAATTTGCAGACAAATTCCCTGATGTCATAACAGATAAAAATCAGCTGCAAATATTTTTGGGGTGTCTCAATTATTTCAGTAACTTCTACCAAGACTGTGTAAGCGATAGAAGAATACTGAATAAAAGATTAAAGAAAAATCCTCCAGAATGGACATAAATCCATACTAAGGCAATAAAAAATATTAAGGCTAAGGTAAAAACACTGCCAATCTTATATGTTGCTGATGATCTTGCATTTAAAATTGTAGAAATAGATGCGAGCAACATCAGATGGGGAGGAATCTTAAAGCAGAAGTAGGGAGATACTGAACAGATTGTTCAGTTTGCTTCAAGAGTGTGGAATCTAGCAGAACAAAATTATTCCACGATATAAAAAGAGGTCAAAGCAGCCTGGAATTTCATCAGTAAGTTTGAAGTATACCTCATCAATAAACCATTTTTATTAAGGGCTGATGCCTCAACTTTACAAAAAGTTCTGACAAAAGATATCAGGAAGGCAGGAGAAGCAAAGTTTGCCATATGGCAAGCACTTTTTGCCAACTTTGATTTCAAGGTTGAGCATATCAAGGGTAAGAAAAATAACCTTCCAGATTTCCTTAGCAAGGAATATATTGAGCCCCAAGATCATGTTATGATGATAATCATTGAGTGGGACCAAAATCAAAAGCAAGAAGTACTAAGAACTATCCCATATAATCAAGATTGGGAAGAATATAAAAAAATTGGAAACCCACATGGTAGCTCAGAAGTACAAAGGTACTCGACGCCAACTTGCAACCACATACTAACATCCAGCACCTTGTGCCAATGGAAAGTATATCCTCAAGGCAGTAAGTGGATTCATGACATGGTGTACGAAAAAGCAAGAGGTGCTGGTATTGCAGAAGTAGTTTTGCAACAAAATTTTCATGATATCGTCAGTATATGGTACCACGGAGGATGAAGCACGGGTATACATGAAAGATACTTTTGTATCTACCAAACAAGAGATCTTTCTTGGAATGAACCAAGACACTGGCCAGTCCAGCCTTCTGCCCTCTGGCCAAGAGGTGATCCAAAAATTATTTTCCCTGACACTGTGTATGATTTTGCAGGTTATAAAAAAATTTGGTGGGATTTCCTCAATGTCGATGACAAAGAAGAAACTCACTATACAAGGTTAAAATTTAGTACACTGAAATTTCAAAGAAATCACCAGTACAAATGGTTCAGGGATTGGTGGTGTGACTATGGTGTGAACATAACTTTAATGGATCCTATATACCATACGGAATACTGCAGAAAGCATTGTGATTTGTGTTTTGAACAAATTATTGTAGAATGCTTTCATCCCATCTATAGAACTGTCAAAGAAATGACAGATCAAGAACGGTCCCCATTTCATGATGTAAATTATTCACTTCAAGAGTAGATTCACAAACATCTAGAATGGTTAGTCTTAATCGAAATCAAACATCAAATTGTTTTGGGCAAACCAATGATTGTTCGTAGGATATACACATGGGATGAATTATTGTATAAAAGAAATAGATTCCCAGAATTGATTGTGTTCTGACGGTTCACATGGGTTTTTTGTAAAAAGCATCCATAGTGTAATCATGATGTCCAATCACAAGGACTTAATTGTGGCTAGATTTCCTGTGGGATTTGCTGTACTAAAGCCTCCACTGTGTAAATAATTCATGAAGCATATTTTCTCATGGGCTTTGATAGATTAAAAGCATCCAATTTGTTTTGTCGGAATTTTCTTCGTAACATTTTGCTTTTCCGGACTGGAATCTTCGTGTGGATGTCGCCCTAGCATTACCCGAAAGCAATGATTCCATCCACTTTTCGGTTAGTATACTGAAGACCTACAGTAATGATTGTCCCCTCTCATTTATATATAAGGAGGGTAAGTCTCATTGTTGAGGCATCAAGTTTTGGAGTGATCGAGTTTTGGAGAGTCATAGAGAGTCGGTTTGATCTAATAAGCTTATGTATCAGTGTGCTCGACACTGGTAAGAACCTAAAGTGGCCAGATCATTTTAGAAGTCTTCAAGTATGTATATGAGTCCAGTCATATTCTGAGGCAGAGCCTATCTTTCGCCAGGTAGCCTTCGGTATTGCTTGTTCCTTGTGAACAGCATAAAGTTCGATAAATGCGAAGATAGTCAATCTCTGATAAAGAATCTCTCTGTAAAAGGATCTGAAATCCATTTTGAAATAATATGAGTATACACATTTACATTGTATGCTGTGGTAGTAGTTATCTTTGATCTTTCATCCGAAGTTCACAGGAAGTTCATCAGAGGTTCGCCAAAGGAACGAAGGGACGCCAAGGCCGTTGTTAGGCGAGGAAGTCATTGTTGAGGCCATGAGAGCGTGAAATTTCTGAGTAGGTTCACGCTGAGTTCACCACTGGTTCACCAGGAGTTGGCTATCAGAGATAATCAAAGAGACGCAGCAAGTAGCAAGCTTGTGACAGAAGCCCCTGCTTAAAATTGTTTCAGACTGTTTCTAAAAGTGTCTCACTATGGTGGGCCACTGGATACCCCTCATGAGTAAGAATTGGACCAATAGCATATTTGGAGGCATTTGTCTCAATCTCAAATGGTTGCTATAGTTATGGTAATGTGAGCATTGGTGCAGAGAAGAGGCATTGGTTCAACTCAACAAACACCTTCTATTGGGTTTCAGATCAAAATAAATTTTCTTTCGCTCTGCCCTTGGTGACTTGACTTAAAGGCCAAGTGATATGAGAGAACCCCAACACGAACCTGCAGTATAAATTGGCAAGGCCCAAAAAGCTGCAAAGCTTTGCTAGAGTGGTTGGGGCTGGCCAATCCTGAATGACTTGTATCTTGGCTAGGTCCACATGCACACCCTGATCATCAATGATGTACCCCATATATTGAACTTGGGTCATGCCAAAAGTACATTTCTCCAGATTGGCACACAGCTTGTGTTGTCACAGGGTTTGAAGGACCTATCGAATATGTTGGAGGTTCTCTTCCGAACTCTAGCTAAAGATCAAGATGTCATCTAAATAAAACACCACAAATGCATTGGTGAAGGGTCGCAAGATGTCTTCCATCAACTTCATGAAGGTTATGGGGGGAATTCGCCAACCCGAAAGACATGACCAACCATTCAAAAAGGCCCTACTTGGATTTGAAGGTGGTCTTCCAGACATCGGAGGGTTCAATCAGAACCTAGTGATAACCAAACTTCAAGTCAGTCTTGCTGAAATATTTAGCCCCCTTGAGCTGGTCCAAAAGGTCATAAATCTGCGGGATTGGGTACCTATTCTGGATTGTGATCTTATTCAACACCTAATAGTCAATGCAGAGTCTGTAGATCAGTCCTTCTTCTATACCAATACAATCAGGATCCTACTGGGTGATGAGTTTAGCCTAATGTGCCCTTTCTACAACAGCTCCTAAATCTACCTCTTGAACTCATCGCTCTCTAGAATAAAGCATCTATAGATCGATCCATTAGGTAGTGGCGCGCTTGCGGTAAGATGCTAGACCTGATAGTGCAGAGGCACCCCCGTAGGTGAGGTGAAAATGTCCCTGTACTCCTCTATGACCTTTTCCATATGTTGTTGTTGTGCAAAGGAGCCCTATTTGGAATCCATGGCCATAATATTCTTCTTGCCCTAAGGGAAAATCATAAGGAAAACAAATTTCCTAGTCTGTGAAATGATCTTACTACATTGCTTTATAGAGATCAAAGAGATGATGGTAAGAGGGGCTACCTTTGGTATCCTATACAAATTTTTACACAAAGTAATAATAACAGAGTGAGGTTTAGACTCATATACAAAATTTCGCTTCCACGAGTATGGTTTTCCTAATAATACATCACAAAATTCAAGAGGATAAACATCACATAGTACCTCATCCGTGAAGAGCTTGATGTTGTAGGGAGAGTGGCACTGCTGGTTGATGCGGAGATATCATCCTTAGTGAAGCCACTCGATGGTATACAATTACAAATGCCTTATAGTCAGTAGACCCAGCCGCTTCATGACCTTCGCTGAAATGAGATTATTTTGGCTTCTGTTGTCAACAATGAACTACAACAGAGAACCCTTCACTCACATTTGTGAGTGGAAGAGGCATTCCTCCTCCTCTGGATCTTCAAGCTCGTTCTCTTGTATCTTGGTGGTGGCCATGGTGGCACTGGGCTCCGCGTCAATGATCTCCTTCCTTTTTTCATTCCCCTTGTCGGTTTCTGACTCAGAGTCAGAACATGCATATAACTTGGAAGCCTTCAGCTCAGCCACTAGTGACTGCTTGGACCGACACTCACTTGCGTTGTGAGTGGAGGTCTTATGGAACTCACACCATTTTCCAGTGTCCTTCTTTTTCTTTAGGGTGTTGTTCTTTACTTCTGACTTAGGCCAGTTGTTCTAGGTCATTCCACCTTGGCTTTGTCCTTTTATCTATGGTTTGGGGGTGTCTTTTCCTTTATTCAGATTCAGAGATCCAAAGTCTCGCTTCTTTTGTTTAAACTTTTGCTCAATCTTGATAGCGTATCGGTACATCGTGCCGAGTGAGGAGATGTTCCATCTCGTCCTAGATGTATCTATGTAGATAGTCATGGTACTTGAGTACCAAATTTTGCTCAGAATCCTTGATACCCAACTTTGTGCAAAGGGTATGAAAAGCATTGGTAAACTCTGGCATGTCTTGGTCCCTTCCCTCCTGCAGCATGGTCCACTTTATGTATTTATCTTCATATCTCCTGACAAGGTAGTACTACTCCTTGTTGGAATCCTGAAATGAATCCCAAGTGGGTGTGGTTGAAAATAGTGAGGGTGCACTTTCGTCCTTCTTCTCACAGTAGGATTCCCACCAATCCTTGACATGGGGGGTGGCTTTGAGAAGTGCAAAAGTAATATTCTCCCAGTTGGAAAAATCATGAAAAGAAAAATATCCTTCCAATAGATTTAACAATTTATTTACAGTGTTCACATCTATCTAACCTTCAAATATGGGGATGTCAAATTTAAGTTGTACCTTAAAGGGTGTGGCACTTCTAGAGTGGTTGCTAGAAGAATATTCATTGCCTTTGGGTAGTCGCTGAAGGAACTGGGCAAAGTCATCCATCATTGCATTCCTCTGTCGCTAGAGGGATTCTTCAAGCAATATTTTGAAAGGATATCCTATCCTCTCATCTTTCTTTTCTTCTACCATGGGAGGCCGTCGGTATTTTTGAGGCTGGTCTTGCAAAGGTTCGACCAGTTCGAACCCTAACTCCTTATATCCCAACCTCGTTGGGGACATGCAAAGAAAAAGAAAGAAAGAGCAGACCGCTCTAATACCACTGATCCGAACTTAAATAGGAATGAAAAAAATCACATATATAACCATAAATACAGAGATGCAGAAAAAATAACACTTCATTTCATTAATATCATATACTAAAATATGATTACAAACAGAAATGGAAATAAACTAGCTCGGGTGATGGTAGCTTATCTTTGAGAAGAGATGTGGAAGCTACATGCCTCTGAAATTTGTTATAATGAGGCTCAAGGGCCTATTTATTATTTAACAACAAGGGAAACCCCTAAACAACCAAAACCCTAACCCCAGGAGTTGAAACACCAAGAGTTTGTGAGCCCCGTTGGGGTTAGTTTGGCAGCAAACTTCCTGAGGTCATAACTTGGTCATATTATCTCCATTTGGCACGTATGATAACTTGTTCAAAACATCTCTTTGAGTATTATAGGATTTTCAGCAAGCCCATGCCCATAGCCTACTACGGACCTCAAAAAAACGTCGTTTAGGGGGTCAAAACTGCTCCGGAAGTTCAGAACCTGAAAAACTACTAAAAATAGTAAATGTTGCAATAAACAAGGAAAATGATGAAACCAACTAGAGGTCTAGGTGGAATAGGCAAGTGGCCACCAATATCCAACTAGATCACATCGGCATGAAGAAAGGGAAATAAAGTGGATCAAAGAAGAATGAGAAACATGATGCTTTTGAGGAGGGGAAGAAGTGGAAAGGGGGGGAGAGAAAAAGATGGCAGCCACAACACACTAGTGTTGGGAATAATACTGAGAGGGGGTTGGGGGGGGGGGGTGAATCAGTATTTACAATCAATAACTTTTTCATTTCATAATCAAATTTATATATGCTACTTTAGTGAAGGGAACTCGCGTGTGCATGCAATTGTTCTTAAGGAAACCAATGTATATCCAGTGAACTTATGATTCAATTAATTCATCATATGTTGATCTTTTAATTAGTGTATCAGTACTTTATTAAACATTAAACAGTAACCATGTGCAGTAATAATAGAATAAACCATCACACATAAGCAACACACATGAACACCAAGATTTAAGGTAGAAACCCAATGCGGAAGGAAAACCACCTGTTGTTGTTGTCTCTATCTTCTTTTAATATAAAGAATAATTTGTTTATAATATTGTACTGGTGCAGACTCATACCAGTATGTAGGCACCCACCTACAGAAGGCTACAACCTTCTCTCGTTCTCTAGCTTCTACTGGAAGGGAGTTACAACCCCCTAGCTCTTGTACTAGCCGATATGTTTACTAGTACGTAGGCGTTGGCCTACAAAAGGCTACAACCTTCACTCATTCTCCAAATGTTATTGGAAGGGAGCCCTAACCCCCTGATCAAATCACTAGCCGCTACTAGAAGGAAGCTTTGATTTCCTCATTGAAGGCTCCAACCCTCAGTATCCTCCAGGGACCACGTTTCATAAATTTTCATACTAGATACTCTTGGTACACAACAACACAATATGAAGGCCAAGTTTCATCAAATTTTCATAATGGATCCATTAGTAACATTGAAGCTCAAAATAAATCACCAATGGAATACATGCATCAAATACATCTGCATCAACCAATCATTGAAACTCAATCATCAATCTTTGATATAACTGAAACCCAATCAGAAATATTTGAATCAATCATCAATCAATCACTGAAACCTCTGACATATTGAATCAAACAAAGTCTGACACAACTAAATCAATCATTCACTGAAACCTCTGACATACAGAATCAAACAATCACAACTGAATCAACCATTCATTCAAACTTAATAAAATTCAACCAATCAATTGGAACAGATAGATCACTGTAGCCAGTACACAAATTTGAACCCAGAACACTGCATCAACAACTAGAACCAACTGTAACATCAAAAGTCATGTTTTAGAATGTATACACTCCTTCAATGAAGCCAACCTACATGTATATGCTACTTCCTTTAGCCCAACCTATGTATACCTCTAAAGATACTAAATCATAAATATTCTGAATCAAATCTGGACCAACCAGTAATATTATGAACATCTACTATCAATTTACAGAGATCCAAACAGTAAGCAGCAAAGATAACCCTTCTCACTTAATCAATCAATCAATCAAACATAAACTCCTTATGCATTCAATTTTACTTTCAGATCTAAGAAGACTTCATTGACAGACAATAGTAAAACAACAACACCGATCAGATAGATCAGTCATTTCTGAACAAAATGTTTTCTTTTGCATATGCTACTTGAAAGAGTCAAACCTACATGTACACGTGCCTTTACCAAGATGAACCAACGTATAGATTTGAAAATATTAACTTACAACTTCACTGCTATTCCAGACTTCAGACATACCAAGATCATGACATATAAAGGATAAAACATTCGTTAGCATTCATATCTAGCATATCCATTCTTAGATCACATAATGATAAGTCATTATGATCCTGATCCATTATTAGATCTCATCCATCATCAAACACTTAGGTGCATACTTAGTCCAGATCAAGAAAAGCATCAGAAACCCATGAATGCATAATTTCTTTTGATCTAAGACTTCATAAGATATTCATTACTTATGCACTTAGCCCTTTGATCTTCTCCTCCTTATATAGTTTTATCCTTTCTCAATACCTCGGACCAAAACAACACATAGAACCTATGGTATTCTTAGATGGGATCAAATAATTGTTACTCCTCTCAATATTGTGGGCTAATACCATGGTATTGACCTTTGGTATTATTTCACCTTAATTTCTTTAATTTTTAATCCCATACACGCTTTTCTTCTTGTGAAAGTGCATGCATACGTATACGCTCTTTTTTCACAGTGAACTTGCGTGTATATGCTCTTTTTGTACAGTGAACCCACGTATACAACTTAACGTACCTGAAAACCTCCTTTTTCTTCAACTTATTGATTTTGATATGTAGTCCTTTATTCCATCATACTATTCTTCTGTACCATTACTCTGTTCCCTTTGAATAGAATTGTTATAATGTGATTGTCCATTGTAATTAATTCTGAATTGATGCCTTTGAGCTGCCCTATATTTTGTCACATCTGTAAACACAACTGCCATGCATTTTGTCAGATAGATATCCCTCTTGTAGATTCATCTAGTTACATAGATTTATCTAGTTGCCATATACAAGTGAGTTGTTCTACTACAAGTGGGTTTCCATCAAGTACAACACATGCATCATAATGCCAACAACCAGTGCAAATATCCCAGCAACCACTGCAACATTCATGGTGGTACAAAGGAGAAGTGTTAAAGTTCCATACAGAGATTAACCCAAAGAAAAAAAAGAAAGGCAATAAGAAGAAGAATATCATGGCCACTAATTTGAGAAAACATGTTGAAAGCAACTCAGACATGGATGAGAAGATTTTTTGTATTTCATTGAAGAAGGAGGTGAAACTAAGTAGCCTCTAGAAACAGGAGGAGAAAAAAATGACAAAACTCTTCCACATAAAGGAATAGGTCAAGAAGAAAAATATTTATGCTTTGTTTGACTCAGGATCGTAGACGAATCTCATTGCAACAAAGAGGGTCAACAAATTAGGATTGGAAGTTCATGATCATCCAAGCCTATATCCATTAGGATGGGTAAATAAGTATGCATAGTTGAAGGTAACAAAACATTGCAAAAGTAGAATTTCTATTAGCGTTGATTTTATTGATGAAGTAGAACTATATGTGGTCCCCCTTGATGTATGTGGAGTGGTGTTTGGAATTCCCTACATATACATGTGAGATGAAACATTCAAGCAGATATCCAACCAATGATTGGCTTCTCAAGGATGGAAAATCATTCACCATCAATGCGCACAGGGGCAAGTCAAAAAATTCAATGGTGAGTTTCAACCAAGCCAAGAAATTGATATGTTCCATCAAAAAGTATGTTTTACTATTTTTAAGATAAAATCAATATATAGGAGAGTTATTAAGAGGAAAGGCATCCCTCAAAGAGTGTACTAAGAAATAGAAACATTAAGTAGACGAGTTTCTATAGGCATATAGGGATGTGTTCTAGGAGCCTAAAGGGTTACCACCCAAGAGGGAAGTGGAGCATGAGATATAGCTATTGTTGGACTCCCCATTTCTAAACATTGGTTTGTATAGGTAATCTATTATAGAGGCTAGCGAGGTGAAGAAATAGTTGCAACAACTACTAGAACAGGGTGTCATTCGACCAATTGCATCAAATTGTGGGCCAACCATGAACATTGTACCAAAGAAGGATGGGACTTGGCACATGTGTAATGATTATAGGGAATTGAACAAAATCACACTCAAGAACATGCACCCCCTACCCAGAATAGGCGATCCATTGGATTAGTTGCAGCAAGTGAAGTACATTTACATCATTTATAATTTATTCATCATAATTCAAAATTGTTTATGTATGTGTGTGTGAGGTCATAATTATTACTCACTGCCATTATAGATCACACACACACACACACACTATATATATATATATATATATATATATATATATATATATATATATATATATATATCGTGATTTACAATGAATGTGAGTGATAATTATGACTATAGACTAGGGCAAAACAAGGCATTACATTCCTCTCCTCCTTAAAGGAATATTGTCCTCGATGTTATACGATTTGTAAAATACAATAAACAAAAATGGGAATGACATTTTATGGCATCCTTATTGAGTTCCCATATGGTTTCATCCACTCGATAAAGCTTCCATTACACCTTGACCTATGTCATGGCTTGTTTCTAGAGTAGTGTCTCTTTCCTATCTAGTATGCATTGAGGATCAAGATGGAATTATCCTTATTGTTCTACATAGATAACCACCTATTAAATGATGTGATTAGAATCATAAACATATTTCTTAAGCAAAGATACATGGAATACATCAAGTGCTTTAACATTAGAAGGTAATATAAACTTGTATTGCACTAGTCCAACTCTCTCCAAAATATTGAATTTTCCATAGTAGTGGGGCACCAATTTGGCACATATTTCCATTCTTGAGGAACTTCACTTGGGCTTAAATTGGAGATAAAAATGGTCTCCCACCTTGAATTCATTTTTTGTTTTGTTTTTATATGCATAGTTTTTTTTTGTGATCCTTTGATGCCTTCAACCTCTACTTTATTTATATGACTTCTTGTTTTATTTCCTTCAACATATTAGGTCCCAATGTGATATAATCCATTAGATGGTCCCAACTAACTAGAGTATTATACTTCTTTCCATACAATTATTCAAAGTGACTCATTTTCAATGATTCATGATAACTATTTTTACATGCAAACTCTATTAATGGTAGATAATCCTTCCTTTTAGTAAGCTTACTCATCATATACATGAGAAATATATCTTTGGATATCTAATTTGTCACTTATATTTTCCCATTTTTTAAGGGCGATAGGTATTGCTAGATGCTAAATACATAATATTACTTCAAACAATGCTTTACAAGACCATTAAGTGAACTTAACATCTTAGTTAGACATAATCAATTTTACCATACCATGTAGTCTAGAAATTTTGTTTCAAGAAGATCTCATCAATATCAATTTCCTTGTGAGTGGATTTCATCAGATTGAAATGAGTTACTTTGTTCAAGTTGTATACCACTACCAATAGTGAATTGTATCACCTTGTGGTCTTCAACAGTCTTGTGATGAGATCCATAGTTATGGTTTCCCACCCCCATTCTAGAATTAGAAGAGGTCGCAACAATCTTGTCAGGTGTCTATAATCAACTTTAAATTGTTGGCATTTAAAATAGCTAACTTTGTATTCCACAACTTCCTTCTTCATAACATTCTAATACTATAACTTTCTCGTGGTTGAAATCATCTTCTAGTAACGGAGGTGTTTTCCCAGGAAAAAATAGTAATTTTCATTATATTGCAATATTGAAAATTACATGTTAAAGTTGTTGTATATATAGCAGATGCCAAAATTGTGTCCCATATGCCACTATATTGTAAAATGTATGATAAAGTTTGTCACATAGAGTAGCGCTGAGAAGCACAATAGCATAAATATGTACATAAATAGTTCAACTGATCAAAAACATGAGTAGAAAAAAGGATTTTATCAATAAAAAAAAATTAAATCATGATGCTTCATCCACCAACTGTTGATGTTCGATAAATTTCTTATGGAAATACTAATAGAAAGATTGTCCTTGTTGTTCCTAAATTATCTAATGACCATGAGGTTGTTATGTTGCCTCCTTGGAAAGGCTATCAGAAATATGGTTCCTTTCCCTGTATAAATGATGACATGAAATAAATTAAAATTGTGCTTTAAGAGTCATAATTTCATCGAAACAACTTCTGAGTGTGTGCACGTGACAATGAGCTTGAAGATTGAACCAATAAATAACAAGTTTTGAATCACCAAATATTTGTAGTTTCTGGTAACATTTCTCAAGGGAAAAAATGAGGAGAAGCCTAAGGGTATTAAGTTAAGAGTAATTGTTGGTGCCCCTGCCTAAACCCATCTTCATTTTCAAGAAATGATCTTCAGTGAAATACAAGACAGATCCACCTCCACATACTATCTCTTGAGCTGATCCATCAAAATATGCCAAGGGTTTTGATTTGTCAATAGATTCTGGATAGATGATACGATGATGCTGGTATTGTACTTCATTTGATATTAAGGAGTATAAAGCCTCAATATGAGAAGACACAAATATCCAATCGGGTCTCTTATCTTGAAAATTTATTGATTCCTTGCTAACCAAATGCCCCAACAAAACAATATAGGCAGATTGTGCAGCTTAATCGGCTGGGCATTATTCCACCAAGATTCCCATGCAGTTTGAAAGGATTCTCCCTGCCACCTAATGTTGAATGTTAGTGATTGATAGATCTGGGCCTAGATGAGCTTATGGACAACATAGGAAGAGATGGTCAATGGATTTAGAGCTATTCTTACATAGGATGCACCAAGAAAGACCCTGAAATGATCTAAGTTGAAGGTTGTCTGTTGTTGGAAGCTTATTGTGTAACAAACACCACATAAAGATTTTGGCATTTGCAGGGCCTTTTAACTTCCAGAGTGATCACCACCACCAGTCTTTTTGTTCAAGTTCATGATTCACATAGATGTATAGGTAGCCCTATTTTGGAGTGTATTCACCTTGTGTTGAAATGGCCCATATAAGTTCATCTTCCCGATCACTTATCCTAACATGTGACTCCGACAGGGCATTGATATAATTGGGCCATACATGTCTCCAATGCATAGGGTTCAACAGCTCGTGAGTAGTTCTCCATTTTTTACCAAAGATAGTCGAGTTGTCTGGGTCTATAATGTAACACCCTCCTCACACATCTACCCAAGTAACTAGCCAACCGGGGTAAACATGTGATGAGAGGCTACTATGATTGGATTCGACCTCCTATATGACGTTAAGGAAGTGGAATCGATGGAACACATCAACCAACCTATCCACATTAGCAACATAACCCTCAGGATACATGTCAGCGACGCAGACATCTTGTCCCTAGGTCCCACAGATGTTTTGGACATCTAAATCCTATGTTTCTCTCATGATATAGGCATGACATCATCCAGAAACCCAAAGTCTCTCTCACAGGCTTGCCTGCCAGTGTCCAGAGACCCAATTTGCCAGTGTTATGCCAACGTCCTTAGGATTTGAGCCACGTTTTCTGGCCCAGAGCCCAGGTCACTGCCTAGAATGGAATGATAACTTAGAAGGAGTAAGATAATAGGAAAATAATGATGCAAAAGCAATAATTTGAACAAGTCCTTAATCAGACCCCTACTAGCCATGACAAGCATTTCATCAAACATGTTGTAAGCATGTAATCTACAGGTGCAACCAACATAATTAAACATAGGGATCTTGTACTTATCTTAGAATCGCTAAGAACCATTGTTACCTCATGTCATTTGGTGCATTACCATCTATTAAACCATAGATACATTATCCATTCATTTACAAGCAAAAACATGTTGAGAGTCATACATAGTTGTTGTAATAAAACACACAAATAACTAGCATAATAATAATAAAAATACACATGAAAGTACAACCATATAGACCACAAATAATCCATCAATATAATCATATAAATACAAGGATAACTAACGTTTCATTAATGATACAAAACCCAAACTCGGGATAGGACTTCCCATGTTCCACCTGACCATAGAGTGGCTGAGCCAAATCTCTCTTCAGCCATTCACCCCCATGCCATATTCCAAGCATGAATGTGGGACTCAAACGAAAAGAACTGACTAGGGAATACTGAGGCTAAACCACCTCACCCTCATCAATAGAAACTGGGCTTTACTGTAATCCATCCCCGATCACTAGGCCAACAAAAAAAACATATCATAACAGGCTTTACCATGTTCTCCACCCGTTCACTAGGCCAAACAAGCATGGATGCCACCAGATTTCTCCACTTACATTGTGATGAATTTTCCCGCCTCCTAGTCTCTCATGCTTTACCATAGTCCAAACCCAAATCAGTAGGCCCTAAAACAAGACCTCAGTCTCTCAGGCTTTATCGCAATCCACACCAGATCACTAGGCCCTAAACCAAGGTCCACTCTCCAAGATTTACCGCATATCCTAACCTGGGATTACTAGTCCCAACGGAGAGAAAACCACCTCTAGGATTTACCGTATAACTTTCCATTCACTAACAAGGATTCCTAGGCCATTCGAGGCAACATAAAATTTTTATTTACCGCAACCCACAACTTGGTTCAGGGTCTACTAGGCCATTTGTTCTATCATTTTGAAGATCCAGCTCACTTAGCTTCAAATCCATCTGGCAATCCATCTTAACCAGAACATGGGAACCCCATCACACCATGGCTATCAGGAAATGGCAAGGCTAGGCTAAAAATACTATTACACCTGGCAAAACCCATGCCATAACAACAAAAGAACCACATGCAATACCATGCATGCCAAATCTAGAAAGGAAAACACACATGCAAATTAATACCTAAAAAGCATCCTGATGTAGTTTCTTGATCCTTCTCTTCCTTGCTTGATATCTTGCTTCCTCTTGCCTTCTTTGCATTTCT
This sequence comes from Pinus tabuliformis, assembly GCA_031772625.1. Taxonomy (NCBI): domain Eukaryota; kingdom Viridiplantae; phylum Streptophyta; class Pinopsida; order Pinales; family Pinaceae; genus Pinus; species Pinus tabuliformis. The sequence continues at coordinate 319,460,368 of CM062815.1, forward strand.
TGATACCATCTTACAATGGCTAAGATCTTTCCAATTTATCCTCATAAGCATTTTTATTAATCAGACCTCTAATTTCTTCATTTCTCATTATTTTCCTTCATTTTCTTCCTCATATGCAACCTGTGACCTTTCACCTCCTTTTTCTCCTAATTTCCATTATTTTCATAAATAAAATGCCAATTAATGCCTCATGCCTTTCCAAATCCTTAACCATTTCCATTGCCAATTTCGTTAGCCTTAATAATTGAAATGAACACCCACTAGGATGTCCTGCCCAACATTCATCTTGGAATACATGTCCCTTACCTGTGGTCTTGTTTTTCCTTTATTAACTTTTATTACATGAAATTTTCACCAAGTTTGTTACATGCAACTTGATGAAGGATTCTAATACCTGCTGCGTCAAAAAATTTAATAAGTCCATGGGGAAGAATATGAGCATTTCCACACCCTGACCAAGAATCCATGCCAATTCAGAAATTTGTGCTTACCCCAATTCTCTAGGCTAAACCAAATCTAATTTAGTGAATGGAGTTAAGTACTGCTCTCCAAATGGTAGATATATCCCCCTTGCTTCGAGTAGGTATTTGAATCCATTCCAAAATCGAAAGTGGGGATATAAATTTACTGTAAACAACTTGAGTCCACAGACTACTGGAGGTGAGAATCTTCTAGCCTAATTTGGCTGCAAGGGCCTTAGTGAAACACCCCAGATATTTCAGTCCCCAACTACCCCATTTTTTTTGTTTGGCTATCATATCCCAACTAACCCATCCAAAATTCTTGCCTTCCTCGTTCCCTCACCAAAGGAATCTGCAACATATTTGTTTAATTCTGCTAATGATGCCTTTGGTAATCCATGATAAGGCCATCTAGTATACATGAATAACCTCTAATATTGATTTGATGTGACTTAACCTCCTAGCTCTGGATAACCAATGGTGATGCCAAATGTTAATTATAGCTTTTATCTCAGCCACTAGCCACATCCAATTATATATTTGTTGGGTTTAAGGCAAAATCCCAAGTATTTGAGACCTTCTTACAGAGTTAAGTGCTTGAATGGGAATTTCTTATGTGCATATACTACATCATTATGTGTACAATTCAAGGAAGATAAGGTGGATTTGCTTTGATTTTCTTGCATCCCAGTAGCCTTGCAGAATAAGGATAATGTGTTCTAAAAAATAGATGAATCATTGATGGATCCATTTAAGAAGATGAGCACATCGTCAACAAAAAGGAGATGAGACAGGGTTATATTGTTTGCCAATTTTATCCCTTTGATCCTTCCAGGGTTCCTTTCATGATTAATTAGACTGCTAAGTCCTTCCATGATCAAGAGAAATAAAAAAGACAATAAAGGACATCCCATTCTAAGGCCCTGTATAGAGTGAAAGAAATTTGATGTCGAGCGATTAATCAGAATACTATATGAGACCAATGTGATGCAACACATAATCTAGTTGATGAAAGAATGAGGGAATCCTAAATGAGTGAGCAACATTCTAATGTATAACTAACTGGATCTATCATATGCTTTTGAAAGGTCAATTTTGAGAATTATACCTTTTAGATTCTTGACTTTGATAGAGTGTAGACCTTCCTGTGCAATGCCAATAGCCTTGTGGATCTATCTATGGTTTAAAAATGAAAATTTCTCCTTTGAAATATGTTGGGATAGTATGGGTTTAATGTAATTGGCAATAATTTTAGCAAAAATATTGTAAATACAGTTACACAGGTAAATAGGCCTAAAGTCATTAAAGGATAGATGCCTATCAATTTTAGGGATCAGAGCTATAAAGGTTGAATTGAAGGCTTCATACATTCTACCATTTATCCTACATTCTTCAATAAACTTAAGGATATCTTGCCCTATCAGCTCAAAAAAATTCAAATAGAATTCAACAGGCCATCCATCCAGGCCAGGGCTTTTGTCTTTCTTAAACCATTTTAGGACCGCCTCTAGCTCCCCCATAGATACAAGTCTATTAAGCTCCTCATGTGCACCCTCGTCCACAAACCGAGGTAAAATCCTAGCTATTTTGGTAATCTCTACAAGGGATGCTTCACGAGGAGCTTTAAATAATTGACCAAATTGGTGAGTGTCCATATTTGCTAAGTCATTAAATGAGCAAACCATGCCACCATCATCATCATTCAAGGACCAAATCATATTTATGGCCTTCCTTCCTCTAGCACATTGTTGGAAATTTTTTGTATTATTGTCACCTACTTAAAGCCAAATGGCTCTACTCTTAATATGCTAGGCTTCTTCCTTCTCTCTTAAAAGTTTGAGTCTTTCTTCTTCAAGCCTTGTAATCTGGAGTTTTGTTTCAATGGATATAAAGCCTTCATTATCAGGATCCTCAAGTCTGGCTAGCACAACTTCAATATTGCGCAATTTTTCTTTGTCCTTCGTTTTCTTTTACTTTTCCCATATAATTATTTTATGTTTAAGATGAATCGGGTTATTTTATAAAAATGCCATTGGCGATCTTTCTTCAGCTTGTGACCCAACCAACCATGTCTCCTTAACTAGACAACGAAATTCATCCTTTAACCATGATGAATTAAATATGAAAGGAGCCTTCGATTTGGGAGCTAATCAAGCTATTTCAAGAAATATGGGTGAATGATCTGATATACCTCCTGAACCCACCCATTTTATGATTCTATCAATCCTATCTAGAAGAGGTGCCTTTATAAGGAAATGGTCAAGACGCTTGGCAAGCATGGCGTCCCCTATTCTTCTATTTCTCTGGTTCAGTTGAATTTGAGAATATTCAATGTCAAGTAAATTATGATGATCTAGTATTTGTTCAAAGAAAGCAGTAAGTGGGTCTACATGTGTGCGGCTTCCCCAAGATTCATCATAACCCAAGGAAAAATTTAGATCCCCACCCAAAATAATGTTGTCACTTTGCATCATAGATGATCCCAATAGTGCTTCCTAGAATTTTGCCCGATTGTGACAGGGACCATAAATGTTTACAAGTATAATGACTATCCCTAGCTCTTCTAAAAAAACTTCCACCAATAAGACTACTTCCCTTCCCTAGACATTCTATATTCTCATCGTTCTGTTATTGATACCAATCGCAATTCTCCCTCATATTCCACGAGCATCTAATGTGTCATAAGTCCATTGAGGGGTAAGGGATGTTAAGAACTCATAAATAGGAATATTGTCGCCCAGAGTCCCCTGTAGACAAATAATATCCATCTTCTCCAACTCAATTAACCCCCTAACGACTAGTATTTTCATTGGGCTAGGCAATCCCCTACAATTAAATGATAACCACTTCATCGAGGAACCATTGCATGGTTTTTATTTTCTCTAAGAACTTGATCAATAGGAATTTTCCTACCCATTGTGACATCCACTCCTGCCATATGGATGGCTTTAGATATATTGGAATGCCTACCCTGACTCAGCTTGGGATCCTTTGGGGGATAAGATGTGCCCAAGACACATCCTAACACAGTGGCTGACTTGGCAAGGGATCTGAGGTTGTACCTATGGTTGAAAATACTGTCAGATCATTCGTCCTCTCTATTAATCATAGGAATAATGTATCCCACCTGGGTGGCCTCAGAGGGGGCCGGATAACATATAGGGGCCAAAACCAAAGGACATGCAATAGAATTTAAATCATAAAGAGAAAGTTCCTTCCCAGCTTATGATAATGGACATGACGACAAAGTGTATATATATGGAGAAAGAGAAATAGAAGGTTACAAATAAGGGAAAGAAAGATTAGTGCCAGAATGAGGACTGGAGCCTGATGCTTGACAGTGTGTGTCCCTTGAGGATGGATGATGATCTATCAAAGGATGAAAACCTTTTTCCATGTCCATCCTGAGCTTATGCGAGTTCACATATTTTTGAGATTTCTGGATGGTATCCTCCCCAACCTCATCCTTATCATTCTCTTTGAATTTCCCATTCATTGATTCACCAGCCAATTTATATTTTTCAATCATGGTACATTCATTGAAGAGATGAACAACCTCATGGAACCTCCTGCACCTAAACAAAACCCCTTGATAATCCAATTTCTGCAGCCAACTCTGACCTTGACATTGGAGCTTCAGGCTTTCCACCAGACCTTCTCTGGTGTCCAAATGAACAAGAATGTGTGGAAAATCCATATTCCTTGTCTCCAAGAAGGACTTTTCGTGATCTAAATAAACCCCTAAATCATCTCCAATGCATCTGAAGACATATTCCGCCCAGAATTGCAGTGGTAGTCCTGGAAATTGCACCCAAATTGGCATTGTCCCCAAATATTCATGATCGAGGTCAAAAAGAGGATGAAGGTTTTAACCTGATATAGAAATTACCTACATACAAATCCTAAAAATAGGAAATAAACAATGGTGAGAGAATAAAATATAAAACAGATATACACAAAGATTTTCCCCTAGATCCCAAAACCGAGACTAATAGATTGATTTTTCATTATATTCCTTTCAATGTTACAATACATATATATACATGCTGAAGCATCCATAAACCCTAATCCATTAACCATGGATTAGAACATAATCATATTTATCTTGACCAGATCTACAAAATACCATGGACAGAAAACCATCATGCCCAAAACCATGTTTGAAATCCATGCACAAAACCATAGGTAGGTCCACCCACCTAATATAGTGTCCAAAAAACAATTTCTCAGGGTGCTACCCTGAACCCGGTGCAGGGGAGCTACTACCCCCCTGCATACCCCCAAACAAGGGGGGTAGTTGTCCCCCCTGCTGCGCTCTGTGCATGAGGTAGTTGTGGCAAGAATATAACACACACCCAACATTCTCCCACTTGTTGTTTTATTTCCACGGGGGGAAACGACTGAGCTTCATCATTGATCTAGCCCTACAATGCCCATTGTTTCTCTACAACAAGAGAAATTCTCAGTGCTCACAGACTTTGTCAATGCATTTACAGTATTCTTCAAAGTGTCCACCTTTACTAGCAACACCTTTTTGTCCTCAACCATATCCCTCACAAAGTGATACTAAACATCAATGTTCTTTGTCTTTGAATGATAAGCAGGGTTCTTTGCTAAGAAAGTTTCACTTTGGTTGTCACAGTCTATCCTTATAGCTCACTGTACTAACCCCATACTTGAACACAATATCTATAGCCAAATTGCTTCCTTGCTTGCATGAGTGGCTGCCATGTATTCTCCCTCTGTAGTTGAAAGTGCCACTACAAACTGCCTCTTACACATCCAACTGACTGCACCTCCAAATAGGTTAAACACATGCCCAGTTATAGATCTTCTCTGATCTAGATCTCCAGCCCAATTTGCATCAACAAATCCACGGATGTCCAAAACACTGTCCAAACTTGGTCTTCCTTGGTAATACAAACCACACATGAAAACTCGGTTCATTATTGTCAAATGCTCCTTCCCTAGTTTTGATATAAACTTTGATCCAAAAATCGATCTTGGATAAACCTCTAAGTCTAAAAGACTTCATATAAGAGGTAAAAGGTGCCAAATGGCACAAATATTTTGTAAATCAGAGGAAAATGAAAATCGTAGGTTGCTCTTAGAAATAGTCTCATTGCATAGATCTCCTCATTCTGAATCCAACACAACTTGAATGGGCGAAAACGGACCTCAGAGGAAGAAGTTATCATAAAAAGAAGTTCCCCTTTGTTCTTTGGGAAAGAGGCAAAAATTTGAAGAAATAAGGCGTATCAGAGGCTTAAGTCAACAATAAACAGGAACCGTCGAATCTGGCCGATCAACGGTCTGGATCCGATTGGCAATCGCAATCGGCGGTGGCAGTTGGCGCATATCGAAGGCATAACATGCGATGGGATCAGGCCAAGCGATATGTCGATTGCCGATATCGGCAGATCGCAATCGGCAATGCCACGAGGCAAAGATAGGACCCTGCGATGCGCGATGTGCCAATGGCCAATATCGGTGGATCGCAATCGGCATTGGCATCAGTCGCGCCATATAGCTTACCTTGGGTCCCCTCGATACACAACTTGTGATATATGTATATATATATGCACGGACCCCACGGGATGATAAACAATATTCGAGATATTTTGAAGTCCGGAAACGCCAATTCCCTTTGTATTTGTGTATTTCGTTTATCAAACAAAATTCAAAGGATAAAGCACCGATGCGATAAACTAGACCCGAAAGGGTTCCTTAGGGCTATTGAATGTCATTTCAAAACTGCCCAAGTCCATATTTTCCGGATTTTAGTGTTAATGTAGTTTTAGAATACAAAGGAAAACCTTGGAAAATGCCATTTGTGACTTGCGACAGTGACTTGTGGGCAGACCCAATAGGAGTATAGAATGGATTTTAGGACATTTGAAGTCCAGATGAATAGTGTTTTCTGCGGATTTTTCCCGTGTCTGGTATATTTTCCTATGTAAGCCAAGAATGCCAAAATTTGGGGATTTCAAGAGCCGATTGTCCCTTCCGTTACAGAATAGGTGGCATCCATCTTTGGGGGTGTTTAGCAATGATTTCTAACACTCAAAGAAGGGATTTGAGCGGACTGTGGCTGGAAGACGGAAATTCGAGAAGCGAAAATGAGCCAACAACGCCGATTTGGCTTAAAAAGGCACAAAACATTAGAAACAGGGAGTTTTTTTGGCTTGTTGATTGTTGTTGGTTCCTGAGGTTGATTGTTTGGGTTTTTTTGCTGACAGTGAAGCCAAAGCAGGAAGCTCAGGCGAAGGAGGCAGCGCAGAAGTAGAAAGGCAACTAAGGGAGTCACTTGGAAGTCAAGTGAAAAGCCAAGAGGGTTGTAAATTTATAAAGGGTAGAAAGAAGCTAGAGTCAAAGAGCCAGCGCCAGAGTTAGAATCGAAGAGCCAGATTCATAGCCAAAGAGCCAGAACCAAGAGCCAAGAGCCAGAGCCAAGAGCCAGAGCTTCAAGAGCCAAGGGATAAAATGGTGTCTGAACCCACTGTTTCTGTGTAGAACAACAGGAGTTGAGCCAAGAGCTTGTAAAAAGGACTTATACCATAATCCCAGAGAGCCTAGTTGAGTTGACTAGAGCTCACAGAGATGTAGCCCAAGAGTTGTGGGTGAACTCCTAATTAAATTATTGTTTCTGTGTGTGTTTTACTGCTGCATTATCTTTGTTGTTTTATTTATTGTTCTATGCATTTATATATCAATTTAAGCACATCAACTTACATCACAACAATAGATTTTAAAGCAAGTAATCAGTTGAAAACAAATACAAGCATACACCCATATTATCAAGCACTCATTAATTCCACATTGGTTAATCAATAAGACTTGGGAAATTTTAAATCTTTGGAAGTGGGAAAGGTTCTTGTAAGTTAGACAAGAAGCCTAAGATCCCCATTTGCAGATCAGGAAATAATCAGTTGAAAACAAATACAAGCATACACCCATATTATCAAGCACTCATTAATTCCGTATTGGTTAATCAATAAGACTTGGGAAAATTTAAATCTTTGGAAGTGGGAGAGGTTCTTGTAAGTTAGACAAGAAGCCTAAGTGCCCCATTTTCAGATTAGTTGGTATCATAGCCTAAGTTTGGTTAACCCCATCCTCAAATAAGGTTATATCAGAATGCTTGGTTGACAGAGCAAATATTTCTTGTCTAAAAGGTGTTTGAACAGTCACAGGTTGATTGTATGCTTGTGTTGCAGATTGACTATTTTCTGAGTTTGCAGAGGTAAAGGGAAAGTTGTTGATAGCTTAGTCCAGGAATGACAAGAAGGAAAGAGAGTTGAAGGCACTCTTCTTATCCCAAAGGACCTCAAGACAATCTTCGGAGCACAAGAGGTTTGTTGCAAAAGGTTGCTGAATAAGCTCTTTATTTATCTTGTTGAAGTATTTTTGTTCATTGACATAATGACAACTTCTACAAGTGGGTCCTCAAATTTTGCATTCTTCACAAGATTCTTTGATGAAGACATGAAGCAAGAATTGTCCACCATGATGGATATGGTGAGAGAAATGTATGAGGATGGAAGGAAGAGCAGCAAACTTAGAGAGAACAGTTGAATTCCATGAAAGAAGAGAAGCAGTTGCTTTCTAACAAATTGCATGAAATGGGGAGGCAACTTCATATTACAAATATGAACCTGAAAAGGATGCATGAGTTGGAGACACAAATCTTTGTTTCCCAAGAAGCCTTAGTCAAGTATCAGCTTGAAGAAGAGGTAAACCATTCCAGTTTGTCTTCAAATTTTTCTGAGAATGCTTATATTGGTTCTTTTGAAAAACATACTAGAGGCATAGGTTCCAAGCTAATGTGCAAGATGGGCTATGAAGGGAAAGGCTTGGGTAGACATGCACAAGGTATTGTTGAGCCAATAATGATTGAGGAAAGGCCTAAGTATTTGGGTCTTGGCTATGGACAAGCTTATGGAGAAAGTTCCAAGGCTGCCATGAAGGCCATTGAAATAGCTCCAAGAAGGGGTTGTATTACAGAGTGTGAAGATTGTATTAAGGAAGAATGCAATAGCTTGAAACATCATTTACATGATGCAGGTGTTCAGAAGCACACACTTGAACCGGAGAGTTGGGGAGACTCCAACAGACTTGAAGAGGTCAATGGTGTTCCAAAGGGAACCACTTCTTCATTTGCTTCACCTTCGCATGAAGGAAATAAAGGTGAAATAGAAAGGTATAAATTTGTTTCCAAACATTTTCTTTTTGATTGTGCAAAGCATGACAAATTTCAACATATGTATGGGAAAAAAATTGCATGTTCCTTTTTTGGGTTGGATAGCCATAATGTTTCTATATGTTGGAATAGAATGGCCACATACAGGAAGCAAAAGAAGGAAAAGAAGCAAGAAGCCAAAGGTGCATTGGACAAGGCAAATCATGTTGTCAAGAGGATGCACATGCAATGCACTTATTGCCATAAGCAAGGAAATCTTGTTGCACAATGTTGAACTCTGAATCCAACAATGCTTCCACAAAAGCTGAAGAAAGTGGAAAGGAAAGATGGAAAAAATGCAAGTGAAGATTCCATGAATGATGTGTCTCAAAATGATTCACATGATGGTGCTAATGTGTAGACAAAGATAATACCTTTGAAATGGATTGGTCAGAAATGGTTAGAGTTCTTAATCCAATTAGGATTGCATGTCTATTGATGCATCTACATTATATTTCATTTCGGCTTCGAAAGTACAATGTGTTTAAGTGAAAGTTGAAGGATGAAATGCATGCATGAGCATGAGATGCATGAACACAGGTATGTTGATGATTTCCTTGCTTTTGAACATGTATGAGTAATTAACTTGCAGGGTTGATTGCTTTGACATGCATGTGATGCCATGTTGACTTGGGAGAAGTTAACTTGGTCTCCAAGTGGAGATAATGATGAAGTGTTTCATCTTTTGAAAAAGAGTCCTAATGGTCTTTTTCTACATGATTGACTTGAAGGGTCATTTGTTTAAAGGCATGTGTTAGGACACTATAAGGTACCTTTTTTCTCATACTTTTTGCTATCATTACATCCTTTTCCCACTCATATTTAAGCCTACATTATCACCTTAATTTGTTTTTCCAAAGGTATATAACGTTTCTTCTCTTTGATATATGTTTAATTTGTTTTACACGTAATTTTACATTACTTTCATACTTAGCCATTAATCAAAAATATATAGTTGCTAAAATAGTTTGAAGGCTGCAGTTAATATATCGTTGCTGCTTGAAGACCACATTGTTGAAACAGTTAAACAATACGCAAATCCTGTTGCTGAAACAGTCCGTGATTTGCGATGCTGAAACAGTCCGTAATTTGCGATGCTGAAACAGTCCGTGATTTGCGATGTTGAAATAGTATTTCATATACAGCAATAACAAGAAGAGATAATTAAAGGAGCTGTTACACTGGCTGCAATAGCTATACCTCAAAGCCAACACCATTACAACCACTGTAACAACATTTTGCTACGGAAGATTAGAATATCCTATTCCAACATAGAAGATTAGATCAGACTAAGAATAGGATTTGTATGTACACATGTAATCATATGCTTAATTGTATTAAGGGGATTATCCTCTTTAAATAAGAAGGGAAATCGGCATTAGGGGTAATTACGACAAAATACGAAAGGATTAGCTGGAAGAGAATTACAGAGAAGGAGTGTGTCTACTTTGATATTGTAACATGTTACATTGGATAGATGAATAAAATATGATTTTGAGCACTTCTTCTTAGTTCTCATTCATTTCTGGGGAATCTTGTGAGAAGGAGAGGGCCCACCTTCCTCACAAGATTCACCCATTAGTTTCTGTAGTGTGTTAATTATTGTTTTCATTCATGCCTTGTTAGAACTCTGTTATCAATTGCTAAAACTCTGTTATGCATTATTGAAGTCTTGTTTACGCATTGTTAGAACTCTGCTATCTATTGCTGAAACTCTGTTTCAACTGATTGTTGCATCATTTTCATACAATTCATTCCTAGGTAATTGTTGATCATTTCGATTGGTAATTCTGTTTGCAGAATGAGTTTATGAAAGTGTGATAGTCAGAGACAGGTGTTGAAGATTCCTACTTTGGGGAATAGGGTCATGTTCTCTATTACAACATAGTTAGTCTTTTCTTTTGCAGATTGCTAAAAGGTTCCTTTTTCCTAGGTTGTTGTTTCTTAATATAATCCAAGATTCTTCTGATAATTGTTTTCCTTTGAATCTTGAATTATGCAATAGAAATATTGGTTTTACTGTAATTCAAGGTAGAGCTTCGGTTTGTTCAAAGCAAGGTGTGATTAGTGTAACTTTTACTACTACTTTGGGTTGCTTTTTAGATTGAACATATACAGTGTGTGATTGCCTTTGAAATAAATAGACTTCCCTGAGTTGACAATTTATGTAGCACTTAATTGTTTTAATTAAATAAGAAATTATAGTGACCAACATTTTGGCATCGTTGCCAGGGAAGGCAATTATATATTTCAAAAGCATTTATGTTTTTATTTCAGATGTCCAGATTGCATGAGAGGACGTGGAGCCCCCAAGAAAACTAACCCTACAGGTGGCAAGGGCAGAGGAAGGGGAGGAAGAAAGACCTTTATCGACGAGATTATATCAAAATCTGAATTTTCTGTTCCTCAACGACCAAGCTCTCGAAAACCAAAGCCTCAACCTTCCTTTCAAGCGAACTTCGAAACAGAGAAAGAGATTGTGAGCCCTGAAACAGTTGAGAAACCAGCAGAAAACATTGAGGATCGAGCAAGTGCAGTAGGGGAACAAACAGAAGAAACCATGGATGAGTATAATGAAGAACTGCACCATGAAGAACAGGTAGGTCCTGAAGGAGAGGTACAAGATGAAAACTCTCTTTCTACCTTAGGATTTCTTATTGGTGATCTTCCTAGAGGAGTAGCTCCTATGAAGAATATTCCACTTTCAACTTTACCTAACATTCATGGTTTATCTTTTGAACATCCTAATGATTTCCTTTTCAATTTTGATATATTATGCAGAAGTTATGATTACATTACCAATGCTAAAAAATTAAAACTATTTCCAGCAACATTAAAGGGAAATGCATTAAGATGGTTCATGAGTCTTGGAGGTCATGTAATCACAACATGGGATCAGATGAAACAGAAATTTCTACACAAATATCAAGACTATTGCCGAACAAGAGAAAAAAGAGAGGAACTATTCAAGATGATACAGAAAGAGGATGAAAATCTAGAGGACTTTGTGGAAAGACTACAGTATAATCTACAAAGATCCAGTCACCCCGATGTAAGTAAAGATATTCTTAAAACAATATTATTAAAAGGAGTAAGGGATGACTGTCTAGATATGCTAAATATGCTTGGTAAAGGGGACATATCTAAAGAATCATATGATGAAATTGTTAACCTCTGTAAAAGATGTTCAAGAGGAGCTGCAAGGAATAGATCAAACAGCAGGGATACCACATTTTCAAGAGTTCAAAAATCAGCCAATGGAGGAGCAACAAGAGCTGAAATAGGTAATTTACTTGAGGATTTTAAAACTGAAATGTTAAGTTCTTTTTCTTCACAAATTGACACCTTGCAGATTAAAAAGAAACAAGCCGAAGCAGAAGCAGCTTTGTCCATATTTTGCCCCAAATGCAGAGAAAAGCACCCACTAAGGGAATGCCCATTGGACAAAATGCCAATTTGCACCCTTTGTGATAAGGATCATGAAACTCAACAATGCCCTTCTTTACCAGGAATCAAAGCAACATTACAACCAACCGATGAAGAAGCTGAATCTGTCTATTTGTTGACACAGAGAAGGCAATGGCAACCATGAGGACAAGGTATGAATCCTAATATGCCATTTACAACTTCTAATCGTTGGAATAATTATTCTTCTTTTAGTCAAGCAAATTACCCTCCCTTTAACCAAATGCAATACCCACCCTTCAATCAAATGAATTACTCACCGTTGCAATAAACAAAACCTCCCTTTGTAGACCCAACAATGTGGACTCCTTGGCCTCCATAACAACAACCTCAGTTTAACCAATGGAATCCAAATTGGAGAGGTCAAAAACCCCCATTTCCAAATCAATTTCCTCAATTTCAATCACAATTTCATCAACCACTCCCTTTACCATTAGGTTCTCCACCGAATAATCAAACTATGTGGCCCCAACTACCTGTACAACCTAACCCTAACCCCAATAATAAGGCTGTGTAGTTTATTGATATTCAAAACTAGCCTATACTTTCTGTTTTCCCTGCACAATGCAATGATATTCATTTATGATCTGGGAAAATAGTAGAACCTATCATTGATGATGTTATCTCTTCTAATTTTGATAAAGAAGAAGTAAACAAACATGATTCACCTGAATAGGTATAATACTATTGCTAAAACAGTTGAACCACCATTCCCTGAGCGTTTAGCTTTGACTAAAACTCCTGAGCCACCTGCTTTCAATCTTCTAGGGGAATTACAAAATCTCTACGTCAAAATTCCACTATTACAAGCACTAAGAGATGTACCAATCTATGCCAGAACTATGCGAGACATTTGTGTTAAGAAACGCGATAAGAAAACTAAAGATCCCCTCACAGTTCATGTCATGTGTGATCTGTCTGCACTAATGTCGGGTAAAGCTCCTCCAGTTAAATATGGTGATCCCGACCATCCTATTGTCACAGTGCAAATTGGAAAAACAATAATTCCTCAATTTCTGGTAGATTTAGGCACTGCTATCAATATTATGACTCTTGAAACTTCACAACTATTACAACTGAAGAATGGAATCAGAGATACCCCAACCATTCTAGAATTAGCTGACCGCTATACAATCAAACTGTAAGGAGTTATTGAATACCTAATCATCTCAGTTGAGTCTTGGAATTATCCAGCTGACTTTGTGGTATTGCAACCTAAAACAAAGTTGGGGTGTCATCCTCTAATTTTGGGTAGGCCTTGGCTAGCCACAACAGATGCCTTTATCAACTGTAGATCTGGTTCAATGACAATTTCCAATGGATATGAAACCAAACAGCTTACTCTCTACCCTCACACTACACCCTTGATTAATAATGACAATTCCTTATGGGTGGACTATGATGATCAAACTACTCAACCTATCTTGACTATCGGACAAGCTTTAAGCCTTAAAGATGCCACTGAGGATGAAGTAATTAATAATTTTATTTGCGAACCCTCCTCTGTGACTCCAGAAACACATAATCAACTAGCTGCACTTTTGGAGTCAGATACCCAGGAAAAGCTTAATTCTGAAGACCTACCTCAAACATCAGCTACCATCTCCTCTAAAAGTATACTAGTAGAAATTGAACCTGAAAAAACATTGAACATAAACCCCAACTTGACAATTGCTGAAACACAACAGTTAATGAAGTTACTTCTTGAAAAACGAATAATTTGCATGGGACTATACAGATACGAAGGGAATATCTCTTGAATTATGTACTCATCATAACTATATCAAGGAAGATTGTCGACCGATCTGTCAACCTCAACGATGAATGAACCCTAATTTAAGGGAAATTGTTAAAGAGGAACTTCAAAAATTGCCTAATGCAAGGTTTATATATCCTATATCTGACAGTGAATGGATTTCCCCATTGGTAATAGTTCCTAAGAAAAACGGGAAATGGAGAGTGTGCGTAGATTATAGAGCCTTAAATAAAGCCACTCAAAAATATCACTTTTTGTTACCATTCATTGATCAGGTGTTAGATAGTTTGTTAGGGACCAAAACAACACATAGAACCTATGGTATTCTTAGATGGGATCAAATAATTGTTACTCCTCTCAATATTGTGGGCTAATACCATGGTATTGACCTTTGGTATTATTTCACCTTAATTTCTTTAATTTTTAATCCCATACGCGCTTTTCTTCTTGTGAAAGTGCGTGCATACGTATACGCTCTTTTTTCACAGTGAACCTGCGTGTATACGCTCTTTTTGTATAGTGAACCCACGGATACAACTTAACATACCTGAAAACCTCCTTTTTCTTCAACTTATTGATTTTGATATGTAGTCCTTTATTCCATCATCCTATTCTTCTGTACCATTACTTTGTTCCCTTTGAATAGACTTATTATAATGTGATTTTCCATTGTAATTATTTCTGAATTGATGCCTTTGAACTGCCCTATATTTTGTCACATCTGTAAACACAACTGCCATGCATTTTGTCAGATAGATATCCCTCTTGTAGATTCATCTAGTTACGTAGATTTATCTAGTTACCATATACAAGTGAGTTGTTCTACTACAAGTGGGTTTCCATCAAGTACAACACATGCATCATAATGCCAACAACCATTGCAAATATCCCATCAACCACTGCAACATTTATGGTTGTACAAAGGAGAAGTGTTAAAGTTCCATACAGATCTTAAACCAAAGAAAAAAAAGAAAGGCAATAAGAAGAAGAATATCATGGCCACGACCTTGAGAAAACATGTTGAAAGCAACTGAGACATGGATGAGAAGATCGTTTGTATTTCATCACAGAAGGAGATGAAACTAAGTAGCCTCTAGCAACAGGAGGAGAAAAAAATGACAAAACTCTTCCACATAAAGGAATAGGTCAAGAAGAAAAATATTTATGCTTTGTTTGACTCGGGATCGTAGACGAATCTCATTGCAGCAAAGCTGGTCAAAAAATTGGGATTGGAAGTTCATGATCATCCAAGCCTATATCCATTAGGATGGGTAAATAAGTATGCATAGTTGAAGGTAACAAAACATTGCAAAAATAGAATTTCTATTAGCGTTGATTTTATTGATGAAGTAGAACTATATGTGGTCCCCCTTGATGTATGAGGAGTGGTGTTTGGAAGTCCCTACATATACATGTGAGATGAAACATTGAAGCAGATATCCAACCAATGATTGGCTTATCAAGGATGGAAAATCATTCACCATCAATGCGCACAGGGGCAAGTCAAAAAATTCAATGGTGAGTTTCAACCAAGCCAAGAAATTGATCAGTTCCATCAAAAAGTATGTTTTACTATTTTTAAGATAAAATCAATATATAGGAGAGTTATTAAGAGGAAAGGCATCCCTCAAAGAGTGTACTAAGAAATAGAAACATTAAGTAGACGAGTTTCTATAGGCATATAGGGATGTGTTCTAGGAGCCTAAAGGGTTACCATCCAAGAGGGAAGTGGAGCATGAGATATAGCTATTGTTGGACTCCCCATTTCTAAACATTGGATTGTATAGGTAATCTATTATAGAGGCTAGTGAGGTGAAGAAATATTTGAAACAACTACTAGAACAGGGTGTCATTCGACCAATTACATCACCATGTGGGCCAACCATGAACATTGTACCAAAGAAGGATGGGACTTGGCACATGTGTAATGATTATAGGGAATTGAACAAAATCACACTCAAGAACATGCACCCCCTACCCAGAATAGGTGATCCATTGGATTAGTTGCAGCAAGTGAAGTACATTTACATCATTTATAATTTATTCATCATAATTCAAAATTGTTTATGTATGTGTGTGTGAGGTCATAATTATTACTCACTGCCATTGTAGATCACACAATATATCTATATATATATATATATATATATAGATAGATAGATTGATATATCGTGATTTACAATGAATGTGAGTGATAATTATGACTATAGACTAGGGAAAAACAAGGCATTACATTCCTCTCCCCCTTAAAGGAATATTGTCCTCGATGTTATACGATTTGTAAAATTGACTTTATACAATAAACAAAAATGGGAATGACATTTTATGGCATCCTTATTGTGTTCCCACATGGTTTCATGCACTCAATAATGCTTCCATTACACCTTGACCTATGTGATGGCTTGTTTCTAGAGTAGTGTCTCTTTCCTATCTAGTATGCATTGAGGATCAAGATGGAATTATCCTTATTGTTCTACATAGATAACAACCTATTAAATGATGTGATTAGAATCATAAACATATTTCTTAAGCAAAGATACATGGAATACATCAAGTGCTTTAACATTAGAAGGTAATATAAACTTGTATTGCACTAGTCCAACTCTCTCCAAAATATTGAATTTTCCATAGTAGTGGGGCACCATTTGGGCACATATTTCCATTCTTGAGGAACTTCACTTGGGCTTAACCTAGAGATAAAAATGGTCTCCTGCCTTGAATTCATTTTTTGTTTTGTTTTTATATGCATAGTTTTTTTTTGTGATCCTTTGATGCCTTCAACCTCTACTTTATTTATATGAATTATTGTTCTATTTCCTTCAACATATTAGGTCCCAATGTGATATAATCCATCAGATGGTCCCAACTAACTAGAGTATTATACTTCTTTCCATACAATTATTCAAAGTGACTCATTTTCAGTGATTCATGATAACTATTTTTACATGCAAACTCTATTAATGGTAGATAATCCTTCCTTTTAGTAAGCTTACTCATCATATACATGAGAAATATATCTTTGGATATCTAATTTGTCACTTCTATTTTCCCATTTTTTTAAGGGTGATAGGTATCGCTAGATGCTAAATACATAATATTCCTTCAAACAATGCTTTCCAAGACCATTAAGTGAACTTAACATCTTAGTTAGACATAATCAATTTTACCATACCATGTAGTCTAGAAATTTTGTTTCAAGAAGATCTCATCAATATCAATTTCCTTGTGAGTGGATTTCATCAGATTGAAATGAGTTACTTTGTTCAAGTTGTATACCACTACCAATAGTGAATTGTATCACCTTGTGGTCTTCAATAGTCTTGTGATGAGATCCATAGTTATGGTTTCCCACCCCCATTCTAGAATTAGAAGAGGTCGCAACAATCTGGCCAGGAGTCTATAATCAACTTTAAATTGTTGGCATTTAAAACATCTAACTTTGTATTCCACAACTTCCTTCTTCATAACATTATAATACTATAACTTTCTCGTGGTTGAAATCATCTTCTAGTAACGGAGGTGTTTTCCCAGGAAAAATCGTAATTTTCATTATATTGCAATATTGAAAATTACATTTTAAAGTTTTTGTATATACAGCAGATGCCAAAATTGTGTCCCATATGCCACTATATCATAAAATGTCTGATATAGTTTGTCACATAGAGTAGCGCTCAAAAGCACAATAGCATAAATATGTACATAAATAGTTCAACTGATAAAAAACATGTGTAGAAAAAAGGATTTTATCAATAAAAAAATATTTAAATCATGATGCTTCATCCACCAACTGTTGATGTTAGATAAATTCCTTGTGGATATACTAATAGAAAGATTGTCCTTGTTGTTCCTAAATTATCCAATGACCATGAGGTTGTTGTGCTGCCTCCTTGGAAAGGCTATCAGAAATATGGTTCCTTTCCCTGTATATATGATGACATGAAATAAAGTAAAATTGTGCTTTAAGAGTCATAATTTCATCCAAACAACTTCTGAGTGTGTGCACGTGACAATGAGCTTGAAGATTGAACCAATAAATAACAAGTTTTGAATCGCCAAATATTTGTAGTTTCTGGTAACATTTCTCAAGGGAAAAAATGAGGAGAAGCCTAAGGGTATTAAGTTAAGAGTAATTGTTGGTGCCCCTGCCTAAACCCATCTTCATTTTCAAGAAATGATCTTCAGCTAAATACAAGACAGCTCCACCTCCACATCCTATCTCTTGAGCCGATCCATCAAAATATGCCAAGGGTTTCAATTTGTCAATAGATTCTGGATAGATGATACGATGATGCTGGTATTGTACTTCATTTGATATTAAGGATTATAAAGCCTCAATATGAGAAGACACAGATATCCAATCGGGTCTCTTATCTTGAAAATTCATTGATTCCTTCCTAACCAAATGCCCCAACAAAACAATATAGGCAGATTGTGCAGCTTAATCAGCTGGGCATTATTCCACCAAGATTCCCATGCAGTTTGAAAGGATTCCCCCTGCCACCTAATGTTGAATGTTAGTGATTGATAGATCTGGGTCTAGATGAGCTTATGGACAACATAGGAAGCGATGGTCAATGGATTTAGAGCTATTCTTACATAGGATGCACCAAGAAAGGCCCTGAAATGATCTATGTTGAAGGTTGTATGTTGTTGGAAGCTTATTGCGTAACAAACACCACATAAAGATTTTGGCTTTTGCAAGGCCTTTTAACTACTAGAGTGATCACCACCACCAGTCTTTTTGTTCAGGTTCATGATTTACATAGATGTATAGGTAGCCCTATTTTGGAGTATATTCACCTTGTGTTGAAATGGCACATATAAGTTCATCTTCCCGATCACTTATCCTAACATGTGACTCTGACATGGCATTGATATAATTGGACCATACATGTCTCTAATGCATAGGGTTCAACAACTCATGAGTAGTTCTCCATTTTTTACCAAAGATGGTTGAGTTGTATGGGTCTATAATGTAACACCCTCCTCACACATCTACCCAAGTAACTAGCCAACTGGGGTAAACATATGATGAGAGGCTACTATGATTGGATTCGACCTCCTATATGACCTTAAGGAAGTGGAATCGATGGAACACATCAACCAACCTATCCACATTAGCAGCATAACCCTCAGGATACATGTCAGCGACGCAGACATCCTGTCCTTGGGTCCCACAGATGTTCTGGACATATAAAGCCTATGTTTCTCTCATGCTATAGGCATGACAACATCCAGAAACCCAAAGTCTCTCTCACAGGCTTGCCTGCCAGCGTCTAGAGACCCAATTTGCTAGTGTTATGCCAGCGTCCTTAGGATTTGAGCCACTTTTTCAGGCCCAAAGCCCAGGTCACTGCCTAGAATGGAATGATAACTTAGGAGGAGTAAGATAATAGGAAAATAATGATGCAAAAGCAATAATTTGAACAAGTCCTTAATCAGACCCCTACTAGCCATGACAAGCATTTCATCAAACATGTTGTAAGCATGTAATCTACAGGTGTAACCAACATAATTAAACATAGGGATCTTGTACTTATCTTAGAATCGCTAAGAACCATTGTTACCTCATGTCATAGAATCGCTAAGAACCATTGTTACCTCATGTCATTTAGTGCATTACCATCTATTAAACCATAGATACATTATCCATTCATTTACAAGCAAAAACATGTTGAGAGTCATACATAGTTGTTGTCATAAAACACACAAATAACTAGCATAATAATAATAGAAATACACATGAAAGTACAGCCATATAGACCACAAATAATCCATCAAAATAATCATATAAATACAAGGATAACTAACCTCTCATTAATGATACAAAACCCAAACTCGGGATAGGACTTCCACGTTCCACCTGACCATAGAGTGGCTGAGCCAAATCTCTCTTCAGCCATTCACCCCCATGCCATATTCTAGGCATGAATGTGGGACTCAAACCAAAAGAACTGACTAGGGAATACTGAGGCTAAACCACCTCACCCTCATTAATAGAAACTGGGCTTTATTGTAATCCATCCCCTATCACTAGGCCAACACAACAAACATATCATAATAGGCTTTACCATGTTCTCCACCCGTTCACTAGGCCAAACGAGCATGGATGCAACTGGATTTCTCCACTTACATCGTGATGAATTTTCCCGCCTCCTAGTCTCTCATGCTTTACCATAGTCCAAACCCAAATCAGTAGGCCCTAAAACAAGACCCCAGTCTCTCAGGCTTTATCGCAATCCACACCAGATCACTAGGCCTTAAACGAAGGCCCACTCTCCAAGCTTTACCGCATATCCCAACCTGGGATTACTAGTCCCAACGGAGAGAAAACCACCTCTAGGATTTACCGTATAACTTTCCATTCACTAACAAGGATTCCTAGGCCATTCGAGGCAACATAAAATCTGTATTTACCGCAACCCATAGCCCGGTTCAGGGTCTACTAGGCCATGTGTTCTATCATTTCAGAGATCCGGCTCACTCAGCTTCGAATCCATCTGGCAATCCATCTTAGCCAGAACATGGGAACCCCATCACACCATGGCTATCAGGAAATGGCAAGGCTAGGCTAAAAAGACTATTACACCTGGCAAAACCCATGCCATAACAACAAAAGAACCACATGCAATACCATGCATGCCAAATCTAGCAAGGAAAACACACATGCAAATTAATACCTACAAAGCATCCTGATGTAGTTTCTTGATCCTTCTCTTCCTTGCTTGATATTTTGCTTCCTCTTGCCTTCTTTGCATTTCTTGATACCATGCATAACCATAGCAAAAACTTGAGCCAAGAGCTTACACTGGCTAAGATCTTTCCAATTGATCCTCAGAAGAATTTTTATTAATCAGACCTCTAATTTCTTCATTTCTCGTTATTTTCCTTCATTTTCCTCCTCATATGCAACCTGTGACCTTTCACCTCCTTTTTCTCCTAATTTCCATTATTTTCATAAATAAAATGCCAATTAATGCCTCATGCCTTTCCAAATCCTTAGCCATTTCCATTGCCAATTTCCTTAGCCTTAATAATTGAAATGAACACCCACTAGGATGTCCTGCCCAACATTCATCTTGGAATACATGTCCCTTACCTATGGTCTTGTTTTTCCTTTATTAACTTTTATTACATGAAATTTTCACCAAGTTTGTTACATGCAACTTGATGAAGGATTCTAATACCTGCTGCGTCTAAAAATTTAATAAGTCCATGGGGAAGAATATGAGCATTTCCACACCCTGAACAAGCATCCATGCCAATTCAGAAATTTGTACTAGCCCCAATTCTCTAGGCTAAACCGGATCTAATTTAGTGAATGGAGTTAAGTACTGCTCTCCAAATGGTAGATATATCTGCCCTTCTTCGAGTAGGTATTTGAATCCATTCCAAAATCGAAAGCGGGGATATATATTTACTGTAAACAACTTGAGTCCACAGACTACTGGAGGTGAGAATCTTCTAGCCTAATTTGGCTACAAGGGCCTTAGTGAAAAACCCCAGATATTTCAGTCCCCAACTACCCCATTTTTTTTGTCTGGCTATCATATCCCACATAACCCATCCAAAATTCTTGCCTTCCTCGTTCCCTCGCCAAAGGAATCTGGAACATATTTGTTTAATTATGCTAATGATGCCTTTGGGGATCCATGATAAGGCCATCTAGTATATATGAATAACCTCTAATATTGACTTGATGAGACTTAACCTCCTAGCTCTGGATAACCAACGGTGATGCCAAATGTTAGTTCTACCTTTTATCTCAGCCACTAGCCACATCCAATTATATATTTATTGGGTTTAAGGCAAAATCCCAAGTATTTGAGACCTTCTTACAGAGTTAAGTGCTTGAATGGGAATCTTTTATGTGCATATACTAGATCATTATGTGTACAATTCAAGGAATATAAGGTGGATTTGCTTTGATTTGCTTGCATCCCAGTAGCCTTGCAGAATAAGGATAATGTGTTCTAAAAAATAGATGAAGCATTGATGGATCCATTTAAGAAGATGAGCACATCATCAGCAAAAAGGAGATGAGACAAGGTTATATTGTTTTCCGATTTGATCCCATTGATCCTTCCAGAGTTCCTTTCATGATTAATTAGCCTGCTAAGTCCTTCCATGATCAAGAGAAATAAAAAAGACAATAAAGGACATCCCATTCTGAAGCCCTGTACAAAGTGAAAGAAATTTGATGCCGAACCATTAATCAGAATATTATATGAGACCAATGTGATGCAACACATAATCTAGTTGATGAAAGAATGAGGGAATCCTAAATGAGTGAGCGACATTCTAATGTATAACTAACTGGATCTATCATATGCTTTTTAAAGGTCAACTTTGAGAATTATACCTTTTAGATTCTTGACTTTGATAGAGTGTAGACCTTCCTGTGTAATGCCAATAGCCTCGTGGATCTATCTATGGTTTAAAAATGCAAATTTCTCCTTTGAAATATGTTGGGATAGTATGGGTTTAAAGTAATTGGCGATAATTTTAGCAAAAATATTGTAAATACAGTTACATAGGGAAATAGGCCTAAAGTCATTAAAGGATAGATGCCTATCAATTTTAGGGATAAGAGCTATAAAGGTTGAATTGAAGGCTTCATACATTCTACCATTTATCCTACATTCTTCAATAAACTTAAGGATATCTTGCCCTATCAGCTCAAAAAAATTCAAATAGAATTCAACAGGCCATCCATCCGGGCCAGGGCTTTTGTCTTTCTTAAACCATTTTAGGACCACCTCTAGCTCCCCCATAGATACAAGTCTATTAAGCTCCTCATGTGCATCCTCATCCACAAACCGAGGTAAAATCCTGGCTATTTTGGTAATCTCTACAAGGGATGCTTCACGAGGAGCTTTAAATAATTGACCAAATTGGTGAGTGTACATATTTTCTAAGTCATTAAATGAGCAAACCAAGCCACCATTGTCATCATTCAAGGACCAAATCATATTTATGGCCTTCCTTCCTCTAGCACATTGTTGGAAATTTTTTGTATTATTGTCACCTGCTTAAAGCCAAATGGCTCTACTCTTAATATGCCAGGCTTCTTCCTTCTCTCTTAAAATTTTGAGTCTTTCTTCTTCAAGCCTTGTAATCTGGAGTTTTGATTCAATGGATATAAAGCCTCCATTATCGGGATCCTCAAGTCTGGCCAGCTCAACTTCAATATTGCGCAATTTTTCTTCATCCTTCGTTTTCTTTTACTTTTCCCATATAATTGTTTTATGTTTAAGATGAATCGGGTTATTTTATAAAAATTCCATTGGTGATCTTTCTTCAGCTTGTGACCCAACCAACCATGTCTCCTTAACTAGACAATGAAATTCATCCTTTAACCATGATGAATTAAATATGAAAGAAGCCTTCGATTTGGGAGCTAATCAAGCTATTTCAAGAAATATGGGTGAATGATCTGATATACCTCCTGAACCCACCCATTGTATGATTCTATCAATCCTATCTAGAAGAGGTGCCTTTATAAGGAACTGGTCAAGATTCTTGGCAAGCATGGCGTCCCCTATTCTTCTATTTCTTTGGGTCAGTTGAATTTGAGCATCTTCAATGTCAAGTAAATTATGATGATCTAGTATTTGCTCAAAGAAAGCAATAAGTGGGTCTACATGTGTGTGGCTTCCCCAAGATTCAACATAACCCAAGGAAAAATTTAGATCCCCACCCAAAATAATGTTGTCACTTTGCATCACAGATGATCCCAATAATGCTTCCCAGAATTCTGCCCGATTGTGACAGGGACCATAAATGTTTACAAGTATAATGACTATCCCTAGCTCTTCCAAAAAAACTTCCACCAATATGACTACTTCCCTTCCCTAGACATTCTATATTCTCATCGTTCTGTTATTGATACCAATCGCAATTCTCCCTCATATTCCACCAGCATCTAATGCGTGATAAGTCCATCTAGGGGTAAGGGATGTTAAGAACTCATAAATAGGAATATTGTCGCCCACAGTCCCCTGTAGACAAATAATATCCATCTTCTCCAACTCAATTAACCCCCTAACGAATAGTTTTTTCATTGGGCTAGCCAATCCCCTACAATTAAATGATAACCACTTCATCGAGGAACCATTGCATGGTTGTTATTTTCTCCAAGAACTTGATCAATAGGAATTTGCCTACCCATCGTGACATCCACTCCTGCCATATGGATGGCTTTAGATATATTGGAATGCCTACCCTGACTCAGCTTGGGACCCTTTGGGGGATAAGATGTGCCCAAGACACATCCTGACACAGTGGCTGACTTGGCAAGGGATCTGAGGTTGTACCTATGGTTGAAAATACTGTCAGATCATTCATCCTCTCTATTAATCACAGGAATAATGGATCCCACCTTGGTGGCCTCAGAGGAAGCCGGATAACATATAGGGGCCAAAACCAAAGGACATGCAATAGATTTTAAATCACAAAGAGAAATTTCCTTCCCAGCTTATGATAATGGACATGATGACAAAGTGCATATATATGGAGAAAGAGAAATAGAAGGTTACAAATAAGGGATAGAAAGATTAGTGCCAGAATGAGGATTGGAGCCTGATGCTTGACAGTGTGTGTCCCTTGAGGATGGATGATGATCTATCAAAGGATGAAAACCTTTGTCCATGTCCATCCTGAGCTTATGCGAGTTCACATATTTTTGATATTTCTGGATGGTATCCTCCCCAACCTCATCCTTATCATTCTCTCTGACTTTTCCATTCATTGATTCACCAACCAATTTATATTTTTCAATCATGGTACATTCATTGAAGAGATGAACAACCTCATGGAACCTCCTGCACCTAAACAAAACCCCTTGATAATCCAATTTCTACAGCCAACTCTGACCTTGACATTGGAGCTTCAGGCTTTCGACCAGACCTTCTCCGGTGTCCAAATGAACAAGAATGTGTGAAAAATCCATATTCCTTGTCTCCAAGAAGGACTTTTTGTGATCTAAATAAACCCCTAAATCATCTCCAATGCATCTGAAGACATATTCCACCCAGAATTGCAGTGGTAGTCCTGGAAACTGCACCCAAATTGGCGTTGTCCCCAACTATTCACGATCAAGGTCAAAAAAAGGATGAAGGTTTTAACCTGATATAGAAATTACCTGCATACGAATCCTAAAAATAGAAAATAAACAACGGTGAGAGAATAAAATATAAAACAGATATACACAGAGATTTTCCCCTAGATCCCAAAACTGGGACTAATAGATTGATTTTTCATGCTATTCCTTTCAATGTTACAATACATATATATACATGCCGAAGCATCCATAAACCCTAATCCATTAACCCTGGATTAGAACATAATCATATTTATCTTGACCAGATCTACAAAATACCATGGATAGAAAACCAACATGCCCTAAACCATGTGTGAAATCCATGCACAAAACCATAGGTAGGTCCACCCAGCTAATATAGTGTCCAAAAAAAAATTTCTCGGGGTGCTACCGTGAACCCGGTGCAGGGGAGCTACTACCCCCCTGCATACCCCCTGACAAGGGGGATAGTTGTCCCCCCTGCTACGCTCCATGCATGAGGTAGTTGTGGCAAGAATATAACACACACCCAACATTCTCCCACTTGTTGTTTTATTTCCACGGGGGGAAACGACTGAGCTTCATCATTGATCTAGTCCTACAATGCCCATTGTTTCTCTACAACAAGAGAATTTCTCAGTGCTCACAAACTTTGTTAATGCATCTACAGTATTCTTCAAAGTGTCCACCTTTAGTAGCAACACCTTTTTGTCCTCAACCATATCCCTCACAAAGTGATACTAAACATCAATGTTCTTTGTCTTTGAATGATAAGCAGGGTTCTTTGCCAAGAAAGTTTCACTTTGGTTGTCACAGTCTATCCTTATAGCTCACTGTACTAACCCCATACTTGAACACAATATCTGTAACCAAATTGCTTCCTTGCTTACATGAGTGGCTGCCATGTATTCTGCCTCTGTAGTTGAAAGTGCCACTACAAACTGCCTCTTATACATCCAACTGACTGCACCTCCAAATAGGTTAAACACATGCCCAATTATAGATCTTCTCTGATCTAGATCTCCAGCCCAATTTGCATCAAAAAATCCATGGATGTCCAAAACACTGTCCAATCTTGGTCTTCCTTGGTAGTACATGTTAGCGCTCGAATTTGCCTCAGGCTGAGGAAGGCGAAACTCAAGGCAACATCAAACCAAGCTCAGCCTCGTAGCTAGCCCTACAAGGATAGGAGAGGGATCTCTCCGGGTCTATCTCTGCTAAAGGTCTTCAAAGGGACTGAGATGACCGAAATGAATACTGATTTTAGGCTAGTAAATTGATAAAGATAGTTTGATTTAAGATTTTTAGGGTTTTGTTGGAAAACAGGGAAAGGCAATTTTGGGTGCGGGGATGTGACACAGTTTTTGCAGAGGTCTTTTTGGGGCAAGGTAGGTGTCTTTAAAGGAATTGAATGGATAGATATGACTGGTGAGGAGCTAAGTAGAGTGAGAAACTTTCAGGAGTTCTCCTTAAACAGATGAAAACATAGATATTAAACAAACTTAAAGGCAGAGCATACAAGATTATGAATTCTACCTCAACACTTCATTTGTTTAATTTGCAGAAGAGAATAGTAGGAAAATGATACACATAACAAACTTACAAGTACATGAGAGAAACACACCATCAACACAAATAACCACAGGAATCCCAAATAGTGCTGCAAAACCTTGGTCTTTCCTTTGCCAAAATTGCAGAGATACAATGTGTAATACAGTCTAAGCTTATCCCTCAAGAGTCCAACCATGAAAATGACTAAGAAGATACATAATATAGGCAAGATAACACATTTCCTTGCCTTTAGGGGTCGAGCTCATCATCCTAGGAGCTGTTTCAACCAATTCTAAACAAAGCACTACAATCTAGGCAATCAAAACAACTTGCCTCTATAAGCTAGGAAACCAATTCATTCATTAATTTTTTACTATTTTATGAATGAATCTTCTAGAATAGGTAAATAAGTGTCATGTCAACATGAAAATACATTAATTACATCAAAGAGGGTGAAAAATCCCATCAAAAGTCAAAACTGGTCAAATAGCTGCGTTTTCCTGTGCTGAAGATGAAAAACTTAGAAAATACCCTGATGCATAGCGCGCCAAAACCCTACGCATAGCGCGCCTTTCAGCTCACTTTTGGGGCACTTCCCGGCATCCAAATTGGGCTTAGGTGGGCTTGTTGGAAAGGTCTGGATGTTTGCTTTCCAACCAAAGTGAAATTTTTCAATTTGGTGCCCATTTTCCCCTCCAAAAATACATTCTCCCAAGACTGCTACCTGTGTGTCCAAAAAGGGGCAACGAGGTCATTTTTTGCATGTTTTTTGACCTTTTGGGGGCCCAAAACTTGATGAAATGTCTTGGAAGTGGCTGAGCAGGTGTATTTCATCATGAAAAATCCAAAAATGCAGACCTTTTGTGAATTGGACCTCCCCATCTTTAGGGTAGCATGCGGCGCGCTACGCATTGAGGGCAAAAACCTGTTTTTGACACAAAAATTTCAAAATTGACCAAAAGTTCTCCAAATTTTCGGAATTTTGAGCTAGGGGTGTATCATCAAGTACCATGCTCCTTCAAGGAGGCTTCGGCCAAAATTTGGAGTGAATCAGGCCTTTTTCGCCGTTTTAATGCCTTGCTCAATCGCCCTTTAAGAATCTTCAGTTTCGCTTTGCAAACATGCATGCGAGCCCAGTAATGATTCTTCATATGGCGGAGCATAACTTTGTCTATGTTTGCCTTGGCTAACAATTTCTCTAAATGAGTGTTCACCCAGATGAGCATAGACTCTCGCTCAATAGGTGTCAAATCACCGGGTCTCTTGCGGGCCAAGTTTCGGTCTTCTCGGATTCGCCGCAACTCATAAAGAGTGTGTTCATCTTCTAGCTGTTTGTTGCGCTGCTCCAAGTAGTTGATTGTCCAATTGGCCATTTCCAATTTCTGTTGCAACAAGTGATTCTCAGCCTTTTGTTGTTGAATGACCTCCTTTAGCTCTAAGCTAGGAGAGCTGATATCAAGGTCAATAATATCCGTGTCCGGATCTCCTGAAGGTCCCTCATCAAACATGGATTGCTTGCCTCTGTCCTGTACCTGTGCCTGTACCTGTACTGCAGAAGGCGAGACCCTTTCCACCTGATGTGGAGATAATACTCGCTGTGCCGATGAAGAAGGCGAGACCCCTTCCACCTGATGTGGAGATAATATTCGCTGTGCAGATGCAAATAAGGCCCTGTGGCCTCTATGATATGTAACATATGAAGGAGCGCTGACATGCTCGGGCTCAGGAATGTCAAACTGATGTGAAGGCCCTCCCTCATCATGGACAATCTCGGGAGGTGGCTGTGGCACCGTGAAAAAGTCGCGAGAAATGAAATCCTCCCAAGCAATACCCTGCTGTGCCAATTGATGCATCACTATGATCTTAATCAGTGCATAATGATAGATGCTCTTATGCTGCTGTGCTGGGCTCTTCCTTTGTACTATAGGCACCATCCTCTCTATGTTGCGACACATGAAAAATGGAATGTTCATCATTCGTACCCTTGTGAAATGCATCAACAAACGGATATGGTACGAATATAGACGTGAAAATCTGCCCTCACAAGTGAAATACCGAATAATAAGTCTCATCAACGGTGCATATTCATCCCTTAGGAATCTGAAAGGAAAAACAACAGTTAAGTGCCTCATACACCCGGGTTTGATATATGGCTCATAGTGAAATCTGTCTAACTGTTGGCGCTTATTCCACTCCTCCCCTACATTTGGTATCCCAGTGGCCTGAGCAATAATCTCAGGTGACAAGGTGAAATCCACTCCAGCAAGGTTTACATGACCATTCTGCAAATGTAGGACAAGTAAGCGGACTAGTTCTCGATGATGTTGGATTTGTGAGATCCGCTCAAAATATTCAAAACATGATTGGTACTGAAAATAGTTCATTGCAAGTGGACAAGCTTGCAAATGAGCCAAATAAGTGGGCTCCTCCCTGACATGCCGACCACCTTTGCCACCCTTGTGATACCTCCTTGGCACCTCTATTTCTGGTGTTGAATCACTATCATAACTCTGCTCATAAGCTGATTCGGTTTCTGACATAGTTTTGAAGACAAGATGGCTGAAATGTATATGCTGACTGTGCACACAATTGACCGTTGTTTGACTTTTTCCTTTTTCAAAATGCTGTTACCAAGGGGACATAAATACAAGGGAATTGTTAGGGAAAGGGAAACATGAGGGAATTAGGGGAAATGAAAATAAACAAGGAATTTAGGGAAGGGAAAGGGCATAGAATTTATGATATTGTAGGGTTTGGGGTGAAGTAGGGTTTGGGATTTTGTGGAGGGATAGTGTAGAATTTTATGGGGAATTTTAAGGGAAATGCTGGTGAATATGGGGGGGTAAAAGAAGCACTAAAATGGGAAAACCTTGGGCAGCATATAACTTTGAAACCCTAGCAAACTAGGCCTTTAAATCCACACAGCAACTTAGGGTTTTTACATTTAATTTTCATGGCATATTTATCATAATTCTTTCACATTAATCTTGAAAAACCAAAACCAGCCATGGAAATGAAGCCTACCTGTAATTTGCTTGAGTTAAGAAAGGATTTGAATGCTTGCTGGCAAGTTTCTGGGCGAAAAACCCAACGCGTAGAGCGCCTTGTCCAACGTGTAGTGCGCCTCTGGTGCGTAGCGCACAAAAAAATTAACATAGGAAAAATCGTGCTGATGCGTAGCGCACCCTGGGTGCGTAGCACGCCTCAGCTGATGCGTAGTGCGCCCCTAGAACTGCCCGATTTTCTCAATAACTTGTAAAATTTCCTTAGCAGGGATGCACTTTGCTCTTGAGAGGTGAATGGGTTGTTTATGAAGAGGAATGTCTTTATATAGGCTCCCCTTTAATTTTTACTTGACCAAAACCCATTTTGTAATGTTTGGGTGTTGACACTTTTTCAAATTAATAGGCTCTGACTTCTGGTTTCCCTTTTTAAGAAAAATTGGTTGAAATAATGATTTCTTCTGATAATTTTTGCAGGGATGGCTCTGATATGCTTTGGCAAAGGAGACCAAGGTTGCGTTGCAACATTTGGAGAACTTGAAATTTTGACAATTTTGTACAAAAACGAGATGGTGACATGTGTTTTTCAAAAACAGAGTTTTGAAAACAAAGTCCAAATTTAGCTGTACAATGATGAGAATTATTGAAATGATGATCTATGAAGGACATCCCTCTAGCCTGCTGGTCTTTTAAGACTTCTTAAGACAAAATTGACTCAACCCTAGACCTAAAACCTCGAAATTTAAAACATGATGATGAATGACCTTTGAAGACTTTATTTACTTAAACAGACCTGAACCAGCAGTGCCAAACATGAGGGGAATAAATGACACAAAACTATTCCATCAGAGTTATGGCATGCCTAACGAAATGCAGTTGATCAAACTGATGGGACACCTAATCATGAAATGCAAAGATCTTTGATCTCTGATGGACGGATACTAGACCGACTCTAACAGTACAAACCACACATGAAAACCTGCTTCACTATTGTCGAATGCTCCTTCCCTGGTTTTGATATAAAATTTGATCCAAAAATCGATCTTGGATAAACGTCTAAGTCTAAAAGACTTCATATAAGAGGTAAAAGGTTCCAAATGGCACAAATCTTTTGTAAATCAGAGGAAAATGAAAATTGTAGGCTACTCTCTGAAATAGTCTCATTGCAGAGATCTCCTCATTCTGAATCCAACACAACTTGAATGGGCGAAAATAGACTTCAGACGAAGAAGTTTTCATAAAAAGAAGTTCCCCTTTGTTCTTTAGGAAAGAGGCAAAAATTTGAAGAAATAAGGCCTATCAGAGGCTTAAGTCAACAATAAACAAGAACCGTCGGATCTGGCCGATCAATGGTCCGGATCCAATTGGAAATCGCAATCAACGGTGGCAGTCGGCGCATATCGGAGGCATAACATGCGATGGGATCATGCCAAGCGATATGTCGATTGCCGATATCAGCAGATCGCAATCGGCAATGCCACGAGGCAAAGATAGGACCCTGCGATGCGCGATGTGCCAATGGCCGATATCGGTGGATCGCAATCGGCATTGGCATCAGTCACGCCATATAGCTCACCTCGGGTCCCCTCGATACGCGACTTGTGATATATGTATATATATGCGCATGGACCCCACGGGATGATAAACGATATTCAAGATATTTTGAAGTCCGGAAACACCAATTCCCTTTGTATTTGCGTATTTCATTTATCAAACAAAATTCAAAGGATAAAGCACCGATGCCATAAACTAGACCCGAAAGGGTTCCTTAAGGCTATTGAATGTCATTTCAAAACTGCCCAAATCCATATTTGCCGGATTTTAGTGTTAATTTAGTTTTAAAATACAAAGGAAAACCTTGGAAAATGCCATTTGTGACTTGCGACAGCGACTTGTGGGCAGACCCGATAGGAGTATAGACCGGATTTGAGGACATTTGAAGTCCAAATGAATAGTGTTTTCTGCGGATTTTTCCCGTGTCTCGTATATTTTCCTGTGTAAGCCGAGAATGCCAAAATTTGGGGATTTCAAGAGACGATTTCCCCTTCCGTTACAGAATAGGTGGCATCCATCTCTGGGGGTGTTTAGCAATGATTTCTAACGCTCAAAGAAGGGATTTGAGCAAACTGTGGTTGGAAGACGGAAAGTCGAGAAGCAAAAATGAACCAACAACGCCGATTTGGCTTAAAAAGCCACAAAACAATAGAAACATGGAGTTTTCTTGGCTTGTTGATTGTTGTTGGTTCCCGAGGTTGATTGTTTGGGTTTTGTTGCTGACAGTGAAGCCAAAGCAGGAAGCTCAGGAAAAGGAGGCAGTGCAGAAGCAGAAAGGCAGCCAAGGGAGTCACTTGGAAGTCAAGTGAAAAGCCAAGAGGGTTGTAAACTGATAAAGGGCAGAAAGAAGCTAGAGTCAAAGAGCTAGCGCCAGAGTCAAAACCGAAGAGCCAGATTTAGAGCCAAAGAGCCAGAACCAAGAGCCAAAAGCCAGAGCTAAGAGCCAGAGCCAAGAGCGAGAGCTTCAAGAGCCAAGGGATAAAATGGTGTCTGAACCCAATGTTTTTGTGTAGAAGAACAAGAGTTGAGCCAAGAGCTTGTAAAAAGGACTTATACCATAATCCCAGAGAGCCTAGTTGAGTTGACTAGAGCTCACGGAGATGTAGCCCAAGAGTTATGGGTGAACTCCTAATTAAATTGTTGTTTCTGTGTGTGTTTTATTGCTGCATTATCTTTGTTGTTTATTTACTGTTCTATGCATTTATATATCAGTTTAAGCACATCAACTTATATCACAACAACAAATTTTAAAGCAAGTAATCAGTTGAAAACAAATACAAGCATACACCCATATTATCAAGCACTCATTAATTCCACATTGGTTAATCAATAAGACTTGGGAAATTTTAAAGCTTTGGAAGTGGGAGAGGTTCTTGTAAGTTAGACAAGAATCCTAAGAGCCCCATTTGCAGATCAGGAAATAATCAGTTGAAAACAAATACAAGCATACACCCATATTATCAAGCACTCATTAATTCCGCATTGGTTAATCAATAAGACTTGGGAAATTTTAAAGCTTTGGAAGTGGGAGAGGTTCTTGTAAGTTAGACAAGAAGCCTAAGTGCTCCATTTTCAGATCAGGTGGTATTAGAGCCTAAGTTTGGTTAACCCCGCCTTCACATAAGGTTATATCAGAATGCTTGGTTGATAGAGAAAAGATTGCTTGTCTAAAAGGTGTTTAAATAGTCAGAGGTTGATTGTATGCTTGTGTTGCAGACTGACTATTTTCTGAGTTTGCAGAGGTAAAGTGAAAGTTGTTAAGAGCTTAGTCCAGGAATGACAAGAAGGAAAGAGAGTTGAAGGCACTCTTCTTATCCCAAAGGACCTCAAGGCAATATTCGGAGCACAAGAGGTTTGTTGCAAAAGGTTGCTGAATAAGCTCTTTATTTATCTTGTTGACGTTTTTTTGTTCATTGACATAATGACAACTTCTACAAGTGGGTCCTCAAATTTTGCGTTCTTCACAGGATTATTTGATGAAGACATGAAGCAAGAATTGTCCACCATGATGGATATGGTGAGAGAAATGTATGAGGATGGAAGGAAGAGCAGCATACTTAGAGAGAATAGTTGAATTCCATGAAGGAAGAGAAGCAGTTGTTTTCTGGCAAATTGCAGGAAATGGGGAGGCAACTTCATATTACAAATATGAACCTGAAAAGGATGCATGAGTTGGAGACACAACTCTTTGTTGCCCAAGAAGCCTTAGTCAAGTATCAGCTTGAAGAAGAGGTAAACCATTCCAGTTTGTCTTCAAATTTTTCTGAGAATGCTTATATTGGTTCTTTTGAAAAACATACTAGAGGCATAGGTTCCAAGCTAATGTGCAAGATGGGCTATGAAGGGAAAGGCTTGGGTAGACATGCACAAGGTATTGTTGAGCTAATAATGATTGAGGAAAGGCCTAAGTATTTGGGTCTTGACTATGGACAAGCTTATGGAGAAAGTTCCAAGGCTGCCATGAAGGCCATTGAAATATCTCCAAGAAGGGGTTGTATTACACAGTGTGAAGATTGTATTAAGGAAGAATGCAATAGCTTGAAACATCATTTACATGATGCAGGTGTTCAGAAGCACACACTTGAACCAGAGAGTTGGGGAGACTCCAACAGCCTTGAAGAGGTCAATGGTGTTCCAAATGGAGCCACTTGTTCATTTGCTTCACCTTCGCATGAAGGAAATAAAGGTGAAAGAGAAAGGTATAAATTTGTTTCCAAACATTTTCTTTTTGATTGTGCAAAGCATGACAAATTTCCACATATGTATGGGAAAAAAATTGCATGTTCCTTTTGTGGGTTGGATAGCCATAATGTTTCTATATGTTGGAAGAGAATGGCCACATACAGGAAGAAAAAGAAGGAAAAGAAGCAAGAAGCCAAAGGTGCATTGGACAAGGAAAATCATGCTGTCAAGAGGATGCACATGCAATGCAATTACTGCCATAAGCAAGGAAATCTTGCTGCAAAATGTTGGACTCTGAATCCAACAATGCTTCCAGAAAAGTTGAAGAAAGTGGAAAGAAAAGATGGAAAAAATGCAAGTGAAGATTCCATGAATGATGTATCTCAAAATGATTCACATGATGGTGCTAATGTGCAGACAAAGATAATACCTTTGAAATGGATTGGTCAGAAATGGTTAGAGTTCTTAATCCAATTAAGATTGCATGTCTATTGATGCATCTACATTATATTTCATTTCGGCTTCAAAAGTACAGTGTGCTTAAGTGCAAGTTGAAGGATGAAATGCATGCATGAGCATGAGATGCATGAACACAGGGATGTTGATGATTTCCTTGATTTTGAACATGTCTGTGTAATTAATTTGCAGGGTTGATTGCTTTGACATGCATGTGATGCCATGTTGACTTGGGAGAAGCTAACTTGGTCTCCAAATGGAGATAATGATGAAGTGTTTCATCTTTTGAAAAAGAGTCCTAATGGTCTTTTTCTACATGCTCGACTTGAAGGGTCATTTGTTTAAAGACATGTGTTAGGACCCTACAATGTACCTTTTTTCTCATACTTTTTGCTATCATTACATCCTTTTCCCGCTCATATTTAAGCCTACATTATCACCTTAATCTATTTTTCCAAAGGTATATAACGTTTCTTCTCTTTGCTATATGTTTAATTTGTTTTACATGTAATTTTACATTACTTTCATACTTAGCCATTAATCAGAAATATATAGTTGCTAAAATAGTTTGAAGACTGCAGTTAATATATCGTTGTTGCTTGAAGACCACATTGCTGAAACAGTTAAACAGTACGCAAATCCTGTTGCTGAAACAGTCTGTGATTTGCGATGCTGAAACAGTCCGTAATTTGTGATGCTGAAACAGTCCATGATTTGCGATGCTGAAATAGTATTTCATATACAGCAGTAACAAGAAAAGATAATTAAAGGAGCTGTTACACTGGCCGCAATAGCTGTACCTCAAAGCCAACACCATTACAACCACTGTAACAACATTTTGCTACGGAAGATCAGAATATCCTATTCCAGCATAGAAGATTAGATCAGACTAAGAATAGGATTTGTATGTACACATGTAATCATATGCTTAATTGTATTAAGAGGATTCTCCTCTTTAAATAAGAAGGGAAATCAGCATTAGGGGGAGTTACGACAAAATACGAAAGGCTTAGCTAGAAGAGAATTACAGAGGAGGAGTGTGTCTACTTTGATATTGTAACATGTTACATTGGACAGATGAATAAAAGATCATTTTGAGCACTTCTTCTTAGTTCTCGTTCATTTCTAGGGAATCTTGTGAGAAGGAGAGGGCCCACCTTCCTCACAAGATTCACCCATTAGTTTCTGTAGTGTGTTAATTATTGTTTTCATTCATGCCTTGTTAGAACTCTGTTATCGATTGCTGAAACTCTGTTATGCATTACTGAAGTCTTGTTTATGCATTGTTAGAACTCTGCTATCTATTGTTGAAACTCTGTTTCAACTAATTGTTGCATTGTTTTCATACAATTCATTCCTAGGTAATTGTTGATCATTTCGATTGGTAATTATGTTTGCAGAATGAGTTTATGAAAGTGTGATAGTCAGAGACAGGTGTTGAAGATTCTTACTTTGGGGAATAGGGTCATGTTCTCTGTTACAACATAGTTAGTCTTTTCTTTTGCAGATTGCTGAAAGGTTCCTTTTTCCTAGGTTTTTGTTTCTTAATATAATCCAAGATTCTTCTGATAATTGTTTTCCTTTGAATCTTGAATTATGCAATAGAAATATTGGTTTTGCTATAATTCAAGGTAGAGCTTCGGTCTGTTCAAAGCAAGGTGTGATTAGTGTAACTTTTACTACAACTTTGGGTTGCTTTTGAGATTGAACATATACAGTGTGTGATTGCCTTTGAAATAAACAGACTTCCCTGAGTTGACAATTTATGTAGCACTTAATTATTTTAATTAAATAAGCAATTATAGTGACCAAAATTTTTGCGTCGTTTCCGGGGAAGGCAATTATAGATTTCAAAAGCGTTTATGTTTTCCTTTCGGATGTCCAGATTGCATGAGAGGACGTGGAGCCCCCAAGAAAACTAAGCCCACAGGTGGCAAGGGCAGAGGAAGGGGAGGAAGAAAGACCTTTATCGACGAGATTATATCAAAATTTGAATTTTTTGTTCCTCATTGACCAAGCTCTCGAAAACCAAAGCCTCAACCTTCCTTTCAAGCGAACTTTGAAACAGAGAAAGAGATTGTGAGCCTTGAAACAGTTGAGAAACCAGCAGAAAACATTGAGGATTGAGCTAGTGCAGTAGGGGAACAAACAAAAGAAACCATGGATGAGTATAATGAAGAACTGCACCATGAAGAATAGGTAGGTCCTGAAGGAGAGGTACAAGATGAAAACTATCTTTCTACCTTAGGATTTCCTATTGGTGATCTTCCTAGAGGAGTAGCTCCTATGAAGAATATTCCACTTTCAGCTTTACCTAACTTTCACGGTTTATCTTTTGAACATCCTAATGATTTCCTTTTCAAGTTTGATATATTATGCAGAAGTTATGATTACATTACCAATGCTCAAAAATTAAAACTATTTCCAGCAACATTAAAGGGAAATGCATTAAGATGGTTCATGAGTCTTGGAGGTCATGTAATCACAACATGGGATCAGATGAAACAGAAATTTCTACACAAATATCAAGACTATTGCCGAACAAGAGAAAAAAGAGAGGGACTATTCAAGATGATACAGAAAGAGGATGAAAATCTAGAGGACTTTATGGAAAAACTATAGTATAATCTACAAAGATCCAGTCACCCCGATGTAAGTAAAGATCTTCTTAAACAATATTATTAAAAGGAGTAAGGGATGACTGTCTAGATGTTATCTCAAAATCAGGCCTTGGAAGGCTGTAGACCAGGAAGACTTCAAGTAACTATTTCAACCTACTTTAGGCTGAGGCTTAGCCTCCTCAACCTGAGAGGGCTCTCTCTTGATGGATTAATGATTTTGATTAAAGATAAGATGGCTAACTCTTATAGAACAACTGTAAAAAAATATGAATGGTGGAAATACATTAAACAAAACTATCCATTGGACTTATGGAGTCAACAACACCTCAATATAACAATGAGCTCAACCCTACATGGAAGTCAGGGCATTCAACATTTAAACATTCAGAACATAAACTCATATGGGACCACACTGTTTATAAATGTATACAGGAAGTCAGAGCACATTTAGTGAATTCTGAGTGATTATACATCCATACCACTGTAAGAATTAAGGAAAGGACAACATCACATATTCTGAACATAAAAAATCCTTCATGAATCCTGAGAAGTAAAGTCAAGCATGTATTACTAAAAATGAGTCTTACATAGGCCAAATACAAGCTTTTCCATAAAATTTTCCAACCCTTTGTACATTAGTTCTTCTCCCATATATAGAGTTCATGTAGATTCCTTCCTCTAGCATGAGGGGAATTCGAATTCCTCCTAATTTGACACCTATTGACACTTAAAACTAACTATTTAATACAAAGGACAGCTAACTAGGAGTCCTAGAGACCTAATACAACTAGGAGTGTAACTCCTTATTATGATTACAACAACCTTATCTAAACATTTAAAACATTCTTTGACACCTAAAACTCCATGAAGTCGAATTTGATGGTGCTCATAACCTTCCATCTGGCCCTTGATGACTCATCCTTTTGTTGTTCCTAGAAACTAGGAGACTGTCCCTTGCTCTGTTCTGGCTGAAAAATAGGTCTTGGGACAGAGCTCATAACTTCTCATAAAAACTGTATTTCGAAAAACTGAAGGAGGATTTTGTGAACCAATCCATGCTGAACAAAAACCTATCTTGGTTTTTTGAAACACCTTCCCTACCGCCCAGAATGTGTCTTTGAAAAACAGGTGTAAAACAGGAGATGAAAAACTGCACCTACAGCAGTTTCGTAGCGCAAATTTGGTCATTAATTTCTCTCAGATCGTAATGGATTTGAGGAAAATGAACGAGGTTTTTGTAGTTCAGTCTGTTCAGAATAGAAACCTCTTTCCATTTCCCAAAATATGCTTTCAGTTTCTTTAGAGACCTCCTGGAAGTTGACTACCTTTTCAAACAGAGAAATATGCCTGTGGAAAACTTGCACCTACAGCGGTTTCGTAGCGCAAGTTTGATCATTCATTTCTCTCAAATAATAATGGATTTGAAGAAAGTGGAAGAGGTTTTTGTACTTTAGTATCTTAAGAATGAAAACCTCTTTTACTTTTCAGAGATGAGTTTTCCATTGCTTGGTAATCCCCTTGGAAGTTGGCTGCTGTTTTCATAACATGAAACTTTGGAGTTCATAAAAGTCTTTCCTTTCCTTGTTTTGCCTTTGCTTGATGTTTATACCTTGTAAGTAATCCCTTTCAGCTGCCCATCCTCAAAAATATATCCTTTTGTCTTACAAAAATGATCCATCAAATCACAATATGCAGCTACAGCAGTTTCGTAGCGCACTACGAAACTGCTGTGCATTAGGCATCACTTACAGCAGTTTCGTAGCGCGCTACGAAACTACTGTGTAATTTCAAAACACAGCTTTAAGACCAAAATTTAACCTTTTTGAGTCTTTCTTTTTCTTGAAATGGCTTTCTCCACATGTCATGAAGCTTGTTCAAAACTGAATATAATAAACACCATTCTTCAAGGAAAACTTTCAAAATGTAATCTATATCAAAATTTAGGATTACCTTACATGCCTTGCTTGAGCCTTCAAAGAACTCTGATGTATGCTGACCTTGAGTTTGCCAAGTGCTTCTTATGCATGAAAGGAGCATGAGAATAACCAAGACCAATTTTCCCTTACCTTACCCTTTTCCTTTGAAATCTTTTCAGTGATAACACTAGATATGCTAAATATGCCTGGTAAAGGGGACATATCTAAATAATCATATGATGAAATTGTTAACCTCTGTAAAAGATGTTCAAGAGGAGCTGCAAGGAATAGATCAAACAATAGGGATACCAAATTTTCAAGAGTTCAAAGATCAGCCAGTGGAGGAGCAACAAGAGCTAAAATAGGTAATTTACTTGAGGATTTTAAAACTGAAATGTTAAGTTCTTTTGCTTCACAAATTGACACCTTGCAAATTAAAAAGAAACAAGCCGAAGCAGAAGCAGCTCTGTCCATCTTTTGCCCCAAATGCATAGAAAAGCACCCACTAAGGGAATGTCCATTGGAAAAAATGCCAATTTGCACCCTTTGTGATAAGGATCATGAAACTCAACAATGCCCTTCTTTACCAGGAATCAAAGCAACATTACAACCAACTGATGAAGAAGTTGAAGCTGTCTATCTGTTGACATAGAGAAGGCAATGGCAACCATGAGGACAAGGTATGAATCCTAATATGCCATTTACATCTTCTAATCGTTGGAATAATTATCCTTCTTTTAGTCAAGCAAATTACCCTCCCTTTAACCAAATGCAATACCCACCCTTCAATCAAATGAATTACCCACCCATGCAACAAACAAACCCTCCCTTTGTAGACCCAACAATGTGGACTCCTTGGCCTCCACAACAAAAACCTCACTTTAACCAATGGAATCCAAATTGGAGAGGTCCCCCATTTCCAAATCAATTTCCTCAATTTCAATCACAATTTCATCAACCACTCCCTTTACCATTAGGTGCTCCACCGAATAATCAAATGATGTGGCCCCAACTACCTGTACAACCTAACCCTAACCCCAATAATAAGGCTGTGTAGTTTATTGATATTCAAAACCAGCCTATACTTTCTGTTTTCCTTGCACAATGCAATGATATTCATTTATGATCTGGGAAAATAGTAGAACCTATCATTGATGATGTTACCTCTTCTAATTTTGATAAAGAAGAAATAAAAAAACATGATTCACCTGAAGAGGTACAACCACCCTCTAATACTGTTGCTAAAACAGTTGAACCACCATTCCTTGAGCGTTTAGCTTTGACTAAAACTCCTATTACAAGCACTAAGAGATGTACCAATATATGCCAGAACTGTGCGAGACATTTGTGTTAGGAAACCCAGTAGGAAAACTAAAGATCCCCTCACAGTTCATGTCATGGGTGATCTGTCTGCACTAATGTCGGGTAAAGCTCCTCCAGTTAAATATGGTGATCCCGACCATCCTACTGTCACAGTGCAAATTGGAAAAACAGTAATTCCTTGAGTTCTGGTAGATTTAGGCACTGCTATCAATATTATGACTCTTGAAACTTCACAACTATTACAACTGAAGAATGGAATCAGAGATACCCCAACCATTCTAGAATTAGCTGACCGTTCTACAATCAAACTAGAAGGAGTTATTGAAGACCTAATCATCTCAGTTGAGTCCTGGAATTATCCAGCTGACTTTGTGGTATTGCAACCTAAAACAAAGTTGGGGGGTCATCCTCTAATTTTGGGTAGGCCTTGGCTAGCCACAACAGATGCCTTTATCAGCTGCAGATCTGGTTCAATGACAATTTCCAATGGATATGAAACCAAACAGCTTACTCTCTACCCTCACGCTACACCCTTGATTAATAATGACAATTCCTTATGGGTGGACTATGATGATCAAACTACTCAACCTATCTTGACTATCGGACAAGCTTTAAGCCTTAAAGATGCCACTGAGGATGAAGTAATTAATAATTTTATTTGCGAACCCTCCTCTGTGACTCCAAAAACACATAATCAACTAGCTGCACTTTTGGAGTCAGATACCCAAGAAAAGCTTAATTCTGAAGACCTACCTCAAACATCAACTACCATCTCCTCTAAAAGTATACCAGTAGAAATTGAACCTAGAAAAACACTGAATATAAACCCCAACTTGACAGTTGCTGAAACAAAACAGTTAATGAAGTTACTTCTTGAAAATAAGGAATAATTTGCATGGGACTATACAGATACGAAGGGAATCTCTCTTGAATTATGTACTCATTGTAACTATATCAAGGAAGATTGTCGACCAATCTGTCAACCTTAACGATGAATGAACCCTAATTTAAGGGAAATTGTTAAAGAGTAACTTCAAAAATTGCCTAATGCAAGGTTTATATATCCTATATCTGACAGTGAATGGGTTTCCCCGTTGGTAATAGTTCCTAAGAAAAACGAGAAATGGAGAGTGTGCGTAGATTATAGAGCCTTAAATAAAGCCACTCAAAAAGATCACTTTCCGTTACCATTCATTGATCAGGTGTTAGATAGTTTGTCAGGGAAGAAATTCTTCTCTTTCTTAGATGGTTTCAGTGGGTATAACCAGATCAAAATTGCACCCCAAGACCAAGATAAGACCACTTTTACTAGCCCCTGGGGAACCTTTGCTTATAGAGTCCTCCCATTTGGGCTATGTAATGCACTAGAAACCTTTCAAAGAGCAGTTATAGGAATATTTTTTGATATGATTAATGACTCTATGGAAATTTTTATGGATGATTTTACCCCTTATGGTGTCTCTTTTGAGGAGGCACTACAAAATCTTGAGAAAGTACTTAACTGATGTATACAAGCCCACCTCTCCTTAAGCACCAAAAAATGTCATATGATGATGAGTGAAGGAGTGGTACTTGGACATTTTATTTCATCTCAAGGAATTCAGGTAGATCCATCCAAGATACAAGTCATTGAGAACCTTCCTATCACCAAAACCTAAATAGAAGTGAGAAGCTTCTTAGGACATGCTGAATACTACAGAAGATTTATCAATTTTTTCTCCAAAATAGCTTCTCCTTTGTTTGTGTTACTTATGAAAAATGTTGAATTCAAGTGGACTAATCTTTGCCAAGAAGCATTTGATGCACTCAAACATCAGTTATCTACAGCTCCTATTCTAAGGGGACCTGATTGGGCACTTCCCTTTCATATATCCTTTGATGCTTTGGATACTGCAATTGGAGCTATCTTGGGACAAGAAGAAAATCATCTCCCCTATGCTATCTATTTCATTAGCAAGAATATGAGTCCTGCTGAACTTAACTACACAGTTACCGAAAAGGAATTTTTAGCAGTTATCTATGCTATTAATAAATTTCGACATTACATCACTAGTTATTCTACTTTTGTCCATACTGATCACTCAGCTATTAAATATTTAATGAAAAAATCTATCACAAATGCTCGAGTCACTAGATGGTTACTATTATTACAATAATTTGATATTACAATTGTAGATCAACCAGGAAAAGAAAATGTAGTTGCTGATTTTCTTTCTCAGTTAACACTTGATGATAATACTCCAATAGATGATTCCTTTCCTGATGAATATTTATTTGCAGTATCTTCTCACTCACCATGGTATGCAAAAATTGCTAATTATTTGGTTGTAGGGAAGTTACCACCACACCTATCCCACTGAGAGAAAAGAAAAATCATTCAACAAAGTGCTCGGTATAGCTGGATAAGTGGGTGTCTTTTCTACACAGGACTTGATCAAGAAATCTGAAGATGCATTAGAGAAGATGAGGTTTATGATGTACTAAAAGCTTGTCATGATGGCCCTTGTGGAGGGCATTTTGCTGATAAAAGAATGGCACATAAAATTCTTAGGATGGGTTATTATTGGCCCTCACTTTTTAAAGATGCAAAGAAATATGTCCAGGCCTGTGATAGTTGTCAAAGAA
Organism: Pinus tabuliformis; assembly: GCA_031772625.1. Lineage (NCBI taxonomy): Eukaryota > Viridiplantae > Streptophyta > Pinopsida > Pinales > Pinaceae > Pinus > Pinus tabuliformis. The sequence goes on from CM062815.1 coordinate 319,503,099, forward strand.
TGGGTCAACCTAATCATAGAGATGAAATGCCATTAAACCCCCAGGTAGTACTTGAACCATTTGAAAGATGGGCCTTAGATTTTGTAGGACCCATTAACCCTCCATCCAATCAAAAAGTTTATATATTGGTCTGCACAGATTATATGACCAAATGGGTGGAGGCTAAAGCACTCCTTAGAGCTACTGAAGAAGTTGTTCTAGCTTTCTTATTTGAAGATATCTTTGTCAGATTTGGAGTGCCTAGAGAATTAGTCACAGATGGAGGACCTCCTTTCACCTCTCATGGTTTTAAAGCCACCCTTCAAAAATATCATATTCATCATAGAATGACTACACCATACCACCCCCAAGCCAATGGACAGGTGGAAAGAACAAACAAAGTAATAGAAGCCATTCTAATAAAAACAGTGAAGGAAAACTGGAAGGATTGGTCTCAAAGGCTCCCTAAAGCATTATGGGCTTACAGAACTACCTAGAGAAACACTACAGGATTCTCTCCCTATGAATTAGTTTATGGTAAAAGTGTTGTCTTTCCTATGGAATTTGAAATCATAACCTTAAGTACTGCTTTAGCTGTTAGCCTTGATTTGATTGATGCACAGACAACTAGGTTACAGCAGCTTAATGAATTGGATGAAAAAATATTAGATGCCATTCATCAAACAACTATGATTCAACAACAAAGAACAAAATGGCGTGATAAAATCATCAAGCAAAAGAAATTCCAAAAAGGTAATAGGGCTATATTGTATGATTCTCGGTTTAAAGAATTTCAAGGGAAACTACGTACAAGATGGCTAGGACCTTACGAAATGGATATTGTTTTCCCCAATGGAACAGTAAGGCTCCTAACAATTGATGACTCTAAAACACTGTTATTAATGAATGGTCATCGACTTCGTCTATACCAGTGCCCCATTTACAAAGAAGATTTTAAGGCCACATGTGTGGCAGATTCACATTATCTCTTTTTAGAGGAGCCTCCTGCCCCTTATTGCATTTAATTTTTCTGAATTTTATTTTTAGTATTAGATTAATTTTTTTTTTACTAATAATCCCTACCAAGGGATGACCTCTTACAATTGATTCTTTTGCAAATTCTCGATCTAGAAAAGGCCTACCAAGAAAGGACAATCTTACTACAAGTAGATCCAAGCTTCATCTTGTGAAGCATTGCTCCCTCTTTCTTCAATCCATTCATCTTCATTTCCCATCTTCCAATCTTCTTTCAACATCCCCATCATTCATCCCCTCTCATTTTTTTTTCCCTTTCCATTCCCTGTCCCCATTTTTCCCGTTGCTGAAACACCATTTCTTCAGCAATATTTTCCATTGTTGAAATATCACTCTTCAGCAACATTTTTCCCCATTTTCCCATTGCTGAAACACCACTCTGCAGCAACATTTTCCCCATTTTTTTTCCATTGTTGAAACACCATTTCTTCAACAATATTTTCCATTGTTGAAACATCACTCTTTAGCAACATTTTTCCATTCTTTTCCTGTTGCTGAAACACCACTTTTTCAGCATTGCCCATTTTTCCATTGCTAAGACATGACTATTCAGCATTTCCTGTCATAAAAACATCTTCTTCAGCTCTTTCGCTCTCACTTCTCCTATTTTTCATGCTACATTCTGTCCTTTCACTACCTTCTCCCATGATTAAACAAACCCTTGATACAATTTCTCTCATAATTCCAAAGTTTCTTCCATGATTACTGCAGATCTATTATGAACAGGCACTATATTTTTCGAAGTACGAATCAAAGGTAAAGATGAGGTATGTAAACTTTATATGTAAATACAATTGAACTATGGTTAATGAGAAGATTCCGATTCATTATTACCATGATCCCCATACACTTAAAGTCATTATTTCAGCCGTAGTTGGGGGGGAATATCGAAACTTTATGCCATCATTTCACACGAACTGACTACCATCACTTCTTTTTACCCATTATCTCATCTTTTCACCATCATTTACATGTCCTCATCTGCAAAACTTACTCTGTTCGGGTGCGGTTACTCGGCTCTGTGACTGTGCATTTTACTGAGCTGAATAGCTATGGGAGGTCCTGCTATACGATACGAACCTGCCACGACAACCCTGCTAGAATTGTATCCAGAAGTCTACCAAATATTTCAGCAGGCAGGCTGGCTGGGTTATTTTTAGAGGCTCCAAGGATTTGATCAACAACAGGTTCTTCAATTTTCTCGGAATATTCAAGAAGACCATTCTATTGTTCAAGGGGTTCGGATTCCAGTCACAGAGGATGATATAGCACAGGTTTCGGGTCTTCCCGTCACTGGCATTCACTGGTTCAGCCGCAAACACATTATTCTTAATGCCCAACAGGATTTTCTCTTGCCAGGAGAACAAGTTGAGCTTAAAGCCTGGGGTGTTTGACTTAGCTCATTGCCGCCTCCTTGGCCGAAAGTTGCAGAGTTTTTCAAGCACTACCTTACCTATGAAGGCTGATACCAGGTAGTTTACCAGTACGACTTTGTCTTATTATCTCATTTACGGCATGCTAGACTGGTGAATATTCCATACTATCTGCTCGGATGTCTTAGAAATATGTCGCATTATTGTAGACAGGTTAAAAACCCCATCCTTTCCCTCACTCATCACCATCTCGTTCAATTACTCATCCAAAAGGGTTTTTCCCAACAAAACCCTCCCCTAAACAATCCACCCATAAACCCTCAGGAAGCTGCTGAACATCCTAAAAACCCTCATGAAGAGCAACCACAAAACCTTCCTGACCCTCCGGAAATACCTATTAATCCACCTACAGATCCAATTGATCCAATTAACCCTCCTACCATACCAAGTCCACCCCACAATTTACCAGAATCATCTACTCCTACTGTTCATATCCCTAGTGATGATTCTCAAGCAGATAAACCTGATAACCCTCCCTGCTTCATCACTGAGGAAAAGCCCACTCGCAAAAGAAAGAAGAAAACTACTACTTTTCCTACCTTTTTACCTAGAAGATGAAGGAGGGCTTCAACCAAAGCAGCAACTACTGCCACTACCCTAAACCCCCAACCCATTTTGCTAAAAGCCCATACACCTCCACCCTCCCAAATCCCAGAATTTTCACCTGTTTCACCCATGGGCACTGAAACACAAGAACCAGATGCCCAGGGTGCTGTGACATTATTTTCTTCACATCAAGTAGCTGTCACACAAGAACCAGCTACTCATTCAGTAGCTGCTACACAAGAACCAGCTACAGCTGAAACACAAGAACCAACTGCTGATTTTGTTCTTGAAACGCAAGAACTAGTTGTTGATTTTGTTCCTGCCACACAAGAACCAGATACCGAGGGTGCTACGACATCATTTTCTTTAAATCAAGTAGCTGTTACACAAGAACCAGCTACTCATTCAGTAGCTGTCACACAAGAACCAACTACTCATTCAACAACTGAAACACAAGAACCAGCTACTGATTTTGTTCCTGCTATACAAGAATCAGATGCCCAGGGTGCTGCAACACTATTTTCTTTACATCAAGTAGCTGAAACACAAGAATCAGCTGCTGATTTTGTAGCTGCTCCACAAGAACCAGCTACTGAGGCTGTGACCATTACACAAGAACTAGTCACCCCTCTTGATACACTTATGACAGATCAACAACCAGAACCAACAATGGCTTCTCTCTTACAAGAGAATGAGTTTCTAAGATCAGAACTAGAAGCTTACAAGCAAGCATTGGTAATGGCAAAGGAAGCCTATGACAGGGAACTTAATTTGTATACCTTAGCTTGCGCAACGGCCATGGTAGAGAAAAACAAAAAAGATGATCAGTATAGAGAGTATATGTGTAGCCAATGTGGGGATATTTATGATCAAGCAGGCTACAAAGTGGTTCAAATCCCAATTCCTGGAGCTTCCCCTGCACCTATGTCTTTTGCAGTTAAAAAAGAGGAACACCCTACTGTTACACAAGAACTAGTAGGACCTTCAAAAATTCCAAAAAGCGAAGCTAATCTACAGGAACCCTGGCCTACAACAACTGTTAAATTCGAAGCTCCTGTTAAATCTGAAGCTCCTGTTTTTATTAGTGAAGCGGTTCAAACTTTGCCTCATGATGCAACTATTCTTTTGGATCAATCTACTCAAATTCTGCCTATTGATGAACCTGCCCCTCCTGGCAAGATCAGTACCCCTACTTTTGTGGAACAAGCCACTCAGACTCTACCTCAGCCTACCACTTGCAATGTTGGAACACAAACTCAACCATGGAATGAGCAGGTAATAATGAACAAATGGAAGAAGGAGTCTGCTATTACACAGGACAAAATCTTGCAGGAGCACAAACTACTTTGGCTGAACCACATATATTCAAACTGGGAAGCTTTGGAGCAAACACTCCAAGAATCTCGTGCCCATAAGAAGTAGAATGAGGAGTTAAAAAGAAAATTTCTCCTAATGTTTGATTTGGTACAGAAATTGTTGGTTGCTAGGAAATCATCCCTAAATTACTCTCTTTTCCTTACAGAATGACTTGCATTCTTTCAGATGAAAGCAATTAAAGATGGAAGACCCTATGTAGTGTTCAAACCAACAGATTTTGTTCAAACTTTTGCAGAAGCCTCTACTAGTGATCAACATCTACTATGTGAGTTATATCTTCATAATGAAGCCATTCTTGATGATAGATAGTTTAATCTTAATCCTCTTGTTGGTGATATCTAGATTCGGGCATTGGCCTTCTTTCTTGGAAACCAAATTACGTGGCAAAATGCTTTTCTAGCTACTAGGGATAATGAAGATAACTGTCTCCTCTGTATACAACTAGAACCACAGAACACTGCCACCTTTGTTGTAGAATATTATCAATTTTTGAAGAAACCAAGGATGATTCAACATATGCGACAACTATAGGCAACAGTACTTCAGGATTGTCAACAGTTTATTAAATCCAAAGAGACTGTTGCCCTAAAAGCAAATAACATGTTTTGGAAACAATCTTTTGAGGAAAGGCAGGAGCACAATCCCTTTAGTCCTACCAATCTTGAGACAACAATCTTCTGGGTACCCAGTTACATCAAATGTGTCCAACAATGCGCTGAAAATTGGATAGGTTATCAGTTCCATTTTCCCATTCTGTGGATGCCAGCAGAGAAGTATTAGGCTCATCATAGGTTGCCCAAGAAGGTTGAAGTAGTAGCCTGGCAAAGGCTACAATATGTTCAAGGATTCAGAGCTCCAACAAACAGTACTTTCTACAGCTACTGCTTAAGTAATTTGCACGCCAAGAGTCAGTATCCGGATTCTGATTCAGATTGAAGTTGCCTGAGGACATGCAACCTTTTTAGTTGGGGGGGATGTTAGGACCCTATAATGTACCTTTTTTCTCATACTTTTTGCTATCATTACATCCTTTTCCCTCTCATATTTAAGCCTACATTATCACCTTAATCTATTTTTCCAAAGGTATATAACGTTTCTTCTCTTTGCTATATGTTTAATTTGTTTTACATGTAATTTTACATTACTTTCATACTTAGCCATTAATCAGAAATATATAGTTGCTAAAACAATTTGAAGACTGAAGATAATATATCATTATTGCTTGAAGACCACGTTGCTGAAACAGTTAAACAATACACAAATCCCGTTGCCGAAACACTCTGTGATTTGCGATGCTAAAACAATCCGTAATTTGTGATGTTGAAACAGTCCGTGATTTGCAATGCTGAAATAGTATTTCATATACACCAGTAACAAGAAAAGATAATTAAAGGAGCTATTACATTGGCCACAATAGCTATACCTCAAAGCCAGCACCATTACAACCACTGTAACAACATTTTGCTACGGAAGATCAAAATATCTTATTCCAGCATAGAAGATTAGATCATACTAAGAATAGGATTTGTATGTACACATGTAATCATATGCTTAATTGTATTAAGGGGAGTCTCCTCTTTAAATCAGAAGGGAAATCAACATTAGGGGGAATTACGACAAAATATGAAAGCCTTAGCTAGAAGAGAATTATAGAGAAGGAGCATGTCTACTTTGATATTGTAACATGTTACATTGGAAAGATGAATACAAGATCATTTTGAGCACTTCTTCTTAGTTCCCGTTCATTTCTGGGGAATCTTGTGAGAAGGAGAGGGCCCACCTTCCTCACAAGATTCACCCATTAGTTTTTGTAGTGTGTTAATTATTGTTTTCATTCATGCCTTGCTATAACTCTGCTGTCAATTGTTGAAATTCTATTATGCATTACTAAAGTCTTGTTTACGCATTGTTAGAACTCTACTATCTATTGCTGAAACTCTGTTTCAACTAATTGTTGCATCGTTTTCATACAATTCATTCCTAGGTAATTTTTGATCATTTCGATTGGTAATTATGTTTGCAAAATGAGTTTATGAAAGTGTGATAGTCAGAGACAGGTGCTGAAGATTCCTACTTTGGGGAATAGGGTCTTATTCTTTGTTACAGCATAGTTAGTCTTTTCTTTTGCAGATTGCTGAAAGGTTCCTTTTTCCTAGGTTGTTGTTTCTTAATATAATCCAGGATTCTTCTGATAATTGTTTTCCTTTGAATCTTGAATTCTGCAATAGAAATATTGCTTTTACTGTAATTCAAGGTAAAGCTTTAGTCTATTTAAAGCAAGGTGTGATTAGTGTAAATTTTACTACAAATTTTGGTTGCTTTTGAGATTGAGCATATACAGTGTGTGATTGCCTTTGAAATAGACAGACTTCCCTGGGTTGACAATTTATGTAGCACTTGATGTTTTAATTAAATAAGAAATTATAGTGACCAACAACATGTTTTGTGGGCTTGTTACCTAGTCCATAGGTCCAAACACATAATTGTCACAAGTTCTAATATTTGTTTTGCCCTCATAGCACTAGAGGGGAAACTCACTTGATTCTGCTTTCCATATACACAATTTTCACATAAATCAAAATCTAGAGAGAAATTAGACATACTTTCTACCATAAAATTACCATGAAGTATTAAAAGTTCCTTCTCTCCAATATGTCCAAGCCTTTGATGCCATAGCATGATATTTTCTCTAGAGACCACTAGATTTTCTACTTCATTTTCAGGAACCACAGAACTGTTGCACCCATTAATAGTAGTGTTACCCTGAAGCTTGTACAAAGTTCCAATATTAACTCTCTGCATCAATACTAGTGCTCTCTGAACCATCTTGAAGGTATCTTTATCGAACATTGTTTTTACACCTGCATCATCCAGCATGCTTATAGAAATCAGATTTCTGACCAATGCAAGAATATGAAGAACACCTGGAAGTTTTCTAATCCTTCAACCTTGCAACGTCAAGTTGACTTTTCCATGATCAATGATTCTAGACTTCCTGTCATCCCCTAAGAATACATCACTACCATCATATTTCTCATACTCACAGAACCACTCTCTTGGGGAGTGAAGTGAAAGGATGCACCTAAGTCAATCAACCATGCCTCATGATCTACATGTGTACTTGAAGAAGAAGCTAATTACACATCCCCATCTTCATCTGAGGTGGTTTTCACATCTACAGAAGCAACATCATCAGATCCCTTTCCTTTCACAAGAGATTTAGATTTACAGTCCCTTTTGAAGTGCCCCTCCTTTCTGCATTTCCTGCACACCTTTACATGTTTTCCTCGAGATTTAGATCTCCGTCTAGATTTCGATATCCCACTTGAGGAATTATTTTTGTTTCTGCTCTAGGACTGTCATCGTATAGACAAGGCATCACCATTCTGGTCCTCCATATTTTTCTGTCTCATCTCCTCCGACAGCAAGGATGAGACTATTTCATCAAACTGCAAGGCAGTTGCATTGCTACCTATTGCAACAACCAGACTATCCCATGAATCTGGTAGATAATACAACTAATATCAATAGATAATAACTGACTTACCACAGTATTAAAGGCATTCAGATGCTCTGTCACCGAGTCTCCATCTTTCATCCTTAGGTTATATATCTTTCTCCATAGGAACAATTTATTCACTAGAGACTTAGATTGGTACAAAGTCCCTAACTTGTCTCACAAAGCCTTCGTTGAAGCTTCCCCTGATACATTCATCAATATTGAATATGAGACACATAATCATATTGTTCGCTTTTCCTTCTGATCCAACTTCGCCCAGTCTTCAACTGATATTGTTGCTGGTTTAGTACCCAGATCTACCGTGATCCACTGATCTTTATCCACCAACACATCCTCCATCTTGAGTTTCCACATCTCAAAACTTTGACCATTAAATTTCTCTATCTCTATCTTTCCACTGCTCGCCTTCTTCGATCCCGCAGATCTCCCACTGAACAGGGTCTACCATAGGCTCGAGAAAAACCCCTCAGCAGAAAAGGTGTCCCCTTGAAGCTGAAACAACTTTGATACCAAATGAAGGTTTTAACCCCATATAGAATTACATGCATATGAATTATAAAAACAAAAAATAAACAATGGCAAGAGCATAAAACATAAAGCATATATACACAGATATTTTCCTCAAGATCCCAAAATCAGGACTACTAGATTGATTTTCATTATATTCCTTTCAATGTTCCAATACATATATATACATGTTGAACTGTTATCCATTAACCCTGGATTAGAACATAACCGTAGTTCCCTTGACTGGATCTACAAAATACCATGGACATAAAACCATCATGCCTAAAACCATATGTGAAATTCATGCACAAAACTATAGGTAGGTCTGTCCACCTAATATAGGGTCCAAAAAAAAATTCCCAAGGCGCTTCCCTGAAACCCATGCATGGGGGCTACCGCCCCCCTCCATACCCTTGTTGCACCCCGCGCATGGGAAGTCATGGAAATAATATAGCAGACACCTAACAAAGGAGACCACACCTTCAACATAACCAGAGCCATCTCTATGTTCCATTATTTAGACAAACCCCAAGTGTGATGTTCATCCTTTTCAAATCTCAATGCAAACCAACCGCTGGTCATAGTCACAATTGTGGGAAAAGAATCCAGAATCTTCCTCCAAATCTCCACTACCCATTTTTTGATTCGTGTCGAGGAGTAATTTCTTCCTTGAACCCTTCCTACTAGGACATTGCCTACCATATCCATAAATTGATCCAATTTTATGTCATCTCTGAGGACTAACAGTCATCCATGCTCTCTAACATTTGTACTCTTCAATTTATTGCCTACCTTCTTCTGATATCCCTCTGTAGAAAGTGTTTAACTTCCGCCTTATAAACCTAGAGTCCCCTAGATTTCATACCTGAAAATTAATGGGAGCCCCTTCAAAACATCTAAAGGTCTATACTGAAGTGGGAAGCTTCTTTACTTGGGGTATAGGTTTTGCATCAGACCTCTGAACCTAGCCAATAGCCTCGTGGGTATGAACCCTTACTGAACCTACTCCGGAAAATTTCTCACTGGTTCCAACAAATTCTAGTTGGATTAAATACCCCCCTCCAAAACTAGTGTTCATGCTAGGGCCAAAGAATTATTCTAAGAACTTTAATTCGAAGGGGGAAGATATTGAGAGATCCGACTATTGCTGGTAATATTCTAATAATATTTATGTATTCTGACCAACTTCTTGAAACCGTAAGGAGGCATTACCAGAGTCCATCAAGAAAGTATTAAAGCCTATAGACATGGAGGTGCCTTCTAAGCCTTATAAACCATCTAGGGCACACCTAGTTGATTCAAATCGATAAGTCAGTTCCTTAATGTTCATCGGTAAATCCATGCTGGAATGCTGAGGTGGATCTTCTATCCAGATCGACAATATAGAATCTAAGGATTCAGAGGAAAAATCTACCAATTCTTCATCCATCTCATCAATAGATCCCTGGATGTATTCAGACGTCGAAAAAACCTAACAGCTATACCTCCTCCAGAAATATCAAGCTTTCCCTCCACCACTTTGATAGCAGATCTATCTCAATACCTCCACACCACCGCCTGCAACTTCTACTACAACTAAACAAAGAAAACCATAACTGAACCCTAATGGAATTCTAGCCCTCATCTTATCTCACAACCTCAGAGCCATTTTCCCCCCTCCATCTTTAGCTTATCAATCACCAAATTCGGTTGAAACATTATGTTTGAGTTTTATTATCTTATGGTAACCAAGGTGTTGGGAATAAGTATTTTTATGTATTTCATCCATGATGATTATTTTCACTTCAACATAATATGGTATATATAGCTTATCTCAGTACATCAATAATCCATCCTTAGTCATTTGATATCCTACACACCTTCGTCCTTCAACCCCTTGCTACAAGTGTTCTTCAATTTGCTTAAAATGTGCATCATTTTGTGGAGCATATTTTATTGTATTTCTTAAACCAATCTCATAGGTGTTGATCACTTCCATGTGTATTACTTTCATGCTTCAACTTAATGCATATACTACATCATTTTCATTTCCTTTTATCTGTTGAATCTCAAATTTTCAGTCACTAATGAGATCCAACCACATGGCCTGTATAACATTTAGAAAAGGTTGATTAAACAAATACTTCACCATTATGGTTATTAATCAACACAAATTTGTGACTAGGCAAGTAATTATGCCACATATTAAAGGAATGGATGATAATTGTGAGCTCCTAATCATGCATGACATAGTTATTCTCATGCTCATTGATCTTATTAGACATTTAGCTAATTACATACCCATCCTACATAAGGAGCTCACCAAACTTGTCTATGCACATATCAATGCACACTAGGAAATATTTGTCTAGATATACAATATTAAATACTAGTGCATTGGTAAGGAGATGCTTCAAATGTCAAAAAAAAAAATTCACATTCATTTGAATAGACAAACTCCACTCCTTTCTTCTCTAATGAAGTGATCGATGGTTGATCTTGGATAATACTTAGATGAATATGCATTAGTATCTTACAAAACCCATGAATGATTGCACTTCAGTGACATTCCTCGAAGTGAGAAAATCCATAATGGTGTTTATCTTGTGAAGGTCCACAATGATCCCTTTTTTTGGAGATCGTGTGAACCAAATAATGTATCTTCTTCTTATATAATCCATAATTGTTGAAATTAGCATATAACTAATGTTTGCTTAGCACTGGTAGCATGGCCTTGAGGTGTTCCTCATGATGTTGCATAGTCTTCGAGTGGATGAGTATGTCATCAATGAATACCAATACAAATTTGTCCATTACTTAGGATGATATTCATTGGGTGCATGAATGTAACTAGGGTATTGGTAATACTTAATGGCATGACCATGAACTCATAGTGCCCATATCAAGTATGAAATGTTGTCTTTTGAATATTTTTCATATTTTATCCTAACTTGATGGTATCCCAGTCTTAATTATATCTTGGAGAACACTATGGTTGCTCATAATTGATTTAATAGATCATTGATCCATGCAATGGGTACTTGTTTTTTATAATCATTGTGTTTATTTTTTTATAATTGATGCACAACCATAGAGTGTTATTTGCATTGTTCACAGAAAGGGGTGGCACTCCCTAGGGGTACACACTTAGCCTAATATATACCTCGTCCAACATCTCTTTTAACTGCAGATTCAACTCCACCAACTTAGGTGCACTCATTTTATAAAGTACTCAAGATACTCATAGTTCTCCTCATATGATATTTATCACTAAGTTCATATCTCACTTAGGTGGAAATATGGTATCTCCTTTAGAAATACATCTCAGAATTCTTATAATATGGGATAGTATTCGATATTTTTCCTCTTTTTTGTATATTGATTTTGGTACATGAATAGCATAGAATTGGCACCCCTTCATCTAGCATTTCTTAAGCTACATCAATTATATTTGTCTTACTCCCATGGGTTTTGATTTTCCTTTGATGGTCCTAGGACATCCAATGTTGTTAATACATTCCAAAGTCTTCTTGTAGTCGTCTAGCTTGAACCGGTACACTTCCAACCAATCCATGCCAATTAAGAAATCATATGAAACTAATGGAAATATGTTCTATGTTTTCCATGAGTGTAAACCATTCATTTAAATTGATGAATATTCCATTAACTGGATCACTTTACTTTTGGTCATTGCAGCTAGCTAGACTAACCACAATTTCATGTGCTTATTTTTCTAAAGGACACAGATATCAACAACTTGGGGTGCAACATAACTAAGGTTAGCCCAAGGATAAAAAAAATATAAATAAATCATTGAGTGGTTATGCCTTCCACTTTTACCCCTAATTTCTGGTGATTTTCTTGTATATTCTCCAAAACTGCATGTATTCAAGGAATCACTAGTGCTGCATCATCAATGATAGTATCCTCATTCACTTGATAAATTCTCTTGTTGTCATCTTGTTTATGGGGATATTCTTAAGTTAGATGTTTTTCTCCATATCCCCAACACTTTGAGAGTTCCTTTTTGGATCCCTTTTAATTTATTCCATGGTATTCATTGGCTTATTCCTACTTTATATAGGGTAGTCATGTTGGAATTCACTTTTGGTAGGGTAACTTGTCTTCGTATCCTTTTCTAAAGTCTTGTGTTGTTGTGACTTGAATATATTTTTCATCAAGAAAATTATATCTTTTTTCTTAAATGGATTTTGCAGCTTTGTTCTATGCCTTAACTACCCATAACAATATTTGGTACCTTAATTGTAGTGGTAGTTACAAGAAACAAGCAAATAACCATATCTCTAAAGTTGTCAAAGAAATTAAAAGGATTATTACATAATCCAATTATGAAGAGGCTATGAAGAAATTAATAACTCTCAATTGTGAGATTACCCAAAGAATATATGGCCTCCCTAAGATCCATAAGGAAGAGGTACCACTTACACCAATAGTTAACTCTATTGGTTCTCCAACCTATGAGCTTGCAAGGTATGTAGCCAACAACAAACCCTTAGTAGGGAACATATACTTTTACATAAAATATTCCAACCACTTCTTTAATCTTATCAAAGGTGAGAATCTTGATTTAATGGTAGGCTTATAAGTTTCGATGTAGTCTCACTTTTCACAAAAAAACCTTTAAATGAGTCAATTTAGGTAATCAAAGAAGTTCCAGACATAGAAATAACCATGTTAGCAAAGGTTTGTATCTGCTCCACATTCTTTAACTTTCAAGGGGGATACTTTGAACAAAATACATTTGTAACATTAGGATCTCCACTTTCATCCATTGTTGTAAACCTCTTGATGGAGGGGTTTTAAAAGATGGCCTTAGACTCTTACCCCCTAAAACCAACCAAGTGGAAGAGATATGTGGATGATACCAATTTGAAATGGCCACATCAGAGTGAGCAGTTGCAAAAAAAATTCAAACACTTTAACTAAATATTTGAGGACATTAAATTTACTATGAAAACTGAATAAAATAAAAGCATTCCCTTCCTTGATGTGCTTATCGCTAGAAAATATGATGGAACCTTAGGACATCAAGTCATAAAAAAGAATAATCATACAAATAGTTACCTTCATGCAAACTCCCACCACCACCCCTCACAAAAGATTGGGGTTCTAAACAATTTTTCCATAAGAACCTTGATAATCTCAAACAATAATTATATTAAGCAAGAAAAAAACCACCTAGAGAGGGTCTTCAGAAACATTTGTTGCAAGGATAAGTAAATTAAGGTGGCTTTGAAAAAATAAAGATGGGTCTGACTCCCACAACTCCCAACCGTCCAAAAGAAAAGTGTACCTTCCCTAAATTAGAGGAGTAATAAATAAAATTATGAAGTTCCTTGAAAGGAAAAATATCACAATCTAGTTCAAGTCAAGTGACTATTACGAAAATAATGAAGTTTGTCAAAGATGGTATTGATCACTGCCAACTTAAAGGAATTTATAAATTAGATTTCTCTTATGGAAAATGTTGTATTGGGGAAACTGGACAATCAATTCAAGTAAGGATAAAAGAACACGGAGAAGACATTAAGAATGAGTGAAAACACAATTAGGTTTAGCATAACACTCTATCAAATTGCGTTGTGTCTATCTACAAAGCACCAAAATTATTATAGAGAAAACCATTATTTCAAACAATAGTTTAGGTAGGCTCTTGAGATTATCAAGCACCATAACAATATAAACAAAGATAAAGGTTTAGAGGTGAGTGAGAGTTGGATTCCTTTGATCAAGCAACGTAGAGCCCTTGATGATAAGGTTGATTCCTTGAGGTAAGTAGGCTTTCTTTACCCTTTTCTTCCCTTCCTTCCTCTTTTCTTTCTTTGTTCTTCTTTTATTTCTTTGTCACTACTTTCTTATCTGCTTCATTTGTGTCTCCTTCTTTCCCTCTGTATTTTGTATTGTTTTCCTCTTATATTTATATTTTTCTACTAAGTTTAATTCCTTTGTTTAGAGTCTTCCATTTTTGTTCTTTCTTTTTCTTATTATCCTTCCTCTTCTTTCCTTCATTCTTTTCCATTTTTATCTTATTATTTTCCTTTTAATAAATGCCTAATGGAATCTCTTTTTTTCTAACTTCTTCATATATTTTAATCTTCTTCCTACTTTAAAGTTTCTAAACTTTTATTATTCGTTAATTTTAAGTTTTTGTTTCTTAATTTACTACACAAGTATAATATATTATATCTAAAATAATATATTATCACTATACTTATAGTTTAGATTTTATACCTTGTAATATATTATAATAATATATTATCACTATAATTATAGTTTAGGTATTTATATCTTAGATTTTATAGCTTGTTTTATTTGTTTATATCTTATTTATTTATTAGTTTTTTTTCTTCTTCTTTTTTTAAATTTTTTTATTAATATTTTCTATAACCTTTATTATTATAATATTACATTTTATTTCTAAGTTATTATTTTCCTTAGGTTTTTAGGTTCTAGGCTCTTTCTTTTGTTTATTATAATTTCATTGCTTCTCTTGTTTTTCCTGTTTAAACTAATGTGGTTCTTAGTAGTTGTATTCTTACTGTGCTTTCTTATTTTTGTTTTATTAACATATTATTCATTATACTATAGTTACATCATTCTTACTATGCTTTATATTACTTATTATTATAGTTTACTTCTTTTCTATTATAGTATTTATTATAATACTATATTATAGGATAATAGTACATTATTTTAATATTATATATTTTATTATATTATAATTAAACTATACTCTAAGATTTATATTCTAGTATATTATTTTTATTATTATTGTGTATATATAAGTTATTAATTTGTAGTATATGGTTTATTTATATCTATTTAATTTTTCAATTTATGTTTTTATTTTATTTTCATTTTTAGGATTTTTGTTATATTTGATGTTCTCTTATTATATCCTTTGGTCTCGTTTGCTTCCTTGCATTCCTATAAGTCAACCTTTTCCTTCCTTCCTTCCTCCCACATCTCATATATTTATTGGTTGGATTCACATCTCTTCCTTACAAATCATTGTTGGGTATACGACCAAAGTCCCACATTGACTAGAGGTGGGGAGGATCATGGATATATAAGGATGGACAAATATCTCCATTGGTATGAGGCCTTTTGGGGGTAAAGCCAAAAGCAAATCCATGAGGGCTTAGGCCCAAAGTGGACAATATCATACCATTGTGGAGATATGTGGTGTTCAGAGTCCTTACAAGTGGTATCAGATCCAGATTCGAAGTTAGCCAAGTGGATGAATCCTCGGAATGCCGAATGAACGTGGTGGGCAATGGTAATATCACGATGGGATCCATGGATGAGCTCGGTTAGAGCAAGCTCTCGAGGCAGGTGGTGTTCCATGTAAGGCGTGTGTTTCCAACGCATTGGAGCGGAGAATCCTGGTTGGTAGAGAGTGGACGGATGGATAATCGTTTGAGGGGAGGCTTGATGGTCCTTTGTTCGAGGGGAGGATTGTTGGGTATATGACCAAAGTCCCACATTGACTAGAGGTGGGGAAGATCATGGATATATAAGGATGGACAAATATCTCCATTGGTATGAGGCCTTTTGGGGGTAAAGCCAAAAGCAAATCCATGAGGGCTTAGGCCCAAAGTGGACAATATCATACCATTGTGGAGATATGTGGTGTTCAGAGTCCTTACAATCATTGTCCTGAATATGGAACCTCATATGAATTTGAAATGTCAATAACCAATAATAAACATTGTGTATAATCTTTTGAACTCGCTCTTTGAATACTTTCCCTTTCTTATCTTATCATCAAGAGTCTTGGGATCATCAATCTCCATATATTCCTAGTAGGACTGAGGTAGCCCATTGAAAAGGCAATGAATTTTCACTTTCTCATCCTTGATATATGGCACACAATGTAGTAGTTCTAGAAATTTGTTGGCATAGTCATCCATGGTCACTTGTCCCAACTTTAGGCCATGGAAGCCATTCATCTTCACATTGTAGTATCTTTCTAACAAGTACATGATCTTAGATTATTTCTAAAATTAACAAATATCTCACTAAATTTGGAAAAATATTAAACACGGACATCATCAAATTTCATTTTTTTATCAACATATTAACATAATATAAGATAAGATATTGAATAGTTTTAGTAATATCAAACCAACCAAATGACCATGAATAGGTCAAACATGGGATTGCAAGGTACAACAATGTCAATACATAGTAGTAATGTGAAAGAAACTCCTAGAAGAAATCGATCTAAGCTAAATCATATAATTATTTCTAACATCCAAGCAAGATACCATAGCTATGGATAATAGTCTATACTTCTCGAGGTTTGAATTTTATGCCTAATGGATCTAACCCCATTTCCCATAACCTAAGTGGAGTTTTTGATAAAATGATGGCGTTGTGAGTGAGTTGTTGATCAAATGATGGTGTTGTGAAGATCTCAATGTAAGTGGTAGGGGCAGTGTTGGGGGGAAGGGGGGGAGATCCCTCCCATGCATTGCATTGAAACTAGTCTACTAGAAACTTAGTAAGATGTTTTTGTGCTAAACTTCCCACCCCTTAGTGTCTTTACGAAGCACTAAGGAGGAGATGATCATTCATATAAGCATGTAGTTTTCTCTCATGTATATTAAGGCTAGGAACCATTAATCTAGGTATTTGAATAAGCTTGGGTACCATTGATATATCTCCACTTAAATCAAAGTACATGAAATGAGATTTCTTAAATGGGGACTTAAATCAATCAATTGTGATGGATATTGTCACAATTTGAAGTAAATAAGATTTAGTGTCCTTTAAGAACCAATTGACCTAGACAAGTAAATAGTGGAGGCAAGGGTCTTCAAAGAGTAACGCACTTGAATAAATCTTGGATATCAATCTCTCCTTGTAAACATTTTCAATTTTCCAAAACCAATAATTATCTCAATGTAATAGTGCCAAGAAATTGTAGAAAAAAACCATGACTCTACCATTACTTTCACCAAGAAGAGAATATGATCACAAATTTTTATGGAGAAGAAATAGAAGTTGAAACACATATCATGGATTTTAGTTGAAATTTTTATATTTTCCTATGCTCTTTAGTTATAAATATTCAATATAACTATGAATAAATTATTAAAATTTTATTTTCAAGATAAAGTATGTATGCAAAGCCATTCATTTATGAAACATGATTCTCCCATGATCTAGGTTGTACAAGGAAGGAAATTTGAAAGGAAATGAAATGTATGAAAGTAAATGGAACATAAATAGAGAAATATAACAGAGAGCACAATAATATAGTGAAAAGCCAACTTTTATTAATAAATGAAATATTAGTATATTGTAGAACACAAACTAGCTAGAATGGTGGTAGTTATCTTGAAATTGAGAGAGACTGCGACTACCCGTATTCACAAAAGTTGATACAAGAAGCCAAAAGAATGGACTTTTAACATAACAAAAGAACCCTATAGGTCCAAAACCATAACCACAAAAGATGAAATGCCAAAAGTTTTGTGGGCCTCAAGGTGGTTAGTTTTTACACCAACTTCATAGAAGCGTAAATTTTGCATACAATATCAATTTGAGGCGCATGATAGCTCGTTGGAAAGAAATGTTCTAGGTATAAAATTTTATATTGGGTCCAAGGAATTACATGTAATCCCCTGGCATTAATTTCCAAAAAACATTGTTTAGGGCCTCAAAACAGCTACAAAAGTTTGGAACCCAAAATTCATACAAAAAATTTCCAATTAGATGAAGAACAATTGAGATGGTTGAAGAGGTGAGTGGCCACTTATATCCACCTGGATTAGTTCTCCCCCATTAGTAATTTATGCTATCTATTACATCAATTTCCCTCATCATACGGGGAAAATTATGTTGAATTTGGCTCCTAGTGAGCCGCTTTATGTAACAGCCTCGGGTTAAAAGTTTAGGTAGTAAACATAATAAAGGAAAAAATAAGACCTAGGTCATGGGACACTTATTTCAAGTTGAATATTGGGAAACACATCCTAGTGGGCATGATCCGAAAATGGATATTAAATCAAGAAGAAAAGGTATTACAGACTCATGTGCAGGAATGCCTATATTACTTAGTGCAACGAATCAAAAATATTATGAATAATATAGACAATGAGTAGTTAGAAAACATGACAGACACACACATCAACACAACAAATAATCAAGGAGTTTAATAGACTTCCTGGCTACGTCACCTGGTCCAGCTTTCAGTGTCGACCTCTATATTAAGTCTTTAAGAACAAATTATTACAAGGGTGAGCTCAAAACATAGTCTCAACCAATAGTGACATCAAAGAGGGATCTACTCAAAAACCTCGAGTCTAAAAGAGTGCACAGACTCTCCCTCTATCTTGTTCCTTTATTCAATCTGCCTCAATATGATTGATTGATTGTCTTTCTGTGATTGTCTTCAACTGACCTCCTTTTGTGCTACCATTGAATGGCTTTTAAGCCTATCGACACTGTCAGTTTGCATTCCTTTTTAGGCTCTCTAGCTCCTGGCGATGCCCCTTCATCTCTTTCCTGAACGTTTAAACAATCATTATGAAATGCTTGAATCATCAAAGCCACCTGTTTACAACATAAAGGACCAATGGTGTGGGTGAAATCCCCAGGAATACACTCTTCTGTTTACACAGAGAAATACACAGAAATACATTGAAAATCATGAAAAATCTGACTGAAGTGCCAAAGCTGGAACTCAAAAGATATAAAGCATGCTCTATAATCCTTTTAAGTCTGTGATTTTATCGCAAGTTGCATGTTGCAACACTTAATGGCCATGGTCCTGAAAATACCAAGAAATACATAGAAATCCTGTCAAAAAGGCTTATTATTGGAACTTAAATTTTATAGAACTGCACCTATAAACCCTGTCGAATCCGCCTTGATCGCAATCGCAAGTTGCATCTGCTATGGGTAATAATCCCTTTGTATTTGGTTCCAACCTTGTTCACTGATCGTCGATCGCTAATATTGGTGCTATCGGTGCATCGCATATCACATGATCCGCAATCCATTAGCATCGCCCCTTTGTATGTTGCGATGCGATAAGTTGCAATCGTATATCACTGAGTCTTCGGGCCTTTGGTAAGTCCTTCCCTTGGAAACCTATGATGCTATGGTGTAATCACAGCCATTGATCTGCACGCTTGATCAACGGTTTCCACTGTGTCACCAGATCGCGATTGTAATTTCCATAGGGCTGCCTCCGATGTACTCCGTTGGCCTCTCGTGATTGCGATATGCCGATTCAATCTAGGCCGTTGATCCATCCGATCTAACGGATATGGTGTAACGAGATTTCATTCTCCACTGAACTTGGTTTTTCTGCCATTCCTTAGTGTTTTCACTGTGATAATGTTTTCCAATAGTTTTAAAGACTTAGACTTAGAGGTTTTAGGATCCATTTTGGATCACGCCTTCCCAATGAAAATCTTTTGGACCACCAAAAGTTGGTTTTTAGGCATCGATCAAGTGAGGATACAATTCCATCACTTGTCTAACTTCTATCCATCGTGCTTTACTTGGATTTGAACCTATAAGTCCCACTCTCAGGTACTCAACATCCCCTTGAAGCGTAGTTCTTACCTTCCTGTCCAAAATTGTGCCCTCCTGTAACTTATTGAGATACTTAGGCAAAAAATCCCCAATAGAAGACAACTGACTTTTCTCTTTAGGATCTTCAATTAATGAAGGTTCATATAATCTCAAGTTTTCTGCATTAACAACTAAATAAATCTGCATATAAGCTGTCAAATCAAGGAAAAAAGCATTTTCACCAATTTTATCAAGTATCTTGAAAGGTCCATACCTTATTGGTTTTAGCTTCTTACCTTCACCCTGCATTCTGTCTTTGCTGATGTACAACTAGACTTGATCACCAACTTGGAAACTATGCTCAACTCGATGCTTATCATGTCTTGCCTTGTACTTGGCTTGACTTCTTTCCAATTGTTCCTATATTGCCTGGTGAATTTCTTGGATTTGTTCAATGAACTTGGTTTCTTTGTCTACATCACTATGTCCATCAGCTGCTATGTTTTTACCAAAGACAAAATCCAAGGGAGACTTTGGTGTAAAACCAAAAAAAGTCTCAAAAGGAGTTGGCATGGTTGTAAGCATGCTGCACATAACACAAATGCTCATCCCAAAGCTTGGGATGCTCGCTGCAATAGCCTTTGAGCAACTGGATCACTGTCCTATTGACCACTTCTGTTTGACCATCTCTTTGTGGATGAAATGTTGTGCTCTTCTTCAACCTGGTGTCCATCAACTCCCATAGATTTGACCAAAACTTCCCAACAAATCGAGAATCTTGATCAAATACAATAGAAGTGGGTAACCCAAAATGAACCCATACATTCTGAAAGAACAACATTGTTGTTTGTTCAGTTGTAACCTGTTTGTTACATGGTATCAAAATACACGTTTTATTGAACCTATCCACAACAACATACAAATAATCATGACCTTTCCTAGATTTTGGCAATCCCCCAACAAAATCCATGGAAACACTTTCCCAAGGACGAGAAGGAATTGGAAGTGGAGTGTAAAAGCCTAATTTCCGATTATTGGGCTTACTTGCAGCACACATAGTACACCCTTTGATATATCTAGAAACTGTCTCATGCATTCTTGGCCAATAACAGAACCTTTGCAATTGTGCAACTATTTTTCCTACACCAAAATGACCTGATATAAGAAAAGTATGTGCTTCTTGGATTATGTTAACTCTTTCAGTTTGTGGAATGCATAACTTTCCCAAATGATATAAGATTTGGTCCTTACATAATAATCCAATTCTTCTACTTGCTTGCCATGACTTAAAGTTGCATATACATCTTTAAAATCTACATCTTGAGCATATTGTTCAATGTAACTTTCATGCATTACTGAGTTATGCTTAAGTATAGTAGATGCATTTATGATTGGTCTTGACAACATATCTGCAACCTTATTTTGTATGCCCTTATTATATCTAATGACAAGATGAAATTGTTGTAGAAAACCCATCCACCTATAATGTCTTGATTGCTGCAATTTAGTTTGTGAGTGCAAATATTGAAGTGGTTGATGATATGTATGTATTATTGTTTCTTTACCCATTAGGTAATGTTTCCACTTTTTCACACTTTGTACTAATGCATACAATTCTTTATCACATGTGGGATAATTAAATACTGCAAAAGTAAATGTCTCAAAATGATAGCATATGGGTTTTCCATGTTGCATCAACACTGCTCCCATGGCATAGTCATTGGCATCTATCTCAATCTCAAATGGATGTTGAAGATTTTATGAAACCATCTCAAGAAAAAATAGAAAAGATAGATCAACGCCTTAGAATTTAGCCTCTTTGAGGGGTCAACCTACTTTAAATTACATAAATGAACAATTCTTGGATGATACAAATGACAAAACCTCATTTCTATATATAGGAGTCTAAGGAGTCACAATATAACCCAGCCGACCTAACAATAATAATATAAAGCCACAAAAATAAAAATAGAGGGATTCTATGGGGCACAGTAATAACAATATGGGGGCAATAGGGGCACAACAATATTAATAAGGGGTATAACTACAATAGTAATGGGGTAATCACTAGTATTTTAGGGACCCAACATGCCCATCTCCTTCAAAAAAGTGTTGTCCTCAATGCTTGAGTAGTTCTAGATACTTCTATATAAAATTCTCATCCTCCCATGTGGAATCTTAAGCAAATAAGTTCTTCCACTTGATAAGATACTCCGAAATTGATCGATTTTATAGTTATCGAGATCTTGTTTCTGTGACTGCTTCCGGTTCCAATATAATTTTTCCTTCCTCGTCAAGTTCTAGCAATATTGTTTGAACTGGGAGCTTGTCGCCTATAACCTTCTTTAAACATGAAACATGGAAAACTGGGTGCAATCGAGAAGTTGCAGGAAGCTCCAATTTGTATGCCATAGTACCAATCTTCTGCAACACCTTTTATGGACCATAATACTTTGGTGATAATTTATTATCCTTCTTAGCTTGCTTGAGGGACATTTGCTTATATGGTTGTAGCCGTAGGAATACCCAATCACATACATCAAAACTTATTTCACTACGATGTTGATCTGCCTGTTGTTTCATTCTATTCTGTGCCAATACGAGGTTATCCTTTAAGAGTTGGAGGACTTGTTGATGTTCGATGTGATGTTCAACTGCCTGAACCTTAGTATTTTCTCTTAAATATGATGTGATGGATGGTGGTTGATACCCAAAAAGTGCCATAAATGGGGTCATTTTTGTTGCTGTATGGAAGGAAGTGTTATACCACCATTCTGCCAAAGGCAACCATTTGACCCATTGTGTTTGTTTATCAGATACAAAGCAACGAAGATATCCTTCCAAACATTTGTTACTATCTCAGTTTTCCCATCAGATTGAGGATGATAAGATGAGCTATGAGCTAACTGAGTACCAAGACAAGAAAATAATTCTATCCAAAAATTTCCAGTGAAAATGGGATCTCTGTCACTTACAATAATCTTTGGGTTCCCATGTAGCTTTTGAATTGTTTCCATAAATGCAGTAGAAACTGTACTGGCTTTAAATGGATGTGATAATGCACAAAAGTGTGCATACTTGGTAAGTCTATCAACTACCACCATGATGACACTCTTTCCCTCAGACTTGGGTAAACCTGTGATAAAATCCATTGAAACCTCCTCCCAACATTGGCTTGGAATGGATAAAGGTTGTAATAGACCCGATGTCTTAATTGTTTCAACTTTATTTTTTTGGCAAACCAAACATTCCGCCACAAACTTTTGAATATCTGATTTAAGGCCATCCCAAAAAAATTCCTTCTTAACCCTGTGGTAAGTTTTTAAAAATCCTGAGTGCCCTCCTAAAGGAGAAGTGTGCAATTCCATAAGAATCTTTTGTTTTAGTTGGGAATTCTTACAGAGGTATAAGCGATCTTTGTACCATAACGAATCATTTTTCCAGCTAAATGTATCAGACGTACTGGAATCTTGTTGTAACTTTCGAATAAGTGCCCACACTTCTTCATCATTCTTCCATTCCTCCCTTGCTTT
This sequence comes from Pinus tabuliformis, assembly GCA_031772625.1. Taxonomy (NCBI): domain Eukaryota; kingdom Viridiplantae; phylum Streptophyta; class Pinopsida; order Pinales; family Pinaceae; genus Pinus; species Pinus tabuliformis. The sequence continues at coordinate 319,526,561 of CM062815.1, forward strand.
GTTTATCCAATCTGGTTGGATAATAGAAATGGCGCACAACAATGCTTCCACATCCTCATCCTTTCTTGAGAGTGCATCTGCCACCACATTTTGCTTCCCTTTTTTGTAGATGATTTCAAAGTCATAACCCAACATCTTTGTGACCCACTTTTGTTGCTCTTCAGAGGATAATCTTTGTTCTAAAAATATTTAAGGCTATCATGATCTGTTTTTACCTTGAAGTGTCTTCCCATTAGGTAGGGTCGCCATTTCTTAAGTGCATGGAGTATTGCCAACATTTCCTTCTCATAAATAGCTTTGCTTAAAAACTTTCCCTTGATTGGACAACTTTCAAAAGCAATGGGTCTTTCATCTTGCATTAGAACAACACCAATTCCATTTCCTGAAGCATCACATTCCACAATAAAGGTTTTTGTGAAGTCTGGTGTAGCTAAGACCAGTGCTTGGCACATTGCCTCTTTAAGATGTCCAAAGGCCTTTGTTGCTTCCGGAGTCCATGAAAATGCATCTTTCTTCAATAATGTTGTTAGAGGTGCTGCTATTCTCCAATAATTCTTAACAAACTTGTGATAATACCCTGTCAACCCAAGAAATCCTCGCAGATGCTTTATGGATGTGGGGATTTTCCATTCCTTAATGGCTTTAATTTTGCTAGGGTCTACCTTAACTCCTTCATGAGATACAATATGACCCAGATATTCCACCTCCTGGACTCCAAAGAAACATTTGGATCTTTTTGCATATAATTGTTTCTCCTCCAATAGTTGTAGCACTCTGTCAACATGTTCAACATGATCCTTCCAAGACTTGCTGTAGATTAGTATATCATCAAAAAATACTAACACAAATTTTCTAAGGAATGGTTTGAAAATTGAATTCATCAAACCTTGAAATGTTGAAGGTGCATTGGTAAGGCCAAAGGCATGACCAAAAATTCATAATGACCCTCATGAGTTCTAAATGCTGTTTTCAGAATGTCTTCAGTCTTCATTCTGATTTGATGATATCCTGAATGAAGATCCAACTTGGTGAAGTAAATTGATCCATGCAATTCATCCAGTAATTCATCAATGACAGGAATGGGGAACTTATCTTTAATAGTGAGCTTGTTGAGCTCCCTATAATCCGGACACATGCGCCATGATCCATCCTTCTTGTGCACCAATACTACTGGAGCAGAGAAAGAACTTTGACTCGGTTGAATTATACCAGCCTCTAGCATTTCTGCAACCATACGTTCAATTTCACTCTTTTGACATAGGGATATTGTACAGCCTGATGTTTGGAGGAACACTTCCTGGAATCAGATGAATAGCATGATCATGATCACGCATAGGTGGGAGACCTTTGGGAGTCTCAAATACCTTGGAATGATTGTCCAGGACTTTTTGGAGATCTGGAGAAATAGATGATTATGATGTGGAAACATCTAGCGAACATAATTGTGCAATTACACCTCTTTGTTCCTTTTTTAGAAGCTTTGTCATACCATTAGAGCTGATTATCTTTCCTGGTTTCCCTGCAATACCCCTTAATTCAACTTCCTTTCCTTCCATAGAAAATTTGATGAAAAGTTCTTGAAAATTAAAAGCTATTGTACCCAAGGATTGTAGCCATTGGACTCCTAGTACAACATCAGCACCTCCCATTGGAATGGAAAGCATTGGGCTAGTCAATACATATTCTCCCATGGATAGCTTGATATTATGGCACTTTCTAGAGAAATTTTTGTTCCTCCATTTGCAATCATCACTTGACACTCTGGTGCTGGATATAGGAAGCAATTCAATTCTTTTGCTACCTTACAATGAATAAAATTGTGGGTGCTTCCTGAATCAATCAACACTATTACCTTTTTCTTCTTGATTTGTCCTTCTATCTTGATGGTTTGAGGAGTGGTAATTCCCTCCAATGCATTACAAGATATGGTCGGATTTATTTGTTCTTCATCTAGGCTTTGTTCCTGGAGTATATCCTCTTCTTTTGACCTTTCTTGCTCCTTTTCTTCTTCCTCTTCACAATCTATGTAGAATAATTTCTTCTCAGCACACTTATGACCTTTAGTGTATTTTCTATCACAACTGTAACAAAGCCCTTTTGCTCTTTTTTCTTCCAATTGTTGTGGTGTCAACCTTATAGGTTGTGGAAGACTAGGGGCAACAACACTTCCATCTTTATAGTTGTGAGTGGTATGCTTCCTGGTTGCCATAATTTTGCTTTCCATTTTTCTTGCTAACCTGAATGCCTTCTCTAATGAATCAGGTTCCCAAAGGTGAACATCATGTTGGATATTATCCTTTAAAGACCCTATGAACACATCAATCCTATGCTCCTCTGGAATATCTTTTACCCTTATGTTCAATTTTTGGAACTCCTCAATGTGCTCCATTATTGAACCCTTTTGTTTGAGACTTATCAATTGGCTAAAAAAAGTGTTGCTTTTTGTATCCTCATAATGTGCTATCAATTCTTCTGTAAAAATTTCCTAAGTGATAAATTGTTTACGAGAGCAAAGCCATTGATACCATACAAACTGATTTGGTTCCAAATATAAAGTTTCCATACGTACCTTTTGTGTGTTTTTCACATTATTGAGATCGAATAATTTCTCCATCTGTAATATCCATGTGGCGGGATCCTTGCCATCAAACTTCCTCATATCGATTTTTGGAATATGGTGAGTCTTCGATCCAACATTAGAGTCTATGGAATCATGATTAACATTTCTTTTGTTCTCATCATGAGTTTCCTTTAGTACCCTTTCACCATTAGTGACCATTTCTTGTAGAAAATTATTCATATTTATCTTCAATTCTTCCATCTTATCATCCATGCCATCAATTTTAGCGTCCATGCCATTCAATTTAGCTTCCATGGCATCCATATTAGCTTCTACGCCTTTCTTTAAACAATCCATCTTAGCTTCTACACCTTTCGTTAGACCATCCATCTTAGCTTCTACATCTTTCCTTAAACCATCCATCTTAGATTCTGTTGCTTTTTGTGCAAGTGACACTTGTTGCACTTGTTCTTGTAATTTTGATATATCATATAGCATTTCTTCTTCTTCTTCATGAGTCATGCTAGAGCTTTCAGGTTCCTTACTAGGTGTTTGCATTTTCTTTCCTCGGGGCATCATTTGCCGATAATAATGCTCTACTAGCCCTTTGTATTCCTTCAAAATAAATTTTCAAACCACTCTTAAGCAAAAATTTAAAAGAATCTACACACCTTTTTTTCACTTTGTAGGAGCTCGATATTGCCTCTGATGTATCTCTGTACTTTTAAATCATCCAGTTCTGAAATTGCAACTTGTGGTATCCCTCTATGTCCTATTTCCAATGCTACCAGTCTGATCCAATTTGGATTCTCCAAGGAAGAGTTATGCGAAATCTCCCACAGTGACCTGATTATAGACTAGTTCAGTAGAGCGAACTTGTACGACGTGCCATGAGTCACTGTTTCATCCTTTGGCTCTAAAAAATATACAAGAAACTACAGTCCGTCCTCTTTCTACACCTTCTTACGAAATTTCAATCCAATGCTTAGGGAAAAAGTTATGATGATTTTCCCCAGGTCACCTGTTTGGAATGTAATTCAGGAGTCTGCAAGAAGACCAACTTCCTCAGATCATATCTCCGCAAATATAGTGCAAAAAGCTCTGAAATTTGGATCCGAGATTCAGCGTGATGTCTTCTCAAATGGGTTTTTTTTAGCTTCTAAAACATCGCAGAAAAAAATTTATAGTGAGAATTCCACGATGACCTGTTTGGAGCAGCGAAATCCTAGAATCCAAACCTCTGATACCAAATGTTATGAAACCATCTCAAGAAAAGATAGAAAAGATAGATCAACGCCTTAGAATTCAGCCTCTTGGAGGAGGCAACCTCCTTTACATTACATAAATGAACAATTCTTGGATGATACAAATGACAAAACCTCCTTTCTATATATAGGAGTCTAAGGAGTCACAATATAACCCAGCCGACCTAACAATAATAATATAAAGCCACAAAAATAACAATAGAGGGATTCTATGGGGCACAGTAATAAAAATATGGGGGCAATAGGGGCACAACAATATTAATAAGGGGTATAACTACAATAGTAATGGGGTAATCACTAGTATTATAGGGACCCAACAGAAGATCTGGCAGTGCTAGTATTGGTGCTGTACTGATTTTCTCTTTTAAGGTGTTGAAGGTTTTCTGCTATTTGCCTCCCCACTTAAACACCTGTTTCAATCCTGTTAAAGCATGTAATGGAGCTACAATCAAAGATAAAATTTCTCCAGTATTGTGCCGCCCCTAGGTAACTCATAACCTTTGTAGAAGATTTGGGTTTAGGCCAGTTCACAATGGCTTCAACCTTAGAGGGATCTATCTTCAATTCACCACCTCCTACAATATAACCCAAATATTTTAAAGATGTTTTTCCAAATTCACATTTTGACAGTTTTACATAGAGATTTTCTCTTTTTAAAACATCTAAAGTCTGCTTTACATGCTTTACATGGTCTTCCCATGTCTTGCTAAAACAAGAATGTCATCTAAATAAACAATTACAAAGTCATCAATAAATGGTCTAAGTACATCATTCATGATTCTCATAAATGTATCAGGAGCATTAGTTAAGCCAAAAGGCATAACCAACCATTCATAAAGTCCTTGATTTGTCTTGAAAGCAGTCTTCCATGCATCATGTTCTACAACTCTAACCCAATGATAACCACTTCGCAAGTCTAACTTAGAAAAGTAAATTGCTTCTTTCAATTGATCTAATAAATCATCAATACGAGGAACAGGATAACGATTCTTGATCATTATTTTATTAGTACTCTATAATCAATGCACATTCTCCATGAACCATCTTTCTTTCTTACCAACACGATTGGAGATTCACATGGTGATGTGCTTGGTCGTATAAACCCTTTATCAAGCAACTCATGTACCTACTTATTTATCTCTGCATTCTCTAAAGCTGACAACTTGTACATTCCAATGTTAGCTAATGGAGAATCTTGCTGCAAATAAATATCATGTACTATTTCTCGCTTGGGTGGCAGACCTTTTGGCTCTTGAAATAGAACATCATACTCTGAAACAACTTTAACTAAATCAGATTTTTGTTTAGAATCACAGCCTTCAAATGCATTGTATTTTTCAGGATCCTTTGCCTTTACAACCATTAGTAAAAATTGTTTACTTGAATTCACAATTCTTTTCAACTGCCCTGAGTTTATGAGCTCTTGCAATGTATTCTATTCCATCTTTAGTGAGTTGATACTTATTCTCAGCTCTATAGAAAATAGCTTTCCTATCATACAAGTATGGACTTCCCAAAACAATACCACATATATCAAATGGAACTATATCTAACTCAACCTCATCTACAAATGTTGATCCAATAGCAAACCGAAGTTTACATTGTCTTGTTACTTGTAGCTTTGTTTTCTCACACACCCAACCTAATGGATATGGTTTCTCATGAGATTTTGTTTGTAATCCCAACTTCTTTACAGTTGTTTCAAAAATCAAATTTACTTGTGATACACTATCAAACAAAGTATCAATCTTATTATGCTTACAAATCACTCTAATATGAAAAAGCTCATTTCTTTACCTTTCATTATTTTCATCATCAACAGATTGTGCAGAATTACTTGTGGATGCTTCAGAATCTTTACGTTTAATACATGTGATTGTAACTGTTGTTTCATTGCCTGAATCTGATCCCAAGTCCTTCTGAATAGCAACAACGTTCTTTCTCTCCTTACCACTGAACTTCTTAGGTTTCCATTCTGGATGCAAAAGCCAGCAGTGTGCCTCATTGTGTCCTTCTTTCTTGCAATGAGTGCATGAAGGTTTATCCTTCTTTATAGTATTTTCTTTCCTCTCCTTCCATTTCAGTTTCTTCTTTTCCTTGCTCTTGCTTACAAAATATTTATATGTTCCCCCAACCTCTGGGTTTACATTCTTACCTCTAGCTTTTAGATGTGTGGCTTGAATTGATACATCATCTAAGATAGTGGGATTAAACATGAGAATAGTATGCTTTAAATAGCTATGAAGACCACCTATATACTTCAATAAAGTCTCAGGTGAATCTAATGATATACCTAGAGTTAAAGCTCTCTTTCTGAATTCCTGAGTATAACTTTGTACACCTTGATCCTTCAACTGAAAAATATTTTTCCAACTCATCATTGCCTGCTACATGTAAGCTAAAGGATACAATTTCTTCTTGACAGTAGAAACAAATTCATTCTAGGCAGAAATGATTTTACCATGTTCTTATAGATCAACTTGTGTCTTTGCCTTCCCACCATACTAGTGCAGTTCCTCCAAGTCGAAGGCTAGCCAGCTGAATCTTCTTCCTTTTTGAATCAACGTTCTATACCCTACAATATACATCAATTTGTCTTATCCGATTATCTAGCTTTTCTGCATTGAGTTCTCCATCATAAATTGGCAAATCAAACTTCACATCGAATTTGATTAAGGAATTTTTCTTCTTCTTCTTAGAAGAGCTAGAAGATGATGAGGATGACGAAGGTGATGATGGAGGAGATGGTGGAGGAGGCATTCCCCCTTTCCCTTTGCCTTCTGGAGGGACAATTAGAAAAGGTTCCTCTACTCCTTTGTCTAGTTTAGGTGTTGAAGTGCTTTCACCTCGACCCTTGTTAAATTCCAGATACATCTCTTCCACCATGGCTTAGATTTTCATAAAACTTTCTATAAACTGAGATTATAATCCTAATGGAGCTTCTTCTACCATTCTCCTTTGAGAAAAGACTCTTCCAATCTCTGGATTAGCCTCAACAAGTTCTCCTTCTCCTAGTCTGAGATTTAATCTAGTTAGCATTCAAAATCCAGCACAAGCTTGTCTAACCTTAACAAAACCAAAACCAAATGCTCTGATACCACTTGATCCGAAAATGGATATTAAATCAAGAAGAAAAGGTATTATAGACTCATGTGCAGGAATTCCTATATTACTTAGTGCAATGGATCGAAAAGATTACGAATAATATAGACAATGAGTAGTTAGAAAACATGACAGTCACACACATCAACACAACAAATAATCAAGGAGTTCACCAGACTTCTTGGCTACGTCTCCTAGTCTTGCTTTCAGTGTTGACCTCTATATTAAGTCTTTAAGAACAGATTATTACAAGGGTGAGCTCGAAACATAGTCTCAACCAAATATTAGCGCTTGAAATTTCACCTCAGGCTGAGAAAGGTAAACCCCAAGGCCACATCAAACCATTTAGCCTCGTAGCTAGCCCTACGGGGCAGGAGAAGGCTCTCTCCGGTCTATCTTGGTAAAATCTTCAATGGATGAGATGACCAATATGGTAACACTGATTTTAGGCTATTAAACTGATCAGAAAGGTTGTTTTGGGGTTTTTAGGGTTTTTGGTGGCAAATTGAGGAGAGGGCAATTTTGGGTGCGGGGATTGGACACAGTTTCTGCAGGGGGTTCTTTGGGGCGAGGTAGGAGACAGTATTGATACCTTTGATTGAGGTGGATGATCAGGAATGACAGGTGAGGAGCCAAGGAGAGCAAACAATAACTTTGAATTCCCCTTAGACAGTAGAAAACATTGAAATTAAACAAATTTAAAAGCAGAGCATGGCAAGCATGAATTCTTACTTTAACACTTCATTTGTTTAATGTGCAGAAGCAAAAGAAAGGAAATGATTCACATAAACACACTTACAAGAACATTGAGAAACACACCATCAACACATGAATCCACAAGAATCCCAAATAGGACTGCAAAACCCTGGTCTTCCTTAGCCAAAAATTGCAGAGATACAGTGAAATAATACAATGATAGCTTCTCCCTCAAGAGTCCAACCATGAAAATGAGCAAGAAAGTACATAATATAGATGATCTAACCTCTTTCCCTGCCTCCATGGGTCGAGCTCACTATCCTAGGAGCTGTTTCAACCACTTCTAAACTAAGCACTACAAACTAGGCAGTCAAAACAACTTACCTCTATAAGCTAGGAAACCAATTCATTCATTTAATATTTACCCTTTTCATGAATGAATCTTCTAGAAGTGTTACATAAGAGTAAAAGTGTCTAAAAAGTACAATAATTACATCAAAGAGGATCACAATTCATCCCAAAAAGTCAAACTGAGTCAAACTGTGCTTTTCCGAGCTGTACAGTGCATTTCTGGACAAAACTGCCTGACAGGTCGCGCGCCCCTGCCTGACGGGTCGCGCGCCTTTGGAGCCATGTTTGGGGCACTTCTAGGTGGCCAAATTGAGAAAAAGTGGGCTTGTTGGAAAGGTATGTGAGTCTACTTTCCAACCCAACTAGAATTTCTGAATTTGGAGTTCATTTTCCCTGTCAAAAATCAAATCTCCCAAGACTGCTTTCTGCAATTCAAAAAAGTGGCAGAAAGTCAATTTTTACTAGTTTTTTAACTTTCTGGAGGCCTAAAACTTCACCAAATCTCAAGTCCATCCATGAGCATATGTAACTTTGCATGACAAATCTGGAAATGCTGAGTTTTGGTCAAAAGGAGTTGCCCTGATGTAGGGTCGTGCGGGGGGTGAGACCCGTTAATGGGAAAAACCTGCAAATTGCCAAAAAATGCCAAAATTCACCCAAAATTCTCAAAATTTATTGGGATTTGTGCTGTGGCTGGGCTATTTAGTGCCTTGACCTTGAGTGAAGCCTCAGCCAAGATACGGAGGGGATTTGGCCTCTTTCTTCGTTTCAGTGCCTCGGTCAACCGCCTTTGAAACATTGTCATCTTTGCCTTGTACACATGCATTCTTGCCCAGTAATGGTTCTTCATGTTCCTCAGCAATCTCTTCTCTTGGTTGGCCTTAGCCAACAGCCTCTCCAAGTGTGCATTGACCCGGATGAGCATGGACTCTCTCTCAGCAGGCAATAGGTCACCGGGCCTCCTTCTGTTCAAGATTCGATCTCCTCGAATCCTCCATAGCTCATCAAGGACTTTCTCATCCTCCAACTGTTTGTTGCGCTGCTCCAGGTATGAGATTGTCCATTGTGCTCCCTCTAACCTCCTCTGCAAGGCATCATTTTCAGCTCTGAGATGCTGAATGATCTCCTTTGCCTCTCGGCTAGGAGAACTGGCCTCAAGATCCACAAGCTCAATATCTGGAACTCCTGATGGCCCCTCATGAATCATGGGCTGCTTGCCCCTCCCTGGTACCTGTGCTGGTGAAGAAAGCGAGGCCCCTTCCACCTGATGTGGAGATAACACTCGTTGAGCTGATGATGAAGGTGAGACCCCTTCCACCTGCTGTGGAGATAGTACTCGCCGAGCTGCTGCAAATAAGGCCCTTGGGCCTTTCTGATAGGTAACCAGAGGTGAGGAGCTGACATGTCTAGTGACAGGGATGTCATGCTGCTGAGATGGTCCTCCCTCCTCGTGAACAACCTCAGGATGTGGCGAGGGTGGTGCTGTAAAAAGCTCACGAGAAATGAACTCCTCCCATGAGATGCCCTGCTGAGCCAACTGATGTAATACTACAAGCTGAATCAAACCATAATGGCAAAGGCTCCTATACTGCTGTGATGGCCACCTTTTCCACCCTTATGTGGCCTCCTCTGTACCTCAATCTCGGAAACGGATGCTTGGTCATCACTCTGCTCATATGTTTCGGTTTCTGACATTGTTTAAAAGAGCAAAGTGGACAAAATGTACTGCTGCTTCTGCTTTATAAAATGCTGATTTATATGTTGTTTCAAGGGGACAAGGAACATGAGGGAAATGTTAGGGGAGGGACATTTTTACAAGGAAAATGGGAATACATGTATATAACAGGGAATTTAGGGAAAAAACAATGCAAACATCACTGTACATGCATCATCAAATTTATGTGTTTACATGGGTATTATGAGGGGTAGGGTTTAGGGCTTGATTTTTTATTTTTTAGGGAAAAGGGGTAGGGTTTATTTTCTTTACAAATTTAGGAAGGAAATTTATATGGACATACAGGGAAAATGAAAAGGGAATGAGGAAAAATGAATACAAGGGAAAAAACCATTGAAACAGCAACAAACCCTAGCATCTTTTTGCAACTTTACTATACAAGCATATGGAGCGATTTCTCATGCACAATTTGATCATTAAAAACACACTCATGATGTCCTTCACATAACCAGCAACCATTTCCAAGTTTAGAGAACCTACCTCAAGCAATTTGATGATTTGGAGGGTGCTTGAGTGAATTTGTAGTTAGTTTGAAAGGGAGGTCGCTGACGGGTCGCGCGCCCTCAACAGGTCGCACCTGTGTAATTTTTACACTGCTGGAGGTGCCCTGACGGGTCGCGCGCCTTCAACGGGTCGCGCGCTAGGCTCAACGGGTCACGTTTTGCAGGAGGCTTTTGGAGGCCTTCCTGATGTCAGAATCGGGTGCAGGATAGCTCGTTGGAAAGGTCTTTGAGTCTACTTTCCAACCCAACTAGAATTTTTCAATTTGGAGTTCATTGGACCTGTAAAAAATCAAATCTCCCAAGACTGATCAAAAAGTGCCAAATGAGGCTGCCTCAAGGAAGAGTGTTGTTGCAGTCAGCTTTTGAATGCCTTCCTCAACCCCAAATTGAGTTCATGATAGCTCATTGGAAAGCTATTTATTTCTAGTTATCATTTTATCCATCAAGAAAATCATTTGGCCAACCAAGCTAGGAGAAAACTTGATTTTCCCAAGGTCACTTCAGAGGGGTCTTTGATTCTCCTGAGGCAACGGTATTCTTGACATTTCTCTCAAAAAAGGAAACCTGTGCAAAAAGTAAAGGAGGTTTTTCTTATTTGGCATGTTTTGGACAAAAACCTCTCTCAGTTTCCCAAAATTCATCTTTGATTTCTCTGAAACATCATTTGAGTGAAACTTGTCCCGATGTGTGAAACAAGGAATTCTGTCTAAATGAAGCGAAATGAAGGGGATAGGGGGCTTCTAAATTCTTGAGGAAATTTTTGGGAGTAGGGAGGGATGTTAGGAAGCAGGGTAAAGTCAAATCTCAGAGATTGAGTGAGGGGAAGGAGTCCAAAAGGGCAAAACACAGGCCAAACCTAGAAAATTGCCAGGTTGTAGCTAGAAACTAGGGTTTGTGCAAAAATGAGGATTTTGGGGGATCTCAGTGATGGGAAGCATTTGATAAGGTATATGAAGGATAGAGGAAGGTGTATGAACATTTGGATACAATTTTTGCCGATGACTTGACCGTCCAAGAGAAATTAGCTTCAAAACCCTAGGAGAGGGAAATGACCTTGCCTAGGCACAACTGAAGCATGAATAAGGTGTAACATGACCCAATGGAACCTAATATGATGATAGAAACCCTCTGAATGATGATAGGCTCAGCTGACTGACATTTGGACAACTTTGAAAAGTGTGAAAGCAAACCCTAGACCTAATGCCTAGTGACCAAATTTTGCTTGAAGACTCACTGAAATGACAAAATTTGACCTTGACACTTCAAAATCACTTTGTAAGAGCATATTTGATCACTGGAGGAAGGCTGGAAAGACTGACACTAACATTGGCTCCAATGGGGATGGTAGCTCCTTGGAGGTGCCAAGAACCTTAGACCTCTGGGAGAGCAGACCAGTGCCTTTCAATCATTGGGCAATGGAGTCATTATTTTGGAAAACGACACAAGACTTTGACTCATTTATTGAATAAAAACTTGACTGAAAACTGACTGAAACTTAACTGAAACTTGACTCAAACCGACTCGATGGCAAACTGAAATAACTTGAAAAAACTCACTCAACAGACCAAACACAAATGACTCATGACCGACTTAAAACAAAACTTTACAAAGCTTTTGGAAAAACGACAGCAATCCATCAAGATTTGGAATCATGATGACAACCACCTGCATACTAATGAAATATGTACAATCATGTATAATGAGCTTTCCAATGTAACCAATCCAGCAGATGGCTACATACCAAATTTCTGCTCTCGCTTATCTCGAGCAGGCGAAACGATGAACCTGTAGGCAACTCAAAATAACCACTGAAACCAAAGCTTATGATAATGAACCAGGCAACATTTATCTTTTCTAATGCTTGCAGAAGAATGCCAAAGGGATCTTGATAATCCTGAAGCACTACCTTGTTTGGAGATCCAGCTGCAAAAATATAAGTACTCGCTTCATTCTGATCTAAAAGAACAGTGGGTTGCTGATTGATAGGAAGGCACAGAGAAGTATAAGCTTCTGCCATATGAGTGTTGGCTGTAAATTCCTTGACCGTGAGAAATTTTGACATATTGTCTCTCTCAAGCTTATATTCCTCAATTTCATGGTCTAAGTCATTGTTAAACAGAAAACAATCCTCAAGATCATCAAACATGACAGCCTCATCATCTTCATGAAAGAAAATATTATTTGTTTGCTGATCTATAAAACTAATTACAACACTATCATCATTTTCAAAAGAGGAAGAAGTTTCACCAACACTTTCGTGACCATGTGCACACTGCCGATTTGCTTTAGCTTGGGTTGTAGCATGACCTTTCAAAAGCTGATCTATCTCCTCTTCAGACAAAGGAGATAAGACTTTCTGTTTCCCTTTGCTCAAACAAGTCTTGTCTTCTTGAAATAACATTTCAAAACATGAAAAATCTGAATGACAGTCCTGATCTTCTGAAACTTGGAAATGTTGTTGATCATCTTCATATGACATGACAATCAAACTATCCAAATTATGATTGAAAGAAGAGTTTTCACTTACTTGAACAAAGATCTCATCTTGATGTTCATGAGCTAGCTGAATTACCTCCTCATGCAGGCTCTGTTCTGATGGCATAAGGACATTTGGATCAAGAACTTTGTCCATGATCTCAACAACAAAACTCTCCTTTTTAGGATTCGGCACAAGGTATTCTTGGTCACCATGATCTGAATTTTGATCTGAAATAGCTGAGTTGACTGCATTACATTCTAAAATTGAATCTTGGCTATCTTGCACACTGTCTTCTTCTGTGGGCAGATCTGAAACAAGCTCTTCTCTTTCATCAATTACAGCCATATGGCCATCTTCAACCTGCTGATCTTGACAAGTATCCTCTAAGATTTCTATGTGCTGCTAAAACGGCTTTTCATACGGGGCTTCCATGATCTCTTCATCCATGAAGTTATCATCTTCATAAAACTTCTCAAGGCTTTCAATAAAACTATAAGCATGCTGGCAACAGTCTTGAACTAAATTTAATGATGGATAAGAGTCCTTATATCGTTCAATGAACATAGCATGAAAATCCTTTAAACAGTAAATACAAGCAGGCGGCAAACTTTCATACCATGATTGGGCTTTACCTTCCAGAGTGGCCAAGAATATCTTCATCAAGCAATCTTCAGGAAAATCAACCTTGAATTTGTGAATATGCATGTGAAATCTAACCAGATGTAGAGCAGCGTCCTTCCTACCATCATCGTTAAATATAGGCAAATTCCTTGACCAATCTACCTTCGGAATTTTATTTGGAAAACCAGGGATGTGATCTCCGCTCATGGGAGCATATCTTCTTGCAAGCTGATCCATCTTGAAAATCGCAAAGCTACTGATCTCTCTGCGGTGGAGTAACCATGAAGCACAGGTTGCTGGATCCTTCAGTGAAAGGAGTTGCCAGGTGGATGATTTTAGCATGTGAAAACTCTCAACCTATCATCCACGGCTCAGAGTTAACAATTATACTAGGATAAAGTGTCAATGAAGCGCTATGTTCACAAGCTCACGGAGATTGACTGAAGCAACGTTTATCTACTAACGCTGATGTAAAACAAGAGCATTTTCGAAGGCTACCTGGCATATCTTCAGGCTCTGTCTAAGACTTATGAAATAACACGTCAATGAGCAAACGATTAGTTTGTTCTCCCCAGTATGGTTGCCAGTATGTTAGTGCTTGAAATTTCACCTCAGGCTGAGAAAGGTAAACCCCAAGGCCACATCAAACCATTTAGCCTCGTAGCTAGCCCTACGGGGCAGGAGAAGGCTCTCTCCGGTCTATCTCGGTAAAATCTTCAATGGATGAGATGACCAATATGGTAACACTGATTTTAGGCTAGTAAACTGATCAGAAAGGTTGTTTTGGGGTTTTTAGGGTTTTTGATGGCAAATTGAGGAGAGGGCAATTTTGGGTGCGGGGATTGGACACAGTTTCTGCAGGGGGTTCTTTGGGGCGAGGTAGGAGACAGTATTGATGCCTTTGATTGAGGTGGATGATCAGGAATGACAGGTGAGGAGCCAAGGAGAGCAAACAATAACTTTGAATTCCCCTTAGACAGTAGAAAACATTGAAATTAAACAAATTTAAAAGCAGAGCATGGCAAGCATGAATTCTTACTTTAACACTTCATTTGTTTAATGTGCAGAAGCAAAAGAAAGGAAATGATTCACATAAACACACTTACAAGAACATTGAGAAACACACCATCAACACATGAGTCCACAAGAATCCCAAAGAGGACTGCAAAACCCTGGTCTTCCTTAGCCAAAAATTGCAGAGATACAGTGAAATAATACAATGATAGCTTCTCCCTCAAGAGTCCAACCATGAAAATGAGCAAGAAAGTACATAATATAGATGATCTAACCTCTTTCCCTACCTCCATGGGTCGAGCTCACTATCCTAGGAGCTGTTTCAACCACTTCTAAACTAAGCACTACAAACTAGGCAGTCAAAACAACTTGCCTCTATAAGCTAGGAAACCAATTCATTCATTTAATATTTACCCTTTTCATGAATGAATCTTCTAGAAGTGTTACATAAGAGTAAAAGTGTCTAAAAAGTAAAATAATTACATCAAAGAGGATCACAATTCATCCCAAAAAGTCAAACTGAGTCAAACTGTGCTTTTCCGAGCTGTACAGTGCATTTCTGGACAAAACTGCCTGACAGGTCGCGCGCCCCTGCCTGACGGGTCGCGCGCCTTTGGAGCCATGTTTGGGGCACTTTCAGGTGGAAAAATTGCAAAAACGTGGGCTTGTTGGAAAGGTATTTGCGTCTACTTTCCAACCCAACTAGAATTTTTCAATTTGGAGTTCATTTGACCTGTCAAACATCAAATCTCCCAAGACTGGTCAAAAAGTGCCAAATGAGGCTACCTCAAGGAAGAGTGCTGTTGCAGTCAGCTTTTGAATGCCTTCCTCAACCCCAAATTGAGTTCATGATAGCTCATTGGAAAGCTCTTTATGTCTAGTTATCATTTTACCCATCAGGAAAATCATTTGGCCAACCAAGCTAGGAGAAAACTTGATTTTCCCAAGGTCACTTTAGAGGTGTCTTTGATTCTCCTGAGGCAACGGTATTCTTGACATTTCTCTCAAACAATGACACCTGTGCAAAACGTGAAGGAGGTTTTTCTTTTTTGGCATGTTCTGGACAAAAACCTCTCTCAGTTTCCGAAAATTCATCTTTGATTGCTCTGAAACATTATTTGAGTGAAACTTGTCCCGATGTGTGAAACAAGGAATTCTGTCGAAATGAAGCGAAATGAAGGGGATAGGGGGCTTCTAAATTCTTGAGGAAATTTTTGGGAGTAGGGAGGGATGTTAGGAAGCAGGGGAAAGTCAAATCTCAGAGATTGAGCAAGGGGAAGGAGTCCAAAAGGGAAAAACACAGGCCAAACCTAGAAAATTGCCAGGTTGTAGCTAGAAACTAGGGTTTGTGCAAAAATGAGGATTTTGGGGGATCTCAGTGATGGGAAGCATTTGATAAGGTATATGAAGGATAGGGGAAGGTGTATGAACATCTGGATACAAGTTTTGCCGATGACTTGACCGTCCAAGAGAAATTAGCTTCAAAACCCTAGGAGAGGGAAATGACCTTGCCTAGGCACAACTGAAGCATGAATAAGGTGTAACATGACCCAATGGAACCTAATATGATGATAGAAACCCTCTGAATGATGATAGGCTCAGCTGACTGACATTTGGACAACTTTGAAAAGTGTGAAAGCAAACCCTAGACCTAATGCCTAGTGACCAAATTTTGCTTGAAGACTCACTGAAATGACAAAATTTGACCTTGACACTTCAAAATCACTTTGTAAGAGCATATTTGATCACTGGAGGAAGGCTGGAAAGACTTGACACTAACACCAACAATGACATCAAAGAGGGATTTGCTCAAAAATCTCGAGTCTAAAAGAGTGCACAGACTCTCCCTCTGTCTTGTTCCTCTATGCAATCTGCCTCAATCTGACTGACTGACTGTCTTTCTGTGACTATCGTCAATTGACCTCCTTCTGTGTTGCCATTGAATGAATTTTAAGCTTATCGGTGTTGTTGGTTTGCATTCCTTTTCGGGCTCTCTAGCTCTCGGCACTACCCCTTCATCTCCTTCTTGAGCGTTTAAACAATCATTGTGAAATGCTTGAATCATCAAGGCCACTTATTTATAACGAAAAGGACCACTGGCACGGGTGAAATCCTTGGGAATACACTCTTCTGTTTACACAGAGAAATGCATTGAAAATCATGAAAAATCCAACAGAAGCACCAAAGTCGGAACTCAAAATATATAAATCCTGCTCTATAATTTTTTCGGGTCTGCGCTTTTATCACAAGTTGCATGTTGTAGCGCTTAATGGCCATGGTCGCGAAAATACCAAGAAATACATAGAAATGCCATCAAAAAGGCTTATTATCGGAACTTAAATTTTATAGAACCACACTTATAAACCCCGTTGGATCCTCCTTGATCGTAATCACAAGTCGCATCAGCTATGGGTCATAATCCCTTTGTAGTTGGTTCCAACCCCGTTCGTTGATCACTAATCGCTGATATCAGTGTATTGCATATCGCATGATCCGTGGTCCATTGGCATGACCCCTTTGTATGTTGCGATGTGATATTGTGATGTGATAAGTCACAATCGCATATCACTGAGTCTTCGAGCCTTTGGTAAGTCCTTCCCTTGGAAACCTGTGATGTGATAGTGTAATTGCAACCATTGATCTGTGCGCTCGATCAATGGTTCGCATTGTGTCACCGGTTCACGATCACAATTTCCAAAGGGCCACCTCCGATGTACTCCGCTAGCCTCTCTCGATTGCGATATCCCAATTCAATCTGGGCCGTTGAACTATTCGATCCAATGGCTCTGGTGTAACGAGACTACATTCTCCATTGAACTTGGTTTTTCCGCAATTCCTTAGTGTTTTTGTTGTGATAATGTTTTCCGATAGTTTTAAAGACCTAGACTTAGAGGTTTTAGGATCCATTTTGGATCAGGGCATCACTTGTTGTTTATTGTGGTTAAATAAATTGGCAAAGGCACTGGAAAATTATTTGAAAAGGCAAAAAGGAATTATTTGGCATTTTATTTATGAAAATAAAGGAAAATAGGAGAAAAGGGAGATGAAATGTCACAGGTTGCATGTGAGGAGGAAATTGAAGGAAAATAGATAAAAAATGAAGAAATTAGAGGCATCAATAATAAAAAGGCATCAAAGCATCAGTTGGGAGCCTTTTGTCAATTAAGTTTTGGAATTAGCTTTAGAGAGAGAAGAGCACCAAGAGGAGAAAGTAAGTAAGAAAGCAAAGGAAGGATAAGGAAACCAAGTGTTGGGTATGTGTTATATTCTTTCCAATAATAGTTGGGTGGACCCAAGGATGGGGGACAAACCCAAAGATGGTGGGCAGATCTACCCGTGGCTTTTTGCATGGGTTTCGCACATGGTTTTGGGCATGATGGTTTTTCTCCCATGGTATTTTGTAGCTCTAGTCAGGGGAACTATGGTTATGTTCTAATCCAGGGTTAATGGGTTGGGGTTCATGGATGCTTCAGCATGTATATATGTATTGTAACATTGAAAATAATATAATGAAAAATCAATCTGGTAGTCCCGGTTTTGGGATCCAAGGGAAAATATTTGTGTATATTTGTTTTTTGTTCTCGTAATTATTTACATTATGTTTGAAGAATTAGTTTGCAAGTAATTTATGTACAAGGTTAAAACCTACACCAAGGACAAGCTATGGAAGGCCAAGGAAAGCAAGTATCAAGCAAGGAAGGATTGGATCAAGCAACTTTAGCAGGAATACTTGTAGGTAACATGTTTCATGTGTGATTTCCTAGTTGGTTTTGGAATGCATGGTACATACATGTGTGTATTTGGTTCTCTTGTTGTCATTGGTATGGGTTTTTCCAAGTGTGACAGTGGTTTCAGCCTTGCCTTTCCAATTCCTGGATAGCCATGGTGTGATGGGATTCATCCTTGGTCGAGATTTGGATTTTCAGAAGGTTTTAGATCAGTGTGAGGTGGTCTCAGGAAAATCCCAAGGGTTGGGGGTAGAGATGGTTTTCTCCAAGAAGCCCTCAACATGTGGGTGGAGCTGACAATAAAATTCCTCAATGGATGTTGAATGAATTCTGAGGCATCCAAGCTTGGTTTGGTTTTGTGATCTCAACACAATTTTAGGTGATATCGCAATAGTGTGAGGGTGGAGGTGGTTTAACCTTTGGACCCCATTGGTTTTTTATGTATTAGTTTATCCTATGAGATCCCACATTCATGCTTGGAATATGGCACGAGGGTGATTGGATAAAAGAAATATTTGGTTCAGCTGAATCTATGATCAGGAGGTACATGGTAGTCCCTGACATGGTTGGATTTTGCATATGTTAATAAGAGATATTTCCTCTTGTATTTTATGAGTAATGTACTCATTATGATGTGGATTTGATGGTTGTTCTATCATTTTTATTATTTTGGTTATATGTTGGTTATAAGCATGGTTTATGATAGATTCCATTTATATCTCTTATTATGTTTTTATTGGTAAATTAATGGTTAATGAATGCATGACCTAATAGATATTATTGGAGATATTAAGAGAGGGAATTAGACCTTCTTGGTGAATCTCATATAAGTATCAGACCATTATGTTCAAATATGCATTCATGACCTATAGATTTCATGTTCACCATATGTTTCATGGATTGAATGTCATGGTTAGGCCTGGTTAGGTCAGGTTCTTGACTAAATTTTGTATTAATGGATTTTTCTTAGTTTCGTTCATTGTTCAAGAAATTCTTATCAATTTCTGGGTAGAGGTCTGGATACTAGCCCTTAAAAGGTGGCTTAGATTCTAGGGTTGCATGCTCAGAACTGGGAAATCTAGATTGAAACCGCTAGGAGGTAAGGTTATCTATGTGACTAGATGGTTATAGTCACTGGCTTGCCTTTTTATGCAAGCAACTAGGAATCCAAATCACTAAAAAGGAAAGTTAGCTCAGGATTTGGGCACTTGGAGTGGTTATTTAGCTCCTGGGGGTCCTGTAGCTCATGAGGAAGGTCAGTAAATTTGTGTTTTGTCAATTGCACTTCCTTAACTCTACTTAGGAGTTTGAGTCATGTCGTAGTAGCCATTAGCTCATGTTTACCCTAGTAGGCCAGTGAAAGTGGGTAAATGTGGGAGGGGTGGTTACACTTTCCTTAGTGAATAAGGTGCCCTACTTTGACAACCTAGTAGAGTTGTATGTGTTTCTAGAGGGTATCCTTTGTCTTGGTGTCCATTATTTGATCCATTGTATCCTATTCAATGCATTCAAGATTGATTTATATGGAGGCCAATTTCTCAGTTTCCTTTGAGGTGTTCAACAGAGGTGGGAAATATGGTTGAAGTAGCCCACATTAAATCCGAAGTGCAAGCCAAGGAAGGGGGAAATACTCAATTCAAAATTGTTTTTACCCACAACCTTTATTATTGTGTAAGGCCCATATCAGAGTATTTTGAGCTTCCTATGGGGGAATATTGATCTAGATTTAAATAGGAACGCAACAAATTAGAGAGATAACCATAAACACAGAGATTCAGTCGAAATAATACTTCATTTCATTAATGTAAAATATTGAAATATGCTTACAAACAGAAATGAAAATAAACCAGCTAGGGCGATGGTAGCTTATCTCTAAGAAGAGATGTGGTGGCTACATGTCTCTGAATTGCCTTACAATGAGGCTCAAGGGCCTTTTTCTTATTTAACAATAAGAGAAAACTGTAAACAACCAAAACCCTAACTCGAGGAGATGTAACACCAAGAGTTTATGGACCGGGTTAGGGTGAGTTGGACAACCAACTTCCCGGGGTCGCGACTTGGTCATATTATCTCCATTTGACACACATGATAGCCCATTGGAAAGATCTCTCCGAGGACTATGATGGAAAAGATAATTTTAGAGAAAAATCGTTGGAGGTAGATTTCCAAAAAAACGTCGTTTAGGGCCTCAAAACGGCTCTAGAAGTTTAGGACCCGAAAAACTGCTAAAAATAGTAAATTGTGCTACAATTAAGGAAACTGAAAAACTGAAAGAGACAGTTGTGGGGGTCCAAGTGGTATAGGTGGGTGGCCATCAAAATCCACCTAGATCATTCCTCCCCCCTTAGGAAGCAATGGTCCCCATTCCGTTGAGTTCCTCCATCTACTAAACTTGGTCCCTGGTGAGCTGTTCTGCAATCTCGGATGTGTCCAATAATGGTGGGAAGCCTGGTTGATGGTCGTACACATTGAACACTTGGTGCAGGTGAAGGAATGGAGGAATTTTGTGCTCCAAAGCATTATTTCCCACAACCTTGGTAATGGTGTAAGGACCATGTCGGCATGGTCGGAGCTTCTAATGGGCTATTGTAAGGCGTTCTTTTTGCAGATGCAACTAGACTTTGTTGCCCACCTAAAGCTTGTGTGGCACCCTTGTGGATGAGGAGAAGTTGTTCCTGTGTTCTGCCATTACCGTATCCCTTTGTTATTACTGCTGCGTGGAGGAACCCTTCGCGGGGGTCATGGATGTGGTGATGATCTTCCCCTTACTATTGGGTAGTGGAGGCCCCGCATAACGATTTTGGAGCTTAAAGCCCATAAGTTAGGGTAACGATATTGTAAAAAGTTCAGTGAAGTGCACGGAGCACGAAATGTATTAGGTTGAGTCAAAGGGTTGTCCGCCCAAAAATAATGTAAAATATTAGAATTAAGTCGGCCTACAAATGTATAAATAGAGCAAGGCTCTAAGGGTAGAGGTAGCTTTTGGGAAGATTTGAAGTGTTATGGTTTTGGGAAAGTAATATTCACTCTAAGTCTATAAGTGTGGGGCATGAAGGTTAGGAGTTAGTGGCTCCGCATCTATGTGCACGGAGGCCTGATAGAATTCGTAGCTATGTGTGCAGGGTAGGAAGTGGATTGTACTGAAATGACGATATTAATAAAGATAAGTTGGTTCTGAAATATTCTGGATCTGTGCATTCTAGTTTATGCATCTGCATATGAGCTTATGTTTGTCTTTAAAAACTATGATAGTGCGCACTGGGTATTAATGTTAAATGTTTGCTTAAAGACCTTAATAAGTGGATCGAATCTATAATAAACACATATAATAATAAGAATCTAGGAAGCATCTGCCACGGATCTACGCGAAGCCACGCAAATCAACATGAGTGCACAGATAGGTTTGCGACCCGTCCAGACCTCATCTAGACATCCCTAGGGTGTGGAAACCTAGTTCTAGCACCCTCCCCTGCTACCTTGGGTGAGACTTCATTCTGCGCTCCGTGGTTTGTTGTCGAAAGGGTCGGTAGTGCGGGATTTTTTTGGCTAATGACTCTTCCGAACTTGGGTCAGGCCCCAACAAGCCAACAAATGGTTCTGTTGTCGGGACTGGTATCTGCATAAGGGATGTCTGATGTCAGAATTTTGGAACCCTACAAAGAAAGAGATTGAAGATTGTTTGGAGCAGAAGCGGTACGATTTTGTAGTTGGCCTTAGTACACCCGCGCGCAAACTAGAAGCTTAACATGGTGAGTACGATTAAGTTGCCTGTATTCAAAGGAGCAGGAAGCGAAGATCCAGAGCAGTTTTGGTTTGTATTCAGGGTAGTGTGGGAAGCACACGGAGTTACGGATGATAAAATAAAAAAGGCTACCTTGGTGAGTGTGCTGCAAGATCGCGCGTTGACTTGGTATATCAATCACTCTAGCGATCACACAAATGCCAGAATAATGGAGATCTAGGATGCATTGAACAAAGAGTTTAGCTAGCTGAAATCAGAGACAGAGTCAATCATTGGGTTCAAGGAGATTGTAATGCTGCCAAGTGAATCCCTGTGGCATTTGGATTAGAGACTGAAGAGTACAATCCGAGAGGCTAACATGATGTTAACGGATGCACAGCACCGTGCATGGTTTGTGGCATCTTTGACGCCACATCTAAGGACGACGTTGTCACAACAGAAGATCTCGACCCAGGCTGAAGCATTAGAGATAGTGATGAGGTTGCATGAGACTCGAATAAAGGATCCTAGGTTGGGAGTTCAGCAGATCCACACGCAACTACAAAACCTGTGCTTAGAAATGCAGAATTTGAAACAGGAAAAGGCGCCTCCGCCAGAAGCACAAGAAGAAGTGTGGTGCATAAAATGTATAAGCCAGGGCCACGAAAAGGATCACTTTCTGGTATTTGCGAACTATTTGGCAGTAGGGGACCAATGCCGTTGTGACCAGAGGCACAGGCAGGGCCAAGCACAGCGCCCTCGCTCTAGTGCGCAATTTTTTAGGTGGGTGGAAAGCACAACACGGACAACTGTCACCTACTGCAAAAGTTTACCCAGACCCCCAAGAAGCTATTTTTCAATTTTTGCAGAACGGTGGGCTGAACGAGACTGCTGTAGTTATGAATTATTGATGGATCGAACATCTACCTACAGGATGTAAACTGAGGCGTGAGGCCAAGATCTAGCAGCAGCGATAACACTCGGTGGGTTCCAAGGGCAAGGATGAGGATGGGGAGGAATGGGGCCAGGAAGGTGCCGTGGGCAGCTAATCTGTTATAACTATGGAGGACCAGGGCATTACATGCATGATTGTACCAACCCAACTAGAATATCATGACCCTACTGCTAGAAGTTCGATCATGAAATGATAGATTGCCCCACGCTGATAGCACAGATACATGAGAAAAGGGCAGCACAACCTATGGCAGCACAAAATGTCCAAATGATGAGGTTCGAACCATATGAGGAAGACCCTAACGTGAACATGATGCTTAGAAGTGGTGCACCTACAGGGGAAGAAAAGGGGAAATTAACCGAGGTAGGCCTAGGGGTTCGCAAAACCCCTACAAAGCAGCATGAGTTCAACTTGGAATGCATGAAGATGATGTTTATGGAAGCTAAGAAGAGCTTCGCAGAGGTCTCTACCCCAGGTAGTAAGGATCAACCCGAGCCAAAAATGGATCCTTCGATGCTAACTACCTTTTTAGAGACATGTATGAGATTGCTACACGAGAATAAGGCAGTTAAGGGATTGAAAGAGCTAATAACTAGGTGTGCAAGGCCAGGTGAACCTCGCGTGATTCGAAAACTAGGAAAACATGCTTTGCACACTAGATGGGAAATGCGATTAACGGAGCAGATCGACGACTATGAGATGGATCAGATCATTCTGGATTTAGGTTCAGATGCAAACGTGCGACCTAAACAGACATGGGAATGCACGAGCAGACCGACATTATAGTGGTCTCCTATTCAATTACAGATGGCGAACCAACAAAAGATCTTACCCATGGGGAGATTGCAAGGGATCATAGTGGATATAGAAGGTGCAGAAACTCAAACGGATTTTGAGGTAATAGAAATTGTGGATGTCAGTAACCCTTACCCCGCATTGTTAGGGATTGACTAGGCTATGGATATGAATGGAGTCATTAATTTAAAGAAGCGGATGATGATATTTGAGAAAAAGTCCCTATGCGTAGTTATTCCGCTAGATCCAGCTGAAGGAGTGTGCTACACTGAACCCTACACGACGATGAAAGTGATGATGACTTGGATCATATCTACAGTATAACTTGACGAGATAAGGATTGGGTAAATCCGACTGCAGAAGGAAGAATATCGTGGGAGCTTGCAGAATCCTGCATTTCGAATTCAGAGGAGGAAGACGAACGATGACATAATCGGTTGAACGAAGTAACAACGTTAAACTGAAACATGATGACTAGGTCACTATGTTGCATAACAGCTCAGGATTGAGACCTACCGACATATGATGGATTGACAGTGGTGGATGAATTCCTGACAAAGTTTGAGTGCGCAGTACTAGAGCACCAGAGGTTTGATGCACTAAAATGGGCGTTGCGCGTAACGCTTGCGTGTTGGTGGGGAACACATGAAGGAACCTTTTAAGAATATGGCGACTGCAGGCAGATGATGCAGATAAGGTTTGGGAAGCCGAAACTACGACTAACCGAGAAATACGATGGATGCAATGACCTGTGCATGGACCTCACAAAATGGACAAAATCCTATGGAGAAGAACCCCAGCTAGAGTGGGTACACTTATTTTATCATACCTTGGATGTCATCCCAAGTAACTGGTATACTGAGACAAAACTTCGACATGGTACAGGTGAATGGGATATCTTGCGCAAAGGATTTTTATTAACGTTCTTATTTGAAGACCAATGGATGGATACTGTTGACGATGTGTTGCAAGTTGTGAAGGCCGCCATTTCCAAAATTCCACCGGAACCAAAAGAAATAGTGCAGCTAGAGTGGTCGTGACAGTTGAGCCAGGCCCTAGAATGTTACAACGTGTAGGTAGAAGAGGATGAGGACGATCCCAGAAACATCAATATTCTGGAAACGGAGGGGAGTTGTGAGGTTCATGGACTAGCAATCGAGGATCCTGACATCACCACGCCATTGAAAACAAAACAAGTGAACATTGGCACGAAGGAGGAGCCGAAGTATGCAACACTTGGGGACTATTGGGATGATTCCATGGTGGAGAAGGTCATCGAGTTACTTCGAGAATATCAAGATTTATTCTTGACCAAAATCACAGAGTTAAAAGGGATTCTCAGCGACGTAGGAATGATGAAGATAACCCTAGATCCGAACGCGAAGCCAATCAAGCAGTGACCTTATCGATTGAATCCAAAATATAAAACAAAGGTATGTGAAAAGTTAGACAAAATGCTTGCAGTAGGAATAATTGAACCAGTGGAGGAATCCGAGTGGGTAAGTCCTATGGTGGTACAGGAGAAAAATAGAAGGGTGAAATTCGCATCTACGTGGATCTCAGGAAGCTCAACGATGCATGTATTCACAATCCATTCCCGATGCCATTTACAGATGAAGTACTAGAAAATGTTGGTGGATAGGAAGCCTACTCCTTCACGGACGGTTTCTTTGGTACCACCAGATCAAGATCGTGCTGGAGGATAGGAGTAAAACAAATTTTGCAACCAAATGGGGTTGTTTTCAGTACACTGTGATGCCCTTTGGACTGAAGAATGCGCCAGTGATATTCTTGCGCGTGGTGGTAGCTGCATTCAAGGAATTTATACATAAGTTTTTGGAGATATATCTTGATGATTGGACTGTATTTGGGCTAGTCAAGGAACATATCGTGAGCTTACGGTTAATGCTGGATACTTGCCGATGACACTAGATTGCACTAAATCTAAAGAAGTGTACTTTCCTCATCCCCTTCGGGAACTTGCTCAGCCATATGGTCTGTAAACAAGGCTTGATGGTGGATCCAGCAAAGATTGTTATCATACTCAATCTGCAAGTGTCGCGCAGTGTCAAGCAACTATGTGCCACACTAGGACACATTTGTTACTATCGGAAGTTCATTAAGAGCTACGCACAAATCATGGCACCAATGGAACAGTTGTTGAAAAAGGATGCTACTTATTGTTGGAATGAGGAATGTAACAAAAGTCGAGAAACTCTCAAAGAGAAGATGGCATCAGCTCCCATTTTGGTCTTTCCGAAATGGGACATTGAATTTCACGTGCATGTTGACACATCGTGTATCGCGCTGGGTGTTGTACTTATGCAGGAAGCAGTAGAAGGAATTGATCACCCGATTGCATGTGCAAGTCGATGATTGTCCGAAGCTAAAAAGAACTACTCCACTACTAAGCATGAGGGGCTGGCGATGGTATATGCCCTCTAGAAATACCACCACTATCTACTCGGGGGACACTTTAAGATGTATATTGATCATTTCGCGTTAAAATACCTAGTGAATAAGCCTGTGTTGGGGGGGGCACATTTGTAGATGGTTGTTATTGTATCAAGAATATGATTTTGAAGTAATCGTAAAGCCAGGATGTCTAGATGCAGGCCTAGATCACCTGTCCTGAATTGAGAACGGTGAAGAGCCCACAAATTTAGAGGAAGGACTACCTGAGGCACAACTTGATGCAGTGTGTGTCATGGATGGCCACTTTGAGGATATAATCCACTTCTTAACCACAGAAACTGCGCCACAAGGATATTCTGTTCAGTAGAAGAAAGAACTGGTGATACGCGCAACAGACTTTACTATTATTGCAGGGAACCTCTACAAAACGGGCAACGATGAAATATTATGCAGATATGTACCTAAATTAGTGAGGATAGATCCTTGCTAAAGCACATGGGGGGGTTGCAAGAGGATATTATACGTGACGCGCCACAACACAGAAGATTCTTCGCGCTGGACTATGGTGGCCAAATTTGCATCAAGACTCAAAAGCGTATTATCGAGCCTGCAACGTATGTCAATAGACTGGGAAACCATCGTGGAGGGATGAAATTCCACTCAAGCCACAAATGACACTGCAACCATTCAAAAAATGGGCGATCGAATTTGTGGGGCATATCACACCACAAGGAAAGATGGGTGCATGCTATATCATCACCACGACAACATACTTGACTCGATGGGCGGAAGCACAACCGGTTAAGGAATACACGGCCACTACCGTTGCAAAAGTTTTGTTTAAAAATGTGTTGACGTGGTTTGGATGCCCAAAAATTCTAATGAGAGACCGCAGAATGCACTTCCTAAATCAGACTATCAACACGCTCACTAAGGAGTTCCAGATATATCATCAACAGAGTATGCCGTACCATAAGAAAATGGGACCATTGAAGCTTTTGACAAGATTTTGGATACTGCATTGACCAAGGTATGTAATGTGCAATGAAACAATTGGGATTTGTGCATACCTGCTGTGCTATGGGCATACCGAACAACGTGCAAGAAGTTGACGGGCTAGACACCTTTCCAGTTAGTTAGTCTATGGCAAGGAAGTTGTCATGCCAATGGAATACATTGTACCTAGTTTGCAAATAGCAGCGATGACAAGCATGGTAGGCCACGAGGCTTTGGAAGAGAGGATCGCACAACTGGAATAACTTGAGGAGGAATGGTTTCTGGTAGGATTCCATCAGTAGGTACAGAAGTAGCGAGAAAAACCTTGTCATGATCACCATATCAAGTTACGCACGTTCAAAGAAAATGATCTAGTATTACTCTATGACAGCAAGTTCGAGAAATTCCCTAGAAAGCTCCGAATGCATTGGTTGGGACCCTATGTAGTCAAAGAAGTCACAGATGGAGGCGCAGTCCATCTTGGCAAGCTTAATGGCGAACCCTTCTTGGGCAGAGTAAATGGCAGTCATCTGAAGCTCTACATGGGTGGATAACCGCCTGACTAACCATTGAACTACAGTCTCACCACTCCAGACAGTTGAAAGAGAGTGCGGGATGATAAAGCAGTCGATGAGGGAGTTGCGTGACAATAAGGGTGCATGTAGAATTGGTATGTCATAAGGGTCATGGTTTTGCAGAAGGGGCTACGCTATTGTGTGGATAAATAGGGGGTGACCGTTGCTATCAATGTTCATGACAAGATGTCTGAGCTAAGGTGAAAAGGAGTGGGTAGTGGGTAATTAAGATACAAAGTACGAGCCAGATTCGGAATAATCTACTGTAGATGTAACATTAAAGCACCAAAAAAGGAGGGAACGACTGAATTTGAATTTCAACATGCTTATAAATCGCAGGGGGGCATCCATCGCATGATCTGTGGTATCGAGAAAAGTGAGCTATTGTGCCTTCCCACTGGTATGGCACCATTGGTCATTGTTTCTCAAGGAGTAGGCCCAAGGGTTGTAATATGGCCATTGGGGATGCAGGACCTTCTCGATAGTGTGGTATCGACGGCCACGGCCGCTGCGCTGAGTTTAGCACCAACGGTAGGGGATGTACCAGAAATTTTGAGACACGAAGCAGAACTAGTCTAGATGTCGCTGCCTAAACCACGGGCTGGCTGGTGACCCATGAAAAATAAGAGAAGATCATGAATATTGAGACAAATGATGGAATTGTAGTTAACAGTTGGTCTCTGATACATATTGAATATTGGGATCTCATGGACAACAACATTTTTCTTGCAAAAATGCAACACAAGCTGTAGCAGACAGTGCATATAGTAGACCAGAAATTGGAGATTTGCTGCTTGAGCGTGAAGAATTCCCGCATGTGGTACCCCATCTTGAGCTAAAATCCTATGAGGGGGTGCTCTGTGCTAACCGATCAGAGCAAAATGAGCATCATCGATTACGCGAATTAGTAGCGGTAATGGAGCAGGAGCTTGAAGAAGAGTTGCATGAGATAAAGAGGGAGCAACATAGTGCGTCACTCACAGAGATGGTGGACTGTGAAGACTTGGCAGAGCGTATCGCCACACTAACGAGTGACTCGGGATGAGTCACAATGATTGTGTTGGGGGCTTGTGGGGTAGTGGAGGCCCTATGTAACGGTTTTAGGGCTTAAAGCCCATAAGTTAGGGTAACGATATTGTAAAAAGTTCCGCGAAGTGTGTGGAGCACGAAATTTATTAGGTCGAGTCAAAGGATTGTCCACCCGAAAATAATGTAAAATATTAGAAGTAAGTCGGCTTACCCATGGTCCGCGGTTTGCGGACCATGGGAATGTATAAATAGAGTGAGTCTCTAAGGGTAGAGGTATCTTTTGGGAAGATTTGAAGTGTTATGGTTTTGGGAAAGTTATATTCGCTCTAAGTCTGTAAGTGCGAGGTGTGAAGGTTAGGAGTTAGATAGTGGTTCTGCAATTGTGTGCGCGGAGGCCTGATAGAATCTGTAGTTGTGTGCACAGGGCAGGAAGTGGATTGTACTGAAATGAAGATATTAATAAAGATAAGTTGGTTCTGAAATATTGCGGATCTGTGTATTCTGGTTTATGCATCTGTATATGAGTTTATGTTTGTCTTTAAAAACTATGATAGTGCACACTGGGTATTAATGTTAAATGTTTTCTTAAATACCTTAAGAAGTGGATCAGATCTATAATAAACACATATAATAATAAGAATCTAGGAAGCGACTGCCGTGATCTATGCGAAGCCACACAGAGAAACGCGAGTGCATAGATCGGTTCGCGACCCGTCCAGACCTCATCTAGACATCCCTAGTGTGCAGAAACCTAGCTCCAGCACCCTACCCTGCTACCTCGGGTGAGACTTCAATCTGCGCTCTGCGAACTGTTGAAGAAAGGGCCAGTAGTGTGGGATTTGTTTGGCTAATAACTCTTCCAAACCTAGTTTAGGCCCCAACAAGCCAACACTTACTTTGGGAGTGAACCAGATAGAAAATGAATTTCCTAGTCTAGGAGATGAGCTTGCTGCCTTTCTTGGCAGTGATCAAAGAGGTGGCAATAGGTGGGGCTACCTCTAGTATCCTGTATAATGAATTACACAAAGAAATAATGACAGCATGAGGCCTTGACTCATACACAGCATGTTGTCTCCACAAGTATGGCTGTCCTAATAGTACACCACAAATATCCAAAGGTGTGACATCACACAATACCTCGTTTGTGAAGGGTTTGATGCTGTAAGGAAGGCAGAACTACTGGCGAACTCAGAGATCTTGTCCTTGGTGAAGCCACCTAATATTGTACGGCTGTGGGTGTAGTGTATTCAGTAGGCCCAACTACTTCATGACCTCTGCTGAAATGAGGTTCTTTTGGCTCCCACTGTCAACAACGAATTGCAGTGACAAACCCTTCACCCACATTTGTGAGTGGAAAAGACGCTCCCCCTCTTCTGGATCTTGGGGCTCATTCTTCTGGATCTTAGTGGTTGCAACAATGGCGCTAGGCTCTGCGTCAATGATATGCTTCCCTTTGCCATTCCCCTTGTTGGGTTCTGACTCTGGGTCAGAACATGCATTTAATTCTAAAGCCTTCAACTCGGCCACCAGCGACTGCTTGGTCCGACACTCACTTGTGTTGTGAGTGGGTATCTCTTGGAACTCACACCACTTTCCTGTGTCCTTCTTCGACTTCGTGGTATTGTTCTTTTCTTGTGGCTTCGACAGGCTGTCTTGGGTCACCTTGCCTTGGCTTTGTCATTTGGTCTTTGGATTCGCAAATCCAAAGTCTTGCTTCTTCTATTTAAACTTTTGCTCGATCTTGACAGCATATTGGTACGTCATGCCGAAAGAGGAGATGTTCAGGAACTCCATCTCTTCCTAGATGTATCTGTGTAGGAAGCCATAGTATTTGAGTACCAAATGTAGCTCAGAATCCTTGATACCCAATTGTGTGTGAAGGGTATGAATAATGTTTGTGAACTCTGGCACATCTTCGTCCCTTCCCTGCCGCAACGTGGTCCACTTTATGTATTTGTCCTCATAGCCTTTGATAGGGTAGTACTACTCCTTGATGGCATCCTGGAAGGAATTCCAAGTGGATGTGGCTGAGAATAGTGAGCCCGTACTTTCATCCTTCTACTTGCAGTAGGTTTCCCACCAATGCTTGATGTGGGGGCTGCTTTGAGAAGAGCAAAAATAATCTTTTCCTGACTGGAAAAATCATGAAAAAAAAATTACCCTTCTAGAAAATTTAACCATATGTCTACAGCATCAACGTCTATCTGACCCTCGAATATGGGGATTTCAAAATTAACTTGTACCTTAAACGGTGTGGCATTTCCAGAGTAGTTATTGGAAGTCGATGCGTCGCCCCTAGGTAGCCGCTGAAGGATTTGTGAAAAATTGTCCATCATCACATTCCTTTGCCACTCGAGGGCTTCTTCGAGCAAGATTTTGATAGGATCTCCTGCCCCCTCATATTTCTTCCCATCCACCATGGGAGACCGTTGGGATTTGCGAGGATGGTCTTGCAAACGTTCGACCAGTTCAAGCCGTAACTCCTTACATCCTGATCTCGTTGGGGACATGCAAAGAAAAACAGAGAAAAAAAGTAAACCGCTCTTATACCACTGATCCAGATTCAAACAAGAATGTAACAAATTATAGAGATAACCATAAACATAGAGATGCAGCGGAAATAATACTTCATTTCATTAATGTAAAATACTGAAATATGCTTACAAACAGAAATGGAAATAAACCAGCTAGGGTGATGGTAGCTTATCTCTGAGAAGAGATGTGGTGTCTACATGCCTTTGAATTGCCTTACAATGAGGCTCAAGGGAATTTTTATTATTGAACAATAATAGAAAACCCTAAACAACCAAAACCCTAACCCGAGGAGATGTAACACCAAGAGTTTATGGGCCCCGTTGGGGTGAGTTGGACAGCCAACTTCTCGGGGTCACGACTTGGTCATATTATCTCTGTTTGACGTGCATGATAGCCTGTTGGAAAGACCTCTCCGAGGAATGTGATGGAAAAGAAAATTTTAGAGAAAAACTATTTGGTGGCAGATTTCCAAAAAAACGTCGTTTAGGGCCTCAAAATGGCTCTGGAAGTTTAGGACCCGAAAAACTGCTAAAAATAGTAAATTGTGCTACAATTAAGGAAACTGAAAAAATGAAAGAGACAGTTTTGGGGGTCCAAGTGGGATAAGTGGGTGGCCACCAACATCCACTTGGATCATTCCTCCCCCCTTAGGAAGCAATGGTCCCCATTGTGCTGAGTTCCTCTGTCTTCTGAACTTAGTCCCTGGTGAGCTGTTCTGCAATCTCGGATGTGTCGAGTAATGGCGGGAAGCATGGTCAAGGGTGGTACACATTGAACACTTTGTGCAGGAGAAGGAATGGAGGAATGTTGTGCTCCAAAGAATTATTTCCCACAGCCTTGGTAATGGTGTAAGGACTATGTCGGCGTGGTCGGAGCTTTTGATGGGCTCTTGTAAGGTGTTTTTTCTGCAGATGCAACCAGATTTTGTTTCCCACCTAAAGCTTGTGTGGTACCCTTGTGGTTGAGGAGAAGTTTTTCCTGTGCTCTATCATGACCTTATCCTTTTGCTGCTGCTGCTGCATGTAGGAACCCTTCGTGGGGGTCATGGATGTGGTGATGATCTTCCCCTTACTTTGGGAGTGAACCATACAAAAAATGAATTTCCTAGTCTGGGAGATGAGCTTGCTGCCTTTCTTGGTAGTGATAAAGAGGTGGCGGTAGGTGGGGCTACCTCCGGTATCTTGTATAATGAATTACGCAAAGAAATAATGACAACACGAGGCCTTGACTCATACATAGTATGTCACCTCCATAAGTATGGCTGGCCTAATAGTACATCAAAAACATCGAGAGGTGTAACATCACATAATACCTCATCTGTGAAGGGTTTGATGTTGTAAGGAAAGCGGCACTGCTGGCAAACTCAAAGATCTCATCCTTGGTGAATCCACTCGATATTGTACGACTGCCAGTGTGGTGTAGTCAATAGTCCCAACCGCTTCATGACCTCTGCTGAAATGAGGTTCTTTTGGCTCCCACTATCAACAATGAATTGTAGTGGTGAACCCTTCACCCAGATCTATGGGTGGAAAAGATGCTCCCCCTCTTCTGGATCTTGGCGGTGGTGACAGTGGCACTGGGCTCTGTGTCAATGATCTACTTCCCTTTGCCATTCCCCTTTTCAAGTTTTGACTCAGGGTCAGAACATGCATCTGATTCTGAAGCCCAAGTTGACCACCAGTGACTGCTTGGTCTAACGCTCACTTGTGTTGTGAGTGGGGCTCTTGTGGAACTCACACCACTTTCCTGTGTCCTTCTTCAACTTCATGGTGTTGTTATTTTCTTGCGGCTTCAACGGCCTGTCTTGGGTCACCCCGCCTTGGCTTTGTCCTTTGGTCTTCGGATTCACAGATCCAAAGTCTCGCTTCTTCTGTTTAAACTTCTACTCGATCTTCATAGCGTATTGATATGTCGTGCCAAGCGAGGAGATGTTCAGGAACTCCATCTCTTCCTGGATGTATCTGTGTAGGCAGCCATTATATTTGAGTACCAAATGCAACTCAGAATCCTTGATACCCAACTGTGTGTGAAGGGTATAAAAAATGTTTGTACTCTGGCACATCTTGGTCCCTTCCCTACTGCAGCATGGTCCAATTTATGTATTTATCCTCATAGCTTTTGACAGGGTAGTACTGCTCCTTGATGGCATCTCAGAAGGAATTCCAAGTGGGTGCGGCTAAAAATAGTGAGCCCGTACTTTCATCCTTCTTCTCGCAGTAAGTTTCCCACCAGTGCTTCACGTGGGGGGCTGCTTTGAGAAGAGCGAAAATAATCTTTTCCCGAATGGAAAAATCATGAACAAAAAAATACCCTTCTAGAAAATTTAACCATTTGTCTACGACATCTGCGTCTATTTAACCCTCGAATATGGGGATTTCAAAATTAACTTGTACCTTAAACGGTGTGGTGTTTCCAGAGTAGTTGTTGGAAGCTATCCATCATTGCATTCCTTTGCTACTCGAGGCCTTCTTCGAGAAATATTTTGATAGGATCTCCTACCCCCTCGTCTTTCTTCTCATCCACCATGGGAGGTCATCTGGATTTGCGAGGCTGGTTTTGCAAAGATTAGACTAGTTCAAGACCTAACTCCTTATATCCTGACCTCGTTGGGGACATGCAAAGAAAAACAGAGAAAAAAAGCAGACCGCTCTGATACCACTAATCCATATTTAAATAGGAATGCAAAAAATTATAGAGATAACCATAAACACACAGATGCAACGAAAATAATACTTCATTTCATTAATGTAAATACTGAAATATGCTTACAAATAGAAATGGAAATAAACCAGCTGGGGCGATAGTAGCTTATCTCTGAGAAGAGATGTGGTGGCTACATGCCTCTGAATTGCCTTACAATGAGGCTCAAGGGCCCTTTTATTATTGAACAATAAGATCAAACCCTAAACAACCAAAACCCTAACCCGAGGAGATGTAACACCAATCATTTATGGGCCCCGTTGGGGTGAGTTGGACAATCAACTTCCCAGGGTCGCGACTTGGTCATATTATCTCTGTTTGACGTGCATGATAGCCTGTTGGAAAGATCTCTCCAAGGACTATGACAGGAAAGATGATTTTGAACAAATAATCACTAGCAGTATATTTCCAAACAAACGTCCTTTAGGGCCTCAAAACGGCTCTGGAAATTTAGGACCCGAAAAAGTGCTCAAAATAGTAAATTGTGCTACAATTAAGGAAACTGAAAAACTAAAAGAGAGTGTTGTGGGGGTCCAAGTGGGATAGGTAGGTGGCCACCAACATCCACCTGGATCACATATGATGCATTATTTCTATAAATGTAACCACGACTTATTGCTAATTTGAAAGTTATGTGGAACCTTGTGTTGTTCATGTTATTACTTGTACATAGCATTTCCTTATTGAAGGATATTATAGACCTGTTATTTGAGGTGTTGGATCTGTTCAAGAAATGTAGTTTCCCTATCTACCTTATCCTAATCATGGGAGGACTTTATTGGTAAAATGTAATGGGCATAGCTACGTCAATTGGGACCGATGGTTGGAACCCTTAGCACACATGAAAGGAATTGTGACTAATAGAGTTGTGGATGGATTTTTATGGATGCTTGTAGTTGTACATGTACAATATATGCGTGATAATCTTGTTGATCACTTATATTTGTCCATATGACTGGAGATGAAAGGAAGTCGATTTGGTCAACTTGGTATCTATGAGATCTCATAGGCGAGACCAAAAGGTGTTGAGGAACCTTTTACCCTTATCTAAAATAATGGTCTTAGGTAGAAAAAAATTAACCCAAACACTCTCAAAGAATATTTTAGCAGTGGAATCAGGTATGATACTCTTCATACTTGGTAGACAAATGGTCATCTTAGAGAACTAGTTGAAAAGCACAAGCACACAATTGTTACCATGCTTGGTGGAAGGAAAACCTAACATTTAATACATGGATACTAACTCCCAGGGTCTGTATAGGGTAGGAAAAAGAGTGGACAATCCCTACTTCTTGATGTTTATTTTAGAAATGGCACAGGAAGTAAACGATATGACATAAAATTGGGCATCTCGTCGAAGCTTTTGCTAGTAGAAATACTTATAAACTACTACTATTGTATTATCGACACCAAAGTTCCATGGAACTTGATTATAATATGCCTCCAAAATCAACTTGGCATGCTCAATTGAAGGAAGTTCATAAAGGTGGCCCTAGTAGCACAAGAGTGTATCCTAGATATGGAAGTATGGAATTTATTTGCCTATGAAAAACATCTGGTATGTGGAAGAAAAGTTAGATTCATTGTTATATAATTGTGGCCACCCAAAGGTCTCATTTCCATAAGAGTTAGCAACTATGGTTAGTGCCATAACTGAGGTAGTCTGCAACATGATTGGTGCTACCCTTCTTGTATTTGATGTCCAAGTGGAAATGTTGCAAGTGTGTGGACAATTTTTTATGGTGGTCATGTTTGGTGTGGAGCTTGATTATCTTCTGCATTCAAAGGTTCTAGCTAGATGTATACCCCAGGAAGACTGTACACCCCTCCACACGAGGGGGACTTGTCCCCCCCATGGGGGTAAATCCCCCTCGGCTGGTGGGTCTAGGGGCCAGCGGGGGTTCGAGGGCAGCGCCCCCAAAGCTAAAAAATAGATGTAAAATTACTTTGTAAAAGTCTAGTAATTTCTAGTCAATCTGGGTCGTTCATTAGGTGGATGATCTTATGGTAGAAGTTATGTTTAATTTAGGTTTTTTTGCCCTAGAAGGCAACCCCTCACTATATATGAGGGAATTGGTTTGCATCTATGTATATCTATATTCTGAGTGTTGGCATTATGATACATATGTTGTACTTGATGGCAACCCACTCATCTCAGATAATAAATTATAGTGTAGAGAAAAGTTCACGCACTTATATGCAGAGAAAAGTTTATTTCATGTAGAGAAAAGTTCACGCACTTTTATGCAGAGAAAAGTTTATTTCATGTAGAGAAAAGTTCACGCACTTTTATGCAGATAAAAGTTTATTTCATGTAGAGAAAAAGTTCACGCACTTTCATGCAAGGAAAAGCGCGTATATGTTGGAGAACTTACCTTTGGTCCATGGTAGTTAGTCCTTGGTATTTGAACCTATGAGGAAAAGCGCGTATATGTTGGAGAACTTACCTTTGGTCCATGGTAGTTAGTCCTTGGTATTTGAACCTATGGTTTTGGACCATGGTACGCACTTTCATGCAAGGAAAAGTGCGTATATGTTGGAGAACTTACCTTTGGTCCATGGTAGTTAGTCCTTGGTATTTGAACCTATGGTTTTGGACCATGGTACCTCGTCAAAAGTGTTGATCTCACGCACTTTCATGGTTGGTTCATGGTATTAGTCCGACAGTTTTTGATCCTATGGTTTTGGCCTGTGGTATTGCATCCAAAAGTGTTGATCTCACGCACTTTCATGGTTGGTTCATGGTATTAGTCCAACAGTTTTTTGATCCTATGGTTTTGGCCCATGGTATTGTGAAAGGCCTAAGACTATAAAAGAGGAAGGAGATCATTTGGCAAAGCATCTTCTGAATTATCGAATATCTGATAAAGTGCTAGATCTGGAATATTGTGATTGGGTTTTGGTGCAGATCTGGATCTGAATGAAGAAGGAACCTGAGCGTAAGGAGAAGGATAAGTTGTATTGATGGGTCAAAATCTTAAGGCTGGAATAGTGGTATCTCTATATGATTTTGATCTGTGATATGTGGCATACGCTTGATCTATAAATCTAATAATCTGGGTCTGAATTATTGATGTATGTTTTATTTTACACATGTTATGATCTGGGTATGTCTGATGTAACAACTGCAAAGTTATAAGGAAATATTTGCAGATTTGTATGCGGGTTGGATTTGGTGAAATTAGAGATTGATGATGCAAGTGTAGTTGATGGGTTTTTGATGTTCTTGGATCCAATTTGAAAATTTATGAAAAGTGGTCCTTGAAAGAAAAGAAGTAGGGGGTTGTAGCTCCCTTCCAGGAGAGACTGGAAAACGAAAGAGAGAGTTGTAGCTCTCTACAGGTTGTAGCCTGCGTACTGGTAAAGGACTGCACCAGTACAAAATCATTGTAAAAGGAGTTTCTTATTAAAAGAAGATAGAGACATATTACAGCAGGTGGTTTTCACCCACATTGGGTTTCCACCTTATATCTGGTGTTCTTTTGTGTGACTATTTGCTTTTCTTGTTCCTGCTCATTATTTTATGATTCTGACATACAAAGTAATGATCAATATTTGAAGAATTATTCAAAGTATAAATAAGGAAGATATATTGAAAAGAATTTGATAATACTGATTCACCCCCTTCCCCTCAGTATTATTTCCAACAATTGGTATCAGAGCAGGTCCTTCTGAAGAAGCTTGATCGCTTGAAGGAAGATCTAACATCATGAGCAACTACGAGAGGGAAGCATCAATCAGGCCACCGATTTTTGATGGGACAAACTTCGTATATTGGAAGGTAAGAGTTGCTGCCTATCTTCAATCTTTGGGTACAGAAGTATGGGACATTATAGAAACAGGGTATACTTTTCCATCAGCGACTCCTACAGATTCAGCTGAGAAGAAGAAATATAAAACAAATGCAAAGGCGGTTAATACTCTTCTAGGATGTCTATCTCAATCTGAATTCGTGAAGGTTATGCAATATAAATCCACAAAAGAAATATGGGACAAGATTGTTTTGAGCTACGAAGGAGATGAATAGGTAAAACGTGCAAAACTTCAAACCCTCAGGATTCAGTATGAGAATCTCAGAATGTATAATGATGAAAGTGTGGCTAACTATTTTCTTCGTGTGGATGAGATTGTTAATTGTATGAAAAAATTAGGTGAAGAAATAAAAGAGGCTGTTGTGGTTGAAAAAGTTCTAAGATCTTTGTCACGTAGGTTTGAATCTAAAGTTTCTACTATAGAAGAAAAGGAGAATCTACAACATCTTAAAATGTCACAACTACATGGAATTCTAACTGCTTATGAAATGAGAAAAGGAGGTCCATCTAACAGGAAAGAAGCTACCTTCAAGGCTTCAGGTAAAGGAGAGTACTATGAATCAGGACATGGGTCAGAAGAAGAAGAAGAATCAAATTTTGTCAGAAATCTTCAACGGGGTGCTGGACGGTTCAGAGGTAAGTTACCCTTCAAATGCTTTTCTTGTGGAAGAGTAGGTCACTATGCTGCCAAATGTCCTCATAAGGATAAGATCGACAAGGGAAAGGAACCTATTAGATGGAACAAGAAACATAATGCAAATAAGAAAAGCTACTACACTCATGAAGACAGTGATGGTCTATCAAATAGTGATGAAGATGAACGAGGTAATGACTATAAACTTTTAATGGCCTTTGAAGATGATGATTACATGGATGCTATAGATGTGGATAGTTTTAATGAAGAGATTTCTAGACTTAAGACATGTATAGATGAAAAGAATATGATCATTGATACTCTACAATTTCAAATTGATGAAAAAGAAAAATATCTTGAAAAGTTAGAAGGTGAAATTGTTGGCCTTAGAAAAGAAATTGAGAAAACAAAGGCTATTAATCTTAAGTTTGTCAAAGGATCTGAAACTCTGGATGAGATCATCAATGTACAACATTCTCCGCTAAACAAGACAGGTATGGGGTATAATGGAGAAACATCTCAAGCATCCACCTCAAAGAGTTATCTTGATGCAGCAAGAAGGAATGAGCAAAAGCACAATGGAGATCACCAGGTAAAGCAGGGGCGAATTACATCAAGAACGAACAAAGACTATCAGGTAAACCAGGGGCAATCTGTCTTAAGGATGAACAAAAGCTACAACTAGCCACAGGTAAAATCTTCTCAATTTGCTTCAAGAATGGATGGCAATAGAAATTACAATCATTTGGCCGGTAGATTTGATAATCACAGAAGTTTCTTCAATGGGAAATGTTTCTCTTGTCATAACTTTGGTCACAAAGCAGCTCAATGTGTTGCATATAGAACAATCATGACTAGAGAAGCTCAAAAACAAAGAAGTATGATCAGGATTACAAAAAGGACCTATAACAACTTTTCAGCTCTTGAAAATGAAGTTGAATGTTCTATTTGCAATAACTTTGGTCATGAAGATTCTGAATGCAGGAGAAGGTTTCAGCAGACAAAGGAACAAGCCTCAAGCACCAGAACATGGAGAATAAAGGAACCACAAACAGAAAGATGTGGGATAGCCTTTTATGCAGAGGGACAGGAAAATCTATGGTACATCGACAGTGGATGTTCGAAGCATATGACAGGTGATAAAGAAAAACTTGAATCATATTCTGCTTTAGAAAAGGGAAAGAAAGTTTCTTTTGGAAATGATACTCCAGCAGCTATAAAAGGAAAAGGCACAGCTCAGTTAAAAGAAAAGGTCAAAGCTGGAAATGTTTTGTATGTTGATGGCTTGAAGCATAACCTTCTGAGTGTCAGTCAGATGTGCAATCAAGGAACCAAGGTAATATTTCGATCAAATGGATGTAGCGTTCGTGATCTTGATACAGGGAAAACAGTGATCAAAGGTAGAAGAACTCCAAATAATCTATACATATTTGAAGAAGGACAACAACAATGCTATTTGAGCAAGGATGATGAACACTGGTTATGGCACCGGAGGTTGGGGCATCTAAGCTTTTCACAAATAAGGAAAGCATGCAAATATAAGGCAGTTCGTGGTCTTCCAGATATCAAAATTCCAGACAATACCATATGCAAATCATGTCAGTTTGGAAAGAAAACCAGAACCAACTTCCCAGAGAAGGAAGGATCAGCCAGCAAGCCTCTTGAGCTAGTCCATACAGATGTATGTGGTCCATTTAGGAAAATGACACCTCGAGGAGAAGAATACTTGATATTCTTCATTGACGATTTCTCCAGGTTTGTTTGGTTAGGACTTATGAAGCACAACGACGAAGCATTCGAGAAATTCAAATCCTTCAAAGCCTTGGTTGAAAATGAATTAGGTTACAAAACTAAGTGCCTCAGGTCTGACAGAGGTGGGGAGTTTACCTCAAATGAATTTTTCGATTTCTGTGAAGAACATGGGATAAGAAGAGAATTCTCTACAACTAGAACTCCTCAGCAAAATGGAGTGGTGGAAAGGATGAACAGAACAGTCCAACAAATGGCTCGTGCTATGCTGGATGAGTCTGGAACTCCCGCAACTTTCTGGGGTGAAGCCGCATATGCTACAGTTGTTATTCTCAACAAAACAAATGTCCGAGTGAACAACACTCAAACTCATCATGAGCTCTGGTATGGTGAGACTCCTTCGGTAAAGCACTTCAAAATCTTTGGAAGCAAATGCTATATTAAGAATACTGATGAGCAACTTGGCAAACTTGAACCTAGAGCAGATGAAGGCATTCTTCTTGGTTATTCTCCACACAGCAAAGCATATAAGTGCTACAATAAAAGACTTGGAAGAATTGTTGATAGCATTGATGTAGTGGTTGATGAACAGGGATACATTCCTAGGCAAGTAAATCATGAAAATATCGAAGAAGATGAAGACTACCCTCAAAGACAGAATGACGAAGAAGAAGAACCTCAAGGAGCACCAGAGGAACAGATAAGAATAGAAGAGAAGACTCCATCCTGGTACATTCAGAAGAATCATCCAGAATCTCATATTTTGGGGCAGAAAGAAGCAGGTGTACAAACAAGAAGAACAATTGCAGAAGCTTCAAGCTATTTGGCATTACTCTCCTCCACTGAACTACAAAATGTAAAAGAGGCATGCAAAGATGAATGTTGGGTCAAAGCAATGGATGAAGAACTTGAGCAGATTGAAAATAACAACACTTGGGAGTTGGTTCCTAGACCAAAGGATAAGAATGTTATAGGGACAAAATGGGTCTTCAAAAATAAGTTGAATGAAAATGGGGAAGTAATTAGAAACAAGGCAAGACTTTTCTGTAAAGGGTATGCGCAGCAAGAAGGAATAGATTTTGAGGAAACTTTTGCTCCTGTTGCAAGACTTGAGGCCATCCGAATGTTCCTTGCTCTCTCAAGCTTTCAAAAGTTCAAAGTATTTCAAATGGACATGAAATCAGCCTTTCTGAATGGAGACTTAGAAGAAGAAGTATACATTGAGCAGCCAGATGGTTTCATTCTTGGAAATGATCCAAATCTTGTATGCAGATTGAAAAAGGCTCTCTATGGTCTTAAACAAGCTCCAAGGGCTTGGTACTATCGTTTGGACAAATATCTTCATCAACAAGGTTTTTCAAAAGGATCAGTAGATAGCAATCTTTATATAAAAATTGAAAATGACAAATTGCTAATACTTTTTGTGTATGTAGATGACATTATCTTTGGCAACAATGAAGAATCTATGAGTTAAAGCTTTGCCATGGTGATGCAGAAAGAATTCGAAATGTCCTTGCTTGGAGAATTGGCATATTTTCTTGGTTTGCAAATCCAACAAAATGAAGGAGGGATCTTCTTGTCTCAAACCAAGTATCTCAAGCAGATTTTGAAGAAATATGGTATGGAAGAAGCAAAACCAGTATGTACACCCATGGTCACAGGATGTAACCTCATTGCAAATGATGAATCAGCAACAGTGCATCAACCAACTTACAGATCTATGATTGGAAGTCTACTTTATTTGACAAGTACCCGACCAGACATCATGCATGCAGTGGGAATAGTTGGAATATTTCAGGCAAATCCAAAGGAACTCATCTTCAGGCAGTAAAGAGAATCTTCAAATATCTTCAAGGGACTCAAAACTATGGCTTATGGTATCCTAGAGATACAGATCTCACACTTCATGCTTATACAGATGCAGATTGGGCCGGAAGCATGGATGACAGGAAAAGCACAAGTGGTGGTGCATTCTTTATGGGTTCCAGATTAGTATCTTGGTTTAGCAAGAAACAGATTTCGATTTCCTTGTCTACAGTTGAAGCAGAATATGTTGTTGCTGCATCTTGTTGCACTAAACTCCTTTGGATGATGCAGACCTTGCAGGATTTTCAAATCACTTGTACACCACCCATCTCCATCTTATGTGATAATACAAGTGCAATCAGCATTTCAAAGAACCTAGTCATGCATTCAAAAACCAAGCACATACCAATCAAGTATCACTTTCTTCGGGAACAAGTGCTTGAACAAAAGGTCAAGTTGGAGTATGTTCCTTCTAAGGAACAGGTTGCTGATATACTCACCAAACCATTGCCTAGGGAGACCTTTGAATACCTCAGGCAAAGGCTGGGGGTTGTTGATGCATCATCTTGTTGTTGAATCTCTTCTTATTGTTGGTTGTACGCAAGGTTCATCTGAAGTATATGCGTACATGTGCGAGTTGCGGATTGGTCAAAGATCGAATGGCACAGGTTCAAGGGGAGCATATCATGCATTGTTGGCATTATGGAGGAAGTACAGAAGGAGATCATGGATGCTGGTTTGAATATTGCTGCAATACGTCTCTATCTCTTTCATGGTCATGGATTATGGTTCTTCTTTGCAGATCTGGTTTATAGTCATGGGGAGCATGTTCTTAGGGGGAGCATAACCCTTTGCCCTTGATGTCAAAGGGGGAGAGTGATTGGTTGTTGTTGCCATCAAGTCCAAAGGGGGAGATTGTTGGCATTATGATACATATGTTGTACTTGATGGCAACCCACTCATCTCAGATAATAAATTATAGTGTAGAGAAAAGTTCACGCACTTATATGCAGAGAAAAGTTTATTTCATGTAGAGAAAAGTTCACGCACTTTTATGCAGAGAAAAGTTTATTTCATGTAGAGAAAAGTTCACGCACTTTTATGCAGAGATAAGTTTATTTCATGTAGAGAAAAAGTTCACGCACTTTCATGCAAGGAAAAGTGCGTATATGTTGGAGAACTTACCTTTGGTCCATGGTAGTTAGTCCTTGGTATTTGAACCTATGAGGAAAAGCACGTATATGTTGGAGAACTTATCTTTGGTCCATGGTAGTTAGTCCTTGGTAT
This sequence comes from Pinus tabuliformis, assembly GCA_031772625.1. Lineage (NCBI taxonomy): Eukaryota > Viridiplantae > Streptophyta > Pinopsida > Pinales > Pinaceae > Pinus > Pinus tabuliformis. The sequence continues at coordinate 319,569,624 of CM062815.1, forward strand.
TTGAACCTATGAGGAAAAGCGCGTATATGTTGGAGAACTTACCTTTGGTCCATGGTAGTTAGTCCTTGGTATTTGAACCTATGGTTTTGGACCATGGTACGCACTTTCATGCAAGGAAAAGTGCGTATATGTTGGAGAACTTACCTTTGGTCCATGGTAGTTAGTCCTTGGTATTTGAACCTATGGTTTTGGACCATGGTACCTCGTCAAAAGTGTTGATCTCACACATTTTCATGGTTGGTTCATGGTATTAGTCTGACAGTTTTTGATCCTATGGTTTTGGCCCATGGTATTGCATCCAAAAGTGTTGATCTCACGCACTTTCATGGTTGGTTCATGGTATTAGTCCAACAGTTTTTTGATCCTATGGTTTTGGCCCGTGGTATTGTGAAAGGCCTAAGACTATAAAAGAGGAAGGAGATCATTTGGCAAAGCATCTTCTGAATTATCGAATATCTGATAAAGTGCTAGATCTGGAATATTGTGATTGGGTTTTGGTTCAGATCTGGATCTGAATGAAGAAGGAACCTGAGCGTAAGGAGAAGGATAAGTTCTATTGATGGGTCAAAATCTTAAGGCTAGAATAGTGGTATCTCTATATGATTTTGATCTGTGATATGTGGCATACGCTTGATCTATAAATCTAATAATCTAGGTCTGAATTATTGATGCATGTTTTATTTTACACATGTTATGATCTGGGTATGTCTGATGTAACAACTGCAAAGTTATAAGGAAATATTTGCAGATCTGTATGTGGGTTGGCTTTGGTGAAATCAGAGATTGATGATGCAAGTGTAGTTGATGGGTTTTTGATGTTCTTGGATCCAGTTTGAAAATTTATGAAAAGTGGTCCTTGAAAGAAAAGAAGTAGGGGGTTGTAGCTCCCTTCCAGGAGAGACTGGAAAACGAAAGAGAGAGTTGTAGCTCTCTGCAGGTTGTAGCCTGCGTACTGGTAAAGGACTGCACCAGTACAAAATCATTGTAAAAGGAGTTTCTTATTAAAAGAAGATAGAGACATATTGCAGCAGGTGGTTTTCACCCACATTGGGTTTCCACCTTATATCTGGTGTTCTTTTGTGTGACTATTTTCTTTTCTTGTTCTTGCTCATTATTTTATGATTCTGACATACAAAGTAATGATCAATATTTGAAGAATTATTCAAAGTATAAATAAGGAAGATATATTGAAAAGAATTTGATAATACTGATTCACCCCCCCCTCTCAGTATTATTTCCAACACTGAGTGAGGAAGAGAGAGGAGATTGATAGCAAAGAGGGTGTTACAGCAGATTTGCTGTAGGTTGTATCTCTTCAGTTTGCTGGATAATATAAAAGGAAGGACTAGTTGTTTCTCCATGGACGTAGCCCAAACTGGGTGAACCACGTATATCTGTGTCTCTCTTGTTTTATGCGTTTTCTGTGTTTATATTTTTGCAATATTTATGCGTTCCATCGCTCCGTAATATATAATTTTCTAACAACTAGTATTAGATCTGAAGGTCTATTTGGCTGATAAATTCGCAGGAGAGAAGGGTTCCTAGTTCGAGTGGGAGTAATGGCAGAAGATGGTAGGTTTAGGGTTGAAAAATTCAACAGCAAAAACTACTAGCTATGGAAGATGCAAATGGAAGATTATTTGTATCAGAGAGATTTGTACCTACCATTGACCAGAAAGACAAAGAAGCCGACGAGTATGACAGACACAGAATGGGATATTCTGGACAGAAAGGCACTTGGAACAATACGGTTGTGCCTAGCGGCGTCGGTAGCGTTTAATATTTCAAAGGAAACGACAACACAGGGTTTAATGTTGGCATTAGCCAAACTATATGAAAAACCCTCGACCTCAAATAAGGTATTTCTTATGAAGCATTTATTTAATATGAATATGTCAGAAGGTGGATCTGTTGCAGATCATTTAAATGATTTTAATACCGTTACAAGTCAATTAAGTTCTGTAGGGGTAAATTTTGATGATGAAGTTAGGGCTCTGTTATTTCTATGCTCATTGCTAGAAAGTTGGAATAGTTTAGTTATGGCCGTTAGTAACTCTGTCTCTGGATCTAGTACTTTAAAGTTTGATGATGTTGTTGGTGCAATCCTTAGCAAGGAAATGCGACGGAAAAGCTCCGGTGAGACATCAGGTAATGCTTTGACTGCAGAGACTAGGGGAGGAAAAACGAAAAGAGAAAAGAGCCCAGGATATCGCAGTAAGTCAAGAAAAGGCAGATCCAAGTCCAGATCGGGGATAGTGTGCTGGAAATGTGGGAAGAAAGGGCACCTGAAGAAAGACTGCATGTCTTGGAAGGGAAAAGAAGGAGATGCGTAGCAAGAAACTAATCAAGAAGCGAATGTAATAGGTGATGTGTTTCAAGATTCTTTGATTCTTTGATTAGAAAATATTATTGATGCCTGGGTGATAGATTCAGGGGTCTCATTCCATGCCGCACCTGATAAGAAATATTTTCATGATTATGTTCAAGGAGATTTTGGACAAGTTCGATTGGGTGATGATAAACCCTGTAAAATCATTGGAATGAGTACAGTTTTTATAAAACAACAAAATGGAAATGAGTGGCTATTGAAGAAGGTAAGGCATGTTCCAGATCTAAAGAAAAATTTGATTTCAACAGGGCAGTTGCGAGGTGAAGGTTGCATAACTACTTTCACAGATAAAACCTGGAAGGTCACTAAAGGATCCCTGGTAATAGCGAAAGGAGAAAAGGCTGGTACATTGTATTTATGCAATGGTATTTATAACTCTGTTAATGCTTTAACCTCTACAGGAGAAGATATGGCATTGTGGCATCATAGGCTCGGGCACATGAGTGAGAAGGGGATGCAGATTCTTCACTCAAGAAATTTGTTACTAGGTTTGAAGCATGTTGATTTAAAATTCTATGAGAATTGTGTTTATGGAAAACATAAGAGAGTCAGATTCCTTAGAGTTGGGAAAGAAAAGAAGAGCGAAAAATTAGAGCTTGTGCATACAGATGTATGGGGACATGCTTAGGTATCATCTCTTGGTGGCTCTCGTTATTATGTTACTTTTATTGATGATGCAACTAGAAAAACCTGGATTTATTGTATTCGAAATAAATCTGATGTATTTGATACTTTCAAGAAATGGAAAACTTTGGTTGAAAATGAGATAGGGAAAAGTTTCAAGTGTCTTAGATTAGATAATGGAGGTGAATATTGCAACAAAGAGTTTGATAGGTATTGTTTAGAGAATGGAATTCGCAGAGAGAATACAGTTCCAGGAACACCACAAGAAAATGGTGTGTTAGAAAGGATGAACAGGACAATCATGGAGCGTGCAAGGTGCATGAGATTGAATGCAGGATTGCCTTTACAATTTTGGGTAGACGCTGTAGATACTATTGTTTATCTAATAAACAGAGGGCCTTCAAGTTCCTTGGATGGTGGTATTCTAGAGGCATGGACAGGTAAAAAGGTAAACTACTCATTTTTAAAGACTTTTGGTTGTGAAGCCTTTGTCCACATTAACAAAGAAAATAGAACAAAGCTTGAGGCAAAATCAAATAAATGTACCTTTAATGGATATGGTGTTAATGATTTTGGTTATCACTTATATGATTATGAAAATCACGAAATCATTAGGAGTAGAGATGTAATATTCAATGAAAAGGTCTTGTATAAGATTCAGTTGCAGGAAAAGAAACAAGAAAAAGAAAACAGAGAATACACAGTGCTTGACGATATCACAGGAAAAGTGATGGTGCCTAAAAATCATAATGATCAATAGCCAGAACAACAACCACAACAACAATAAGCACCTCAAACACCTGGAAGTGGTGTTAGAAGATCTACCAGGATAAGTAGACCCCCTAAACGATACTCTCCATCATTATATTATGTATTGTTGACTGATTCTGGTGAACCAGAATGTTATGAAGAAGCAGTGCAGGTAGAAACCAGGAAGAAGTGGGAGCAAGCCATGAAAGAAGAGATGGACTCCTTAGCACATAACCAAACTTGGGACTTAGTCAGGTTTCCTGTAGGTAAAACATCATTACAGAATAGATGGGTTTACAGGCTGAAGGAAGGAGATGGAGTAAAACAGAGGTACAAAGCTAGACTTGTAGTGAAGAGGTTTGCACAGAAGAAAGGTATTTATTTTGATGAAATATTTTCTCCTGTTGTTAAAATGACTTCAATCAGAACTATTTTAAGTCTAGTAGCAGCTGAAGATTTGCATCTTGAGCAGTTAGATGTAAAGACAACCTTTCTCCATGGGGATTTAGAGGAAGAGATATATATGCAACAATCACAAGGATATGAGGTAAAAGGGAAGGAGAAACTAGTGTGCAGGTTGAAGAAGAGCTTGTATGGCTTAAAACAGGCTCCAAGGCAGTGGTATCTAAAATTTGACAGGTTTATGTTTGAACAAGGTTATACTAGATGTCACTCTGACCATTGTGTTTATTTCAAAAGGCAAAATGATGGTAGCTATATTATATTGTTATTGTATGTAGATGACATGATTGTTGCAGGTTCTAACATGCAGGAAATAAATGTGCTCAAAAGGAAATTTACAAACTCATTTGAAATGAAGGATTTGGGTGCTGCAAAACAAATCCTTGGTATGAGAATAACTAGAGACAGGAAGAATCACAAATTAACATTGTCTCAAAGTGAGTACATAGAAAAGGTTCTGAAAAGGTTTAATATGTAGAATGTAAAACCAGTTAGTATACCTTTGGCTAGCCATTTCAAATTAAGTAAGGAGGCGTGTCCCAGGACTCGGGAAGAAATGGCTCATATGTCTAAAGTTCCATATGCATCAGCAGTTGGAAGCTTAATGTATGCAATGGTCTACACAAGGCTTGATATTGCACATGCAGTGGGAGTTGTAAGCAGGTACATGAACAATCCAAGAAAAGAACAATGGATGGCAATGAAGTGGATTCTCAGGTATTTGAAAGGTACCACAAATCAAGCATTATGCTTTGGTGGTTCAAACATTGCTCTACAAGGATATGTTGATGTAGATATGGCAGGTGATAGAGATAACAGGAGGAGCACAATAGGGTATGTGTTTACTATGGGTGGAGCAACTATCAGTTGGGTTTCAAAAATCCAAAGTGTTGTTGCACTTTCAAAAAAAGAAGCAGAGTATGTTGCTGCTACAGAGGCTAGTAAAGAAATGAATTGGTTACAAAGGTTTTTGGATGAATTGGGCAAGAAGCAGGAGTTGGGCAAGTTATATAGTGACAGCCAGAGTGCCATACATCTTGCAAAGAACTCTGCATTTCATTCCAAGACTAAACATGTATATCTCAAGTACCATTTCATACGGTCAACATTGGAAGATGGACAATTGAAGCTGGAAAAGATACAAACTAGCCAGAATCCTGCAAATATGTTAACAAAAGTTGTAACTAGGGAGAAACTGAGAATATACTCAGTTTCAATTGGTCTTCAAGTATGATGAAGAAGATGGGAAATAGCCAGGTCCAAAGTGGAGTCATTGTCTAGCAAATGAAGCAACAGTGGAGTTGCTATAATCAGTCTCCAAGTGGGAGATTGTTGGGTGTGGAGCCTGATTATCTTCTGCATTCAAAGGTTTTAGCCAGATGTATACCCCAAGAAGACTGTACAACACTCGATGGGGGGGGGGGGGGGGTAAATCCCCCCCGGCTGGGGGTTCTGGGGACCAATGGTCCCCTGACGGGGGTTCGGGGGCAGCACCCCCGAAGCTAAAAAATAGATGTAAAATTGCCTTGTAAAAGTCTAGTAATTTCTAGTCAATCTGGGTCGTTCATTAGGCGGATGATTTGACAGTAGAAGTTATGTTTAATTTATGGTTTTTTCCCTAGAAGGCAACCCCTCACTATATATGAGGGAATTGTATTGCGTGTATGTATATCTATATTCTGAGTGAGGAAGAGAGACGAGATTGAGAGAAAAGAGGGTGTTACAACGGATCTGCTGTAGGTTGTATCTCTTCAGTTTGTTGGATAATATAAAAGGAAGGATTGGTTGTTTCTCCATGGATGTAGCCCAAAATGGGTGAACCACGTATATCTGTCTCTCTCTTGTTTTATGCGTTTTCTGTGTTTATATTTCTGCAATATTTTATGTGTTCCATCGCTCCATAATATATAATTTTCTAACAGGTCATTATGTAACTTTCTTTATGTCTACATAAACTATGAAGGCCTATGATTAGTGTGGATGATCATCTCCTTCCCCAAAATATAATTTTTACATTATTGGAAATCATGCACGATGGAGTACATCTCCTTGTTATAGGTGGGCTATCTCTAGATAATATCAAAAAGTTTTTAACTGTCATAGGCCACCAGATGTCCTTGATGAGTGAGGAACACATCAGTAGCATAGTCAGAGGCATCTATCTTAATATCAAATGGCTATTATAGGTTTAGAATGATTTTTGCTATGACCGGGCCAAGTGATATGAAAGAACCCCAACATGAATCTTCGATAGAAGTTAGCAAGGCCCAAGAATTTACATATCTCCCACTATTTAAGATCATCTGGATCTCTTAGTTAGATCTTTGTGGTCATGATGGGAGCACTGGTTTCTACATCAATTATATTCTTTCCTTTATCCTACTCTAAATAAAAATCAAAGCGGAGGCTATTTCATTTTCTTTAAGCTTCGCCAAATATAATTTTTTCAAGAGAAGTTCTTTCTTTTGTAAGGATTCATTGGATTATGGAAAATTTACATAATATACAGACATGGAAAGTCTTTGTTGGACAATGTTCGGTCTGAGCAAAAAGAAAAAATGACTAACTAGCATAGAATTGTTGTGGGGAGGATTATCTTCTATTAACATGGGAAAACATTATTACCTCCTATTGAGAAAGAATTTGAGCTAATTATTTCATGCTTTAATCCAAGTGCCATACAAAGGAGCACTTCATTAGAGGAGAACCATAATGGATATTCTTCATTGCATAAATAATTAATTGAGAATTTCCTTTTGCAATGGGAGGGAGAAGACCTCTATTCTGGGCTATCAGGAGTCCTTGGATCAAGGCTTCCAACTTAGTAGCATTGTTTCTCTCATGCCAAATATAATCTCTATAGATGTTGATGATTTCACCTCGATAGTTCCTTATGGCTCTGCCTATGCCATCATCCCCTAGGTTTCCTTTTGAAGCTCCATCAAAGTTCAATTTGCAGTGTTTCATTGTAGAAGGAACCTAGACTTCAGATCTTGCAACTTTTGGTTTTTGGATGTGAAATACCTGTTATTATGGAGGATTGGTTGAATTTCCACTAGGCTAGGATTTCTTTTTACTGAGGAGAGGTGATTATGGAAGAGGAGCCATATATTATCCATAGTTTTGTGCTTGTCATTGAAGATGCGTTGATTTTGTTCCTTCTAGATTTCCCAAACCAAAATGCCTAGGACTAGTTGCTAGAGTCTATTCAGAAATTGGATTTGAATGGGGATTTTTCCTATGTCTTGAGGTTTTGGACCACATCCCCATGAGCTATGTCTATTCTATTGAAGTGTATTTATATTTTGTCCTAGAGGTTATTTGTTATCTCACTGGTGTCAAACAAGTGGTCCATGGTCTCCTATTGTTTTTTGCACATATAACACCATGAGGATCCTTCAAATCCTCTTTTTTTGAAGTTATCCTAGGTTATGATTCTATGCTTTTATAGCAGCCATAACAAAGTGGTTACCTTCAGCCATAGGCCAGCATACCAAAGTTCATTCTAGAAAGGATCGGGATCAATTTATGGAACTTGCCGAGATAGATGGTAGAACTCCTTGACTAGGAAAGCACCCACACTTTTGTATCCCCATCATAGAATATCTGGCCCTTCTTACTTTTTTATTTTTCTTCCACTGATTTTGGTCCATGAATCCTGAGAGTATTCCACTCATCCATCCCTTTGTGTTAGGCCCCTATACTACTAGTGTAACCCCTTATTGTTATTAGTACAACCCACTTATTATATTGATATACCCATGTAGTGCCCATATTGTTACTATTGTGCCACATAGAAGCCCACTATTGTTACTGTTGTGCCCTACAATATTATTGTTATGTAGGCTTTGATTGTATTGGGACCACTTAGACTCCTATATATAGAAAGGAGGTATTTTCATTTGTATCATCCAAGAATTGTTCATTTATGTAATGTAAAGGAGGTTTCCCCCTCGAAGAGGCTGAATTCTAAGGCGTTGATCTATCTTTTCTATCTTTTCTTGAGCTGGTTTCATAACATTTGGTATCAGAGCTTTGGATTCTATGGTTTCGCTGCTCCAAACAGGTCATCGTGGCATTTTCGCTATAACTTTTTTTCTGTGACGTTTCAGAAGTTGCAAAAACACCCATTTGAGAAGAAATCGTGTTGAACCTTGGGTCCGAATTTCAGAGCTTTTTGCGCGATATTTTCGGAGATATGATTTGAGGAAGTTGGTCTTTTTGCAGACTCCTGAATTACACTCAAAACAGGTGACCTAGGGAAAATCGTCATAACTTTCTTTCTGAGCATCGGATTGAAATTTTGTAAGAAGGTACAGAAAGAGGACGGACTGTAGTTTTTGTTTATATATTTTTCAGAGTCAAAGGTTGAAATAGTGACACGTGGCACTTCATACAAGTTCGCTCTACTAAACTAGTCTATAATCAGGTCACTGCGGGAGATTGTGCATAACTCTTTCTTGGAGAATCCAATTTGGGTCAGACTTGTGGCATTGGAAAGAGGACACAGAGGGCTACTATAGTTCACAATTTCAGAACTTAAAGATCCAAAAGCACAGAGTTACAGTCGTTTCAAGTTCGAGCTCCTAAAATCAAGAAAAAGCAAGATGAGGAAGTTTGATGGCAAGGATCCGGTAAATTGGATACTTCAGATGGAGCAATATTTTGATATACATGGTGTACAACTGTTACAAAAGGTATGTATTGCATCTTCATATTTAGAACCAGATCAATTTTTATTGTACAAAGGGCTTTGTTCTCGTAAAAAACTTGTTACGTGGTCAATTTTCACGGAGGAAATGATAGCACATTATGAGGATACAAAGAGCAACACCTTCTTTAGAGCAACACCACAACATTTGGAAAGAGTAAAAAGGCTTTGTGACATAGTGGAAAGAAAAATTATGGAAACCAGGAAGTGTACCCCTCACAACTATAAAGATGGAAGTGTTGTTTCTTCTAGCCTTCCACAACCTACAAGGGTTACACCACAACAATTAGAAGAAAAAAGAGAAAAAGGGCTTTGTTACAATTGTGATAGCAAATGCACTAAAGGTCATAAGTGTGCTGAGAAGAAATTATTTTACATAGAATATGAAGAGGAGGAAGAAAAGGATCAAGAAACAACAAAAGAAGAAGATATATGCCAGGACCCCACCCCAGAGAAAGAAGAAATGAATCAGACCATATCTTGTAAAACATTGGCAAGAATTACCACTCCTCAAACTCTCAAGATAGAAGGACATATCAAGAAGAAAAAGGTGCAAGAAGTGAAAGATCACATCGAGAAAGAAGAAATGAATCCAACCATATCTTGTAATTCATTGTTCGAAATTACCACTCCTCAAACTATCAAGATAGAAGGACATATAAAGAAGAAAAATGTTCAAGAAGTGAAAGATCACATCGAGCATCAAGAAATAAATCCGACCATATCTTGTAAAGGACTGGAAGAAATTACCACTCCTCAAAAGATAGAAGGACATATCAAGAAGAAAAAGGTTCAAGCAAAGAAAGATCACATCGAGCATCAACAGCGAGTTCTCCAACTTTTAAAGGATAACGCCACTTCGGTGCAAAATCAAACGAAACAACAGGTAGATCAACATCGTAGTGAAAAATGTTTTGATGTAGGTGATTGTGTATCTTTACTGCTACATCTCAAGCAAGCTACTTATGAGAAGGAAATGTTGGCAATACTACCTGCACTAAAAAAATGGCGACCTTACCGAATGGGAAGACTCTTCAAGGATAAGGATGTGGAAGCATTGTTTTGTGCTATTTATATTATCCAACCAGATTGGATAAACGAAGCAAGGGATGAATGGAAGAAGGATGAAGAAGTATGGCCACTTATTCAAAAGTTGCAAAAGATCCCAATTCAAGCAATATTGCCAGAAATTGAAGAGGAAGGAAAAATCATATTGGAACCTGGAGCAGTCACAGAAACAAGAACCCAAGAGCTACGAAATCGATCAATTTTAGAGTATCTCATCAAGTGGAAGAACTTACCTGCTGAATATTCCAGGCTTGTTACGTGGTCAATTTTCACGGAGGAAATGATAGCACATTATGAGGATACACTTCCACCTTTGGCAAATAGAGGGTATCCCATTTGAAAAGTGGTCATTTTTTGACATGGTTGCCTCCCAATAAGAAGCTTCTTTGAAAGTTTTTGATGATTTTCAAAACCCGTTTGGGAACATCTAGGACTAAGAAGAGGTAGATTGGCATGGACTAGAGAACAAATTTAAGGAGGACAAGATGACCTGCAATATTCAGAGAGCGAAAAGTACAACTTTCTAATATATTGTTGATTTTATCAAGAATTTCTCTCTAGGGGTAATGCTTGATGGTCATGTCAATGAGGGGCACCTAGATATTTGGATGGAAGGGAGGTTACCAAGAAGCTAAGAATTATGGTGATGTTTCTTTGGGTAATCTAGGCAGTATTGAAAAAGAAGATCATAGACTTTTCCATATTGATAGTGGTGCCCAAGGCTTCCAAGAAGATCTCAATAATTTCTTTGATAGTTCTATATTCTTTAATTGAGGGGTGGTTCAGAAGAAGGGTGTCATCATCAAATTGTTAAACGTGTTAGAGGGGTGTCATCATGGAGCACTAACTATTTTAGGGTACCAAGTTGTAAGGTTTCTTTTATGCTTCATCCCATCCCTTTTTCCATAAGGATGAAAAGGAAGGGACAAATAATGTGCCCTTGTCTGATGCCTCAAAAGGGTTTGAATGTGCCAGAGGGCAAGCCATTGACTAGAATTGAGAAAAAAATGTGGAGACTAGAGATATGACCCAATTATTCTATTCAACACTAAATCCAAAGGCTAGGAGAATGTTTTCCATGTAGGCCCAATTTAATTTGTCAAAGGATTTGAAAAGGTCAAGCTTGAGTAGCGTTGGTGCACTGAGATGACTATTAAAAGCAACCTTAATACCTACATTAGTTATCAAACTAGGGTAAGTATGTTTATTTCAAGAGTGTTCAACATTGTCTATGAAAGTGAATTCAAAGGCTAATTCATAATGAAATGATTTAGAATCATTGCAATGATTAATATCTAATTCTTGAAGTTCAATCCAAAATAATTCTGAAAGAAATCTTTAAAGCATTTTGAAATATACTTTAATCTATTATGAAAAGCACTGAATTGGAATGCAAGTAAAAGGAATCACTCTTAGAAAATCTAACTAGTATATACAATAATTCGTTCAACATGAAGGAAAGCTATAACAAATGAACAACTATTAATTATTCAAACATCTCACGAAAAGAAATCAACTGTAAGCTTAAGAGCTCTGGTAACACTACTTCAGACTGAACAACAATCAAATACTTAAAATAACCTGATAAATTCTGTAAAGATTAACACACAAATGTAAAACGCAGCAAGATCTAGAATTTAGCTTGAACGACAAAAGAAAATTGTAATAATTGACGCTCACAACAATTAGAATAATTCTAATTTCATGAACTAACAATAATAAACAATTGTAAGAAATAAATATGACACAATTAAAGTAGTAAATCTCCTATCGACCGGGCCCAGAGTCTCCAAAAGTCACCGCCGAAAGATACTCAGAATGCGATTATAGGGAAAACACAATCTTCTCCATTAAACTTGATGATAGAGTTGCAACGTCACAGTAATCAAAGTACTCTGTGTCAAAAATGAATAGTTACAATCTCTAATTTTCTAACTAGTTGTTCATTTCACCTGATGGCTTTATATAACCTAGAAAAGACAAAGGGATAAAAGCAAATCCTCAGGATTAGGAGATCCTGAGGATTTTGCAACTGACAATCTGAATTTATCATAGAATAGACTTGGTTCTCCTAGTCTTCCGCTGACCTTCGTAATTGAGACGTTGTCCTTTTTCATTTCTTGGCTGCTTTTGTTCCATCATTTGAACACCAATCGTTCAATTCATGTTCCCGCATATAAAGATAGCGAAAGTTAGTTTTTCATGCCCATATTTAACCAATTCATTAATGATTGATTTTATCCAGCTTCTACAATTGTTTCTTCTATATTTATTCCTAAAACTAAGATAAACACATAGAGGAAAATGGTTAATTAAGATAATATGAGGATAAAACATACCTTTTCCACGACTCAACATACTTCCCTACTTACCTTTTTGCATGTCCTCATGAAATAAGATGATTGAGGTGCAGTTGTGTCAAAGAATAAGCAGGATAAGCTTCTTCCTTAGATAGCCTAAAACCATTTTTTTATTTAAGTATTGAAAAATCCTGGGTTACATGGTAATATGGAAAATTATAATCACTGTAATACCTGTCAAGAGGGTACTAGATAATAGGACATATGTAGAGGCATCATATCCAATCAGGGCCCATTCTTAGGACCATATTTCTCTATCTGTGTAGGCAAGTAGAGGAAGATTTGAAATTTCTATACCCAAATGGTTCCCTGTTCCTGACATTGTTAGTGGAAGCTTCCCATATTTGTCTTGCTGCTAACAATGCTTCCTCCTTTATTTCATTAAATTATTCCTTTCCTGCTTGTATGATATCTATATGGAGTGGTCCTAATTAAGCCATGACTCTTGTTCGTTTCATGAACTGTTTATCCTGGATATAAATATGTAAGGGTTTCATGGGTTCTCCCCTGACCCATAAATCTATACCATATTCCCTTTTTGAAAAGTGTTATAGGCTTTAGCCGATTTAATCTGATTTGTAGCAAAAGAGAGAAAAGATTGAAATTGAATATCTCCAATCTAGGGGCCAGGATTATTATCCAGTTCATCCTCCAAGAAAAAATTGTGCATGTATAATTCACATAAAAGCATTGTACCTGTTCATTTTGTTCCTTAAAACATTTGACAAAGTTTTGAGTGGTCTTGAATTCCGCTTACTTACCAGCCCTAACGGCTTTACCTTTCAGCAAGAGGTATTTTTCTAACAAGAAGAGTGCATAATTTGGTGGTAGGTGATCAACAAGACAAAGAATCAGAGTAAAGAGAACAAATAGCTTCAATTTTCTCCTTGGCCTTCTACAACTTGGCTTGTGCTTTCTCTACTTTCTTCTACTCATCTTTGAAATTGATGAAAATCTCGTCTTCTGTTACAGTAAGTGCCTCAAATTTCTTCCACAATTCCAGGTGTACCTGTAACAACACTACTTCTTCCTTATGTTGAGACAACTCCTACTAAGTCTTTGTTAATTCATTCTGTAATTTCATGATAACAACTTCCCTTATCAGAGGAACGTAGTGAGGTGTTTCCTCTGTATGAGTTTCATCATCCTATGTTATCACTGAATCAATTTGAACAACAGCTTCAACCACTTCTCAAGACATACAATAAGTTGCTTAGGCATTTCCCTCAAAATCAGTTTGAACAACAACTTCCATTGTTCCTTGGGGCATACAACACTCTTCCTAGGTACTCTCCTCAGAATTGGTTTGGACAGAAGCATTTGTGGTGGGAAATTCCATTTCAGTCTCCATTGAGGAAACACAAGGACCTTCAATCTGAGTCTCAATATTATTCAAAGGACATTTCTCTATTTGGGTTCCTTTTGGACAAACATAAGGACTCTCAGTCTAAGTTTCAATATCCTCCAAAGAGCAGTGTGTTGGAAGTAATACTGAGAGGGGGTGAATCAGTATTATCAGATCTATAATTTTATTTCCCAAATAGATTTATATACACTACTTCAGTGAAGTGAACTAGTGTGTACACGCGACTGTACTTAAAGCAACCAGCGTATATGCAGAGAACTTTTGATTTAGACAATTTATCATGTATTGAGCTTAAACCAGTATATCAGAGATTTATTAGACAGTGCAGTAAAAGTAGAATAAAGCATCACACATAAGCAACACACATGAACACGAAGATATAAGGTGGAAACCCAAGTGGATAAAAACCACCTACTACTGTCGTCTTTGTCTTATTTTTAATAATAGGAAAATATGTTTACAATATTGTACTAGTGCATACTCATACCAATACGCAGGAACCCACCTGCAGAAGGCTACAACCTTCTCTCGTTCTCTAGCTACTACTGGAAGGGAGCTACAACCCCCTAGCTCTTGTACTAGCCAATATGTTTACTAGTACGTAGGTTCCAGCCTACAGAAAGAACTCCACTCTTCCACCAAGGACCATGTTTCATGAATTTTTAGACTGGATACTCCTGTAATACAACACCACAATCTAAAGGCCACGTTTCATCCAATTTTCATATTGGACTCGTCAACAACATTGAAACTCAGAAAATCATAACTGCAATACAACCATCAAATACATCTACATCAACCAATCACTGAAACCCAATCATCACTTTCTGAATTAACCACAACTAAATCAATCAATCACTTGACAACCCATCATCACTGAAGCAAATCACAATCAATCAATCTGATCATTTAGAACACTGTCACCAAAATACAGTCAATAGAACAAAAAGCAGAACCTAGAACTATGCAACAGCGAATAGAAACAACTGAAACTTTAAACATCATACTTCATAAGGTATACGCTACTTCCATGTGTTGAACCAACATGTATATGAAATTTTACCAAAGGAAACTAGCATACAGATCTGAAAATTCAAATTTATGATGTATATGCTACTTTGATATGCAGAACCGATGTGTATATGCTCCTTTCCTAAAGAGAACCTGTGTACAGATTTGTGAATGACAACTTAAACATCACAACTATTCCAGACTTCAATACCCAGATCATCAAATTTACAGAATAAAACATGCGTCAGTGTTTATATCTAGACTGTTCAAGATCAAACCACATAATGATAATACTATTAAGCCTTTATGATCCCAGTTCATCAACCTTCATCAGCCTTATAGGTGCATCCTTAGATCAGATCAAGAAAACCATCAAAAGCTCATTAACCTGCATATATGATTCAACACTTCATAAGATATTCAAATCCTTGCACACCTTGGCCTAATGATCTTCTCCTCCTTATATAGTTTTAGGCCTTTCTCAATACCATGGACCAAAACTACTTAGGACCAATACCTTGGACCAAATACCTCAGACCAATTACCTTGGGTCAAATACCTTGGACCAAAAACTTTGTTTTCCCAAGATATACGCACTTTTCCTTCTGTGAAAGTCCATGTGTACGTATACACTCCTTTTGTTTAGTAAACTTGCGTGTATACGTAGCTTGGTCAAGGTAAACCTTCATATACCTCTCTTTCTTCATTCTTTGTAGTCTGATATGTAATTCTTTGTTGTTGACATGCTACATTGTGATCTTTCAACTGAGTGAGTTGCCATCAAGGACAACACTTGTATCATAATGCCAACAATCTCCCCCTTTGAACTTGATGGCAACAACACCAAGTCACTCTCCCTCTTTGACATCAAGGGCAAAGGGTGGACCAAGATATTTTCTCCCTTTGACATACATTATGTTGTTCATGCTCCCCCTGAGTACATGCTGAATTCTCTGCTTGAGCTCCCCTTTTGTACATGCTGAGATGCACTGAAACCGTCCATGCTCCTCCTGAGCACAAGCAGAGTCTGCAACAAAATATTTTCTAAAAGAATGAATCTATAACTCAACTATGTGAGGATGACCTTCCTATCACCAATGACTCATACATACATCCATTGCCCAACCAAGTGGGGATATACCAACTTTGACTCATCCACCCAACCAAGTGGGGATACACCAATTGTTTATACATGAAAAAAGCAATTACATAATCCATCCCATGTAAAGTGGGGATACAAATTACATCATTTGTCCAAGAGGACTCATTAAAATGTATGAGAAGACATATCACACCAGGCTAGACTTTTATATGACTTAAGCAACAAATGGTATAGATATCTGAAGCCATAGCTGGACTCAACAACCATAATTCCAACAATGTTGAATGTACGTGAAGGCTAATGCTGCCCCTGAACTTGTTCTACCTGTGCTTGTTTAACAGGTCAATGATCAAGGCATCTTTGTTAGTTAGATAAAAATTAATGAACGAAGCATATCGATAAACATTAATCATCAATATCAGCCAAAGCACCCATATCAGAGCCTGCCCCACTATTTTTCTTGTCTAAAAAACATATACACTCCTTGACCCACCGAAAGCCACGTGTGTATGTGACTATTCTCCATTAAACACACGTATGATAACCTTTCTCTGAAAAATTGGATTTAACAGCAGGATGATGCAGCAACTACTCCCAGCTTTTGTCTGAGATATTCAAATGTCTCTCTAGGCAGTGGTTTAGTGAATATATCAGCAACCTGTTCTTTGGAGGGAACATACTCCAATTTGATTTTTTGTTCAAGCACTTGTTCACGTAGAAAATGGTATTTGATGGGTATGTGCTTAGTCTTGGAGTGCATGACTGGATTCTTTGAAATACTAATGGAACTTGTATTATCACATAGAATGGAGATGGGCGGAGTACATGTGATCTGAATGTCTTGCAAGGTTTGCATCATCCAAAGTAGTTGTGTGCAGCAAGATGCAGCTGCCACATATTCTGCTTCAGCTGTAGATAAAACAATTGAACTTTGTTTCTTGTTGAACCAAGACACTAACCTAGAACCCATATAGAATGCACCACCACTAGTGCTTTTTCTGTCATCAACACTTCCTGCCCAATCTACATCTGTATATGCATAAAGAGTAAGATCTGTATCTCTAGGATACCATAAAACAAAGTTTTGAGTTCCTTGAAGATATTTGAAAATTATTTTGACTACCTGAAGGTGTGATTCCTTTGGATTTGCTTGGAATCTTCCAACTATTCCTATTGCATGCATAATGTCAGGTCGGGTACCTGTTAGATAAAGCAAACTGCCAATCATGGATCTGTAAGTTGGTTGATGTACTACTACTGATTCATCATTTGAGCTGAGATTGCATCCTGTTACCATTGGGGTACATAGAGGTTTAGAATATTCTATGCCGTACCTTTTCAAGATCTGTTTGAGATATTTGGTTTGTGAAAGAGAAATACCATCTTTATTTTGTTGAACTTGTAGACCAAGAAAATAGGTAAGTTCACCAAGCAAGGACATTTCAATTTCTTGTTGCATTACTGAAGCAAAATTTTGACTCATGGACTCTTCATTGCTACAAAAAATGATATCATCAACATAAACAACAATAATTAGAAATTTATCAGTTTCAATCTTTGTATATAGGTTGCTATCTGCTGAACCTTTTGTAAAACCTTATTGGTGTAGATATTTGTCAAGGCGGTAATACCAGGCCCTTGGAGCCTATTTCAAACCATAGAGAGCCTTTTTGAGTCAGCATACAAGCTTTGCATCATTTCCAAGAATGAATCCTTCCAGTTGTTCAATATAAACTTCTTCTTCTGAATCTTCATTAAGGAAAGAATATTTGACATCCATTTGGTATACTTTGAATTTCTGAAAGCTAGAAAGAGCAAGAAACATCCTTATGGCTTCAAATCTAGAAACAGGTGCAAAGGTTTCTTCAAAATCTATACCTTCTTGTTGAGCATACCCTTTACAAACAAGTCTAGCCTTATTTCTAATGACTTCTCCATTTTCATTCAGCTTGTTTTTGAATATCCATTTAGTTCCTATAATATTTTTATCATGAGGTTTAGGAACTAATTCCCAAGTATTATTCTTTTCAATTTGCTCAAGTTCCTCATTCATGGCCTTGACCCAACATTCATCTTTGCATGCTTCATTTACATTTTGAGGTTTGGTGGAGGATAATAATGCTAGATAGCTTGAGGTTTCTGTAATAGTTCTTCTTGTCTGTACACCTGCCTCTTTTTCCCCTAAAATTTGAGTTTCGGGATGATTTTTCTGAACATACATGGACGAATTCTTTTCTTCTACCGTTATCTCTTCTTCTGGTGCTTCATTGGTTTCTTCTTCAATATCATTACGATTTGATGTGGGAAAATAATCCCCATCTTCTTCATTGTTATAATCTTCAATTTTTATCTGTTTTGGATTTTTGCATGCTTCATCAACTACAACATCAATACTTTCAACAATTTTTCCAAGTCTTTTATTATAACATTTATATCCTTTACTTCAGGAAGAGTAACCAAGAAGAATACCTTCACCTTCTCTGGGCTCAAACTTACCATGTTTTTTATCAGTCCTTTTGATATAGAATTTGCTTCCGAAAAATTTAAAGTATTTTACAATAGGAGTCTTACATTACCAAAGTTCATGTGGAGTTTGAGTGCAATTTACCCGAACATTTGATTGGTTGAGAATAGTTACGGTGACGAATGTAGCTTCACCCAAAAATCTTGCAGGAGTTCTAGATTCATCTAGCATAGCTTGAGCCATTTGTTGAATAGTTCTATTCATTCTTTATACCACTCCATTTTGCCGAGGAGTCCTTGCGACGGAGAATTGCCTTTTTATTCCATGTTGTTCACAAAAATCAAAAAAATCATCTGAGGTAAATTCCCCTCCTCAATCAAATCTGAGGCATTTGATTTTTTGATCTGATTCATTTTCAACCAAATATTTGAAGGCTTGGAACTTTTCAAATGCTTCATCTTTATGCTTTAGAAGACCTATCCAACACATTTTGGAAAAATCATCAATGCACAAAATAATGTATTCTTCTCCACGAGGTGACTTTTTCCTTAATGGTCCACATAAATCAGTATGGACAAGTTCAATGTTGGGTCCCTATAATACTAGTGATTACCCCATTACTATTGTAGTTATACCTTTATTTATATTTTTGTGCCCCTATTACCCCCATATTGTTATTTCTGTGCCCCATAGAATCCCTCTATTGTTATTTTTGTGGCTTTATATTATTATTGTTAGGTCGGCTAGATTATATTGTGACTCCTTAGACTCCTATATATAGAAAGGAGGTTTTATCATTTGTATCATCCAAAAATTGTTCATTCATGTAATGTAAAGGAGGTTTCCCCCTCGAAGAGGCTGAATTCTAAGGCGTTGATCTATCTTTTCTATCTTTTCTTGAGCTGGTTTCATAACATTTGGTATCAGAGCTTTGGATTCTAGGGTTTCGCTGCTCCAAACAGGTCATCGTTGAATTTTCGATATAACTTTTTTTCTGTGACGTTTCAGAAGTCGCAAAAAAAACCCATTTGAGAAGCATTGGCACTAAACCTTGGGTCTGAATTTCAGAGCTTTTCGCGATATTTTCGGAAATATGATCTGAGGAAGTTGGCCTTTTTGCAGACTCCTGAATTACATTCAAAACAGGTGACCTGGGGAAAATCGTCATAACTCTCTCTCTGAGGATCGGATTGAAATTTCGTAAAAAGGTACAGAAATAGGACGGACTGTAGTTTCTTGTATGTGTGTTTCAGATTCAAAGGTTGAAACAGTGACTCGTGGCACGTCGTACAAGTTCGCTCTACTGAACCAGTCTAAAAGCAAGTCACTGTGGGAGATTTCACATAACTCTTCCTTGGAGAATCCAATTTGGCTCAGACTTCTGGCATTAGGAAGAGGATGCAGAAGGCTACTGTAGGTAGCAATTTCAAAACTGGATGATCCGAAATTATAGAGATACATCAGATTCAATATCAGGCTTCTATAAAGTGAAAAAAGGTGTGTAGTTTTTTTTTTAATTTTTGTGTAAGCTTGGTTTAACGGAATTCAAAGGGCATAGTAAAGCATTATTATCGGTAACTGATGCCCCGAGGAAAGAAAATGAAAACACCTAGTAAGGAACCTGAAAGCTCTAGCATGACTCATGAAGAAGAAGAAGAAATGCTACATGATATATCAAAATTACAAGAACAAGTGCAACAAATGTCACGCTCACAAAAGCTAACAGAAGCTAAGATAAGTGGCGTGGAATCTAAGATAAAGGGCATGGAGGCTAAGATGGATGATTCCAAGACAGATTTGAAGAGAGACATGGCATATTTGAAGACAGATATGGAAGAATTGAAGAAGTTGCTACAAGAAAGGGTCACTAATGGTGAAAAGGTAGTAAAGGAAACTCATGATGAGAACAAAAGAAATGTTAATCATGATTCCATAGACGCTAATGTTGGATCGAAGACTCACCATGTTCCAAAAATCGATATGAGGAAGTTTGATGGCAAGGATCCTGCCACATGGATATTACAGATGGAGCAATTCTTCGATCTCAATAATGTGCAAAACACACAAAAGGTACGTATGGCAACTTTATATTTGGAACCAAATCAGTTTGTATGGTATCAATGGCTTTGTTCTCGTAAACAATTTATCACTTGGGCAATTTTTACGGAAGAATTGATAGCACATTATGAGGATACAAAAAGCAACACTTTTTTTAGCCAATTGATAAGTCTCAAACAAAAGGGTTCAATAATGGAGCACATTGAGGAGTTCCAAAAATTGAACATAAGGGTAAAAGATATTCCAGAGGAGCATAGGATTGATGTGTTCATAGGGTCTTTAAAGGATAATATCCAACATGATGTGCGCCTTTGGGAACCTGATTCATTAGAGAAGGCATTCAGGTTAGCAAGAAAAATGGAAAGCAAAATTATGGCAACTAGGAAGCATACCATTCACAACTATAAAGATGGAAGTGTTGTTGCCCATAGTCTTCCACAACCTACAAGGTTGACACCACAACAATTGGAAGAAAAAAGAGCAAAAGGGCTTTGTTACAATTGTGATAGCAAATACACAAAAGGTCATAAGTGTGCTGAGAAGAAATTATTCTACATAGATTGTGAAGAGGAAGAAGAAAAGGAGCAAGAAAGGTCAAAAGAAGAGGATATATTCCAGGAACAAAGCCTAGATGAAGAACAAATAAATCCAACCATATCTTGTAATGCATTGGCGGGAATTACCACTCCTCAAACCATCAAGATAGAAGGACAAATCAAGAAGAAAAAGGTAATAGTGTTGATTGATTCAGGAAGCACCCACAATTTTATTCATTGTAGGGTAGCAAAAGAATTGAATTGCTTCCTATATCCAGCACCAGAGTGTCAAGTGATGATTGCAAATGGAGGAACAATAAATTGTTCTGGAAAGTGCCATAATATCAAGCTATCCATGGGAGAATATGTATTGACTAGCCCAATGCTTTCCATTCCAATGGGAGGTGCTGATGTTGTACTAGGAGTCCAATGGCTACAATCCTTGGGTACAATAGCTTTTAATTTTCAAGAACTTTTCATGAAATTTTCTGTGGAAGGAAAGGAAGTTGAATTAAGGGGTATTGCAGGGAAACCAGGAAAGATAATCAGCTCTAATGGCATGACAAAGCTTCTAAAAAAGGAGCAAAGAGGTGTAATTGCACAATTATGTTCGCTAGATGTTTCCACATTGGAATCATCTATTTCTCCAGATCTCCAAAAAGTCCTGGACAATCATTCCAAGGTATTTGAGACTCCCAAAGGTCTCCCACCTATGCGTGATCATGATCATGCTATTCATCTGATTCCAGGAAGTGTTCCTCCAAACATCAGGCCGTACAGATATCCATATGTCCAAAAAAGTGAAATTGAACGTATGGTTGCAGAAATGCTAGAGGCTGGTATAATTCAACCGAGTCAAAGTTCTTTCTCAGCTCCAGTAGTATTGGTGCACAAGAAGGATGGATCATGGCGCATGTGTCCAGATTATAGGGAGCTCAACAAGCTCACTATTAAAGATAAGTTCCCCATTCCTGTCATTGATGAATTACTGGATGAATTGCATGGATCAATTTACTTCACCAAGTTGGATCTTCGTTCGGGATATCATCAAATCAGAATGAAGATTGAAGACATTCCGAAAACGGCATTTAGAACTCATGAGGGTCATTATGAATTTTTGGTCATGCCTTTTGGCCTTACCAATGCACCTTCAACATTTCAAGGTTTGATGAATTCAATTTTCAAACCATTCCTTAGAAAATTTGTGTTAGTATTTTTTGATGATATACTAATCTACAGCAAGTCTTGGAAGGATCATGTTGAACATGTTGACAAGGTGCTACAACTATTGGAGGAGAAACAATTATATGCAAAAAGATCCAAATGTTTCTTTGGAGTCCAGGAGGTGGAATATTTGGGTCATATTGTATCTCATGAAGGAGTTAAGGTAGACCCTAGCAAAATTAAAGCCATTAAGGAATGGAAAATCCCCACATCCATAAAGCATCTGCGAGGATTTCTTGGGTTGACAGGGTATTATCGCAAGTTTGTTAAGAATTATGGGAGAATAGCAGCACCTCTAACAACATTATTGAAGAAAGATTCATTTTCATGGACTCCGGAAGCAACAAAGGCCTTTGAACATCTTAAAGAGGCAATGTGCCAAGCACCGGTCTTAGCTACACCGGACTTCACAAAAACCTTTATTGTGGAATGTGATGCTTCAGGAAATGGAATTGGTGCTGTTCTAATGCAAGATGAAAGACCCATTGCTTTTGAAAGTCGTCCAATCAAGGGAAAGTTTTTAAGCAAAGCTATTTATGAGAAGGAAATGTTGGCAATACTCCATGCACTTAAGAAATGGCGACCCTACCTAATGGGAAGACACTTCAAGGTAAAAACGGATCATGATAGCCTTAAATACTTTTTAGAACAAAGATTATCCTCTGAAGAGCAACAAAAGTGGGTCACAAAGATGTTGGGTTATGACTTTGAAATCATCTACAAAAAAGGGAAGCAAAATGTGGTGGCAGATGCACTCTCAAGAAAGGATGAGGATATGGAAGCATTGTTGTGTGCCATTTCTATTATCCAACCAGATTGGATAAACGAAGCAAAGGAGGAATGGAAGAATGACGAAGAAGTGTGGGCACTTATTCGAAAGCTACAACAAGATTCCAGTACTTCTGATACATTTAGCTGGCAAAATGATTCGTTATGGTACAAAGATCGCTTATACCTCTGTAAGAATTCCCAGCTAAAACAAAAGATTCTTATGGAATTGCACACTTCTCCCTTAGGAGGGCACTCAGGATTTTTAAAAACTTACCACAGGGTTAAGAAGGAATTTTTTTGGGATGGCCTTAAATCAGATATTCAAAAGTTTGTGGCGGAATGTTTGGTTTGCCAACAAAATAAAGTTGAAACAATTAAGACACCGGGTCTATTACAACCTTTATCCATTCCAAGCCAACGTTGGGAGGAGGTTTCAATGGATTTTATCACAGGTTTACCCAAGTCTGAGGGAAAGAGTGTCATCATGGTGGTAGTTGACAGACTTACCAAGTATGCACACTTTTGTGCATTATCACATCCATTTAAAGCCAGTACAGTTTCTACTGCATTTATGGAAACAGTTCAAAAGCTACATGGAAACCCAAAGATTATTGTAAGTGACAGAGATCCCATTTTCACTGGAAATTTTTGGACAGAATTATTTTCTTGTCTTGGTACTCAGTTAGCTCATAGCTCATCTTATCATCCTCAATCTGATGGGCAAACTGAGATAGTAAACAAATGTTTGGAAGGATATCTTCGTTGCTTTGTATCTGATAAACAGACACAATGGGTCAAATGGTTGCCTCTGGCTGAATGGTGGTATAACACTTCCTTCCATACAGCAACAAAAATGACCCCATTTATGGCACTTTATGGGTACCAACCACCATCAATCACATCATATTTAAGAGAAAATTCTAAGGTTCAGGCAGTGGAACATCACATCGAACATCAAAAACAAGTCCTCCAACTCTTAAAGGATAACCTCGTGTTGGCACAAAATAGAATGAAACAACAGGCAGATCAACATCGCAGTGAAAGAAGTTTTGATGTAGGTGATTGGGTATTCCTACGGCTACAACCATATAAGCAAATGTCCCTAAAGCAAGCTAAGAAGGATAATAAATTATCACCAAAGTATTATGGTCCATACAAGGTGTTGTAAAAGATTGGTACTATGGCATACAAATTGGAGCTTCCTGCAGCTTCTCGATTGCACCTAGTTTTCCATGTTTCATGTTTAAAGAAAGTTATAGGCGACAAGCTCCCAGTTCAAACAATATTTCCAGAACTTGACGAGGAAGGAAAAATTATATTGGAACCGGAAGCAGTGACAGAAACAAGAACTCGACAGCTACGAAATCGATCAATTTCAGAGTATCTTATCAAGTGGAAGAACTTATCGGCTGAAGATTCCACATGGGAGGATGAGAATTTTATGCAGAAGTATCCAGAACTGCTCAAGCGTTGAGGATAACACTTTTTTGAAGGAGAGGGGCATGTTGGGTCCCTATAATACTAGTGATTACCCCATTACTATTGTAGTTATACCCTTATTTATATTGTTGTGCCCCTATTACCCCCATATTGTTATTTCTGTGCCCCATAGAATCCCTCTATTGTTATTTTTGTGGCTTTATATTATTATTGTTAGGTCGGCTGGATTATATTGTGACTCCTTAGACTCCTATATATAGAAAGGAGGTTTTATCATTTGTATCATCCAAAAATTGTTCATTCATGTAATGTAAAGGAGGTTGCCCCCTCGAAGAGGCTGAATTCTAAGGCGTTGATCTATCTTTTCTATCTTTTCTTGAGCTGGTTTCATAACATTCAAGAGGCTTACTAGCTGACCCTTCTTTTTCAATGAAGTGAGCTTTGGTTTGCTTACCAATTTGACATGGTTTTCATATTTTATTTTCAGAGATGTTGATATATAGAAGATCACGAACAACCTTGAATTTGCATGCTTTTTTTATTTGAGAAAATATTAGATGTCCCAATCTTCTATGCCACATCGAGTTTTAATCATTTTTTCTTAGAGAACACTGTTGTTGTCCTCCCTTAAGTATGTATAAGTTGTTTGGAGTTCTTGTACCTTTGATCACGGTCTCTCCTGTATCAAGCTCACGAACAACACATCTGTTTGATCAAAACACCACTTCATTTCCTTGATCACACATTTGACTGACACTCAATAGGTTATGATTTAAACCGTCTACATACATAACATTTCTAGCTTTAACCTTTTCTTTCAAGAAAACAGAGCCTTTACCTTTTATCACAATAGGAATGTCGTTTCCAAATGAGACATTCTTTTCTTTTTCTAAGGCATTATATGAGTGAAGTTTTTCTTTGTCACCTGTCATGTGTTTTGAGCATCCACTGTCGATGTACCACTAATTTTCTTGTCCTTCTGCATACAAGGCTATACCACATCTTTCTGTTTGAGATTCTTTCCTTCTCCATATCTTGGGATTTAATGGTGTTTTCTCCTTTTGAGATTTTTTCCAAAATTTGCTCCTGCATTCAGATTCTTCATGACCAAAGTTACAGATTGAGCATTCTATTTCATTTTCAAGAAGAGAAAAGCTATTATAGGAACTTTTCTTGATCCCTGTCACATTCCTTTGATTTCGTGCTTCTTTAGTCATGATGGTTTTGTAAGCAACACATTGAGCAGCTTTGTGTCCAAAATTATGACATGAAAAACATTTCCCATTAAAGAAGTTCTTGCAACTATTGAATCTATTGACCTGGTGATTGTAATTTCTATTGGTATTCATATTTGGAGAAAATTGAGTATGATTTACCTGAGGTTGGTTGTGGCTTCTATTCATCCTTGGAGTAAATTGAGTCGGATTTACCTGGTGATATGCTTTATGCCTTTGCTGACGATTGTCATACTGTTCACTGTTCTTTGCTACATCAAGATAGGTTTTAGTGGAGGTTGACGACTTTTGTGATTGAGACGCTTCTTTAGTATATCCAAGACCTGTCTATATCAGAGAAGAACACTGCACTTTGATAATTTCATTTAAAGTTTCTGATCCTTTAACAAATCTAAGATTGAGAGATTTCGTTTTCTCAAGATCCTTTTTTAGACCCACAATTTCACATTCTAGTTTTTCCTTATGTTTTTCTTTTTCAGCAAGTTGGTATGTCAAGGTATCTATAATCATATCTTTTCTTCTATACAAATTTTGAGTTTAGAGATTTCTTCATGAATCATCCTCTTCCAAAGCATCCCAAAAATTATCATCGTCATAAGCCATTAGAAGTCTATAATCATTATTGTTTTCATCTTCATCACTATTTGATAAACCATCACTATCTTCATAAGTATAGTAACTCCTTTTATTTCCAACTTGTTTGCTATTCCATTTTGCATATTCCTTCCCTTTTTCATATTTATCTTTATGAGGACATTTGGCAGCATAATGACTGACTCTGCCACAGGCAAAGCATTTGAAGGGTAGCTTACCTCTAAATCTTCTGAAACCCCCTTGAAGCTTCTTGACAAAGTTTACCTCGTCTTCTTCTTCTGAAATATGTCCTGATTCATTGTGTTCTTCCTTTCCTTTTGCTAAAGCTTTAAATGCGGCTCCTCTCATATCTGATGGTCCTCCTTTTTTCATCTCAAAGGCAGTTAAGATTCCGTGAAGCTGTGTCATAGTGATAGTCTGCAGATCCTATTTTTCTTCTATGGAAGACACTTTTGATTAAAATTTAGTAGACAAGGATCTCAAAAATTTGTCGACTAAGGTAACTTCCTTTATTTCTTCACCTAGATTATTCATACAACTAACAACCTCATCTACACGTAAGAAGTAACTAGCTATACTTTCATCACTATGCATCTTAAGAGTTTCAAACTAAATTCTAAGAGTTTGAAGCTTAGCACGTTTTACCTGAGAGTCTCCTTCGTATCTCAGAACGATTTTGTCCCATATTTCTTTGGCTGATTTGAGCTACATGACTTTGACAAATTCTGATTGTGATAGACTTCCCAATAAAGTATTGACTACTCTGGCATTGGTTTCATATTGCTTTTTACCTGTCGTATATGTAGGAATTACTGTTGGAAATGTATATCCTCCTTCCACAATTTCCCAGACATCCGTTCCAAGTGATTGTAGATAGGTTGTGGTTCTTATTTTCCAATAAAAAAAATTCTCCCATCAAAGATTGGCGGTCTGATGGATCCCACACTTTCTTGATTACTCATGATGATGGATCTCCCTTCAAGCGATCAAGCTTCTTCTGAAGGACCTGCTCTGATACCAATTGTTGGAAATAATACTAAGAGGGGGGTGAATCAGTATTATCAGATCTATAATTTTATTTCCCAAACAGATTTATATATGCTACTTCAGTGAAGTGAACTAGCGTGTACATGTGACTATACTTAAAGCAACCAACATATATGCAGAGAACTTTTGATTTAGACAATTTATCATGTATTGAGCTTAAACCAGTATATCAGAGATTTATTAGACAGTGCAGTAAAAGCAGAATAAAGCATCACACATAAGCAACACACATGAACACCAAGATATAAGGTGGAAACCCAATGTGGGTAAAAACCACCTGCGGCTATCATCTCTATCTTCTTTTTAATAATAAGAAAATCTGTTTACAATCTTGTACTAGTGCAGAATCATACCAGTACGTAGGCACCCACCTGCAAAAGGCTACAACATTCTCTCGTTCTCTAGCTACTATTGGAAGGGAGCTACAACCCCATAACTCTTGTACCAGCCAATATTTTTACTAGTACGTAGGTGCTAGCCTACAAAAAAAACTCCGCTCTTCCACCAGGGACCACGTTTCATGAATTTTCAGACTAGATACCCCTGGAATACAACACCACAATCTGAAGGCCATGTTTCATCCAATTTTCATACTGGACCCATCAATAACAATGAAACTTAGAAAATCATAACTGCAATACAACCATCAAATACATCTGCATCAACCAATCACTGAAACCCAATCATCACTTTCTGAATCAACCATAACTAAATCAATCAATCACTTGACAACCCATCATCACTGAAGCAAATCACAATTAATCAATCTGATCATTCATAACATTGTCACCAGAAAACAAAGCAGAACCAAGAACTCTGCAACAACAAATAGAAACAACTGAAACTTTAAACATCATACTTCATAAGGTATACGCTACTTCCATGTGTCGAACCAGCATGTATACGCACTTTTACGAAAGCGAACCAACGCACAGATCTGTAAATTCAAATTTATGATGTATACGCTACTTTGATATGCAGAACCAATGTGTATACGCTCTTTTACTAAAGCGAACCTGCATATAGATCTGTGAATGACAACTTAAACATCACAACTATTCCAGACTTCAGTCATACCTAAATCATCACTTTTACAGAATAAAACATGCATCAGTATTCAGATCTAGATTGTTCAAGATCAAACCACATAATGATAATACTCTTAAGCCTTTATGATCCAGGTTCATCAACCTTCATCAGCCTTATAGGTGCATCCTTAGATTAGCTCAAGCAAACCATCAAAAGCTCATTGACATGCATATATGATTCAACACTTCATAAGATATTCAAATCCTTGCACACCTTGGCCTAATGATATTCTCCTCCTTATATAGTTTTAGGCCTTTCTCAATACCATGGACCAAAACTACTTAGGACCAATACCTTGGATCAAATACCTTGGACCAAGAAATACCTTGGACCAAAAACTTTGTTTTCCCAAGATATACACGCTTTTCCTTTTGTGAAAGTGTGTGTGTACATATACGCTCCTTTTGTTTAGTAAACCTGCATGTATACGTAGCTTGGTCAAGTTGAACTTGCGTATACCTCTCTTTCTTCATTATTTGTAGTCTGATCTATAATTCTTTGTCATTGACATGCTGCACTGTGATCTTTCATTTGAGTGAGTTGCCATCACGGACCACACCTGTATCATAATGCCAAAATAGTGTTCTGTTTGGGTCCCTGCGGTTTCCAATTCCATTTTCAATTTTTGAACCCTAACTTCTTCCTTTAACCACTCTCTCAATTCCTTAATTGTTTTCTTCTGCTTGTACTTCTTAAGCAGCTTCCTCAATCTATCCTTATATGTTTTCCTCATTATGGGGTTTTTTATTGGTGGTGGCACAACTGTGTTTATTTCAGGTTCAAGAGGAGATGTGCCAATATCAGGATAGGGTTCCAATGGAATAGTATCTCCTAATGGATTCTCGTCTTCTAGGTATTTTTCTACATGGGCTTCTCTCTCAGGGGATTCCAATGGAACAATATATCTTAAGTGATTTTCATTTTCAGGGTCTTTTTCTACATGGGCCTCATCCTATGGAGATTTCATTAAGATAGTATCCCCTGGTTGATTTTAATCCTCCATGGTTTCTTATGTAAGGACTTCCTTCTTTGGGGATTCCACTAGAATAGTAACCTCTGGTTGATTTCCATCCCCAAGGGTTTCTTATGCATGGGCCTCTTTCTCAGGAGACTCATTCATATAGGGAACTGATTCCCTCTGACCCTCCAAATTATCAGAAAATGGCAAAGT
The DNA here is from genome assembly GCA_031772625.1 of Pinus tabuliformis. Lineage (NCBI taxonomy): Eukaryota > Viridiplantae > Streptophyta > Pinopsida > Pinales > Pinaceae > Pinus > Pinus tabuliformis. The sequence continues at coordinate 319,599,096 of CM062815.1, forward strand.
TTCAGCATGGCTGTCTAGTCAATTTAATGTCTTAAATTGCTCTACATAAATTATCAATTCGGGTATCGTAAACTAATGAAGTGTGGTGCACCATATGTGCTTAGTTAACCTTTCTCTTACTTCGTTGTTTTATAGTTTATGTTGTTTTTTTTGGGGTTTTGTTCTTGTTGGTTTTCTAAAGTGTTTAATGAAAATGGAAATCCTATTCTAAGGTCTTAAGAATACTTTTAAAGGACAAGTATGGATAAAGATTTCAAAACAAGGCCTATGTCCCTAATGGTAACTTCCAAAACTTAGCACTTCAAAAGAACTTAAAACATGTTATTGATGGAATTAGTATTTAAACAAAAGTGTAAATATACAGCTAGTTCAATCAAAATAAAATGCAATGACCAAACAATGAGCTAGTGACTATGAGACCCAGTATCCTTGTTGCTTCAGCAGAAGGATAAGATGATTTTGTCATGTCATTAGTCATTAAAAGGCTATGTGCATCACTAATATACAATCAAAATAGAATGCAACAACCAAACAATGAGCTAGTGACTATGAGACCCAGTATCCTTGCTGCTTCAGCAGAAGGACAAGATGATTCTATCATGTCATTAGTCATTAAAAGGCTATGTGCATCACTAATCTACAATCAAAATAGAATGCAACAACCAAACAATGAGCTAGTGACTATGAGACCTAGTATCCTTGCTGCTTCAGCAGAAGGACAAGATGATTCTATCATGTCATTAGTCATTAAAAGGCTATGTGCATCACTAATCTACAATCAAAATAGAATGCAACAACCAAACAATGAGCTAGTGACTATGAGACCCTGTATCCTTGCTGCTTCAGCAGAAGGACAAGATGATTATATCATGTCATTAGTCATTAAAAGGCTATGTGCATCACTAATCTACAATCAACCGGTTGAACACACTTGCATGAATTAAAATTGCATGAATGAAAAATCTAATATATCAAACTTGAAAGCAATCAAATAACATAATGAAATCAAAGCAAAATTGAACACACTTGCATGAATTAAAATTGCATGAATGAAAAATCTAATCTATCAAACTTGAAAGCAATCAAATAACATAATGAAATCAAAGCAATATTTACAAAATGAAATCTACTCTACCTTACATTCTACAAAGCAATATTTACAAAATGAAATCTACTCTACCTTACATTCTAATATGCTCCATGAAATCTACTTCACATCTCCTTCCATGTTGAGAACATCAAAGCTTTATTCAAATTCTTCAAAAGTACAAAGTACAACAAAGTTCTCCAAAGCTTTCAAAAGCCATCAAGGAAGAACTACAAACTTAAGAACTAGGGACTAAAAAGCTTAAGCTAAATAGACTAACTAATGAAGGAGAGAGATCTCCTATTTATACAAAAGATGAGAAGCCATCTCATTAATGAGAGTCCATGAATCTCTCCCTCTACCTCTAGAGTCCTAATCAAAATAGGAACTGATAAGACACATGTCTTCTTAGAGTTACAATACAATTAGGAGATGTGACACATATCCTCATGATCCCATGATTCTTTCCAACCAAATTCGAATTTGGCCTTAGAGTGCCACATAAGGGTCTTCTAGAAGTCTCCTTTCAACCTACACATGTCAACAACCTCAACCCATTTGTTAGGTATAAGCATATGCACATTATTTTCTAATTTTTAACCACAAATTCACTTAAAAGACTTAGAATTAATAAAGATTGTAAAAACATAAATGTGGCCCAATGATAATGAAAGTGGGATGAATGTGGTGACATAGTAGTGAAATAGAGGTGAAATGGAGGTGATATAATGGACATAATAGTGAAAGTGTAATGACATTTTCAAGACTCAACAATGTCCAAAACTGCCGGCAGAGGCAGACTAGTTAAGGGCATGATCTTACCATTCAGATTTTCCAAATGGCTCCCCTTTTTCACAGTATGTCCCCATATTCTCTAATATTCAAGCCACTTCTTCCTCATATTCCTGCAAAAAATCATCTTGCGGACTTGGAGATGGCATGTGAGACAACCCTGCTTCTTCTGTTGGGATTAGGGTGCGCTATTTTGATTTTATCCTCGCAGAGTGCCTATATTTTGTTGGCCCCGAGGCCAAAGAAGGATTCCTTCTTTTTCTTGTTCTTTTTGGACCTGTTACGTTTACCCCCTGCTGTTCAGTCTCTATGTTTTCTTCTGGTGGGGTTAAGGTAGGATTTACAAGGTTATCCTAGGTTAATTATTGCTGGGCTAGTCCATGGATAATGATTAACTTAATCAGACCATGATGGCTAATGATGGAATGTGGGTCCTTGGCCTTCCTAACCCAGCTAGAAACGTCATGCAATAAAGAATTTAAATAAAAGGGAAAATTAATTGTAATTTTCTGCTTCAAAATAGCTAACAGTTTGAGTTGTCGAGGTTTTACCACATCTTGACATCCATCACAAGTGATGTACCTCTGAACAATGGTTTCCAATTCCTTCCATGGTTTCTTTAAAGCTGTGGAGTGAATCCCTTTTCCTTTGCATACTAATTTTTCATTTGGGTCTTGGAATTTTGTGACTGTGTCTTGCATAAGAACATACTTATCTGTCCATCTTGTGCCTTTTGCTAGAAGTTTAGATACTTTAGTTACAACTACTTCAGAAACTATTATATTTCTGCGCTTAACTGTCATGTGTCTATTCTGAATATTTTGTAAAAATTCAAGTGTTATTTCCTCATGGAATCCCTATAATTTGGTCAAGTATTGAAGCCCGGCAGTGTGCCCAAGAATTTCGCGAGCTTGTTCTGATACTCCGAGTATTGTAGGTTCACTGCGAATGGCTTTTCCTCCCATGGTTGTTGTTTCTTGGTAGTTGGTTCACTTTCAATTTTGCATGTGCTCAATTTCGCAGTTTGGAATAACATCATAAGCCGTATACAAAACGTTAAAGTTATTAACAAAGCAGTGACGTTGCTTTAGAATTAATATTAAAGGCAATTGTGTTGTTTGTCTCATCAACAGTTTTTAGCACAACTTAATAATTAATTCACATGCTATCCATAATGCTTACCTGCCACCCTCCAATCAGAGAACAGTTTAATAATTATTACGCATGTTATTCATAATGTAGACCTTACCCCCTCTAATCAGAAAATGGTTTAATAATCATTACACATGCTATCCATAATGCAGACCTTCCCCCCTCCAATTATAAAAGGGTGTCCACAACCATAAAGCATGGGAAAAAGGGAAAGGGCATCGAGAATTCATAAATGCAACCAGACAACAATCAAAGTTGTGTAAATACAACAAAAATAGTCAAAGCAGTATAGGTCGCAAAAGATTTGAAATGCCCATAAAAGGAATAAAATAAAGACCGAATCATTATGTGAAGAGATATTTGCCTTAGGTGGAAAAGGTGATGAACGCATGACCGATGATAAATGATAATGACTGCTGGTATCGATTGGTCAGACAATAATGATATAATGCATATAAATATATAATTTACCATGCATGTTGGTTAATTTAGTTATAAATTGGTTCAAATGGTAAATTCACCTTTAGAAATGAATCAATAGGAGGTAATGGAATAAAGAATATTTGGCTATGTAACATAGCACTTCGATACCACAAGTAGAGCTATTGCCGCTAGCAGGCATTCATAGCCTCGACAGGGTTGCTTTTTAACCCAAAAATGAGCAAGAGTCCTCCTTTTAGTATTTAGACGGTTTTCTTTTTCGTTGCTATAAAGAGACCACTATGCTGGCATGGTAACCAGATAATCATAATGCCATTAACTAGGTGATTAGGCCGACTCATGATGAGACCTCCAGTCCTTATGACAGTTTTGACTATTAAGAAGGTCATTACCCTGGTGTGGTGGACATAATGGAATGTCACCTGTTACACCCTTATGATCATAGTAGGCTGGCTCGTGATGACACCCCCTATCCTCTTTAAGAAGATGTGTGTTGCATTTTCATATTTTTATTGTAAAGGGAGGGAGGCTCATTTACTCCTTAAGAGTCAGGGATTGTGTGAGAAGTGAAAAAAATGCCAATGAAAGTTATGATTTTATCCCTATATCATCATACCAAAGGGAATTATCAATTGAAAGTGTGAAAGATAAACTGACATGGTATTAAGATAGTAAATCATTTTATGATGTGTCCAAAGAGAAGATATTCAACCAGTCATTATATAGATGAACCAGGTCAGTTTCAAAATAAAGATAACCATCAAAGGTTTTACAAGTCATAATGGTATTAATATTACTGTTTTTCTTTTATCTTGGGTACAAATTTTAAATCCAACAGATGGTTTTACTAAGAAAACATGGGAGAGAAAAATGGCAATTTGATAAAAGAAAGGCCGGCAATGGAACAACAAAAAGAAATCACAGATGTTCGTTCTACCAAACAACAGTTGTTCAATTGATTGAACAATAGCTATTCAATTGATTGAAAAAGAAACTCAAAAAAATAAATCGGTATCGTTCAATTTATTGAACAACAAAACACACGAAAACAAATCAGTGTTGTTCAATTGATTGAACAAAAAAACACAAAAATAAATCGGTTTTGTTCAATTGATTGAACATCAAAACATATAAAAAGAAATAAGAGTTGTTCAATTGATTGAACAACAAACACACAAAAAAGAAATCGGTGTTGTTCAATTGATTGAATAGCAAAATACGCAAAGAAAAAAATCAGAGTTGTTCATTTGTTTGAACAACAACTGTTCAATTGAATAAACAACAGTTATTCAATTGATTGAACAACAGTTATTAAACACACCCCAAAAAACAAGAGAAATCCTCGTATTTACATGGTGATGCCTAAACTAAGTTGCAACCAACCGTAAAAATAATATATACATTATTTACAGCTAAAGAAAGATAATTTTTTATGAAAGTAAAGTTGTTGGGTCATCACTCCCTGCAGCTAAAATTTGCATAGTGGGATCATCACATACATGTTGGAAAAAAGACTCTTTGATGAGTGGTTTATGATAAAGATGCACCCGATGTCCATTCACCCAAAAAGAATCGCCAGTCTCATCAATGGTAGTTACAGTGAGAGTGCCATTGTTGTGTACCTCTTGAATTTCATAAGGACCAAGCCACCTTGTCTGTAACTTTCCTGGAAAGTCTTGGAATCTGGAATCATAGAGGAGTACCCAGACTCCTTTATGAAATGTCTTATTTTTAATAAGACCATCGTGCCACTTTTCCCTTTGTTGCTGAATAATTGCGGTGTGTTGTAGAGCAAGTAGTTGAGTCTCATCCAATTCATTTATTTGTTGAATTCTTTTAGTTTGGGCCTCCGTCAAATCAAATCCCACTTCCTAGGCTATTCTGAGAGTCTTTATTTCAAATTCAATAGGAAAGATAGGTTCTTTTCCAAATACAAGTTGGTACAGATAATATCCAGTAGTATTTCACCAAGTTGTGCGTTAGGCAAACAAGGCCTCTAGCAGTCTAGCAGACGAGTCCTGTCGATGTGTCGAAACTGTCTTGGTCAGAATTGCTTCAATGACCTTATTGGTGCTTTCAACCTGCCTATTCGCCTGCAGGTGATATGGGGAAGTGACTCTATGTGTGATGTGGTGGTTCCGTAGAGTGGCTGTAATCTTATGTCCTACAAATTTCCCTCATCCATATGTTATCAGTTCCCTAAGTAAAACATACCACACAAATAATGCAAAAAGGAAATTAATTATAGCTTCTTCTGTGGCTCTTGGCAAATCTACTGTTTCTACCCACTTTGTTACATAGTCTGTAGCAACTAGTATGTAGGACTTTTGGTTTCATGGCGGATGAAACAGGCCAACAAAAATTAATGCCCATCGTTCGAAAGGTTTTATTACCAATTGGGGCTGTAGTGGCATTTCGTCAGATTGATTGAGCACCCATCCCTTGGCAACTATCACAAGCCCAAACATATTTTTGAGGGTCTTTAAAAATAGTGGGCCAATAATAGCCAATCTATAGTACCTTATGCCCAGTTCTGCGATATGTGAAGTGTCCTCTGCAGGGTTTGTCATGGAAAGCCTTCAGGATGTCATAGATTTCATCTTCACAAATGCATTTGCATATACACATCAAACCCTGTATGAAAAAGGTATCCACCAATCCAAGAAAATCGAGTGCTACGCTGGAATATCTGTTTCCTTTCCCTTGCTGTCAAATGTCTGGGCAGCTTCCCTACTTCCAGATAGTTTGCTACATCTGCATACCATGGAGGTTTAACTACTACAACAAACAAATGTTCGTCTGGAAACTGGTCATCTACTGCAAATGGATCATTTATCTTTGGAACCCGAGACAAAAAATCTATGACTGGGTTTTCCTTCCCTGGACAGTCTTTAATGGTGATATCAAACTCCTACAAAAGTAACAGCCAATGAGTCACTCAACCATTTGTAACGGGTTTGTTAGCTAAGTATCTAATGGCAGAATGATTAGTATACAAAAAAACTTGATAGCCAATTATATAATGTCTAAAGTTGTTTATGGCACAAATGACAACTAAGAATCCCTTTTCTATTACTGTATAATTAAGTTCAACAGCAGTAAGTTTTTTGTTGATATAATAAATAGCATAAGGCTTTCTTTCATCCTCTTGGCTGAGGACAACGCCTATTGTTGCATCTGATGCGTCTGTAGAGATGTGAAAGGGTAGCTCTCAGTTGGGTCCATGCAATACTAGTGTCGTCAAAACTAATTTCTTCAAATATGTAAAAGTTGTGTCACATTTATTAGACCATTTAAATTCAACATTTCATGTTAAAGCATACAAATACGCAGGAATTCGTGAATTTTTTTTTATAAAACTGCGATAATAACCTACATATCCAAGGAATATACGTACCTCCGTCTGAGTACAAGGTGTAGGTAGTAGGAGAATTGCCTATATCTTTGTTGGATCTACCTGTATCCCAGCTGCAAAAACGTAGTGTCCTCAGATTACGCCTTCTCTCATAATCATGTGACACTTGAAATTACTTAAACATAGCCTGGTGGCAATGCATCATTCCAAAAACTTCTCTAATGTCTGCAATTCTTGATCAAAGTCATCCCCATATGAGGTAAAGTCATCCATGTAAACTTCAAGTCCTTAATTTATCATATCAGCAAAAATGTTGACTATGGCCCTTTGAAACGTAGCTGGGGCAATGCATAATCCAAATGGTAGCACTCTGTAAGCGAATGTACCCCACAGGCAGGTAAAGGTGGTTTTGTCTTGGTCTTCAGGGGAAATTTGGATATGATTGTAGCCGCTAAAGCCATCCAAAAAGGAAAAGAACTATATTTCTACCAGTGTATCAAGGACTTGATCAATAAATGGAAGAGGGAAGTGATCTTTCCGCATGGCTTTGCTCAATTCCCGATAATCCACCCAGATGCGCCACTTCCCATTTTTCTTGGGAACAACTACTAGTGGAGAGACCCACTTGCTATCCGAAATGGGATAAATAAAATTCACATCCAGCAACTTCTATAGCTATTGTTTTACAATATCTTTGAGATGTGGATTCAATCTTCATTGAGGTTGTCGAATGCGACGAGCATCCTTTTCGGTGCAGGTATGATGCATACATAATTGTGGGTATATGCCCTTCATGTATGGATAGCCCCAAGAAAAATCCTCTTTATTTTTTGCGGAACTTGAATGATATTTTACTGTTGGTCACTGTCTAGACTATCATTAATGTTTAAAATACTGCCTGGTTCAATTTCAACAGGCTTTTTGTTATGAATGGAAGTTGTCTGGATATGATGATCATCTATATATTTCAAAGGGTCTTCCAAGGCTTCATTGTCAAGAATTTCTTTTAACATTTGACATTTTACATTATTCATAGTGGCTAGCTGATTAATAAAGTTATTGATCACATCATCTTTAGTCTAATTCTTGAGTTGAAGTGCCTATGCTACTGTAAGTGGTGAACGAATACTTTCTTTCAGGTATGTGGATGGTTGTTTATGTATTTTCACAATGGGTGGACTTGGTTTGGCAGGAGGGTATAGAACTATATTTTTTATAATGTCTTCTTTAGCAATTGGAATGCTACCTTCACGATAACCTATGTAAGCATCAGTTATTGCCAGCCAAGGTTGGCCCAAAATTAAAGGGTGACCATCTAGTCGAATTTTTGGGCTTATGACGAGAAAATCCAACGGGTACTCCCATGAATCAACAGAAACCATAATGTCCTGTAAAGTTCCCTCTGGTCTTACCATCGAATGATCAGTGAGTTCTAGGAGGCTGGTGTTTGGTTCTAGAGCTGTGATACTAAGTACCTTACAAGTTTCCTCAGTTAAGATGTTAATGGTTGCACCCAAGTCAACTAGTGTGTTTGGAAATGGGTGGCCATATATTTAGACTGTAACTATGGGATTCCCAGGATCTTCATATTTTATTGGTGTTTACCTGGCCAAGAATAAATCAGACAAGGTCCCTACAACATGAATAGTGGGTGGAGATTTTACTTTCCTCGCATGCTTTTTCACACATAGTTCTTTAATTATTTTGGCATAAATAGGAATATCTTGGATGGCCTAGAGGTGAGGAATTTTAATACAAATATTTTCCAGTTCCCCTACGAGATCAAACTCTGGATAAACAATTGGTTTAGGTATTGTTAATCTCTCAGGGAACGGGGGAGTGTAGGTTTTAACCCTGTACAGAAATTACCTGCATACGAATTTTAACAACAGAAAATAAACAATATGAGAGCATAACACATAAAACACATATACACAGAGATTTTCCCCTGGATCCCAAAACTGGGACTACCAGCTTGATTTCTCATTATGTTCCTTTCAATGTTATAATACATATTTATACATGCTGAAGCATCCAATACCATGGACCGAAAACCATCGCCTCCAAAACCATGGACTGAAAACCATCGCATCCAAAATCATGTGTGAAAAAACATGAACAAAACCATAGGTAGGTCTGCCCAACCTAATATAGGGTCCAAAAAAATTTTGGCTGGGGTGCTACCCCGAACGAGGTAGAGGGGGGCTACCTGCCAGGGAGAAGTAACTACGAGTTTTTCATGATCTTTATGCTCAATTGTGTCTTCTCCTTGTTTTATTTATGTGTCAGTCACAATCGACGGTGTATGTACGAGTGGGGTTTCTAACTCAATTGGTGGTTGGTCTCTGTCTTCCTCGGGAGTGATAATGCGTCCTGAACTTAGTCTAATTTCATGGCATTTTTTTGGTCTCATAGTTTGAGTTTTCAACAATTTGCACCAACTGAACTGATTTGTTATTGGGGTTTGGTTTTGGTTGAGCTAGTAGTTGGGGACGGAGAAGGGGCTGAGGATTGTGCTATAATGGATATGGGGCTAATAATTTAGGTTGAGGTTGAGGACTTGTCCCCATAGGCGTATTAGTTATCCCTAGAGGTCACTGCCAATTCGGAGACCAATTCAAATTTTTTGAAGTAGAGGTAGGCCACTACGATGGGTATGGATTACTTTGCCAAAAAGGAGTAAAAGGAGAATTCAACCAACCATTACCTGGAAAGGACTAATCTAGCCAAGGTTACATAGGAAATGGTTGAGACTACAATTCGAGAGAGGTGATTGACCTTGCCATGCTGTTTTGGAATTCTTCTGCTAATTAAATGGTGAAGAAGGAAATAACTAATATGGGTCTTAGGACATACCTGTGGGTCGGCCTTGCCACTGTCGATGTTGGTTCATTAAGTATACTGGTTATGTCTCTTCTTTTTCTTCTTTAAAAATGGCTTTCAGCCCTGAAAGTGATGGAAATTGCTCAGTGGCATGGTCCTTGGTGTAGATAGCACATGTCTAGACCATGTCCAATGGAAACTCCCATTGACTGTGCTTCTTCTGGCAACGTGGGAAAAAATGGCCAAGTTTTGTTCTGCTAAAGTTTGTTTCTATTTGGCCTACAGGACGTCCAACTTCGTTGTAAGGGTGCCTAGGATGTCTGTCTTGAAGTCCTCTAGGAGGTTACTGATTTCCATTCTTGTTACGCCTCCACTGTGGTTTTCTTCCTCTAGTCATAAGATCTCGGCTTCCTAACCCGGTGTGTGCGCTACCTCGCGAACACCTGATACACAAGAGAATGATTTCATCATAATCCTCTTGATAATGTCTTTGTTAAATTGGCAACTAGAGCCAAACTTCATGTGGGTCATCTTAATCATGGATAATAATATCTTTATTAGATTCCTTTGATCGAGAGGTGTAGGATTGATCTAAAGATCATCTGATTCCGATAAGTATTTATGGAGATATGAATTTATTTTGATTATGGAATTATTATCAAGCCGACCTACAACTCATGTAGGCTCAAAAGCCCAACAGTCTCATCTATTCAAACATCAACGTTGTGTATAAATATAGGAGGAATTTTCCTCATTTGCACTCACTCATCTCATCACATCTCTCTCTCTCTCTCCTATGCAGAAAAGAGGGTCTTCTCTACTGTGCAGAAAAGAGTCTCTCTCTCACACATGTGGAAGGAAGCTGCTGAAACTAAAGCTGCAACTGCAGATCCAAATTTTTCCCAGTGTGGACCATTAAACATCCTCTTTTGAACTATGTTGTAGGTTCATCTGAACCTCCTCTGAAGGCTGCAACTTTTGGTGGTGGAATCAAGTCGATCCGACAGTCGGTTTGCGAGATATTGACTGCCCTAGTTTGAAGGAAGCTGCTGAAACTGAAGCTGTAACTGCAGATCCAAAGTTTGACCAGCATGGACCATCAAACCTCCTCTTCTAAAATACATTGTAGGTTCATCTGAACCTCCTCTAAAGGCTACAACTTTTGGTGGTGGAATCAAGTCGATCCAACAGTCAGTTTGTGAGATATCGACTGCCCTAGTTTTGATGATGAAGCCACTAATGCTGATGCTACTGATCTAGGGTTTGCTACTATTGATATAAATCATATTTATTGTACTATTTCTCTCTACTGAATTAATGAATATAAAAGAAGATTTGATCAAATGGTTTCCCCACACATTGTGGGTTTTGTCCCTGTCTAGTTGCCACATCTTGTGTCTCTTGTCTTGGCTTGTTTTCTGTCGATCGTTTAATGTTATATCTGCACTTAACTTTATGTACATGTGATTTCTAATTAGTGGAATATAATAAGAAAAAGAAGTAAACTATTATAAACATAGAAAATACCATAAATTAACATGGAATTAGAGCTGAGGTGAAGACAAAGCCTGAGAAAGAGCAAGAGCAATCACCGAAGAGAAGATTGACAAGGCTATCCTAAAAGAACTATGGGGTCTTCAACACTCTTTCTTGCTGAAGAAAAGATCCATGAGAAAGCTGACTCTCACGGATGGAAGATGTCTATCGATATAAGATCAAGGAGTGCTGGACCATGTAAGAGGCAATATTGTTGAGCCTCCATCAAATGCATCCGTTGCTGCTTGGAACAAATGGAAAAACAGAGAATTCAAAACAAAGAAGATCATCTGGGACTCTATCGACAAGCACTTGGTGGCCTACATCTCTGAATCGGACACCTCCAAGAAATCTATGATAGACTGGTGAGTATATTTAAAGTTAATGATGCAAATAAAGTTTTTTCTTAGAGATAAACTGAGGGAAATGAAGAAGGGTAAATATGAGAGTATGCAAGCATACTTCTGAAGAATCACTAAGATTAAGAACGATCTCCTACCTATTAGGGAGACTATTACTGATAGAGAAATGGCACTCACAACTCTTGGAGGATTACCATCGGAATGGTACGTGTTCAGGACTACTCTTCTAAACAATAGTATAATTCCTGGTTTCAAGGAATTAATGGCTAGATGCATTCAAGAAGAAACAAGGGTAGAAGAGCAAGAAATGCCCATGCCTAAAGGTCCTCTTGTTGCCTTTTCTTCTCATGCTAAGTAAAGAAATAATTATGAGAATAAATCAAAAGGAAAGGAGGGACCTAAGGGTGGAAGAAAAGGATGATGTTACATTTGCGATAAAGTAGGTCACTATGCAAGGGAGTGCCCTGATAAAAAGGACTCACACCGAGACGATGATCAAAATACCTCTGATGGCAATCAAAGGAATAACAAATTCAATAGCAAAGGTAAGAGGAGAGCTGGGAATCAAGGAAGAGGACAACCATTCAATAAGGCTAGAAATTTCAGGATGTATTAAATGCACCTAACCTCAAAAAGAACCTGGTGTCCATCTTCGAAATGGAAGACAAAGGCTACAAGGTAATCTTCAGCGATGGCAAGGTCGATGGAAGTCCACTAGGTGTCATGTCTTATGACACATCTCTCCAGTCCAAACTTTGGCATCAGAGGTTTGCCCCCCTTCATTATAAAGCTCTACTTGGTGTAAGACAGATGGTGACAGGGATGCCCAAATTCCGAGTAGAGAAAGAAGGTGTATGTCCAGGATGTGCCGAAGGAAAGATCAAAAGGGGACCATTCCCCTCAAGCCAAAGCAAGACCTCCGATATATTACAGTTGGTTCACTCAGGCATATCTGAGGCTAGCATTAAGAGGGAGACTACTACACCACATACTCCTGAGTAGAATGGTGTGGCAGTAAGGAAGAACCGTATGATTTTGGAAGCTGTCTCTATGGGTAGATGATGTAACAATGCCTGATGTGGAGGAACCCATGGATCCTATTTATCCACCTGAGCCTTCCTCTTCTAGGAAGAGGCCTTCATGGCTTAGGGGGATACTTGATGATGTTGAAGGACATGCTACACCTCGAGGAACCTTCCGTGAAAGTAAGAAACCTAATAGGTATTAGGGATAACTGACCATCATGAGCACGATCATACAAAATGAGCCTTCATCATTCTCAGATGTCGTCATGTAGAAAGTATGGAAGGATGTTATGACAAAAGAATATGAGTCTATTATGGAGAATGATGTCTGGGAAGTAGTTCCTAGACCCCAAGATAAGACAATTGTTACTTCAAAATGGCTTTATAAGATAAAGCTGTAGTAGATGGAAGTACGAAATAGTATAAGGCTTGTTTTGTTGCTCATGGTTTCTCCCAGAAGGAAGGTATAAACTATGATGTGATATTTGCACCTGTTGCCAGATATATGACCATCCACTTGATCATAGCCCTTGTGGCTTCACAAGGATGGAACCTACATCAGATGGATGTCAAGACCACGTTCTTGCACGGTTTGATCAAAGAAGAGGTCTATGTGGAGCAACCCAAAGGATTTGAGATTTATGATTGAAAATCTCATGTATGTAGGTTGAAGAAGGTTCTCTATGGGCTGAAGCAAGCACCCCGAGCATGGTATGAGAAGATCGATAGCTACTTGATGAAGCTGGGATTCACTAGAAGTGAAGTCGATCCTAACCTTTACCTTAAGGTTAAATATGACAAGCCTATCATACTGGAATTGTATGTGGATGCCCTCTTTCTAACAGGTGCGTACCCTCTCATTCACAAATGTAAGAGGGAGTTGGCTTCTGAATTTGAAATGAAGAACCAAGGACTTGAAGTGTGGAAAAAGCCAAGGGAAATTTTCCTATCTCAAGGAAAATATGTGGTGAAGATTCTAAGAAGATTTGGTATGATGGACTGCAAGCCTGTGACTACCTCGAGGATCTTAACTTTCAAAAGTTATATGGTAGTGATGTCGGACTAGATTTGGGAAATGCCTCTGAGTTTCAAAAACTCATTCACGTTGATGTTCTTGGTGAACTTCTGTCCGAACATATGTTTTGTAGTTAGCATTGTGAGCTCATATTTGGTTGATCCTCACTAGATTAGTGCCAAGAATCTTCTGAGATGTCTTCAGGACACAATCTATCATGGATTGAGATACACTGTCAGAAATATGAAATTGCATGATTATTTGAATACTGATTAGGCAGGTAGTGTGGAGGATCACTGGAGCACTTTTAGTGTTGTTTCTCTTTGGATTCTACTTCGATATAATGGATGAGCAGGAAGTAGAAGTCGGTTGCCATAAGCACCGCCGAGACCAGATACATATCTATGAGTATGATCTCTAAAGCTGCTTGGTTGGGGAAGCTTTTCAGTGAGCTGTTTGAACACATACCACTGTGATTCTTTGTAACAACCAAAGGTGGGATTCGATTATTGAGGAATCCAGTATTCATCGATTGCTCCAGTAGATAGACATCATCTGGGATATGGTAAGTCCATGAGAAAGGAGGCTTCATAGCATTAATATGATGTACAGGTCGATACACCTTGTCAAAGCCCCGAGGAAAGATCTAATCTATGATTTTCCCAAATGACTTGGAGTCGTCAAGAAACTCTTGTACAAGGGTCCTGCATGTCGCATACATTGAGATCTGGGAGCTTTGAGGGCTTGTGATTCTTACTGGAGCAACGTACAACCACAAGGTGACTCACCCTCCCCTAGTGGTGTGCACTGGAACAAGATGATTCGCTCTCTTGTGGGACAAGATGATTCGCTCTCATGTGGAACAAGATTATTTTCTCTCCTGTGTAATAGGATGATTAGTTCTCCTGTGAGGCCTGGATTGATGTGTTCTCCATGGCGATTATAGCAGGATTGATGTGTTCTCCTGTGAGGCCTAGATTGATGTGTTCTCCATGGTGATTGTAGTAGGATTGATGTGTTCTCCTATGAGGACAAGATTGATTAGTTCTCTTGTCGAGGCATCCTACCCATGCAGTCTGGGACTCATGGGAAGTACCTCTCATCTGATCAATGAGCAGGGAAATGAAGTTAGGGACCATAGTAGTACCGATGGATGCATCGTTGTATCTACCGTACTCCCTATGCTAGGATTACCTCCATTGATCTGGGATCAATGATACTGGTCTGGGACCAGTGGTAGGAATGGTACATTCTATGACACTGACTTCAAGTCAATTGAGACTAGTCTAGGACTAGTGGTATGCACTTTGAGATTGACTTTGAGTCAATGGAGGATGTTACTAGTCTGGGACCAGTGGTAGGAGTTGTACATACTATGACACTGACTTCGGGTCAGTTGAGACTGGTCTGGGACCAGTGGTACATACTCTGAGGCTGACTTTAAGTTAGTATGATACATCCTCGATCATTTCTTCTTCTTCATAATTCGGACAAAAGCATAGCAGAACAGAGTAGAGCACTACAAATCAGTACAGGGAAAAACAAGACAAATCAGAACAGGTAAAATAGAGTAGAGCAGGGTAAGGGTCAGGCTGTACAGGGCAGTGCATTTGATGGATGAATAGTAGCGACCGACAGACAGATTGCAGATGAAGTTCTCCCTAGTTGAGAGGGAGTGTTAAATTGGAAACTAGGGCCAAACTTCATGTGGGTCATCTTATTCATGGCTAATAATATTTTTATTAGATTCCTCTCATTGAGAGGTGTAGGATTGATCTAAATATCATCCGATTCCGATAAGTATTTATGGAGATATGAATTTATTTTGATTATGGAATTATTATCAAGCCGACCTACAACTCATGTAGGCTCAGAAGCCCAACAGTCGCATCTATTCAAACATCAACGTTGTGTATAAATACAGGAGGAATTTTCCTGATTTTCACTCACTCATCTCTCTCTCTCTCTCCTGCGCAGAAAAGAGGGTCTTCTCTACTACGCAAAAAAGAGTCTCTCTCTCACACATGTGGAAGGAAGCTGCTGAAACTGAAGCTGCAATTGCAGATCCAAAGCTTGACCAACGTGGACCATCAAACCTCCTCTTCTAAACTGCGTTGTAGGTTCATCTAAACCTCCTTTGAAGGCTACAAATTTTTGTGGTGGAATCAAATCGATCCAACAATCGGTTTATGAGATATTAACTGCCCTAGTTTGAAGGAAGCTGCTGAAACTGAAGCTGCAACTGCAGATCCAAAGTTTGACCAGTGTGGACCATCAAAACTCCTCTTCTAAACTATGTTGTAGGTTCATCTGAACCTCATCTGAAGGATTCAACTTTTGGTGGTGGAATCAAGTTGATCTGACGGTCTATTTGTGAGATATTGATTGCCCTAGTTTTGATGATGAAGCCACTAATGCTGATGCTGCTGATCTAGGGTTTGCTACTATTGATATAAATCAGATTTATTGTACTATTTCTCTTTTCTGAATTATTGAAGATAAAATAAGATTTGATCAAATGGTTTCCCCACACATTGTGGGGTTTGTCCTTGGCTAGCCGCCACATCTTGTGTTTATTGTCTTGGCTTGTTTTCTGTCGATCGTTTAATATTCTATCTACACTTTATTTTATGTACATGTGATTGCTAATCTGTGGAATATAATAAGAAAAAGAAGTAAACCGTTATAAGCATAGAACATACCATAACTTAACAGTCTCCCTTCCACATCAAATTTAAAGTTTCTATCCATTTGTCTTTCATTCCTTTAATTAAGATGGCTTTCAGGAATTCTTTTGGTAATGTAGAGTGAGGGGATCTCTGCAAATTGTAGTGAAATTGTTCGACATATTCCTCTATAGTTTCATTATCCTTTGTAGACATCTTAAAGATTTCATCTTTTAATTCCCTAGTCCTACAATAGTCCTGATATTTTGTGAGAAAATAATTTTTCATGTCATCCCAAGAGTTAATAGTGCACCCACCTAAACCCATGAACCACCTCAAAGTTGCTCCTTTTAGGGTAGAATGGAACAAATTCATTTTTTGAGGGTCAGTGGTATAATCATATCCTATACACACAACGTCAAACTTGAATAAGAAAGCATCTAGATCCTCTATGGTCATCCCATGAAAGGTTGGGATGTTTTGCAAGGGAATAGTTTTCATTGGGGCATTGGCTACTAGGTTGATTATGGGGTATTTCAATGTCGAGGTCTAACCTTGAGGTACTTGGTTCGCCATTTGGTCAAAAATGTGCCAATATCCTTCAGGAATTTCAGGGGATGCTATCTGAGTAAGTGGATTATTCTCAATCCGAGGTGGTTTTGTGTCACTACCAGATCTGGGATCGTAGGAGATCCTAGTTTAGACAACTGTGGCTCTCCCTTAGCAGTTCCACTGGTTTTTCCCTCTCCTTCTCTTAGATTACATGATTTTCCCTCTTGTAAAGGATCAAAATGTAAATTTTCTATAACCTGAAATCTCTATTAAGATCCTCCAATTTGGCTATGGATCTCGGCATAGGCTACAGATGGTGAGCCTATTGCCTGAGGGATTATAGTAGGGCTTTTTGTAGATATAGTTTGGGGTTCTACTGATGCCTGAGATTCAGCTTTTCTTACGATTTCATCTATAAGAGTTGATCTCCCAAGGTTCACCGATCCCTTGGGTTTTGCAGATTTAGGTGGGGGTTCTGATCTTCTTCTATCTTTTTATTCCTAGTCATTCATAAGAAACCCCTACTCCTATTTAACCTCTACGAATTTGTTGAAAATCAAGTTGATGAGCAAGAACTTTACTTGATGGTTACACAAGTTCTTAACCCCCATTTTTAAAACCCAATTCTTTTGCAGCAAAATAAAAAATAAATCACTTTGAAACACTCTCCCTGACAACGATGCCAAAATGTTGGTGCACTAAGATGACTATTAAAAGCAACCTTAATACCTACATTAGTTATCAAACCAGGGCAATTCTATTATTTCAAGAGTGTTCAACATTGTCTATGCAAGTGAATTCAGAGGCTAATTCATAATAAAATGATTTAGAATCGTTGTAATGATTAATATCTAATTCTCGAAGTTGAATCCAAAACAATTTTGAAAGAAATATTTAAACCATTTTTAAATCTACTTTAATCTATTATGTAGAGGACTGAATTGGAATGCAAGTGAAAGGAATCACTCTTAGAAAATCTAACTAGTATAGACAATAATTCGTTCAGCATGAAGGAAAGCTACAACAAATGAACATCCAATAACTATTCAAACATCTCATGGAAAGCAATCAACTGTAAGCTTAAGATATCTGGTAACACTACTTCAAACTGAACAACAATCAAATACTTAAACTAACCTTATAAATTTGGTAAAGATTAACACGCAGATGTAAAATGTGGCACGATCTAGAATCTAGTTTGAATGGAAAAACAAAATCATAATAATCAACACTCACAACAATTGAAATAATTCTAATTTCATGAACTAATAGTAATAAACAATTGTAAGAGTAAATAGAAATAAATATGACACAATTAAAGAAGTAAATCTCCTATTGATTAGGCCCAGAGTCTCCAACAGTCACTGCCAAAAGATACTCAAAATGCAATTATAGGTAAAACACGGTCTTCTCGATTAAACTTTATGATAGAGTTACAACGTCATAGTAATGAAAGTACTATGTGTCGAAAATGAATAGTTACAGTCTCGAATTTTCTAACTGGCTATTCATTTCACCTTATGGCTTTATATAACCTAGAAAAGACAAATGGATAAAAGTGGATCCTTAGGATCAGGAGATCTTGAGGATTTCACAAACGACAATCTGATTTTATCACATAATAGACTTGGTTCTCCTAGTATTCCACTGGCCTTCGTAATCGAGACATTGTCCCTTTTCCTTTGTTGGTCACTGTTGTTCCATCATTTGAAAATCAATCATTCAATTCATGTTCCTGCATATAAAGATAGCGAAAGTTCGTTTTTCATGCCCAGATTTACCCAATTCATTAATGATCGATTTTATCCAACTTCTACAATTGTTTCTTCTATATTTATTCCTAAAACAAAGATAAACACATAAATACAAATGATTAATCAAGTTAATATGAGGATAAAACATACCTTTTCCATGGCTCAACAAGTAGCATGTCATGTTTCTTCAATGTTTTTGATGAGTGAATGGTTTCATGGTCTAGAATGATTCCATATAGGAATTTCCAGCCTTCCAAATATCTAGTTTGCTCGAGAGAGATGAGAATCGTTAAGTTGGGATTGAGGCGATTAGAAATCACCTTAGTTATGATTTGATGAATAACATTACAAAGATAAATAGGTATGAATTTACCTGGTTGAGCCACATTCTCCTCCTCTGGCACAAGTGTTAATAAGGTGGCAATGTGATCTAGGAAAATGCATTGGTTGGCTCTTGAGTCTTCAATTATCTCTAGAATCTCATTTTGGAGGAAGTGCTAACATTGCTTAAAGAATGTTACTATGAAACCATCCATCCCAGGGGATTTTCCATCTGCCATTTGATGAATGGCCTCATAGACTTTTGTTGCACTCATATGCCTCACAAAATTTGTGTTATGAGCTTCCATTACAAGCCTTGGGATGTTAGTTATGATTTTGTAAGTGTATTCGCAAAGCCAAGATAGAGGATCAAAGAGAAAGTATGTGTAAAATTTCACCATTATTTATTCAATTCCCTCCTATGTATCTACATGCTCACCATTCTCAAATCTTAGAGATGTGATTCTATTGTTAAATCTATGTTGGATGGTAGAGGGATGGAAGAATGAAGTGTTTTGTTCCCCTTCCTTTAGCTAGTTTATCTGGGACTTCTGTTTCCAGTATATCTCTTCTTGTCTATATCTTTCCTCCAACCTTTCCATGAGGGATATTTCCTTTTCCTCTACTTCCTTCATTCTACCATTGTTTAAGGGACTCCATTTTTATAGAATTAGTTTCTCATGGAAGATATTTACGAACTCTTCTTTGTTCCATTCTTTTGAGAAGGAGTTTTATTTTCTTGAGTTTAAGTTAGAAGATGAACATTTCCAATCCCTTGATGGGGATCATGCTTTTCCACCATGCTTGGAATTTTTTATTAATTTGGCATATGCTAATCAAAATTGTTTAAGCCTGAATGATATTTTTAGGGGTTTTCCCGGGTTTCTCCATGAGAGATAAATTGGCTAGTGGTCTGAACCAATCGATGGGAGAATATTAGTTGTCAATTCCTCTCCACAAGTAAGGAGGTGCTCTACAACAAGGAAGCATTCTAGTTTGGAAGAGGTTTGTGCCTTTCCTCCCTACCTATTGTTCTAAGTGTAGAGCCCATTGGTGGTTTTCATATCCACCATGTCATTGTCCTTAATAATGTCATGAAAGTCCTCCGATTCATTTTCCAAGTGTTGTCATCCCACTTTTTTACACATAGGGAAGTGATCATGTTAAAGTCCTATTGTAGCTGTTGCGACAACACCTCCAAAAATCCGGGTAACCATTAAATTTTTGGAGCCCCTATATCAAGCCTAAGCTTCAGCCCCACCATATCCTTCCCGAAGGTTTGTCAGTGTCGGTAAACCTGAAGAGAAATCCAAGTTTTTGACTAAGTTAAGCCAAGTCGCTCATTCACGCCTTGATATACTGGGTCGCATAGTCGGAACACGACTATAGCCTATAATTGCAACCACGATGACCATTGTGACCACTATGACTCTCGAGTTGCAAGGTCACATAGTCGCACCTCCAACCGCTCAAAAATCCTGCGACCTCACTACCTTCTGAGTCTCAAAGTTTCAAAGTCACCTTAATTACCATCAGTCACTTGTGCGACTATGCAACTATGTGAATTCGCGACTCATAAGGTCACAAGGTCACAAGGTCGCACCGCTTATTCACACCTTCCAACGCAACCTTGCAACTCATGCGACTTCGCGACCTAGGAGTCGCAAGGTCACAAAAGCCACACTCTCGACCCTCGTGACCTCTGCACGTGTGATTATTTTATAAATAGGACGGCGCCCGGTCGCATTTGGCAAGGCTCTATTGGTCTCACTTGAAGCCAAAAATCCCTCTGACTCGACTTCGTGTGCGCGTCGACTCTGGTAAGTAACAATCCTCCCTCCTGCAATGATTATTTTCTTCCAAATGTCACTAATTGCACCTCCTGACCTCCAGCTTACCTCCCGCCATAGGATTTAGCCTTTTACTTAGCTTTCCTTTTCATTTCATGCTTCATAGTTTGCCCTAGCCTTTCCCCGTTCCTCCACTCAAAGTTCAGGTTTTCCTTGCATCTGATCCCCCTCATTGGATCAAGAAGCTGAAGCCCCATCCTTCTAAAAGTGACATCGATCTCTCGAAGTCATTTAGGGCCTTCCCTGAGCTGATTTGAGCCATAGTTGCGTGACTTGCAGCTGTGATATGCTTCCCCTCGTGACTTCATGACTCCTCATTCCCACGACCTCCTACCGTTTGTGACCTGCGACCACCACCTGCTGTACAATCTGCGACCAAATTTTTCGCATCGCGACCTTACAGTTGCGTCTGACCTTTAACCTCAGTTGCGCAGTTGCATTCTTAACATTGGAGACTGTGTGACTTGCTCATCCCCGCAACCTTCCTTTCACGACTAGGTTTCCTTTTATTCATTTCAATTTATTGTCATGCCCTCTCTCTCATCATGGGATTGTGTTTTGACATGCCAGGAGACGTTGAGCTCGAGTGAATATCCATTTCTTCTTTTGAAGACGAGATGGGTCACCCGACTACTAAAACAGCTCAAGGCACCTCGGGAAGCGGGGCATGGGAAGCCGACCCAGATGAACAGCCACCTATCTTTACATACACAGCTTGCAACATAAGTAAAACCACCAGGCTCTCCTGGTATGATATTTACAAGGAATTTGCTATGAGGGGTATCTCGGAAACACAGGAGGACTTCCAAGTATATATCAACGTCAAAAGGTCAAGACTACATAAAGTAGTGGCTCATCCACCAGTATTCCCATGCGTTGAAACCATCGAATGGATCTTGCAGTGTACAGATGACTGGGTGATCAGGGGTCATGATGGAGCACCTATAGACACCATTTCTTTGAAAATCATTAACACCTACTACAAATTACCTGAGAAGTAGTAAATTTTTAAAACCAAGTGCCTCATTGGATTCAGCATCCCAACGAAAGACATCTTAAGGGATTGGTGGCAAGAACCTGTGAAATTCTGAGTCAGGACAGACCAGGCCTAGAAGACAGAAGGACTACGTAGAGTATATCAGTTAATCACTACAATGGCATGCCGGCTATATGGCAAGGCAGACTACGATGTGTTTTATGGCATGTGGGTTCCACTCATGTATGTTGTTGCCACTCAGGGAATTATTTTTAATTGGTCGAGCATCCTGTCATCATCCTTGAGGACCAACATAGCGGCTTCCCAAAGCCCACCCCTCGAGCAACCTCCGGAATTCTATATGTCTTCATACCTCCTTGATGTTGTCTGTTCGAGGTGCCACTTTGAGCACTAGAGCTGTAGTTGGGACACATCAGTAGCCCTACCCATCCACTGCCACTACAAATTTTTGTGGGACACAGCTTATATAGCCACATTGGATGTAATATCTGAAACATTTATCATCCCATTATACCAACTGTTGTTCGAGGAAGAACCACCTTGCATGTCAAAGAGAGCCATGTGGACCATGGTTAAAGTAGCTCATTGGTTCCCCATCAATGAAGGAACGATTGTCAGGGTGTTTGATACTCATAAAGCTCCTCAAACTATGCCCAAGTTCATCACAGATAGGACTCTTCTACGAGAGGTTTGTTACCAGATGGCGTAGGGTTTCTCGAAGGTTTTTAATAAAGGTAAGAAGAAACCTTGGCCGCCTTTCCCTCTCACTATTGGAGCGTACGTAGTAGAAAACTTCAAACAAGTAGAAGCAGAAGCTAAAGAACTAGAGGAGAGCCATTTCATGACCTTGAATTACAGAACATATGACCTTGAGAAAGCCATAGTTGGCCACTCTAAGAAGGCGAAATTTAGTGGGTCTTACACACACACTAAGAAGGATCTCGAGGATAGGATTAGGAACTGGTATAACTCCACAAGGGAGATCAGCCCCAGTGAGTAGAAGTCCATAGAAGATGAGCGCCTTGATGATTTCTAGGATGATGTAAGCCTCAGAGAAAGAACACTAAAGGGAGCCGAGGAATTAGGGAAGTGAAAAGGAAAAGAAGTTGAAGACCCTCTAAGTGATAGTGAGGAAGAAGAAGTTACACTCATACAAAGAAATGCCATACTTGCAAGAAAGAAGTGAGAGCTTAAGAGACGAAGAGAACTAGAGAGAAAACAATCGCAAGAATCTGGTGACCAAAGCCAGGATGAGATAGAGAAGAAAAGGCAAGAAGATGAGAAAAGGTGGCAGGAAGAAGAAAAGAGAGCACAAGATTAGATAGAGAGAAAAAATCAAGGAGAAGCTTAAAAGCAAAGACAAGCAGAAGAATCTGCAAATAAAAAATAAGAGGAACAACAACGATTAGAACAGGAACTAAAGAACATGGAGGAAGAGCTAGAAAGGCAACAGGCACTAGCAGAAGGAGAAGAGGCAATAGGAGGAGGAGCTTAGGACAGATAGGGAAAAGGAAGCTCGAGTAAATGAACAAGGGGAGAATAGTAAGGTGGTCGAGTCAGGCTCAGGACAAAGTGAGCTTCCTCCTTTGGATGTACCTCCCGTTACTCCCCTCACTGGTGGACACCTACCCCTCGGAGAGCTAGGCATCTCAAAAGATCAAGATGAAGAGGTTCTAGTTCTGACTCAAATCACATTTGATGAATTAAACCTCAAAATTATACAACAGAGGAAGAAATCTTGCAGAAGAAGCCCAACTGACCCATTGTCAGTAACTACGACAACAGATATCGTGCCAAATATTTTGTTAAATCCACAAATGATTGCCTCCACTGGAACAACATTTGTGGCTACCATAGAACACAACATAGCTCAGATGAGTAAGCAGATTGTAGATTTGAAAAACAGGTTATACGCATTTGAGCAAAGGGCACCGTCATAGAACAGGGGAAGAGAAAGATGGAGGAGGAAAATGAGACACTTTGCTTATTACACACAGGATCAATTGAATTCCAAGCGGTAGTCGCATCAGAAACAGAGATCCTGGGGGAGACTATGGTAGTACTGTATGAAGAAATGGAAAAACTACAACACACTATAACACTCATAGTGACCATTCAAACTCACTCAAAATAAATGGTTTCCATGCTCAAAGAGGACATGACCACTTTAGATAAAATACATGAGTGGTCTGAAAAGTACCCTGAAGCCTCAACAGTAGTTCCCAAGAAATATTGGATCGCTATGCAAAATACTAGGGTCCAGCTTCATATCAAAGTGCATCCCGGAGAAAAATTGGCCAAAAATGTGGAGAGGGTGTTGGCTTCCTACAAACAATTGTTCAGCAGTTTGGAATCAGTGATCCAACTGCATGGGTCCCCCTCTATAGGAGAGAATGGACAGGTAAGAAATTATGAGGAGATAAACAATGAGGTGCAATCATTCGTGGAGACATATAGACAAGTCGTCCGCACAGGAAATATGCCAATCTCAAGAGAAAATATCAAGCATTACATCGTAGAACCAGTGAGGCTCTACACCAAGTTGGGTACCTTGAATAATCATATACGTGCCAAATGAAATACCCTTATCCCAGACACCCTGGAGTGCTTACACCAACATGATGAAGACCAGCCACAAATCTCTCCCATCATGGAAGAATAAAACATATGTCGTGCTTACCTGACAGAAAATCTCAGGCTCAACATTCTGGAACTTGCCATCTGTAGATTAGCCAATTAGGATGATAATCATTTTTCTTTCTATGCACTACGAAAGCACAGAATTCCCTATGAATGTGAAAGGTCACATAGAATTCCAAGAGTAAATTGGTAGGTGAGAGGTCATGAGGAATTCCAAGAGTCAAGAGTAGACCAAAGGTCTCTCTCATCCTATAAATGTAACCTCAAGACTCATTTGTACAGGATTTTTGCTGAGGACTATTTTGAAGATTCATAAACATATTGTGTGAGAAAATTTTTGTCCTTCTAGTCAATACACGAGTTAATTGTATGTTTTCACTATTTAATTATTCAAATATCTATGTGCTTGTTCCATGAGTATTTTCTCACTTGATGGATCGAATGTTCCCGAAAGCTATTTGATGTGCGGTCTCCCCACATGTTATTTCATACTCCAAATTTGGTTTTTTTAAGTATGAATGGTATTTGGTTTACTCACTCTATACTCATGCCAATGAACTATTTCTTTAGGTATTAATATAATATGTATCTTTTTACTACACAATTATGTACGCTGATAAATGGTTGATTGTTGTAAACTGATTTTGCAATCGTTAAGCATTATTTATCTAGTATGCACAAGTCTTATCTAAAGTCCTACTAACAGTAACTTTATGTGAGACTATGTGGTTTACCTTTTGTTATTCATGGTATATATATGGTACAGGATATTTGTCAATTATTCTCTTGTGTTTATTAAAGCTCATACATTCTACTAAGTTTATATCACACCTACATTCGAAGCTAACTCCACAAAACTAAATGACAACCGGGCCTACATACCAGAAGGGATATCCAACACACTCGATGCAGGCTCTAGTTGGGAACCTACACCGGAGATCCCCTTGACTGTTGGTGATAAATTCCAGCCCATCAACAGATTTGGTGCTAGAAGGAGGTCTATGGAAAGCACTAAAATCCCTCCTCATATAGAGACTTCCCTTCAAGGAAGTAATCAACCTCTGCATCCCATACCCCATAAGGTATGATATAATCCTCCATTCATGCCACCCTTCACGAAACCACACCAAGAAGAACCCCATATTCCCCTCCTTGAAGACACCCCTAAAGGAGAGGAACCTCCCATGTACAAAGTTAGTGACGAACAACTCAGGGCTCTGCGCCCTATCATACACCAATTCACCAGGGGTCTAAGATGTATCCCCGCCACTAACTCCCTATCCAAATCTCACACTTCCAACCTTCAACATACACATCAAGGTATCCTAGTTAACTCCATATCAGAGTTAATCGGCCTAGCCCTGGATGACTACACGAATGCTGTTTAAAGACTGTCTATTGAAGGGTTGGAAAGCTAGCCTAAAGACGAACAAGGGTAGTCTAAGAATACATTTACTGGCGAGAATAACCAGATACCCAAAAAGGAAATGCATAGGAACAACTAATGAATCACAGAGGAAACCCCTGTTAACAATCAACCTCTCACCGAGGGCACTCATGGGATCTTGGGACAAGGAGCTGGGGACTACCTTAGAGACTGCATAAACTTCTACAAAAATCAGCATCTCCTTAGAAAACTAAGAGACACCGAGAATGTGAGAAACATAAGAGACCTAGGACATCTCATAGTGCCAAGAAGAGAAGCCAGATGCACCCCTCACACCAGCGGTATGTTAGGCATAGACAATGATGTAGAATAATTTCTACAAATCCAGCTTTGATACCATGTAGAAAATTTGATTGTAGGTTAACCCAATAATGCAATATAAATCAAAGTAGAATACTATAACCTACTTCTATTATCAATTTTAGGAAGCTTAAAGATTGAGCTGAACAATATAACCAGAAGATGAAGAATCGATGCAAAATACACATGAAAATACCTTTGGGAAAGCCTCAGCTAAAAACCCCACTATCTGTATTATCATACAAGGTGGAAATACATAGGAATTATACAAAGCCTTAGCTCTCACAACTAGCCAGATCTCAGTACAATCCTCATAGATGCTCACAGGCAATCCTAGCTTCTCTCTAGCCTTCCTCTCTGCCCTCCAAGCTCCTATTTCCTTGTGTTATTCCTTTGGGATGATTCTCCTATTACCAAGTGTAACACTCTCTCACACACTGTCAGAACTGCGAAACCCTTAAGGAATGATTCCTTGACTACATGCATGAGTTTTCTTTATAAGAAAACACATGCAACTGATAGTACACTATCCTTGACTTTAATCTCAACTAGGTCTTTCTTATAATAGACATGCATGAGTTTCTAATGAGGGAATCTTTAGTTAACTAGAGTAGAACTAGTTGGATGCATGCATGCATCAACTGACTGTTAACTCTCTATTAGTTCCTCAAACAATTTGGAACTAATTTAGCTAGACTTAACTCAGTAAACTGAGTTAACTAATTACAACTCAAATATAACTCAACCTTATCTCCTTAATTTAAGGGATAACTCTTGCATGACTTCAAAAAGACTTCTAACTTGAATTTCTCTAACTAATAAATTTAAAATAAATAAATTAATTATTTCTAGTAGCTGTTAAGACTAAATTCGATTTTAATTCACAATTTAATTAAAGGACAAATTAAATTGGAATATTATTGTTGCCACATTTCAACGCTCCCTCTCAACAAGAAAGGGATTATCTGCCACCCCGATCATGTCTCTATGGAACCCGAATTTACACTTTGACAATGCCTTTGTCAAAATATCAGCATCTTGCTCCTCTGTCGAAATATCCTTCAACAACATGATCCTCCTCACTACATGATCAACAACTTTCTTTACCTTGTAAAGCTAACGGGAACTCACAACTGATTTGTTCTCTGGTCTCGGAACCACGTCCCAAACACTATTATGAACTATGGAGTCATACTCCTCCACCATAGCATCAACTCAAATCGGCTGCTACACTGCTTCCTCAAAGGAAGATGGCTCGGTCTCAACACATTCCCCAGCAAGGGCCATGTATCTAATTTACCTCTCAGGTGACCTCCTCTATCTGCGCTGAGAAGATGGTGCTCCCACATTCTCTCTCGCATCATCCAACAATCTATCAGCTTCTCTTGTGCGCTTCCGTCCATCTCTGGAAGACTCTGCTTGAGTGGATGTCTCCACTTCTGGAACCTCTACATGTGGCTGCTTCGCATCAGTCTGAGGCTCTTCCTACTTAGGAACCAATAGTTCCTCCACAACCTGTAGTTTGAGCTCCCTCTCAAGGGAAACTTGCATGGCCTTCTGCTCATCAAACTTGAGATCTCTGCGAACCACTGTCCTCCGATTGGTAGGCAAGTACACCCCATAGTTGTGAGGTGTATTAGTGTTCCCCAAAAGTATCCCCAACTCTGTTGTCAGCTCAAGCTTCTTCCGTGCATCCTTTTTCACATGGAAATATGCCGATGAGCCAAAGATCCTGAAGTGACCCACATCTGGTCTCTTACCGGAGAAATCTTCCTCTGGTGTCTTCATCCCAAGTATGCAATACGGGCTTCTATTATGCAAATATATTGCGGTGTTGCATGCCTCAGCCCACAAGTGAAGTGGTAGGCCTTGGTCATGCAGCATTGCCTGTGCTACCCCTACAATAGTTCTGTTCTTCCTCTCAGCCACCCCATTCTGCTATGGGTTATGAGGTGCCTTCAACTCTTGTTTAATTCCTTCTGCTGCACAAACGTCCTTAAACTCTTGAGAGACATATTATCCACTGTTGTCGCTTCTCAAGGCCTTGATCTTCTTCCCTGACTCTTTCTCGACCAAATCTTTGAACTCACAAAACTTTGTGAAAGTTTTGTCCTACTTATGCATGAAATAAATCCAGCATTTACGAGAATAGTCATCAATGAAAATCATATAATACCTTTTCTTCACTATGGATGTCATTGAGAATGGTCCACACACATCAGTATGAACTCACTCTAAGATAGCCTTCGCTCGACTGTCTCGATCATGAAAGGAAGACTTGGTGTACTTTCCCAAGGTACAACCTTTGCATGTGTCAACTTGCTCAAGTTTACCTTTGGGAAGTCCTGTAGATATCTGATGCATTATCTTCAAAGCCCCATGATGCAAATGGCCCAACCTCATGTGCCACAACTCACTAATGTCTTGGCTTTGCACCAATTCTACTTTTGTACTCAATGTTGCACAATCATCTACCTCTAGTTTACAGAGATTCTTCACCCGAATCCCTATCCTCTTGGTCTGATCCATGGCTATGTGTCTTAGGAACGCTTTTCCTTTACTGAAGACAACATCGTAGCCTTTGTCCTCCAACATCGTGACCGATGCCAAGTTATTCTTTAGTCCAGGCACATGCTTCACATCTGTCAAGGTGAGAGGATCTCCATGCTCCCTCTGAAAGTCAACCGTGCCCACTCCTGAAACTCTATACCTTCCATCATCACCCATCTCTATGTGCATCTTGAGGTCTTTCTCCTCCAAGGCACTGAATAAATTTTTATCACCGGTCATGTGGAATGAGGCTCCACTATCAAGATACCAAACACAACCCATCTTCGATGACACCATGCATGCGATGAGGGTAAATTCCATTTCAAACTGAGAGGCTAATGCTTCACCTTCTGATCCTTCCGAGGATCCCTTCTTGGACTTCTTCGATGGGCATTTAGTCGCATAATGTCCCATCTTGAGACAATTAAAGCATATTACTTTACACATGTCACCCTTCTTACCTCCATGAGAAGAACTCGATTTGGAATGGGAATCCTTCCCCTTCCCTTTCCTTGCCTTACTGGCTAAGGCTAGATTTTCTTCATCATCAATCTTCGATGAAGAACCATCTCATGTGCTCCTCCTAATCTCCTCTTGCATAAGATCCGACCACAGTCGTTCCCAATCCAGCAGTTTCTCCCTTCCATTCACAAATTCTTGGTAGTTATTCTAACTCTTAGGAAGGCCACCATATCATCATCGGCAGTAGTTATTCCCACAGTACCAAGCTCATCTTTGCAGGTGGTGAGATTGTTCAGATATGTGGAAATAGTATCACCCTTCTCCATCTTGATTCTTCGAAGCTTATCCTTGAGTTCCAATTTCATCTGGTCGCTACTGTTTTGGTAGAGGTCCTTCAATGTATTCCACATTGAAAATGGAGTATCCTTCCCATGGAGACTTGAGACAATATCGTCTCGAACTCCCTCGAGGATGATTCGTCTTGCCTTCGCCACACACTTCTTCCACTCAGAAAACTCTTGTGCATTAGTTGAAGATGTCTTTGGGATTTCTTTATCAATGAATTCCTTCAAGCCATTATCTTCTAATACAGCCTCCATTCTATCTTTCCATGCTATGTAATTCGAGCTACCTTCCAAGGCATACTCGAGTCTCAAGCCATAGAACGCCATTGGCCAACCTTGAAGTATGATATGAATTTGATTTTCACCTACAACCCCAAACTTCAAACTTCGAATTCTCTTCTCAGTATATTGTTCACAGCTCTGACACCATGAATAATAATTTCTACAAATCCAGCTCTGATAGCATGTAGAAAATCTGATTGTAGGTTAACCTGATAATGCAATATAAATCAAAGTAGAATACTATAACCCACTTCTACTATCAATTTGTGGAAGCTTAAAGATCGAGCTAAACAATATAACCAAAAGAAGAAGAATCAATGCACAATAAACATGAAAATACTTTGGGGAAAGCCTCAGCTAAAAACCCCACTATTTGTATTATCATACAAGGTGGAAATGCATAGGAATTATACAAAGCCTTAGCTCTCACAGCTAGCTAGCTCTCAGTACAATCCTCACAGATGCTCATAGGTAATCCTGGCTTCTCTCCAGCCTTCCTCTCTGCCCTCCAAGCTCCTATTTCCTTGTGTTGTTCCTCTGGGATGATTCTCACACATTGTCAAAACTGCACAATCCTCAAGGAATGATTCCTTGATTGCATGCATGAGTTTTCTTTATAAGAAAACACATGAAACTGATAGTACGTCTTCCTTGAATCTAATCTCAACTGGGTCTTTCTCATAATAGACATGCATGAGTTTCTGATGAGGGAATCTTCAGTTAACTGGAGTAGCACTAGTTGGATGCATGCATGCATCAACTGACTGTTAACTCTCTATTAGTTCCTCAAACAATTTGGAACTAATTTAACTAGACTTAACTCAGTAAACTTAATTAACTAATTACAACTCAAATATAACTGAATCTTATCTCCTTAATTTAAGGGATAACTTTTGCATAACTTCAGAAAGACTTCTAACTTGAATTTATCCAACCAATTAATTTAAAATAAATAAATTAATTATTTCCAAGTAGCTGTTAAAACTAAATTCGATTTTAATTCACAATTTAATTCAAGGACAAATTAAATTGGAATATTCTTATTGCCACATTTCAACAAGTGAATTAGAAGACAACGATCTTTGCCTCCTTTTCAACCCTAGAGAAAATCGCCATCCCCCGCCACTAGCTTGGATGGCGCAATCCCCTTTAAACCTTAGAGGCCTCCTTCATGATATGCCCCGACATTCTGAGAAGCACCTCCCACAGTTCGACCCAAAGAAAGGGACCTCAGTCGATGACCATGTTGGGGCAAAGTGATTTCCTGTCATTTAATTTGTCAACCCAGGGGTTTCGTAAACTTGTGAAGCATGCATGCATTGTATGTGCTATAAATTGTCTTTCAGTTTAGATCACTCTAACTACAAAATAATGAAAACCAATTCATCTGATCTATGAAATCAAATAATGAAAATGAAATTCAACTAACCTGTGAAATCAAAAACAACTAATGTATGCTTAGTTACTCCAACATTCAATTATGAAGTGTTACCTTCTTGAGATGATGTGTAAGAAACTATTTATACTTTAACTTCTAATGTCCTAGAAAAGCAAGTAAAATGTGCAAAAAATAACTCAGTAATTGCATGTATCAAATATTCAACAATTCAATCTTGAAATATGATTAAATCAATTTCTTGGAATGATATTTAGGAATATCAGTGAATGAAATTAAATGAGTATCTTAAAAGCAAATATAAAAGCACGAAAAAGTAAAGCTCAATGATTGCATAGGTTGAACATTCAATCACCCAATTTGAAGTCACCTTCTCGGCATGATCCTTTATTCAATTATACAATGAATTGATGGTTTAATCTAAGAAAGTAAATGACAGAACATGAAAGGAAACTAAATAACTATGAGCCCTTGCCTCAAACTTAATCCAATTAGAAAATATATAAATATTCCCTATTGAAATGTTTTTAGAAAAGCAAAGATTACACAGTCATTATAAAACTAATACTAAGAAAGAAAATAAACTTTAATCTATAAAAGCAATTAAATCTCACAATCATTAGATGGCCATTCCAATGGTGTATGAGGATGGCAAGTGAAGAAGCTCCATATGCAAGCAAAACTAAATCTTCAAATCTCCAAGTATAAGCTCCAAATTCTCTATTAAAAACATGAGCATTTCTCCAACTTTACACATGCCTTTCAAAGGAGAAGGCTCTCCTATTTATACAAAAACATAAGAAGCTACCCTATTTAATGAAGATCCACTAAAATCTCATATAGTTACAACCAAATAGCTCATAATGAGACACATATCCCCTAAGTGTCTCATAGAGTTCTAATCCAAATAAGAAATGATGAGACACCTCATAGAGTTACAACCGAAATAGGACACATATCCTTCTTTGACCTTTATCCAAATCTCCTTTGAAGGGAATTCGAATTTGAGCATTGGAGGCCACATAAGGGTGCGTTGGAAGATTCCAAATGACCTACACATGTCGTGAAACTCAAGCCACATATATAGATACATGAAACCATGTTAATTTCCTAGTTTTTAATCATAAATTCACTTTAAACACATAAAATAAATAACTTTGGTAAATAAGGATCCTAACCCATATATTTATGAAAATGGTGGCTAATGAAAGATTATATGGTTATGAAGTTGCGACATGTGAGTGAAATGGTGGTGATAAAGGTGAAAGTGGATGTCATTTTAAAGACATTTTTGAGGCCCAACAGACCACATTAGTTATTTCTACGTAGCTTTGAAAATGATGAAGGTTTAGTTCGATGACGTAGCATGCCACCTATTCTTGCATACCCTTGAAAACAAAGCAGCCACTTGGTATTGGGTGCTACCCGTCGTCTCCATCCGAACTTGGGACGAGTTGTGGAAATCCTTTCTGGAGAAGTTTTCAGAAGATAAGACACCTTCCATGCTCCTCACCGAGCTCAGCATGCTAAAATGCCATAAGAAGGAGAAGGTAAAAGATTTTAATCAATGTGTCACCACTATTCTGAACAAGTTCCCCATGGATGTAGCCCTTGACAATTCCATCATGATTGATTATTACACAAGGGCCCTGTCGCGAGACATTGTCGTATTCATTAAGCGCGAAGCAAAGCTCACTCTGGTAGAGAATTTTGCTGTGGTGCTCGAGGTCGAAAAGGATCTTCTTTCGATTGACACCTTGGAGCACAAGTCGCGAGAAGACCCAAAGTCCTCCAGTAAGAAAAACCAGGCCTCCTCAAGTAAAATAGCGGATAGAGAGAAAGACCCCTTTGATTTCAAAGGACTAACCTAATCTCTAAAGCAACTAACTAATGAAGTATCTGAGCTAAAGCGAAGAACCAGTGATGATTCGGGAGGGTTCAATCCCACTAAGCCCTTTTTTCAGAAGACTAATAATTTCCCCCATAAGTTCTCAGAAACTCCTAGCTCAACCTTCAACGTAGAAGAGTTAGGTAAAGATAACTTCTACACTTTCCACCAGGCTTCACACTCTAAAAAAACCAACCCACAATGGCTCCATAATATGACCGTCGTTGTCACCCAGTTGTTAGAAGACTAGATCACTGGGGAAGCAGAAGAGGCAACTGACGAGTCGGGAGAAGATGATCCCCCCTTGGTGACGATTCCCTGTCTGTTGTGTTAAGTTTCTAGATCCTCCGAGAAGGAGACATGTGCACTCCACAAGAAGCCTTTGTTGGGGAGACCCACCAAAAGCCCTTCAAAAGTTACAATCTCAGGAGTAAAGGCGTGGTAGTAGACCCTTCCCTAGAAGACAAGAAGAAGGCTTTGTTGCGTAGGATCTTTCCCCCGATCGATACCAGTCAACCATCTTCCTCCTCACCCAGAGGGACAGATGATCTATGCCCAAAAAAATCGCCAGCCAGTGTGAAAAGGAACTCTTCCACACTGAAAGATGCATTCAAAGGGGTTACTACTAAGACCACCGTGGCAACACCACATGTAATGCCAGAATCTTTACCCGTGGATTTAGATTACAATATCATCAAAGATTTAAAGAAAATGTGAGCTAATATCTCATTATTCGAGTTATGAAAATTGACCGCTCAGTGTGAGCTAATAGCCAAGGCCTTCGCTTTCTCCCCCACCCATGTTAAACCTACTACGTCAAACAAAGGAAATCTTGTAGGCCAATCCCCAGCTGTGGTCGACCTCTAAGCTATAGTAAATGCCACAAACACCAACTCGAGAGGATCGAATCCCCCATTCCTCTTAACCTTTGAAATGTTTAATTTTAATGTTCACAACTGCCTCGTCGACTCTGATGCATCAACCAATGTTATGCCTTGGTTGGTATGCAAGAAACTGAATATTCAACTAGAGAAAATCGACACCAAAATTATCCAACTTGACAGGTCTCAAGTCCCCACCGTAGGAGAATTAAATAATGTCCTCACTTAGTTATCTTCTGATTCCCGAGTGCACCAATGCATTGACATAATCATCATAAACATCCCAGAAGCCTACGATCTTCTTCTCCTCAAAGATTGGTCTTTTAAGTTGCAGGGCTACTTTGCCACAGATTGGTCTCACTTATGGATGCCTTACAAAGGAAGGAATAACTATATCATGGTTAATAGTGAGCCTTGTATGAAACATACTGTTACTGACCTTGAAATCTCTAATGAGCCAATCAGTTATGCACAACAAGATCTACGAGTATTCCTCCTCAAATCTTCATTCGGGTGCTATCAACCTCAGACCTCAACCGTTTCCCTGGATGCCCAGGTTGAAATCCCCATGAAAACCCTGAGCCGCGATGACGAAATCTTTTCCTTAAACTTACATATGTCAGGTTTACCTTCCCCCAGCAGAGAGACATGGACATTGTACTATGATGATTCAAAGACCCACAATGGAGCAGGGGCTAGATGCGTCCTACTAAATCCAAGAGGGGATAGATTTTTGATTTCATGCAAGTTAGAATTCCCATGTACCAACAACACTGCAGAATACGAGGCATTGATACTCGGCCTAAAAAAACTATCGACTTAAGAGTATACTGGCTAAAATTCATTGGGGATTCGGAAATCATTACGAGAGAGGTACACAATAGCATCCATTGTTTGTCTCTACATCTAAAGAACTTCCAGCAAGAGGTATGGCGTCTCATAAATTCTTTTAATGCTTTCAACATCATGTTTGTTCCTAGGTTTAACAATGTTGCTGCTAATACTCTAGCTAATGCCACAGCTAGGTTCACACCCCTTAGAGATGGTTTTTCTATTGAAAATATATATAAACCAATAGTACCAGACAACATAACTAACTTGCGTGTGTTCAATGATGACCAATAGATTATGGAATTCATGGAAAACATGAAAGTATTCAAAGATGCGGCTATCGATGAAGAGGAACATGAGAAATCATTACAACATGAGGTGGATTCCCGGAAAGGAAATACCTTACCAAAAGGGGTGGTGTCATTAGAAAAATTGTTTGACCTTTAGAATTGTTTCATAGGTTCGCCAAATGCCAAGACACATAGTTCCACTCTCTTGCATGGGAAAATCAATCTCAAGACTGAATCTGACCCCAAGTACATTAAATTGGGAACAGAGTGCACCCCAAAGGAAAGACAGGCTTTCATCAGTTTATTTCAAAAGTACTGAGATGTCTTTGCTTGGACTTATAATGACCTGAAGGTGTATGATACTCAGATTATTCAACATGTTATTCCTACCAGAGAGGGGGTCAAATCATTTCAGCAGAAATTGAGGAAGGTGCATCCTGTGTTAGAACCCCTCATACAAAAGGAGTTAAATAAATTGTTGGATGCTCGCATTATTTTCAAGGTCAGAAACTCAACATGGGTATATAATCTGGTGCCAATTAGAAAAAAATCCAGAGAAACACGCCTATGCGTCAATTTTCAGAACCTTAATTGGGTGTCAAACAAAGATAACTACCCAATTCCATCCATGGAGAAAATCCTCCAAACCATCTCAGGAGATGAGGTCTTTTCTCTACTGGATGGATTCTTCGACTATAATCAGGTTCTGGTATCATAACTAGACAAGATTAAGACAATATTCCGAATTAAGTGGGGAACATTTGCTTTTTTTCGTATGCCATTTGGACTCATAAATGTTGGGGTGACTTTCCAGAGGGCTATGGATATCGCTTTTCGAGGGTTAATGGGTCAGAGTGTGGTGGTCTACTTAGACAATGTCACCATTTTTTCAAAAAGAAGAAGTGACCATCTCCAGCACATGAAACATATTTTTGAAAGATGCCGGAAATATGGGATCTCTCTCAAACCTAAGAAGAGCATATTTGTGGTTTTGGAAGGCAACCTGCTGGGCCACAACATCACCAAGAAAGGAATTACCATCGACCCTGATCGCGTGAAAGCCATAGCACAAATCCCTCAGCTGAACGCCAAGAAAGGTATGCAATATTTCCTTGGAAAAATAATTTCCTGCACAAGTTTATTTAAGGTTTTGCACAAATTGTCAAACCTCTACAGAACATGATAAAGAAAGATACGATTTTCAAATGGGATCGGGAAGAAAAGGAATCTTTTGATCAGATTAAGGCAGCTATCGCGGAGGCACCTTCCCTCTCAAGCCCCGATTTCAGCAAAGATTTTATCTTGTACACTTTCGCTTCAGATTCATCATTGGTCGCGATCCTTACCCAAAAGGACTGCGATCATGATGAACATCCTATATCATTCATGAGTACAGGACTCCAAGGGGTAGAGCTAAATTACTCAGACATCAATAAGTAGGCTTATGCTGTTTACAAAGTAGTGAAACACTTTAGGCCCTACATCGTAAAGAATCATGTCACCGTGATGGTTCCACATCCTGCTGTCAGATCCCTCTTTGAACAACAAGAGTTGGGGGAGAGAAGATCCAACTAGATGACATCCCTCCAAGAATATGATTTAGATTTTAATCCCTCCCGCACTATAAAAGGGAATGGCCTTTGTAAACTGGCCGTTGAGTCCACAGATCATCAGGACACAGAATCCAATCGACTGGCCCAGGAAACAGAAGGATGGGATCATGAGATCGAAATGTACCACAATGAACTCCTCAGCTCACACGAATCCTTATCATGGTATGTCAATTTAAAAAAATACCTAATACAGGGGTCTTTACCCGAAGAAATGTCCGCTAAACAAAGGAGAGCCATCAGACTTAAAGCTGCCTCATATCAGATGGTCTAGGGGAACCTTTCCAGGAAGCATCACCTCGGTGTGTTACTAAGATGTCTAGAATACGATGAAGCCCACTAGGTGCTAAAAGATCTACATGACAGACTGGTAGGAGGTCATTATGCAAGTGACACCACAGCGCACAAGGTCATGTGGGCAAGTTTCTACTAGCCCACTCTATTCAAAGATGCCCATGCTTATGTACGAAAGTGTTCGATCTGCCAAAAGCATGTAGGCAGACAGGCAAGTTCATCTACTCCTCTGCAACCCATAGCAGTCGAGGAACCTTTTCAACAATGGGGTCTGAACATCATAAACGATATCATCCCTAACTCGTCAAAGCAGCATAGGTACATACTCACGGCCACCGACTATTTCAACCGATGGGTAGAAGCAATTCCATTACAAAAGGTTAATGAATACAAGGTAATATCTTTTATCAAGTAGTACATCATGGCCAAGTTCGGTGTTCCAACCTCCCTTGTTTTTGATAATGCTACTTACTTCTCATCTTTGAAATTATATGATTTTGCTCTAAAAAATAGCACAGTGTTAAAACATTCGGCTAATTACTATCCCCAAGGAAATGGCTTGGAAGAATCAACCAACAAGAACCTCATTCGTATTATCAAGAAAACCTTGCTCTCGCAACAGAAGAATTGGCACAATGCCCTCAATAACCCTCTTTGGGCTGACCGGGTCACCCACAAAACCTCAATAAGCACATCTCTGTGTTTCCTGGTCTAAGGGAAAGAAGCCATCCTGCCCCCCAATCTATATCTCCCCGCCCTTAGGCTAGCTCAAGAGTCACAAGGCACCCCATGCCCATCTATACAAAGTTGGATCGATACCCTGGTAAAACTAGAGGAAGAAAGGTCCAAAACTAAGGATAAGTTCACCATCCACCAAGCCCGGATCAAAAGATGGTTCAATAGGAAATCCATAGGGTCCCACAAATTTGAGTTAGGGGACCGGGCTCACGAGCATAAAGGAAAACACACAAAATTTCAAGCTTTGTGGGTAGGTCCATTCCAGATTGTAGAAAAAATTGGTCATCACACTATCAAATTACAAACCCTAGGAGGGCAGGTGGAACCCCTCCCAGTGAATAGCCACAACCTCAAACGTTACTTCACCTAGCAACCCAGAGTTGCTAGCCCCACCTTGTACTATAGTCTACCATTTCTTTCCTGGATAGTTTTCATTTACTGTCAGTTAGTTTTGATTGCTATTTTAATTATTGTCTTTTGGAATAATGTAGAGATGGAAGGTTAAAGTTAAAACAACCTTGCACTTTGGATCCCTCAGATGTTCTCCAGATCCATT
The DNA here is from genome assembly GCA_031772625.1 of Pinus tabuliformis. Taxonomy (NCBI): domain Eukaryota; kingdom Viridiplantae; phylum Streptophyta; class Pinopsida; order Pinales; family Pinaceae; genus Pinus; species Pinus tabuliformis. The sequence goes on from CM062815.1 coordinate 319,637,333, forward strand.
AACGGACCAAATATTAAGTCGTGACAAGAGTATAGTAATATGGATTGGTAACAATGGGGAACTCGATGGCATACAAATGTCCTCATTCACACTCATGTCGATCTATCCCCACTGCTTACATGGTCAAAATTCTTGAAGCCATTCTAACTCACCCGCAAACCTAGGAACGAAAGAGGAACTGAAGAAACCAGTAATGAGTATACAAATATCCCAGGAAAACAATAAAGACTCTGAAAAAGCTAGAAACATCTTCTTTGCAAGTCAAATAAATCAGGATCCCTTGTCCGCCTAGGTTTTAAGCCTTCATTAAATAAGTGCATATATGCATAGGAAAAATAAGTGCCCACGAGCACCTACACCTTTTCATAATAAGGGCTAAAGGATTGAGAAAGGCTTCCTACGCAAAGAGGTGAAGCAACAACTCCACTGGAGTACTGACCAGGCTCGTTGGCAGTAGAGCAACATTCATGATTTCTATGTAGTGACTCCATCGGGGTACTGTTCAGGCTCACTAGAAGCGGAGCAACACTTGAGTACCATGACCACTATATCGGGAATACTTCAAAACTCATCCTGTAACTTCGGTTTCCCTTTTTGGGCCCAAGATGGCAAGAGGTATCACTCTATTGTGTGTGCAAAGATCATGTCAGGACAGTCGGGACAACTGACCAAGTTTGAAAGGGGGACCCGGAATACCTTCAGTGGGACCTGCAACCCAATGAAAAGATATTTACTTGAAAGTACCCTTAAGCGAGGCCCACAAACGTCAGATATCCTGGTTTCTCCTAGGGAATCGCCAATTGTTGTAGTTGTTGCGACAACACCTCAAAAAATCTAGGTAACCATTAAATTTTTGGAGCCTCTACATAAAGCCTAAGCTTCAGCCCCGCCAGGTCCTGCTCGAAGGTTCATCAGTGTCAGTAAACCTAAAGAGAAATACAAGTTTTTGACTAAGTTAAGCCAAGTCTTCGGTTCATGCCTTGATAGACTAGGTGGCATAGTCGAAACACGACTATCACCTGTAATGGTGACCATGGCAACCATTGCAACCATGGCGACTCAGGGGTCACAAGGTCACATAGTCGCACCTCCAACCGCTCAAATATCCTACAACCTTGCGACGCCACGACCCTACGACCTTCCAACTCGCAAAGTTGCAAAGTCACCTTAATTACCGTCAATCACTTGTGCGACTATGAAACTATGTGAATTCGGGACTCGCAAGTTCGCACCACCTACTCACACCTTCCAATGCGACCTCATGATTCATGTGACTTCCCGACCTATGAGTCACAAGGTTGTAATAGCAACAATCCCGACCCTCACGACCTCTACACGTGCAATTATTTTATAAATAGGATGGAATTCGGTTGCATTTGGCAAGGCTCCGTTGGTAGCACTAGAAGCCAAAAATCCCTCTGACCTGGCTTCGTGCGTGTGTCTGACTCCGATAAGTAACAATCCTCCCTCTTGCAATGATTATTTTCTTCCAAATGTCACTAAATGCATCTCCTGACCTCTGGCTTACCTTCCAGCCTAGGGTTTAGAATTTTACTTAGCTTTCCTTTTTGTTTCATGCTTCATAGGTTTCCCTAGACTTTCCCCGTTCCTCCATTGAGAGTTTAGGTTTGCCTTGCATCTGATCCCCCTCATTGGATCAAGAAGATGAAGCCCCATCCTTTTGAAAGTGACCCCGGTCTCCCGAACTCGTTCAGGGCCTTCTCTGAGCCGATCTGATCCATAGTCATGTGCCCCGTGGTCGTGATTCCCTTCCCCTCATGACTTCACAAACTCCTCATTCCCACGACCTCCTACCATTTGTGACCTACAACCACCACCTGTTGTGTGATCTGTGACAAAATTTTGCGCATCGCGACCTTGTAGTCACATCTGACCTTTAACCTCAGTCACCCAGTCGCATTCTTAACATTGGAGAACATGTGACTTGCTCATCCCCACGACCTTCCTTTCACTGACTAGGTTTCCTTTTATTTTTTTCAATTTATTATCATGCCCTCTCTCTCATCGTGGGATTGCATTTTTGACATGCCAGGTGACATCGAGCTTGAGTGCATATCCAATTGAAGACGAGATGGGTCATCTGACTACTAAAATAGCTCAAGGCACCTCAGGAAGTGGGGCATGGGAAGTCAATCTAGACGAACAACCACCTATCTTTACAAACACAGCTTGCAACATAAATAAAACCACTAGTCTCCTGGTATGATATCTATGAGGAATTTGCTAAGAGGGATATCCCAGAAACACAGGAGGACTTCCAAGTATATATCAACGTCAAAAGGTCAAGATTACATAAAGTAGCAGCTCATCCACCAGTATTCCTGTGCACTAAAACCATCGAATGGACCTTGTAGTGTACAAGCATAGATGACTGGATAATCAGGGGTCATGATGGAGCACCTATAGCCACCATTGCTTCGACAAGCATCAGCGCCTACTACAAATTTCTGGAGAAGCAATAGATTTTTAACACCAAGTGGCTTGCTGAATTCACTATCCCAACAAAAGACATCTTAAGGGATTGGTGGGAAGAACCTGTGAAATTCTAAGTCAAGATAGACCAGGCCTACAAGACAGAAGGGCTATGCAGAGTATATCTGTTAATCACTGCAATGATGTGCTGGCTATATGGCAGGGCATACTGTGATGTGTTTTATAGCACATGGGTCCCACTCAAGTATGCTGCTGCCACTTAGGGAATTATTTTTAATTGGGCCAGCATCCTGTCATCATCCTTAAGGACCAACATAGCCACTGCCCAAAGCCCACCCCTCGAGCAACCTCCAAAATTCTATATGTGTTCATAACTCCTTGATGTTGTCTATTCGAGGTGCCACTTTGAGCACTGGAGCTGCAATTGGGACACATCAGCAGCCCAACCCATCCACTACCACTACAAAGTCTTCTGGGACACATATTATAGAGCCACATTGGATGTAATATCTGAAACATTTATCATCCCATTATACCAACTACTGTTTTGAAAAGAACCACCTTGCATGTGAAAGAGAGCCATGAGGACCATGGTTAAAGTAGCTCATTGGTTCCCCATCGATGAAGGAATGATCATTAGGGTGTTTGGTACTCATAAATCTCCTCACTCTACCCAAGTTCGTCACAGATAAGTTTCTTCTATGAGAGGTCTGTTACCAAATGACACATGGTTTCTCGAAGGTTTTGAACAAAGGTAAGAAGAAACCTTGGTCACCTTTCCCTCTCACTATTGCAGCATACGTAGTAGAAAAATTCAAACAGGTAGAAGTGGAAGCTGAAGAACTGGAGGGGAGCCATTTCATGACCCTGAATTATAGAACATATGACCTCGAGAAAGTTGTAGCTATCCACTATAAGAAGGCAAAATTCAATTGGTATTATGCCCACACTAGGAAGGATCTCGAGGATGGGATTAGGAACGGGTATAACTCCACAAGGGAGATCAGCCCCAGTGAGCAGCAGGCCATAGAAGATGAGCTCCTTGATGATTTCCAAGATGATGTAAGCCTCAGAGAAAGAACACCAAAGGGAGCCGAGGAATTAGGGAAGTGAAAAGGAAAAGAAGTTGAAGACCCTCTAAGCGACAACAAGAAAGAATAAGTTACGCTCATACAAAGAAATTCCAAACTAGCAAGAAAGAAGCAAGAGCTAAAGAGGTGAAGAGAACTAGAGAGCAAACAATCATAGGAATTCGGCGACCAAAGCGAGGATGAGATAGAGAAGAAAAGGCAAGAACATGAGAAAAGGCGGCAGGAAGAAGAAAAGAGAGCACAGGATGAGATAGAGAGAAAAAAGGCAAGAAGAAGGTGAAAAGTAGAGACGAGTAGAAGAAGATGCAAAGAAAAAACAAGAGGAACAAGAAAGATTAGAACAAGAACTGAAGAACATGGAGGAAGAGCTATAAAGGCAACAGGAACTAGCAGAAGTAGAAAAGAGGCAACAATAGGAGGAGCTTAGGACAGACAGGGAAAAGGAAGCTGGTGTAAATGAACAAGGAGAGACAAGCAAGGTGGTTGACTCAGGCTTAGGACAAAGTGAGCTTCCTCCTTTGGATTTACCTCCCGTTACTCCCCTCACTGGTGGACACTACCCCTTCAAGAGCTAGGAATCTCAAAAGATCAAGATGAAGAGGTTCTAGATTTGACTAAAAGCACATTTGATGAAGTAAACCTCAAAATTATATAGGAGAGGAAGAAATATTGCAGTAGAAACCCAGCTGATCATTGTCAGTAACTACAGAAATGGATATCGTGCAAATATCACGTAAAATTCTAAAATGATCGCCTCCTCCGGAACAACATTCATGGGTGCCAAAGAACACAATGTAGCCCAGATGAGTAAGCAAATTGTAGATTTGCAAAACTATTTATACGCATTCAAGCGAAGGGCCACCATCACAGAACAAGGGAAGAGAAAGATGGAGGAGGAAAACACAACACTCCGCTTATTACACACAGGATCAGTTGAATTCCAAGTGGTAGTCACATCAGAAACAAAGATCCTGGGGGAGACTATGGCAGTAGTGTATGAAGAAATGGAAAAACTGCACCACACTATAGTACCCATAGTGACCATTCAAACTCACTCAAAAGAAAGGGTTTCCATAATAAAAGAGGCCATGGCTACTTTAGATCAAATACATGAGTGGTTTGAAAGGTACCCTGAAGCCCCGACAATAGTTCCCAGGAAAGATTGGATCACTATGAAAAATACCAGGGTCCAGCTTTGTATCAAAGTGTAGTCCAGAGAAAAATTGGCCAAAGATGCAGAGAGGGTGTTGGCTTCCTACAGACAATTGTTCAACAATCTGGAATCAGTGATCCAACTACATGGGTCCCCCTCTATAGGAGATATTGGACAGGTAAGAAATCAGGAGGAGATCAACAATGAGGTGCAAGCATTCGTGGAGACATATAGACAAGTCAACCACACAGGAGATATGCCAATCTCAAGAGAAAATATCAAGCGTTACATCATAGAATCAGTGAGGCTCTACACCAAGTTAGGTACCTTGAATAATCATATATGTGCCAAACGAAATACCCTTATCCTAGATGCACTGGAGTTCTTACACCAACATGATGAAGGCTAACCACAGATCTCTCCCATCGTGGTGGAATACAACATATGGCGTGCTTACCTAACAAAAAATCTCGAGCTCAACATTCTAGAATTTGCCATCTGTAGATTAACCAATTAGGATGATAGTAATTTTTCTTTTTGTGTACTACGATAGCACAAGATACCTTATGAATGTGAAAGGTCACATAGAATGCCAAGAGTCATTTGGTAGGTGAGAGGTCATGAGGAATTCCAAGAGTCAAGAGTAGACCAAAGGTCTCTCTCATCCTATAAATGTAACCTCATGCCTCATTTGTACAAGCTTTTTGTTGAGGACTATTTTGGAGATTCATAGACATATTTCTTGAGAGAAGTGTTGTCCTTCTAGTCAATACAAGAGTAAATTGTACATTTTCACTATTGAATTATTCAAATATCTATGTTCTTGTGCCATGAGTATTTTATCACTTGACGGATCGAATGTTCCTGAAAGCTATTTGATGTGTGGTCTCCCCACATGCTATTTCGCACTCCAAATCTGGTTTTGCTAGGTATTAATATAATCTTTTTTTTTACTACATAGTTATGTACACTGATAAATGGTTGATTGTTGTAAATTGATTCTGCAATCATTGAGCATTATTTATCTAGCATGCAAAAGTCTTATCTAAAGTCTTGCTAACAGTAACTTTATGTGAGACTGTGTGGTTTACCTTTTGCTATTCATGGTATATATGGGACAGGATATTTGTCAATTATTCTCTTGTGTTTATTAAAGCTCATACATTCTACTAAGTTTATATCACACCTTCGTCCAAATCTAGCTTCGCAAAATTGAACAGCAGCCGGGCCTACATACCAGAAGGGATCTCCAACACAGTTGGTGCAGGCTCTAGTTGGGAACCTACCGAAGAGATCCCCTTGACTGTTGGTGATAAATTCCAACTCATCAACAAGTCCCCACCTATAATCCATCTTTTCTTTTCAATTCTCAAAGAAAGAGAGTGGAGTTGCCTATTCATTTCCTACTACTTGGCAAGAAGTTGAGGGTCATAGATATTGGAGAGAAAACCATGAAGATTGGTGCCCAAAAAATGGAAGGAGATAGAGAAAGAAAAGGTCTATAGAGTGACACCTACACTATTTATCTTAGTTGGATCCTAGGTTATACCAAGATCACTTAAAGCACCTTCGGAGTTCATAGCTAGGAATTTCATTTTTTTCCAAAGGCGAGACATTATCAGTTTGAAATATGAACTGGTACATTTGGTTTCTTGAATTAACATGATGGTCGAAATATCTTGTTGAATATTCTGATGGAGAATACATTGTTTAGAGGATATATTCAGACCCATAATATTCCATGAGATTACCTTCATGAGGAAATTGATTTTTGAGAGCCATAGAACTCCGATATTTGCTTGTATTAGCTTGATTTGACCAGATTCCTTCATAAAATATCAATTCTTTGGAGAGCTAATTTCCTACCCTTCTTCTTGAAATATTTGTCTAGATTTTTTCCATCTTTGATGGTAATACTTTGGACTTGTAGTTCTTAACACGCATTGGCCTTTTGGAGTGCATCCACTAGAAGATTGATCTGTTTTTAAGGGATCACTTCCATATCATTGTGACGGCTTGTATTATCCATTTCCATTATATGTGTCCCTTCTATGTCAATGGATTTATCTTCCTTTATCAAAATTACATCATATGTTAGCCCTATATCTTATATATTAGCAATATTAGTTCAGAGGGATTTAGGGTTGATGTCACTGGGTGTTCCAATGGATTGTTTGGGCCTCTATTTTCTAAAGGTACTTCACAAGGGGTTTCTTGCTCTTAAGCCTTGAGCCTTCCTATAAATATGTTAAGATGTCAAAATTGTTGCTTTTAGCTAGTCTCTTGGGAACATTAGATGTGTTTCCATTTTAGTGTGGCACGTATTGTAGGGTTCTTTATGAAACCATATCCATCCTTATTCTCTACAATTTCTCTTGTGTCCTTTTTTGGCTCACTATGAGGGAAATCATGGAATAGGTTCCCAGAAACATGGTATCTCATGTATCTTAAGGGTACGTGCTTGTAATCAAGGGGTTTTATCTAATCTATGTCTTCTAAATCCATGGAAGTTGCTTCTGGAAGGGTGTCATAAATGTTCATATATACACAAATACATGCATAAGAGGTATGCATACCATGTTTTGGTTTGTCCAATAAGTGCACAAATTCTCCCACCTTATTGCCAATCTCCTCCAATGCCTTAAGATACCAATATTTATGAGGGAGGGAATACATGCATATCCAAACCAAAGCCTAGGAGAATTCGTATTTGTCAAGGTTGAAGTGTTCCACCTAATGATGCATATACAACCCAAATAAGTTGAAGTAGGCTCCCCCTCATGCCAGAAATTAGGTTTTCTATTATGGTGAAAATTACAGTGAAAAATCCTTTTGCTCCAAGTTTCACCTCATAGTGATCCTTTGGCTTCCATCTTGCAGTGATCCAATGGAGGAGGGATATTTATGTTGGTCATATCCCTATAAAATTGTTGATAATCTCATTATCGGCATGTGTTGGATTCTTTCATTCAATGTGACTAGGGGGATGTGGATCTGCAAGATTTCTGTCGACTTAGCAATGTAATTGTTCATGCTCCTCTGAGCCAGAGCCCGCTTAGGTATTTGTTTGAGGTTTTATGTAGATCTTGACTTGATGGAATCTATGGAAGTCGAATTTCCAGTGTCAAGATCAACTGGTAGGTATAAGCTTGAGGCATGGTTGAAGGGATCTGGGGCCCCTCCCCTCAGGGTTGTCATTCCTCAAGGTTGTCTCAGTGGGAAGGAAACAAAGGAATACATTGGTGGGAGAGATGAGAAAGGGAACAGGTCGTAGGTGCAATGGGCATGAAACCTAGGGATAGTGGCATATAGGGCATCAGTCGATGTAGAGTAGTTACTACTTCATCCATATACTCTTCCTGTTTCAAGTGGAATTAATTAGTGTTGTGCCAAGGGATTTGTGGAACTCTCACCACTTTCTATTGTCCTTTTACATTACCATTTTTTGCTTGCAACTTGGGCTACTTGTCTTAAGGTTGGATGTCCTTGCTTTGTCCCTTTTTTAGTGAGTTAAGGCCAAATTTTCTAATATTGAATTATGGTGTATTTTTAGACCCAAACTCCCAAGGTTTATTTTGTTGCTTCAATTTCTGCTCCAATTTGACAACATATCAATAAGTGGTTCTGAGGAGATGTCCACGAAATCCATATATGTTTGGATTTATCTATGAAGGCCACTATGGTACTTTAAGACCAAGTTCCACTTAGAATATTTGATAACCATCTTTAAGCACAAGGTATAGAAATTATTCGTGTAATCCAACATCGTCTTGTCTCTCTCCTGTCACAAAGTTGTCCATCTTGTGTACTAGTCATCATAGTTTCTTACAAGGTAGAATTCCTCCTTAAGGGAATCAAAAAAATAATCCCAAGTGGGTCCTATATTAAAAATCACAGATTCATCTTTGTTATGTCTCTCCTAATAATCTTCCCTCCAATATTTAACATTGGGAATGTTGTTTAGTAACATGGAGGTGATATTCTCATTGTGGGAAAAAATTTGGATAGAGTAATAGCCCTATAATAGATTTAAACATTTCTCCGAAGAATCTGCATCTATTTGGCGTTTGAATAAGGGGATATTAAATTTATGTTTCACCTTGAAGGGTATCACACGTCAAAAATTATTTCTTGTTGAAGATGCCTCGACTGTCGTTAGCTGTCATCGAAGCATCTAAATGAAATTGTTCATCATCTCATTCTTTTTTTGCACAAGTGCTTGCTTATGAAACAAATTGATAGGATATCTTGATCTGTCATCATGCCATGGGAGGAAACTTGGTTTTGTGAGAACAATTGTTCCCAAGTGAAACTAGCTAAATACTCAAACCTTTGTGCCCTAACATTGTCTGGGACATGCACTAAGAAACAACAAGGAGAAAATTACTCTAATGCCATTGATCTATGTTGCATAATGAATGAAATGAAATGAAAGAAATTAAATGGAATGAACATAGATAAATAAAATAGAGATCACAATAACATAATGAAAACTCAACTTTTGTTAATAAATGAAATAGCATTATATTTTAGAGCACAAAATGGCTAGATTAGTATTAGTTATCTATGAATAAAGAGAGATGGTGGCTATGTGCATTCACAAAAGTTATTACAAGAGGCTAAAAGAATGGCCTTTTAATATAAATAAATAACCCTACAGGTCCAAAACCATAACTGTAGAAGATTAAATTCCAAAAGCTTTACAGGCCTTGAGGTGGTGTTGAGGGCCCTGAAATCGGGTCAACAACAAGGGGGATACCCACCCGGTCTGGAACCTGGTTGGCGGCTCCTTGCCCGTTTGGAGTAGCGGGTCCGACTGGGGATAACGGGACCAGTTTCCCAATGCAAGGGGTATGTATGTGTGTAGGGTTTGATTATGCTGATTCTAGAGAACATTTGAGAGCTAATTTAAATCTAATCCATGAACCGACTCTAAACTACTGTAATCTAATGAAAACAACATATACAATCTACGCTAACCTGGGGTATATCTTTTCCATTATGCGATCTAAAAAGATTTCATATAATAACTGGTAATATAGATTATTCAGCTACCATAAGAATATAAACCATTTAAGATGAACCATTCTGCATAAGAAGTTAAACAGAACAGTTGTGAACTGCATATCGCATAATAAATCATTCATATGTCAAGCATGAATAAATGACTCCACCGTACAAAAGTGCCAAATGGTAACCACACATTTATACATTAACATATAAATAACATCAGCTGTATATCACTCTAAGCATATGAGCAGAAATTCATCAAGAGATAAAAGTACCATTTATGACTAATTTTTACTCACAAACTTCAAGTAATAACGATTTACCTCTACTTACTTCTAACGCCTACTAAGAGTACAGAAGTGCAACATCAGTAGCAGACATTAAGATGCAAACATAAATAAATCCGATCCTTCCATTCATCAAAACCTCCTCTGAGGTGCAGAAGTGCATGTTCCGAGGACAAGTTTTTGACAAATTTCTGGACCCTTCTCCAAATGCATGAGAAGGGTTAAAATACTATGTCCTAATTCTAATAATAGTATTATTACAAAATTAAGGATTCGGTTTTCAAATGACCATCCTTTTTCTAATCTAGTTAAAACAAAAAGACAACATTCTAAATGAAACTACTTGTGGACTTGGTCTTTGAAGTTGCAAGTGTCCAATATAGGCTTGAGAAGAGTCGGCTGGCTAATTTCTGTTCTGAGCTAGGCTGCGAAAACGACATCTATGAGAGTTGGCGCTACCTTCTCGGTTGCGTTCATGATACACTTTACCATCATCCATTGGCTATGTGGTTTGACCAGGTACATCCAGTAACTTTCCCAATTCAGCCTAGCCAGTGCTTGGATAGCTTTCCCTTTTGCCTGTGCCTTCTGCCTCCATTCTATCTCCAGTTGCAACTTGTTTGGTAGGTATCCCGGGGTGGTCTCTGAGATCAAATTGGCCCTGTGTAAATTTTCATTTACACAGTCGATGAGAATACTTGCTTGTGTTGCCGCTGTCTCTGCTGCTTGCTCTGCCCGTGTGATTTGCTCATCCCATTTATTAAAGAGCAGCTCTTTATGACTTTCATTAATTCTGGGTGATCCTGCTCTTTTTCCCTCCTCATTATTTTGCCAAGTCAGATATCCTATCACCCTCTTGTCGCTCTGATCATATTTGCTTCGCAATTCCACCACCTGACTGGTGATTTTGTCGCTTAGCTCACAGAAGTGCCTCCACTGTGATATTTTACACTCCAACTCTTCCTGTTGCTGCAGCAGTTGCTCGTTCAAGCTGATAGACTCTGAAATAAACTCTGCCAGCTTAGGCTCATCTTTGTGCATTTCTTGCACCGTCTGCAGTTGTTTTTCTTTTTCTTCAAGACTCTTTTGGTAGCCTATCTGCATCTGTTGAAAGTCTTCCTGAAGCTTATCGAGCTGTCTGGAAGCTTCAATGTTTGCGTTGGCTTGTTGCAACTGTTGTTGTACCAGTTGTATGTGATTCTCTTGTTCCTTTAAGAGTTGCTGAACTTCAAAGGCCTTGTCGATAGTTGCAGAAGCATACGCTCCCGCAATTTGAGACAGCTTCGTAGGATTTTCTATCGGATTATTATTTGGGTCTTTCCACAAGACGTCCAAATGTTCAGCGTCTTGAGACAGTGTATTTTCGAGCTTTCTTTTCTTTCTCTGTCTTCTCACAACTGCTTTGTGCTAAGGACTATAGAACACATCCAGTGGGGGAAATTCCTCTACGTTAAATAGAAGTTCTGAGGATGGGGCGATGGAGAGATTTTCTGCTTCTGCAGCAACGCTGACTATAGTCAAAGCGACCTCTTGCACCACCTGTGTATTGTTCACATGCGTCTTTGGGACTTGCCCTTCGAGGTTGATTAGTTCATTGAAGGTCTCCCACTCTTTATCTAACTCTGTTGTGACAAGGGGGGCTTCGATAACCGGAGGGGGGACATCTCTTGGTGGTGAGGTGATAACTTGCTGCTGAGACATTACAGTTGACTGAGCTGTATCTTTGACTGTTTCTTCGTTATTTCCTTTGTCATGCACAGACTCTTCAGGATGTTCGGATACTTCTTGCGTGGCATTGGACTTAGATCTGGAAGTGCTGGAGTTTTCACTGAGGCTGATGCTCGGAGTTGGCTCTCTAGTAGGTATTCGCAGCCTTTCTAGTGGAATGCTGGCCAGCCTTCTATCTCTGTATGACGTGAATTTCTGGAGGTCACCTGGAGATAACCTCGACTGAGCTTCTCGCAAAATTTCTTTGAGCGAGCTCTTACTCTGAAAGAGATCATCAAACAAATCTTTGTGTCCAAAGAATATTCTTATCTTGACATTCGTAGTGAACTCTTGGGCCACTTTATTTGGGTCGAATGGCCTCGCTGGGAACTTATATAATTGAAGGCACGTCACATTTTCCACCTCACCAAAAGCGTGTCCTACATCGAACAAAGAGAAGGCCCCACAATTGACGGGAAATTGAGGCCAAATGGCCTTTTTCTTATCTTTTAATTCCTTGGTTAGGCCGCCTTCAGAACAGGTTTGATAAGCGATTTCTCGAGCCAAAAGCTTATCAGGGACATACAAGGGTAGGACATGTGGAGATACAGTGCTTCCAAAAACTCGAATGTAAGTAAACCATTCTTCCCCAAACCATCTTGCGATGGGGATGATGTCCATTTGGGCCTCAGGAGAGCACCTTGTGGGGTCCTTATCATATATCATTCTATATATGGGCAATATAAGCCCATGGCAAATCTGGTAAAAATGAGGGGCAAATTGGGAATCCCACAAGACTTTGTGATAGACGTGGATGGGCAACAGGTCTTGGGTAGTCCATTTCCATCCCATAGTGGGGAAATTAGATACAAGGCAAACAGAATCCATAACATAGGCAGCCAAATAAAAAGGAGGATAGACCCTTTGAGAAAAGGATCTTTTGGACCTGTAACTAACCACAGCCGTGTATAGAGTATCGGAAAGAATTTTGGCCCAATCTACTATATCGGCGTTTGTGGCAGCGTCAATTAATGGCAGCCATTCAGATGAAAACTTGTTGATATCGGGCATACCAAATAACCTACATAGCATGGCTGCAGCAAAACAATATGGAGAAGTAAGGGAACCAGTGCTGTACATACCGTTCTTATCCTTTTTTAACGGCTCGTCTCTTCTAGACCATTCCTTAGTGGTGTCCGATAGATCTGGATTTTCCACCGCGAACTTCTTAACAAATTGAGCATTATAGGTCGCTTGCGGTTCGGGAAGATGGTACATCAGCTTCAGATCTTGGGCGGCGAAAGATCCCACGAGCCCATGTCCCTGAATTTTGAATTGTCTGTTGTTTAATTCCGCATCATCCAGAATCCACTTGATCATATCTGTGTATGGTAGAATCTTAGGCCTTGCCGCTATTCTATGAAGGAATGAACATGCTAGGTCCTCTAGGGACGCCTCCGAAGAACGTGGTGCACCCGCAACAGCAGTCACCTTCATTATTCTCGGCTTCTCTTCTTCTAATAGCCTGTACATGCCTTCCCATGTTGAGATCCCTGCATCTCAGTTGCAGGCTGTATCTGTGTATAGGGGCGCCATCTCCTTGGTCTTCTCTCTTGCTTCAAAGCTTTGAGCTTTGTTCTTCTTTCCCATATTTGCTTTGCGTTTCTGTCTGACTCGTCTTGGCACTTTGTATCTGTAGATTACAAGAAAAATAGAAATGACTGATCAGAAAGGTGATGGGAGAGTTTTAAATGCAAGAGATACATCAAATATGCCACCTTACGTGAAGCAAGTATCCAGCAAGGCACGCATCTTTAATCCATTTAATAACTGACAACTAATTCATTAACTATCATTAAAAGCGCATGATTTTAGGTCAGGTTATAGTAAGTGGTTTTTTCTTTGAATGGCGTGCCCGAAGGATTCGTACTAAGGTGTTTTGTGATTTGCTGACGTACTCTCGCATGTCGCATAATCGCAAGATCGCACCATCGCAAATCCTATGAATGCAAAATCGCAAAGATGTGGCGTCGCAGCGATCGCAATATCGCAGATCGCAAAACTTAGTGTTTGTCAAACCTTGCTTGGCTTGCTTTTGCGATATGCGATCTAACGATCGCAATATCGCAGATCGGCGAATTTCTTAGCTTTTCGCTACGGTCATTAGTATGCTGCGATGCGATGCCATTATTAATCATGAGGATGGCGCGTACATATTGATTTTTTAGAAGAGTAATGGAGATGTTTCCTATCTTTTTTGCAAACGCGACCTTAAAGACTTATCCTCTACCATAGACTTAGGCTTTTAAAATATCTAAGACGCTTTTTCTAAATTATGATTTGTAACTTCAAAAAAAGAAAGTCTAGCTTTTCCTAAAAATTTATCTAAGGGTCCCCATTCATTCAGTATCACGGCTGATACTAAATAAAAAAAGGGGGGGTTGTTGCTGGCCACAACAATTGGCGATTCACTTGGGAGAACCAGTTATCTCTGTATTTCTATTGACGCTTTCAAAACTTCTGAAAAAATTTAAAAAAAAAAATTGAACTTTATTATAAAAAGATAAAACAAATGAGACTTCGAACTGTCTATGATGTTTCGTTTCAACCTCTTTCCGTTTTAATTACTTGCACACTCAGTTCGTCTTTGCATCTAAATCAGCTATTACTTGGTCTTTGTAAAACATAAAATAAAGTCTTCTCTGTGTATCAGTCCTTTTTTAAATATGCTCCTTAGTCGCAGGTAGAGCCTCTGCTGCCAGCAGGCGTCCATAGCCTCGACAGGGTTACCTATTATCCAGCAATGATCCTTTATCCTGCTTAAGGCTGTTAACAACTTTTTCAGAGGAAATCCCTTTTTTGACATTTTTTCCTTTTTTATTCTCTTAAAGAACAATGTCTTGGTTTGGTGGCCAAATTATGACACAGTCATTCACTTGATTTACATTTTGCTGAACAAGCTGGCTCGTGATGAGACCCCTTGTCTTTTGATTGCAACAATCTTGAGTCATTGCCCTGTTTTGGTAGACAGTTTTGGCAAAGTCAGCAATCTATAAGATCTGTGATCATGATAAGTCGGCTCGTGATGAGACCTCTTATTCTTTGAGATATAGTGCCTTTTAGGTTATTCCTCTGAATGCTGCGTTTTCCTTTGGCAGGGAGGAAGTCAAATTTTCTTTCCTTAAGAAAGTTCTGGACGACAATGATGGGGCCGTTTTTTGATAAAGGCTGTTTTGACAGAGAATATTTATTTTAAAATTGATACTTTTCATTGGACTGATTTAAAACAAATCCTATACTGAGATAGCTTTCTTTTAATTTTTTGGAGTTTGAAACTATCATCATATCTGAGTTAAAGTTCTAATGATAATAAAGATCAAAAATTTAAAAGATTCGTTGTTCATAGTAGCAGAAGTTCAAAATTTTCAACAGAGACAAGGTATCTTTAGTAAATGTCAGATGTTGTTGAACCAGAACAAACATTATTATGGAGAAGAATTTTCTCGGAATGATAGGCAAATATTTTCTGAGTTTATGAAGAGAATATGTATAGCTTTGCCTATCAGTTATTAAAAACAAAAACCTAACTAAATTACTCCTACTCCTACTCCTACTCCTACTCTAACTATATACAGGAAATAACTATGTGAAATGATATTTCCAATGGAACCATCTATTCATTTTTATCTCTAGCCGTATGAATCTTCCAAGCATTAGTAAAAAGAATCGAATTTTTCTTGGATCGTAATTGTTGGCTAAGAAATAAAAACATATAACCTCAATTGGAATTCTGTCTGATTTTCCTTTCTTACGCGAAGTTGTTTCCAACTGGGTACCTATTGGATCATAAAAATCAGAATGAATTTCAGTTATGAATTGATGATCTCGCAATAGGAAGGATAACAAGTCAAGTTGTGGACAAGATTTTTTGATTTCAATGGCTTGTAACCTTTTATTTGTTAAATTCGAGTTTTTTGTGATTTTGTTTGAAAGGAAAATTCTCATATGTAAATCGCTAAAACATAATCTATCAAAAGTTTGAAAATTTGAAAAGAAATCCGATTTTGTACACAATGAGTGTAAGTGAGAAAGAAATGATTGGGAATCTATACAAATAGCGTTACAGCACGACTGGGATTTACTTGTAACATCTTGCTCCTCACAAGAACTGGCCAGGTTTTGTGAATCGGGAACTAGGTCATGATTACAAACAGGGATGGAGCTTTCCTCATGATATGAATCATAGATCGGGGTATTGCCTGGGATAGTAAAATCATTCAAGTGATCTTCTACTTCGAGATGTGGGTGGACTGATATGATTTCTGATTTAAGATGTCCTTTATCATCTGACCCTAGTTGAGTTATTTGAGAAAACTCAACAACATCATCATTGTCAAAGTAACTATCACAAAAGACTCTACAGATTTCCCTAGGTTCCTCCTTTTCATTGTATGTTTTCTGACAAGGGAGGTCAGGCAATTCTTTTTTGTCATTGATCGAAAGCTGTGTTAAAGTGATCTCTTTAACTTGACAACCTAATGATGAGTCATTTAAGTAACCCTCTGTGTTTTTTGAGATATCTCGAATATTAAGAGGGGAAAGATTGTCATTACTAAAAACATCGGGATAAAGAGAAAAATGTGAATCTGGAACAATGCATTTAAAAACATCATGAAAAAAACTTTGTTCATCAGATCCATCATAAACGTCGGGCTTTAGATCATACCTTTGTGCGCTGATACTTTTTGAAAGAGAAACAGTTGATTGATCTAACCTTGGCATCTGCATTCGTTGACTTGAAATGATATTGTCTGGATTTGTGTCAGAGTCATCTCCTGGTTCCAAGGTAATTTTCCTTTTAGCATCTTCATCTCTATTTTCTGGTATTAGAGCATGCATGACTCCCAGGCTTTGTAGATTTTCTTCATTATGGATGCTTTGTGTATTTGACTTGAAATGGTCATTCGTATTAGAAGAAAATGAAGTAAAGTTCGAACTAATTTCTGCCTGGTCAGACATAGGAGGTAGGAAATACTCATCATAATCTGAAGATTCTTCGTCTGTGAGCTCATTCTCGAGATCATACTGTAGACATTTAAGATGAAATTGCATATTGAAATCCCTTACGGGTTCATCTTGTTTTCTTAGATAATCAATTTCATCATATATCTGGTCGTAGTCATAACAATCAAATTCCAAGATGAAAATCTTGACGAATTGGTCCCAGTTGTGAATTGATGCAACTGGGAGGGTTCTGCACCATTTTCTAGCTTCTGCTGTGAAGGTAAGAGTAAAAATCCTGCACAAAACGCCTTCATCAATTCTCTGAATATCAGAACTTGAAACTTTTTGTATGAACTGAAGGGCGTGATTGAATGCGGAAGAGTTATTCTTACCGTTGAATTTTACCTGAGACAAGAGCCTTACCACATCCGGTGGAATGTTGGAAGAGGTATGAACATAGACGCAACTCCAAATAGGAATTTCATGAGTAGCCATCCTGTTTCAAGATTTATAATTTGAAAAACATTCCAACAGACACTATGCTCAGGCCCTCCTTCTAGCGCCAAATATGTTGAGGGCCCTGAAATCGGGTCAACAACAAGGGGGATACCCACCCGGTCCGGAACCTGGTTGGCGGCTCCTTGCCCGTTTGGAGTAGCGGGTCCGACTGGGGATAACGGGACCAGTTTCCCAATGCAAGGGGTATGTATGTGTGTAGGGTTTGATTATGCTGATTCTAGAGAACATTTGAGAGCTAATTTAAATCTAATCCATGAACCGACTCTAAACTGTTGTAATCTAATGAAAACAACATATACAATCTACGCTAACCCGGGGTATATCTTTTCCATTATGCGATCTAAAAAGATTTCATATAATAACTGGTAATATAGATTATTCAGCTACCATAAGAATATAAACCATTTAAGATGAACCATTCTGCATAAGAAGTTAAACAGAACAGCTGTGAACTGCATATCACATAATAAATCATTCATATGTCAAGCATGAATAAATGACTCCACCGTACAAAAGTGCCAAATGGTAACCACACATTTATACATTAACATATAAATAACATCAGCTGTATATCACTCTAAGCATATGAGCAGAAATTCATCAAGAGATAAAGGTACCATTTATGACTAATTTTTACTCACAAACTTCAAGTAATAACGATTTACCTCTACTTACTTCTAACGCCTACTAAGAGTATAGAAGTGCAACATCAGTAGCAGACATTAAGATGCAAACATAAATAAATCCGATCCTTCCATTCATCAAAACCTCCTCTGAGGTGCAGAAGTGCATGTTCCGAGGACAAGTTTTTGACAAATTTCTGGACCCTTCTCCAAATGCATGAGAAGGGTTAAAATACTATGTCCTAATTCTAATAATAGTATTATTACAAAATTAAGGATTCGGTTTTCAAATGACCGTCCTTTTTCTAATCTAGTTAAAACAAAAAGACAACATTCTAAATGAAACTACTTGTGGACTTGGTCTTTGAAGTTGCAAGTGTCCAACATAGGCTTGAGAAGAGTCGGCTGGCTAATTTCTGTTCTGAGCTGGGCTGCGAAAACGACATCTATGAGAGCTGGCGCTACCTTCTCGGCTGCGTTCATGATACACTTTACCGTCATCCATTGGCTGTGTGGTTTGACCAGGTACATCCAGTAACTTTCCCAATTCAGCCTAGCCAGTGCTTGGATAGCTTTCCCTTTTGCCTGTGCCTTCTGCCTCCATTCTGTCTCCAGTTGCAACTTGTTTGGTAGGTATCCCGGGGTGGTCTCTGAGATCAAATTGGCCCTGTGTAAATTTTCATTTACACAGTCGATGAGAATACTTGCCTGTGTTGCCGCTGTCTCTGCTGCTTGCTCTGCCCGTGTGATTTGCTCATCCCATTTATTAAAGAGCAGCTCTTTATGACTTTCATTAATTCTGGGTGCTCCTGCTCTTTTTCCCTCCTCATTATTTTGCCAAGTCAGATATCCTGTCACCCTCTTGTCGCTCTGATCATATTCGCTTCGCAATTCCACCACCTGACTGGTGATTTTGTCGCTTAGCTCACAGAAGTGCCTCCACTGTGATATTTTACGCTCCAACTCTTCCTGTTGCTGCAGCAGTTGCTCGTTCAAGCCGATAGACTCTGAAATAAACTCTGCCAGCTTAGGCTCATCTTTGTGCATTTCTTGCACCGTCTGCAGTTGTTTTTCTTTTTCTTCAAGACTCTTTTGGTAGCCTATCTGCATCTGTTGAAAGTCTTCCTGAAGCTTATCGAGCTGTCTGGAAGCTTCATTGTTTGCGTTGGCTTGTTGCAACTGTTGTTGTAGCAGTTGTATGTGATTCTCTTGTTCCTTTAAGAGTTGCTGAACTTCAGAGGCCTTGTCGATAGTTGCAGAAGCATACGCTCCCGCAATTTGAGACAGCTTCGTAAGATTTTCTGTCGGATTATTATTTGGGTCTTTCCACAAGACGTCCAAATGTTCAGCGTCTTGAGACAGTGTATTTTCGAGCTTTCTTTTCTTTCTCTGTCTTCTCACAACTGCTTTGTGCTGAGGACTGTAGAACACATCCAGTGGGGGAATTTCCTCTACGTTAAGTAGAAGTTCTGAGGATGGGGCGATGGAGAGATTTTCTGCTTCTGCGGCAACGCTGACTATGGTCGAAGCGACCTCTTGCACCACCTGTGTATTGTTCACAGGCGTCTTTGGGACTTGCCCTTCGAGGTTGATTAGTTCATTGAAGGTCTCCCACTCTTTATCTAGCTCTGTTGTGACAAGGGGGGCTTCGATAACCGGAGGGGGGACATCTCTTGGTGGTGAGGTGATAACTTGCTGCTGAGACATTACAGTTGACTGAGCTGTATCTTTGACTGTTTCTTCATTATTTCCTTTGTCATGCACAGACTCTTCAGGATGTTCGGATACTTCTTGCGCGGCGTTGGACTTAGATCTGGAAGTGCTGGAGTTTTCACTGAGGCTGATGCTTGGAGTTGGCTCTCTAGTAGGTATTCGCAACCTTTCTAGTGGAATGCTGGCCAGCCTTCTATCTCTGTATGACGTGAATTTCTGGAGGTCACCTGGAGATAACCTCGATTGAGTTTCTCACAAAATTTCTTTGAGCGAGCTCTTACTCAGAAAGAGATCATCAAACAAATCTTTGTGTCCAAAGAATATTCTTATCTTGACATTCCTAGTGAACTCTTGGGCCACTTTATTTGCGTCAAATGGCCTCGCTGGGAACTTATATAATTGAAGGCACGTCACATTTTCCACCTCACCAAAAGCGTGTCCTACATCGAACAAAGAGAAGGCCCCACAATTGACGGGAAATTGAGGCCAAATGGCCTTTTTCTTATCTTTTAATTCCTTGGTTAGGCCGCCTTCAGAACAGGTTTGATAAGCGATTTCTCGAGCCAAAAGCTTATCAGGGACATACAAGGGTAGGACATGTGGAGGTACAGTGCTTCCAAAAACTCGAATGTAAGTAAACCATTCTTCCCCAAACCATCTTGCGATGGGGATGATGTCCATTTGGGCCTCGGGAGAGCACCTTGGGGGGTCCTTATCATATATCATTCTATATATGGGCAATATAAGCCCATGGCAAATCTGGTAAAAATGAGGGGCAAATTGGGAATCCCACAAGACTTTGTGATAGACGTGGATGGGCAACGGGTCTTGGGTAGTCCATTTCCATCCCATAGTGGGGAAATTAGATACAAGGCAAACAGAATCCATAACATAGGCAGCCAAATAAAAAGGAGGATAGACCCTTTGAGAAAAGGATCTTTTGGACCTGTAACTAACCACAGCCGTGTATAGAGTATCGGAAAGAATTTTGGCCCAATCTACTATATCGGCGTTTGTGGCAACGTCAATTAATGGCAGCCATTCAGATGAAAACTTGTTGATATCGGGCATACCAAATAACCTACATAGCATGGCTGCAGCAAAACAATATGGAGAAGTAAGGGAACCAGTGTTGTACATACCATTCTTATCCTTTTTTAATGGCTCGTCTCTTCTAGACCATTCCTTAGTGGTGTCCGATAGATCTGGATTTTCCACCGCAAACTTCTTAACAAATTGAGCATTATAGGTCGCTTTCGGTTCGGGAAGATGGTACATCAGCTTCAGATCTTGGGCAGCGAAATATCCCACGAGCCCATGTCCCTGAATTTTGAATTGTCTGTTGTTTAATTCCGCATCATCCAGAATCCACTTGATCATATCTGTGTATGGTAGAATCTTAGGCCTTGCCGCTATTCTATGAAGGAATGAACATGCTAGGTCCTCTAGGGACGCCTCCGAAGAACGTGGTGCACCCGCAACAGCAGTCACCTTCATTATTCTCGGCTTCTCTTCTTCTAATAGCCTGTACATGCCTTCCCATGTTGAGATCCCTGCATCTCGGTTGCAGGCTGTATCTGTGTATAGGGGCGCCATCTCCTTGGTCTTCTCTCTTGCTTCAGAGCTTTGAGCTTTGTTCTTCTTTCCCATATTTGCTTTGCGTTTCTGTCTGAGTCGTCTTGGCACTTTGTATCTGTAGATTACGAGCAAAATAGAAATGACTGATCAGAAAGGTGATGGGAGAGTTTTAAATGCAAGAGATACATCAAATATGCCACCTTACGTGAAGCAAGTATCCAGCAAGGCACGCGTCTTTAATCCATTTAATAACTGACAACTAATTCATTAACTATCATTAAAAGCGCATGATTTCAGGTCAGGTTATAGTAAGTGGTTTTTTCTTTGAATGGCGTGCCCGAAGGATTCGTACTAAGGTGTTTTGTGATTTGCTGACGTACTCTCGCATGTCGCATAATCGCAAGATCGCACCATCGCAAATCCTATGAATGCAAAATCGCAAAGATGTGGCGTCACAGCGATCGCAATATCGCAGATCGCAAAACTTAGTGTTTGTCAAACCTTGCTTGGCTTGCTTTTGCGATATGCGATCTAAGGATCGCAATATCGCAGATCGGTGAATTTCTTAGCTTTTCGCTACGGTCATTAGTATGCTGCGATGCGATGCCATTATTAATCATGAGGATGGCGCGTACATATTGATTTTTTAGAAGAGTAATGGAGATGTTTCCTATCTTTTTTGCAAACGCGACCTTAAAGACTTATCCTCTACCATAGACTTAGGCTTTTAAAATATCTAAGACGCTTTTTCTAAATTATGATTTGTAACTTCAAAAAAAGAAAGTCTAGCTTTTCCTAAAAATTTATCTAAGGGTCCCCATTCATTCAGTATCACGGCTGATACTAAATAAAAAAAAGGGGGGGTTGTTGCTGGCCACAACAGGTGGCTAGTTGTTACATCAAATTTCTATGGGTACAAATTTTTGCGTACAACATATGTTTTAGGTGCATGATAGCTCATTGAAAAGAATTATCCAAGGACTACAAATTTTTACTAGGGAGAAGGAATTCCATGGAAACCCATGAACCAACCCCTCGCTCCCCCAACCCCTTCCCTAGAATTTCCAAAAAACAATGTTTATGGCCTTAAAACATCCTCAAAAGTTTGGGACCCAAAAATCATAGAAAAAATGTCAAGAAGATAGAGAACCATTGATACATTATAAGAGGTGGGTGGTCACCGATATCCACTTGGATCACCCCTTGAATTTAGAATAGACCACTTATAACTCATTATACATTAATTCTAATTTTTTTGTAAAAAAATTATCTTTACCTACATTAAGAGCTTTATTCCAAAAATACATTACATTTATAAAGGTCTATAAATGCATTTCATTAAACAAAATTCAATAAATATCTTCATGTCTTGTTAGCATCTGTGAGATTATTTCAATTAAAATTAGTTTATTTAAGAATTGAAATTTACAAAATGTTAATATGGATGGGAAACTAAAATCTCACATGATGCAAAATGTTTAAAGACATCCATTTATGACTCATTTCTTGAATGAGCCCAAGTAGTCCACTTAACACTCATTATCAACTAATTATTCCATGTCCTATTAGGAAAAGCACTTTCTTTTACATGGAATTTTATTTCAAAAACAATAATGCCACATTTATACAATCATATTAAACCACACCATATGGAAATAAAAGTCAATAAATGATTTCCTAACTTATTGACATATATGAGATTATTAAATATACAAATAATTTGTTTAATAATACATTGTTAGAAAAAAATTCTATGTTGAAAATCGAATAGACCACTTAAAACTCATTATCCAATAATTTTAATTTGTATTAAATGTCATATGGTGCAAAATGTTTAAATACATACATTTATGACCCATCTCCTAAATGGATTTTAATAGTCCACTTAAAACTCATTACCAATTAATTATTCCATGCTTTATTAGGAAAAAACATATATGCATTCATATTACACCACATGATAGGAAAATAAAATTCAATAAATGGCTTCCCGAATTATAGAATATATGATATTTTTTTTTTTTTCTAATTAAGACTAACCTAAGTACCCACGGGGGATTTGAACCGGTGACCTATCGCAAGGAGTGCCTTAACAGTGCACCCATTCACCGTCAATCCAAAGCCCCGTGGGCATAGAATATATGATATTATTGCATATACAAGTAATTAATTTAAGAATACAAAAAAATATATGGATTGAAAATCGAATAGATTACTTAGAAATCATTGTCAATTAATTCTAAACTATTTTTTTCGTAAGAAATATATCTTTACTTACAGTAAGAGTCTTATTTAAAAAATGCATTGCATTTATAAACTTGTAGCAATGCATATAACTAAATATAATTCAATAAATATCTTCATGTCTTGTTGGCTTATCTGATATCATTTTAATTGCAAATAGTTTATTTAAGAATTGAAACTTAAAAAATGTTAATATGCCCAAAAAAATAAAATGTTACATGGTGCAAAAAGTTTAAAGGCATCTATTTATGACTCGTTTCTTGAATGAACCTGAATAGTCCACTTAATGCTCATTATCAATTAGTTATTATATGTCTTATTAGGAAAAGAATTTTTTTCTTTACATGGAATTTTATTTCAACAACAATAATGTCACATTTATATAATCATATTAAACCACATGATAGGAAAACAAAATTCAACAAATGGTTTCCTGGCTTATTGGCTTATAGAAATAATTGATTTAAGAATACATAGAAAAAGTATGGATTACAAAGGCCACTTAAAACTCATTATCAATTAATTCTAATTTCTTTTGTAAAAAATATATTTTTACTTACATTAAGATATTTAATTCAAAAAAACATTATGTTTACAAATTTGTATCAATGAACATAACTAAATAGAATTAAAAAGCAGCTTCATTTTTGGTTGGCTTCTATGAGATTATTTCAATTACAAATAATTTATTTAATAATTGAAAATTACAGAATGTTAATATGATGGGAAAATCAATTGTCACATGCTGCAAAAAGTTTAAAGACATCCATTTATGACCCATCTCTTGAATGAGCTTGAATAGTCTACTTAACACTCATTATCAATTAATTATTCTATGTTTTGTTAGAAAAAAAATTGTTTTACATCAAGTTTTATTTCAAAAATAATAATATGTGACATTTATACACTCATATGATAGGCAAATAAAATTCAATAAATGACTTTTTTAGTTATTGATTGTATGAGATGATTGCACATATAAGTAATTGACTTAAGAATACAATAATTGATTTAATTGACTTATATGAGTTCATCACATGATAGGCAAATAAAATTCAATAAATGGCTTCTTGAGTTATTGACTTGTATGAGATGATTGTATGTAAATAATTGATTTAAGAATACATAGTTAGAAAAAGTTAGGCATTAAAATCTAATTCCTTACCATTTTTAGAGTTTGAAGCCATTCTTTATGACCCATCACCCGTTAGACTAAATAGTCCACTTCACACTTATTATTAAGAAACTCGTTTAAGATTTATTTTTGGAAGAAATGCAGCATAGGTTATGGAAATTATATATCACATTTATATTCTCATATTAATTAATATAAAAGCGTAAAGGTCAATAAAATTACATTGTCTTGATTGGCTCATATGATATGATTTTAGTTTGTTTAAAAATACAAATTTACAAAAAGTTATCACTAGACAATGGTATCAAATGCCTTATAGTTCAAATATATAATGCATGTCCAATGAAACCATAATAGTTCACTTAGCACTCATTATCAATTAATTATATGTTTTTTTTAATTAAAGAAATGCAAATTTATTGACAATGGAATTTTTATTTCAAAAATTACATATTACATTTATACACTCATATTAATGTATTTTAGAGACAATTAACAGTCAATAAGTGACTTTTGTGCCTTGTTGATTTCCAATATGTTATTATTGCAATTACACATATTAATTGATTCAAGATATGAATTTATGAAATATTATGGATTGAGAAATCACAACCATTAATCTGAATAGTGCAGTTAGCATTTATCAAGTAAATTATTCTATTTTTTTTTGTAGGAATTGCACCTTTACATGGAGCTTTATTTCAAAATTTACATTTCACTTATATCTATGAGTATTAATGAATATAAGTAAATATAATTAAATGAAGATAACTTCATGTCTTAATGGCTCATATGAGATGATTTCAATGACGAATAATTCATTTTCTTTTATTTTTGCATTATACATTAGGAAAAAAAACTATGCAGTAAATTAAAGTCAATGCAAAAAAAACTATAGATGATAATATATATATATATATATATATATATATATATATATATATATATATATATATATATATATATATATATATATATTAATACAATTGTGAATTCCCATTTATTTCAAAAAAATATAAAATCAGACAAATTGATTCACCAAAAGCTATGTCCAAGATGTATTGAAAAATTGGTAACGAATTTATAAAATACAAATATCTTCATCCACTACAATGAAGCACATGTTCTATTGAACATTTGAATGTACTCACATTTCTCTTTGATAAGTTGAAGCTTCTTAAGAAAGGGGAATACAACTTTCTTAGGAAGTATTATTTGATGTGTCTATTAGTAGTACATTTGATTCTTCATATTTATCTCCATATTGGGACCACACATTAATCATACTTTTCTCATAAAATTATATTATTCTCCCTTCTTCCAATTTTGTTTTCAAATGGAAAATAAGACATGTCCCATGTGAATTTAATGTCCCATATATGAATATTTGATTACAAGCACTTGTCTTATGTACTTGTCAATGAAATTTAATGTCCATATTGTAACATCATAAATTTTTAAACAATATTTGTTGAGATTGTTGGTAGCTTGTTTCCATTGATGTCAAGTGATGTCATGTTCAGGGGGAGCCTATTGATTTTATTAGCAATGTTCTAATCTTATGATGTCATTGATGTCTTGGTTGCTTACTAACTATTGATAGTCTAGTTTGATTGCTTCAGGTTGGATGTATATCCTAGTAGCCTATCTTTGAAGGCATTTTGTCTAAATATACCTTATTCAAAATACCATGAAAAGTTCTTGGTTAGATAGCCCTCTCATAGAGCTTTACAATTGTATATGGCACTTAGTATAACTCCCAAAGAATGCAAAGAAAAATTGAGTTTGAATTGATGGATCATAGAAAGACCTGGTCTAGGTTCTAATGGGGGTCAATGAATATCTATCCATTTGGCCATCTGGGGGTCAAGCAGCTATGAGAACTAGGTGGATGACCACTTATACAGATTCATCTAGCCATCTAGACTCATACAAATGCACCAAAGCATCTAGACATCGAGGCCTCTAAGAGAGCAGCAAGGCAATTCTTGAGAAAGTTGTCAGATCCTGAATTTCTCAGTGCTAGATAGAAGGTGGACTAAAATATGATGTGGTAGCACAAGTGGAACCAAATTATATAGATAGTGGTAGGTTGATGATGGGGCACCTTGAGGTGAGTACATGTGGCACTGTGATGACATGGAAACGTAACGTGGCAAAGACATATGGTAGGACGATGACATGGAATTTTGTGGTCACGACACGTGGCTTGATTGGAATTTTTAAGTGGTCAAGGGGGCCTCTTTCAAGTGATATGTGGTAGTGACATGGCAGTGATGTGTCATGACAGGTGGTAAAGAGTGACATGGTAGTAACATGGAATGACATGGGATGAAAGGTGGTAGAGAGAAGATGTGGAAGATGATGTGGTATACCTCACTATTTACACCAAGAAGTTGGTTTGTCAAGGCTTTGCGGTGTTAAGAAATTTTGATGGTTTTCTATGTCCTGGACTCTAAAGGAAAAAGACCATCTGGGCATCCATAGTTCAAGCCGAGAAAGTGTTTGGCAGCTTAAGAATAGTTAAGATGCTAGATCTTGAGATCCATGATTTAGTGTGAAGTTTAAGAGTGTCATTCACCATCCAGTCATTTGTTGATTTATTCGAGTGTGAAGGGGAGAAGGCTTTGAATGTCAAATCTCCTAAATCCAGGACTTAACACAGAGGTGTTATCCTCCTATGTGGTAGTGAAATTTTGTTGCGAATGGAAGTGGGGGTTGGATCCTATATCCCTCAATTCATCTAGAGATGAGGGAACACAAGCCCAAAATAGATCTAGGAGCATGCTAGAATGTGTGGGTTAAAGAAGAGATGGATAACCGAATCATTAGGAAATTTCATTATAACGTGAGAAGTCCACATTCAACAGGCTATAGGGCTAAGTCCTTTTAGGCCTAAGCTCTTGGTCCTAGCCCATGGGTTTCCATGTATATCTGGTGTTCCTATGTGTTTATTATTTGATTATTTATTCAATGGTTTGAATTGTTACTATTAATAATTGTTAAAATATACCATTATAGTGATTCACCCCCTCCCCTCGCTCAATATAATCATAATTCTAACAATTGGCATCAGAGTTGATTCCTTTAAAACCAATTTAGCCATTGGAAGGTAGATCAAAAGGGACCATGGCTAATTAGGATTGAATTTCCCTAGATAAAGAATCATTATTGAATGGATCAGGTTATGCAATCTAGAAGGTAAGAATGAAGGTTTATTTGATGGCTCTTGGGTTGGATGTTTCATTATTTGTAGTAGATGGAAATAATTATAAATATAATAAAAAATCCAAGAAGGCTACCTTGAATGGACTATCAATTTCAG
This sequence comes from Pinus tabuliformis, assembly GCA_031772625.1. NCBI lineage: Eukaryota > Viridiplantae > Streptophyta > Pinopsida > Pinales > Pinaceae > Pinus > Pinus tabuliformis. The sequence continues at coordinate 319,665,176 of CM062815.1, forward strand.
ACTTTGATAAAGTGAGACGTTGTGATACTGCAAAAGAAATGCTATATAAGCTCTAATGTATATATGAAGAAGGAACTCAGAAGGAACCAATGAATGTTGAAGACCTTAACTGCACAAATAATGAACCAAATGATAAGGAGACTCTCTTGTCATGAGTTCCCAAGTTAATAATCATCAAAATAAAAATTTGTATTTAGAGGAAGAAGCTAAAGATGAAAAAGTTGATGCAGTGAAATTCACAAGTAAGCAACTATTGTGTTGTAATTATAGAATAATAGGTAATATTGCTTTTAAATGTTCATATGCAAGTTCAAGAAATGGTAGTAAATGAGAACTCGAAGTTGAGAGAACACCCATGAGTAAAATAAGAAAAGTATTTATGAATTCTCATTTGAAGGAGATAATAGATGTACTTCTAGTAGTGATGAAGAAGGAATTATGGAGGAGACATTAGATTCAGAGAAAGAAGAAGTTGAAATGAAAATAAATCATGATTGTGATCTTGATAGTTTCATTGATTTAATGAAGAAACGTAAAAGAAATAACAAAAGGAAGAAGGATCTTGAATCAAATGAAGTTGAAGAAATACAATCCCCAGAGGAAGAAGACCTTGATGAGAAGATATATTTTAGAAGAAAA